>CM064520.1:34265183-34310277 GCA_032716605.1 Paralithodes platypus | reverse complement strand
CCCTGTCACTCTTTCAAGCTATGGTGGGAGGCACTTCGCTATAGGCAGTTCTTCTGCCTTTTGCCTCCCTCAATCACATAGAAAAAAGAACAAAAAAAAAAATATATATACGAGTCCAACGACGTTTGCACGTTAAGGGGGAAGTATACGTTTTTTTTCTGGACCCCTTCTGCTTCATGTTTTTAGCCCACAGAGTTATGAGATTATTAATATGTTTCCGACCCCATTAGTTTGGCGATTCTCTTTTAAGACCCTTCACCCAAAGGTAACAATATTTTCCTGGCGAACAATCAGAGAGCCTGAAATTTAGGAAGGAACCGGCCGAGGGCAACTTTCATACCGAAAATGTACTAATTTGTCCTCAAAGAGCTTCGGGTATTTTTTGAAAACTTGATAGAGGTCTAGGGAGCAAACGAACACAAAATATATGTAGGCCTACCGGTAATAATGATTCTAAAAAAAATAAAAAATATATCAATAATATTAATATTATAAACGTTCCCCTTAACCCCTTCACCACCATGACGTAATTTTTATCATATTCTGGTCACTATTAGACAATTTGCTTTAGCTTACGATCTACCTCTTGGACTCAAAGGGGCAACTATGATCTCAATAAACCCTCTGAACAGCATAGGTCTTTCTTAAGGGGAGATGGTTTTGGGCGATTTTTGCATGTGTTCATTATTTTTCTAGTTTCCTCCCTAAACCCCCATCAAATTTTAAAAAACATCCATTAGATCCCCCTTCTAGATTAATTTGTAAATTTTTCGTCAGAAATATGTCCCGGCCGAAGGCCGGTTCTTCCAACATTACAGGCTCACTATCATTCGCCAGGGAATAAATCTACACCTAAATAGCACGAAAGGTCTAAATATTGACGAACAAATGGGGCGAGAGGTCTTAAAATCGACTAACTAATGGGGCAAGCATCTTAACATCTGAAAACTAATGGGGCTAAACATGAGGGAGTGGTCCATAAATGCGGCCCATCCCCCCTTCAACTCCATAAACACGTCTACTATCAGCCATCATAGGAGGTAGAAAGACGTCACGGTGCTGAAGGGTTAAGTGAAGGAGGGATCTGCATAAGTCAAAAGGTTATTGTAGGGGAGGTGGGGCGTTTTTATGGTCCCCCTTCTCCCTCATGTTTAGCCCCATTAGTTTTCAGACTTTTAGTTTGGCGTTTTTAAGACCTTTCGCCCCATTGTGTTGTCAATATTAAGGCTTTTCTGGTTATTTAGGTGTCGATCTTTTCCTGGCGAGTGATATCGAGCCTGTGTTGTGATGTCCGTTGAGTCTCTGACAAGTTTTGAGCTGACAGTTTATTCTGGCTATCATTAGACAATTTTGTACAGTTTAGGAAGGGTCTGTGTGAATTATAGGGTAAAGGCTATCTCAATTAAGGGGAGGCAGACCGTTTTTCTGGACCTCCTTCTCCCTCATGTTTAGCCCCATTTTTTTAAATTATAAGACGTTCGTCCCATTAATTTGGTGATTTTAACACCTTTCGCCCCATTTCGTTGTCAATTTTAAGACCTATCGTGCCATTAAGTGTCGATTTTTTCCTGGCGAGTGTTAGCGAGCCTGCAATTTTAATAGGAACCGGCCTTTGGCCGGGAAATTTTTCAACCGAAAAATGTACAAATTTATCATGAAGGGTGGTGTAGGGGGTGTGTTTCTTAGTTTAATGGAGGTATAGCGAGAAAACTAAGGAATATAAGAATTAATAGATATATAAAAAAAAAAAAAAAAAAACATAACTTTCCCAATCTGAGTAAAATCTTCTAATAATAGCCAGAAAACAGAAAAGCAGTGCACCATCGATCCTCAGAGGGTTAATTGACCACTTGCGAGTTTTGTTCTGAAAGGAAGTTGGAGCTGTAGACATCAATATTTATCCGAATTACAAGAGTATGGGTCTGTGGGTTCAAGGATTGTGTGGGTGAGAATGAAAGTAGGAATACAAACGTGGGTGATTGTATGCGTGTATGCCCCGACAGAGGATATACTTGAAAGAAAGAAAGAGGAGTTCTGGATGAAGGTGGAGGCGTGCTGGAGAAGTTTGACAAGAACGAAAGAATATTTCTGATTGGGGATATGAATGGTAAGGTGGGTGATAGAAAAGTTGAGGGAGTGGTGGGAGGGTGGGGGGTACCATCAGAGGTGAATGGGAATGGTAGTGCACTTGTGGACGTATGTGTGGGGAGGAGGCTGTGGATAGCCAACACCTTCTTCCGACACAGAATGATCCACAGGTACACGTGGAAACGGATGTTGACGATGAAGGATAAGACAGTGGTGGAACGACTCGTCATTGATTGATTACTGTATGTGTGGCATGAACGAATGAAGAAATCTGTGATGGATGCTAGGGTGTATAGGGGTATTGGAGGTGGTCTGTCTGATCTTTATGTAGTGGTAGCTAAGGTTAGGATACAAAAGAAGTGGGTGAGGAGATCTGGAGGGAGAGGCGAGAGGAGGGGGGAATGGTGAGGAGGGTGGAGAGGTTGCAGGAGGAGGAGGTCAGGGAGGAGTACAGGAGAGCAGTGGGAAAGCGACTAGATGGGTTCGACCTGGAAGTTATGGAGGAAGTGGAGGCGATGAGCAAGGGGATTAAGAATGAGATCTGTGCAGCATGTGAAGAAGGTGTGGAGTGAGGAGAAGAGGGAGGGGAGTGAAAGGTACAGCATGGTGGAGAGAAGAGGTAAGAATAGCTGTGGAAGAAAAGAAGAAAGCATATAGAGAGTGGTTGGGTAGTAGAGGGAATGAAGATTTCGAGAGACAGAAACGAGCGAGGTACGTGGAGAGTAAGAGGGTGGTGTAGAGAGTAGTGAAGGAAAGTAAGAGAAGAGTAGATGAGGAATTTGGGAGGAATCTGAGTGTAAAATGGAGGGAGAGTAAGAAACTGTTCTGGAAAGAAGTCAAGAAAGTTAGGAAAGGTAGCAAGGGAAACAGTAAGGGTGTGAAAGATAAGAATGGGAGAATGCTAGCCGAGAAGCAAGAGAGAGTCGAAAGATGGAGGGAGTAGTTCAGTGAGTTGCTAAATGTAAGGAATGAAGAGCCAGTAAACATAGCTGGATATGGTATGGGAGGGGAGAAGAAGAGAAGTAGTGGAGGAGGTGGGATCAGGAGGTCAGAAGTGTGGGAAGCCATGAAAAGAGTGAAGTTTGGGGAAAGCACCAGGAACAGATGGAGTGTGTGGGGAAATGTTGAGGTATGGTGGTGAGATAGTGATAGAATGGGTATGGAAAATGTGAAAACTAGCATGGGAGAAGGGGAGTGCACCCGATGACTGGAAGACTGGTAATAGTCCCCCTATATAAGGCCAAAGGGGAAAGAGGAGTGTGTGGTAACCACCGAGGAATATGTCTTCTAAGCGTAGTAGGGAAGGTATACAGTAGGGTAGTGATTGAGAGAGTGAGAGTGAGAACGGAGAAATGGATAGGCGACGAGCAGGGATTTTTAGGAAGGGAAGAGGATGTGTAGATCAGATTTTTACCCTGAATTGTGTTGTGGAGAAGTATCTGGAGAAGAAACAAAAGGTGTATGTTGGCCTTATGGACTTGGAGAAGGCCTATGACAGAGTGGATAGAGAAGGTTTGTGGAAAGTACTTAGAATATACGGAGTAGAGGGCAAGTTGCTGAAAGCAGTGAAGAGCATGTATGAGGGTGCAAAGGCGGCAGTACGTGTGGAGAGTGAGCAGAGCGAGTTCTTTGACCTGAATGTTGGTTTGAAACAGGGGTGTGTGATGTCCCCGTGGTTGTTTACTTGTGACGTTAACCACTCCGTTAGAACCGCATGGCTTGTCCTACAGTGACTCACTAGGATCGCCAGGGCAGTGGATGGGGCTACAGTTTATGTATTAGAGTGTGCTTTATTTCATATGAAAGCTCGTGTCATGGGCAGTCCAGAAAGGCTCTTTGTTTTCACCCATGTCAAGGCTTTATATATTTAGTTGTAAAGTATATGTTTTATCATTAACTAGTAATGATGGGATCTGGGAGAAAGAGAGAGAGAATAGAACAGAGTGAGAGGGAGCGCGCAGTGTTTTTGTCCCGCTCGATGACGTCATGGCTGGCTGCCTCGTGGGGGTTGGTGGAGAGAGGTCCTTACCATGCTGCTAGCTCCCTTGCTAGTGGCTAGAGGACTTGTAACCGCTTTTTTCCCACGCGGCTCGAGCTAGTGCGAGTATATATACAGTTCCTCGCCACTCTCTCCCTCAGATCTGGTTTCTAGAACGCATCCATCTTTATCCCTTGCTACCTATCCCCCGCTCTGTACCTGAGAATCTTTCCCTCTGCCTACCTCTCTCTTTTTCCATATCTTTCACCACCTTTTATTAAGATTATACCCCCTCTGGTTAACTCTGCAAAATCAGCTTCATGCTGGCCAGTTGTCTTGTGCGTTAAGGTCTGATATAACCTATGTATGTTAGTTGTTAAGATAAGTGGATCACGAAGCATTGGTTGGCATTCATATTGTTTAGTACTGCTTCCTTTAATTATTAGTGTTCTGCTGGATTAGATAATGCTAGACTAGGAGTCTGATATTATAAGGTATTGTTTCCTATGAGTGCTGGCTTTAGTTAAAAGCTGCACGACATACCTGAGAACTGGAGTTGATTGAGTAAATTCTAGTCTGTGTGCCATTGAGAGTAGAGCATGCACGAATGAGGGCTTTTTGCCTATACCATTCTGCACTGTTCTAGTCTCGATTGTTGTCTTTGAGGTACGCCAGGAGAACGCTTAATACTTCGGTATTAAGGTTTCTCAAGAGAGCTACCCTTCCCTATAACGTAATATTTGACGCACAGACTTGAGATTTGCACTAGGCTATGCGGCATGCCATGCGCACCAGTATCTCGTATCATTGACTCTAGCTAGACTTTATCAGTCAAAGTAGACATTAAGTATATTAACCTAATTACTCTTTTTTATGCATACCCATTTATGATTACACATTTCGCAGCCTAGTTTATGTATGGAGACACAAACGACTTAGGCTCTTTTTGTTGATAGGAATACTGCATTGTCGTGGCGATTATTATTGTTGTAGTGTTTAGGATATTCTTGGCTCCGACGGTATTATATATTCTGCCTTTTTGTGTGCATAGCCTGCACGAGCATTGTTCCGCTGCCTGCCTTTTTGGGTTCCATTTCCGATACGAGCATCTTTATAGCATCTAACATTTAAAGAAGATTCCTTGTTAGTGTTGAAGGACTTTAGTGCACTTTCTTTCATGCAGGAGTGCCTGACATTTATTGATTAAAGTAAAGTAAGCTGTAACTTCTCTTACCACCTTACTTTGCATACCATAACCAAGCACCTTCGGTTATAGGTAGTGTGACGCCTCCCGGCGCTGGCAGAATGGTTGCGTGGGGCATTGCAGCTCGCTAGCGCTCGCCAGGATGGGGGGATAGGCTACAGTTGTCCTAGAATGATCTGCTTTATTTCATTAGGGTCGTGTTGTCACAGACAGTCTAGAAATGGTCTTTGTTTTGGTCTGTGACCGCGCCTTATATTTTATATTCGCTATAATATAAATGTTGCTTGTGTGGGAGGCGAGCGAGAGAGGGTGAGGGAGTACACCTGGCAGCGGGGTGAGCTGTGGCCCGGCTCGCTTGGGCGCTGACGGCGTTGGCGGCCGGGTGGTCAACTAGTCCCTGCCCATCGCGGCCGCGTGTTCTTTACCAGCTCAGAGCTTGCCTGACATGCGTATCGTCTACATCCTTTGCAATTCTGTCCCCCATACTCGCCACTTTGCATACTATTTCTCTCTCTCGACTTCTCCTTTCTCATTCTCTAATCTTTATTAAATTCAACATCCCTTCTGGTTTCAGCATAGACGTTCACCATCGACCAGTCGTATTGTACGCGAAGCTCTCAGATATTTCTATGTATGAGGTTTGGAGAGACGGACTTTTCCGTGTGTGTCCTCTCTCGGGAAGGTTGTAGACCGGTATATGTCTCCCTGGCAAGGTGTTGAGTGATTCTGCTTGGTTATTTAAAGCTAGACTAGGGGTAAGGTTACTGTGTCGTTGTCTCCGATGTGTGCAGTGTTAGCTAAGCCCTGCACGACATCGACAGGTACTGTGGGAGCCTAGGTTGTCTTCGGGTGGGTTTACTTTGCGAGCACAGCACTGTGGTGTGAGAGGGCCATAGCCTATCCCTCACAACATAGTGCTGCCTCTTTGTGTTGACTTCTGAGGGATCGCCAGGATAGAACTAGGTACTAGAGACCTAGATTTATCAAGAGAGCATCCCCGTCATATAACGTAATCTTCATTATACCACCTTCGGACAACGTTAGGCTACGAGCCGCATGCTCGCCCATTGTTGCCCTGCCTTGATACCCCAGCTAGACTTTATTAACTGAGCAGACACTGGTTAGAGATAAGCCCCCATTATTATATGTATGCCACATTATTATTCACTGCACTTTTGAGCCGAGGTTGTTGTTGAGTTGCACAACCCTAGTAGGCTGTTGCGTTGTGTCACGAAGCATTTCTTAGTTGTCGAGCATTACTACCTTTGCGCAGTCTTTATTATTCGCCTGCCTATTATTACTATATGTCCTAGCATTTATTGTGACCCGTATTCTGCATTATAATTGTTCAAGATTCTTTACGAACATCTTCCCAGCATCAGACTTATTTCAGAAGTTTCCAGTTGATGTTGCAGGACTAGCATTGCACTTTCTTTAATACAGGAGTGCCAGTTATTTGAGTATCTACCGTAACGTTAATTAATCACGTTAACTATCTTTTCTTTGTGTAACCTAATCGAGTAATCTTTTACTGTTTGAGAATAGGCTGTTTCATCGAGCGTCAGCCTAGTGTGTGTGCACCAGTTACCGAGTCATAGGATACCTCGTTGTCCAGGCACAACTCAGGGCGGTAATGGTGTTTTGTTTTCCAGTGTTTAAGGCAGGGGTTGGATCTAGTGTTACCGTTGTTGCATTTTGCCATTACCTAGTCCAATGTTGAAGAGCCCTGTGTCTTTGAGAACCTGGATCGTAACAAATGGCGACCTTGCCAGGATCTTGTGAACTAAGAGATAATTGCAGGATTGTTGTAGTCATTTGTTTTATTGAGGAATATAGTGGGCACGTTAATTTTTTTTATGGCAAAGTAGTATAGCACTTGAGAGTCTTCAGACATTTTTGCCAAGTGAATAGTGCTACATAAGAGTTTGGGGTACTTCTTTTCTGAATATTGTGGTGAGAAATTGTTGTGAGCATCATGTCTTATACCGGGTCAGAGGAGAATGGAGACACAGTACGTAATGTCGAAACTGAGGAACAGCAGCATGATGAAAGGGTTAATCGGGTGAACTGTGAGGAGGATGCTAGGATATTTTTGCAATGGCCTGTTACTGCCGAGCGGTTGGAGGGTATGGATCGGTACGGTCTTCAATGCCTGGCCACAGCTATCGGTCATGCGGTTACTAGCAGCATGACCAAGGATAACTTGATAACGTGTGTACTGGGCAGGGTGACTGGTGAGCGAGATGGGTTGAGTGCTCAGAGCCCTTCGGCCATGCTTCCCCTACACTCGACTCCCAGCCATCCCAGTAGTTTGCCGACCCCGGGTACGCTTCCGCAGTTAGGTGGTGACTGGCAGGGTGGGTTGCCCCTGGGGGGACCACCGGTAATTTCAAACATTGTAGCACCTTCACCTCCTCAAGGGTTAACTCCCGAATTATTGCTTCAGCTCGAATTAGCTAAGCTTCAGCAGCAACAAAGGGCATGTGAGCTCCAGCAGCAAATAGAATTAGCCAAGATAGAAGAGAGAAAAACTATCAGTCATGAGCACATAGAGCTAGCAAAAATTCAAGCTGAGTCGACTAGGTACTGTGCCGACATGGATGTAGAGAAGTCGCGAGTAGAGACAACGGGACAGCGACTTGGGGCTGGTAACCGTGTTCATGAGCAGTCTCTCTCGCACTTATTGAAACTGGTTCCGGTGTTTGATGAGAGTGGTGTACAGAATTTTTCACACGCTTTGAGAAGAAGTGCCAGGAACACCAGTGGCCAGAGAATAAATGGGCAGCACTTGTATCCTCTAGATTAATATGCAAGGGTCTTAAAGCCTACGATGCGTTGCCTATAGAGTCTTGTATTATCTATGAGGAACTCAAGGAGGCTGTCCTGAGAGCATACGAACTACAACCAGAGACGTACAGGTTGAAGTTCCGGGGTGTTACCAAGGGTCGGGAGAGCACCTTTTTGGAGCATGCCCGGGAGCTGTCCAATGCTTTTGGGAATTGGCTGAGGTCGGAGAAAGCTACTACGTTTGACGACATTAAACAGTTGGTGCTTTTAGAGCAGTTTTTCAAATGCACGGGCGGCGACCTGACGTTAAACCTTAAAGAAAAGCAACCAAAAACTCTACAGGAGGCAGCTGAGATGGCTGACCTCCGGCTATCACTAATTCGTGGGTGCGGGTCTGCCCAGCGTAGTGAGGCAGGTAACAAGGGGCATGATGCCCCACCCCCCCGAGTTAGTGATATACCTTATGCAAACAAGTACAAGAGCCATGATACCAAGACTGACCACAAGACTAGCACCGTTCCATTTATGAAGGGGCCGGGCCCTTCCCAGTACCAAGGGAAGCCCAAAGGGGATTTGGAGTGTTATCATTGTCATAAAAATGGGCACTTTGCAAGAGTCTGTCCTAGCAAACCACCTACAGCAGCTGTGTCTTTGGCCTGCAACATTGGTGTGTCTCCGAAGTCATCTGAGTTTGCCCGGGGCAGTTCGTCAGAGGCTGAGGCACAGCCAATGCAGAAGCACATGGGAGGCTCGAACCCTGCTCAGGATGTTTTTCGCGACCATAGAGGGCGGGGTTGCGTGATGTGGGCGGGGCGCAAGCATGGAGTAGAGGTCTTGCGTGATACAGGTGCTTCCCAGACTCTGATGAAAAACTTGACTGGCTACCCTATAAACGCAGCTCGGGTGGTGGTGGTGCAGGGTATTAATGCAACTCGGTCATACCCGCTGGTGCGGTTGGAGTTGGAGGTGGATGGTGTGGCACGTGAATTGGATGTCGGGATTGTGGAGAAACTGCCAGTGGAGGGCGTCGACCTTCTTCTCGGCAACGACTTTGCAATGCCCGCTTCTGAGGTTCTACCCTTAGTCGTTGCCGAGAGGCCGGCCGACGTGAGTAGGGAAGAGCAAGAGTGGGTCGAGCGGTGCCAGACACAACCCATGGCGTGTGTTGTCACCCGAGCTCGGGCAGCTAAAGTGTCACAGCCTAGTCCTCCGTCTTCAGACCAGCGGAGGAACGATCAACAGGAGGAGGCTAAAGCTGGAGTTGGTTTTAAGAGTTTTGACTCGGCGGCTCTCCTGGGTGATTCAGTATTAGCACCATTACTTAATTCTGGAGTAGCCCCTGGGCCTGTCATCGAGAGTGACGAGGCTGGGCATGACGAGTCTCCACGACAGCAACGCTATGTACATCGAGAGAGACAGAGGGAGCAGCCCAGTATCGGGGAAGGTCATGCATTGCTCCGGGAGCAGTTAGATCGTTTGGCACCCTCAGATATACGTCGGTTGCAACTAGAGGACCCTGAGCTCCAAACGTGTGCTAATGGAGCTGTAGAGCTCGACGAGGACGGTGATGCACAGCCAGGAGATTTTTTTTATTTAGAAGGCATCCTCTATAGGCGTTTTCAAGACCCTAAACGTCCGAGAGGGGTCCAGAGGGGGCAAGAGGGGTCCGGAGTAGTAGACCAGTTGGTGGTGCCACGGGAGTGCAGGGATAGCCTACTGAGGTTGGCGCATGACATACCACTGGCAGGACATCTAGGGGTGAGAAAAACGGTGGCGGCTTTAGATTTTTTTTTTTGGTGGCCGGGGTTGAAGGGGCAGGTGGTAACCTGGATAGCAAGGTGTCATACGTGCCAGAGGGTTGGAAAACCTAACCAAACAATTCCGAGAGCCCCGTTGCACCCCATTCCTGTCAGTGGACCGCCCTTCAGTAAGGTCATCATTGATATGGTCGGACCCCTAACCCCTACTAGTGCCGGTAATAAATTTCTATTAACTATCATGGATGTGGCCACTCGTTATCCTGATGCATATCCAATGAGAAATGGCCCAGCGAAAACTGTTGTCCGGAACCTGCTCTTGTATTGCTCGCGGTATGGTTACCCGCAAGATATGCAATCGGACCAAGGTTCTAGTGTTACATCTAATCTGTTCAAACAAACTATGATTCAGCATGGCATCAGCACTATCGTCTCTTCTGCGTATCACCCGGAGAGTCAAGGGGTGTTGGAGAGGTGGCACGCCACGCTGAAAAGCATGCTTCGATGTTATTGCGCAGAGAACGGAAAGGATTGGGACCTTGGTCTGCCGTATGTTTTGTTCGCGGCAAGAGAAGTACCTGGAGAGAGTCTCGGTTTCAGTCCGAATGAGCTTGTTTTCGGGCATCAGGTGAGGGCTCCTCTCCACATGGTGAAGGAGATGTGGGAGGGCACTGGGCATGTTGTTCTGCGAGATGGTTGCAGCCTCTTGTTCCTGAGCGACGGGAGGAGTTGTTTGCTAGGCTGTGGCAGTCCGTCCGCATGTTTGTTGCTTCTCCAGGCCTGATGTACGGGGTAGAATCCGACATGGAGGCTGGAGACAGTGCAAGGCTCGAGTTGGTTCCCTGCCGTGTGAATCCTGCTCGACAGCCTGTTGTGAAGGCGGAGCTGGACGGCGTGTGGAGAGGGGGTCTGAGGGATGAGGAATGTCGTGAGTGGTCGTTGCCAGTGGCTTTGCAACCTGAGTTTGGTGGCAGAGTCCGTGTGTGTTTTGATTGCAAGAGTGTGGAAGCATTATCCCTGACAGACGCCTATCCATTACCCAGAGTTGACGACACCATAGACCGCTTCGGGGCTGCCTCGCTCATCACGAAGGTAGAACTAGTGAAGGGTTATTGGCAGGCCCCGTTGCCGGAAAGAGCGAAGAGAAGTGCCAGTCTTGCGATGAACTGGACAGTTTATCAGTGTCAGGTGTTGTTGTGCTGCCGGAACACAAGTTGGATGTGTGGCATGCTAAGGGCACTGATAATGTTTTGGCTTTGTTTGCAGGAGAACCCTCGCTGTTCAGTCAGTGTCTGTCGTGGGTGGAGGATCCGGGGTAGGCTACCACAGTATGTTGGTATAGCCTCCTGTCTTGGCTCGCGGTGTATTTTTGCGCTGGTGCTTGTTGGCTCGCGTGTGTAGCATCAGCGTAGGGTCGCAGGGCAGGAGTTGTTGGCTTTGATTCAACGAAAATTAGGCTACATCTATAGTAGCCGCCAAAAACAACATTAAAATAAAATATGAAAAAATTAAATAAAAACTCTTTCTTTTTAATAATTAATTTTAAGATAATATTGTAGCTGAGTACTGAGTGCAGATGATTTTCCCTCAGTAGGCTGTGCTTCTTAAAGCTCGCTCTGGGAGCACAATGTTATGAATTAATGTATTATGTCCAGGAAGGGTGATAAGATTTTTGTTTTATATAAATGTTGTTGTATTTTTTTGAGGAGACTGAGCTTGCATTCCATGAGTGGCAGAGTGGTTAGGAGTGGCAGATTCTAGCGACATTCTGCCTGTTCAGATATGGGCTCATGGTTGAGTGTCCCATATCTTGGGGGGGGTGTGACGCCTCCCGGCGCTGGCAGAATGGTTGCGTGGGGCATTGCAGCTCGCTAGCGCTCGCCAGGATGGGGGGATAGGCTACAGTTGTCCTAGAATGATCTGCTTTATTTTATTAGGGTCGTGTTGCCACAGACAGTCTAGAAATGGTCTTTGTTTTGATCTGTGACCGCGCCTTATATTTTATATTCGCTATAATATAAATGTTGCTTGTGTGGGAGGCGAGCGAGAGAGGGTGAGGGAGTACACCTGGCAGCGGGGTGAGCTGTGGCCCGGCTCGCTTGGGCGCTGACGGCGTTGGCGGCCGGGTGGTCAACTAGTCCCTGCCCATCGCGGCCGCGTGTTCTTTACCAGCTCAGAGCTTGCCTGACACGCGTATCGTCTACATCCTTTGCAATTCTGTCCCCCATACTCGCCACTTTGCATACTATTTCTCTCTCTAGACTTCTCCTTTCTCATTCTCTAATCTTTATTAAATTCAACATCCCTTCTGGTTTCAGCATAGACGTTCACCGTCGACCAGTCGTATTGTACGCGAAGCTCTCAGATATTTCTATGTATGAGGTTTGGAGAGACGGACTTTTCCGTGTGTGTCCTCTCTCGGGAAGGTTGTAGACCGGTATATGTCTCCCTGGCAAGGTGTTGAGTGATTCTGCTTGGTTATTTAAAGCTAGACTAGGGGTAAGGTTACTGTGTCGTTGTCTCCGATGTGTGCAGTGTTAGCTAAGCCCTGCACGACATCGACAGGTACTGTGGGAGCCTAGGTTGTCTTCGGGTGGGTTTACTTTGCGAGCACAGCACTGTGGTGTGAGAGGGCCATAGCCTATCCCTCACAACATAGTGCTGCCTCTTTGTGTTGACTTCTGAGGGATCGCCAGGATAGAACTAGGTACTAGAGACCTAGATTTATCAAGAGAGCATCCCCGTCATATAACGTAATCTTCATTATACCACCTTCGGACAACGTTAGGCTACGAGCCGCATGCTCGCCCATTGTTGCCCTGCCTTGATACCCCAGCTAGACTTTATTAACTGAGCAGACACTGGTTAGAGATAAGCCCCCATTATTATATGTATGCCACATTATTATTCACTGCACTTTTGAGCCGAGGTTGTTGTTGAGTTGCACAACCCTAGTAGGCTGTTGCGTTGTATCACGAAGCATTTCTTTAGTTGTCGAGCATTACTACCTTTGCGCAGTCTTTATTATTCGCCTGCCTATTATTACTATATGTCCTAGCATTTATTGTGACCCGTATTCTGCATTATAATTGTTCAAGATTCTTTACGAACATCTTCCCAGCATCAGACTTATTTCAGAAGTTTCCAGTTGATGTTGCAGGACTAGCATTGCACTTTCTTTAATACAAGAGTGCCAGTTATTTGAGTATCTACCGTAACGTTAATTAATCACGTTAACTATCTTTTCTTTGTGTAACCTAATCGAGTAATCTTTTACTGTTTGAGAATAGGCTGTTTCATCGAGCGTCAGCCTAGTGTGTGTGCACCAGTTACCGAGTCATAGGATACCTCGTTGTCCAGGCACGACTCAGGGCGGTAATGGTGTTTTGTTTTCCAGTGTTTAAGGCAGGGGTTGGATCTAGTGTTACCGTTGTTGCATTTTGCCATTATCTAGTCCAATGTTGAAGAGCCCTGTGTCTTTGAGAACCTGGATCGTAACAGTAGTAATAGGCTGTTTTCACATAACATTAAGCCTAGAGTAGACGCACAATTATTGAGAGTTTGATAGCCTATTATTGCATATAGAACTCTGTAGAGTATTTGTGTTCTTTGTTCACTGGGAATATACATCAGAGGTTGGAGCTAGCGCTTTTCGTTGTAACATTTATGCCATTACTAGTCCAATGAATAAGAGCCCTGATATATTTAAACCCCAGTCGTAACAAATGGCGACCTTACCTAGGATTTGGTGAACCTACATTTAGTAGCAGGGAACATTTGTTGTTTTGGAGAATATTTGTCGGGGATCAGCAAGAATAATTTTTTTTTTGCAACATAGTATAGCCCTTGAGTATTTCCGAGAATTTTTGTGTGTATATTGAGGTATAAGAGTTTGGGGTATTTCTTTTTTGAATATTGAGGTGGGAAATTTTTGTGAGCATCATGTCTTATACCGGATCAGAGGAGAATGGAGACACAGTACGTAATGTCGAAACTGAGCAACAGCAGTATGATGATATGGTTAATCAGGTGAACTGTGAGGAGGATGCTAGGATATTTTTGCAATGGCCTGTTACTGCCGAGCGGTTGGAGGGTATGGAGCGGTACGGTCTTCAATGCCTGGCCACAGCTATCGGTCATGCAAGCATGACCAGGGATAACTTGATAACGTGTGTACTGGGCAGGGTGACTGGTGAGCGAGATGGGTTGAGTGCTCAGAGCCCTTCGGCCATGCTTCCCCTACACTCGACTCCCAGCCATCCCAGTAGTTTGCCGACCCCGGGTACGCTTCCACAGTTGGGTGGTGACTGGCAGGGTGGGTTGCCCCTGGGGGGACCACCGGTAATTTCAAACATTATAGCACCTTCACCTCTTCAAGGGTTAACTCCAGAATTATTGCTTCAGCTCGAATTAGCTAAGATCGAAGAGAGAAAGGCTATCAGGGCAGGTGAGCTTCAGCAGCAATTAGAATTAGCCAAGATAGAAGAGAGAAAAAGTCACCAGCACATAGAGCTAGCAAAAATCCAAGCTGATTTAGAGTCGACTAGGTACTGTGCCGACATGGATGTAGAGAAGTCGCGAGTAGAGGCAACGGGACAGCGACTTGGGGCTGGTAACCGTGTTCATGAGCAGTCTCTCTCGCACTTATTGAAACTGGTTCCGGTGTTTGATGAGAGTGGTGTAACAGAATTTTTCACATGCTTTGAGAAGAAGTGCCAGGAACACCAGTGGCCAGAGAATAAATGGGCAGCACTTGTATCCTCTAGATTAATAGGCAAGGGTCTTAAAGCCTATGATGCGTTACCTTTGGAGTTATGTATTGTGTACGAGGATCTCAAGGAGGCTGTCCTGAGGGCTTATGAACTGAAACCAGAAACGTACCGTTTGAAGTTCCGGGGTGTAACTAAGGGAAGAGATAGCACCTTTTTGGAACACGCCCGGGAGTTGTCCGATGCTATGGGGAACTGGCTCCGATCTGAGAAGGTCACAACATTTGATGAAATTAAGCAGTTAATGATGTTGGAGCAGTTCTTTAAGAGCACAGGCGGTGATCTAACTTTGAACTTGAAGGAGAAAAACCCAAGAACTCTAGTCGAAGCAGCAGAAATGGCTGATCGACGGCTGTCGTTGATTCGGGGTTGCGGGTCCTCACAGAAGTACGATGTTTTTGCTAAGGACCGTACCATACGGTATGTGAAAAGTCAGGGGACTTTTACATCACAGTATAAGCCGAAACCGAAATTTATGTGTTTTAGTTGCCACCAGGAGGGTCATAAGGCAAATGAGTGCCCTAGTCAACCTCCTCCGGCAGCCGTGTCTTTTGCTCACGGCATTGGAGTGTTCAAGAGGACATCGGAGTTTGTTAGAGGCATTTCTTCCGAGGTAAATACACTGCCAGTGCAGAAGGATCCCTGTCCGTGATGCCTTTAGTGACCACAGGGGACTCGGTTGTGTGGAGTGGGGGGGTAGAAGACATGAGGTGAGAATTTTGCGTGACACTGGGGCATCGCAAACACTGTTGAGAAATTTCACTGGTAAACCTGTCAATACGGCGCGGGTGGTTGTGGTTCAGGGAGTTAATGCGACAAGGTCATACCCGCTTGTAAGAATGAAGGTGGAAGTTGATGGTGTGACTCGTGACCTGGATGTAGGAATTGTGGAGAAGTTACCTGTTGAGGGCGTCGACCTCCTTCTCGGCAACGACTTTGCGGGACCTACTTCTGAGGCCCCACCCTGGGTCGTTGCCGAGAAGCCGGCCGACGTGAGTAGGGAGGAGCAGGAGTGGGTTGAGAAGTGTCCGGTGCAGCCTATGGCGTGTGTTGTCACCGGAGATCCTGCATCCAGGGAGTCACATTCTGGTCAACAATCTTTAGATCAGCGAAGGAAGGGTACCGAGAAGGGGTTGGAAGTTGATGCGGTTGAGAGTTTAGTATCAACGGCCCTTCTCGGGGACTCAGTATTAGGACCAAATATCGAGTCTGAAGAAGACCCAGTAACTGTTGTGGAAAAGGCAGAGGATGGGCTTAAAAAGACGAAAGAGTTGAAGGAGGACAGTGATACACAGTCGGGAGATGTGGCAACAAGGTACCCTGACGCGTACCCTAGGAGAAATGGGTCGGCGAAGACGGTGGTCCGAAGCTTGTTAGTGTATTTTTCCCGGTATGGTTACCCGCAGGGGATTCAGTCAGTCCAGGGACCCAACTTCACTTCTAGCCTCTTTGTTCAAGCAATGCCGCAGCATGGGATTGTTGGGATTGTGTCTTCTGCGTATCATCCGGAGAGCCAGGGTGTGTTAGAGCGATGGCACTCAGCCTTGAAATCTGTGCTTCGTTGTTGTTGCTTTGAGAGTGGGAGGGATTGGGATCTTGGCCTGCCATGTGTTTTGTTTGCTGTGGGAGGTGCCTGGGGAGAGTTTGGGATTCAGCCCTAATGAGCTCGTCTTTGGACACCGTGTCAGAGGGCCTCTCCATATGGTTGAAGAAGTATGGGAGGGCGCAGAAAAACCTTGTTCTATGCTCAAGTGTGTCCTCAACAGTCGAGAACGGATGTTGCGCAGTCTGGAGTTGGCTGGCCGTAATTTGACTAGCTCTCAGGCCCTCAGGAAGGACAGGTACGACCTCAAGGTTGAACTCAGGGAGTTTCACGTGGGTCAGGAGGTGTTGATTCTACTGCCCCTTGTAGGTCACCCCTTATCCGCGAAGTACGCTGGTCCTTATAGGGTGGTGGAGGAGCTATCAGACCTGGATTACTTGGTAGCCACTCCAGACAGACGGAAGCGCAATCAGTTATGTCATGTTAATCCCATGAAGGAGTATGGGAGGCACCCCCCTGAGCCTCTCACTGTGCCTGTGATGACGTTTAGCAGTCAAGGTGGAGAAGGAGAACGGGACAATCAAGCTCAGGTGGAGGATAACTGGAAGGATAAGAAGTTCAAATGGGCGCCTGAGTGTGAGAAGGTGTTTAGAGAAGTCAAACACCTGTTGTGCACTCACCCGATCCTCAGGGCCCCTGACTTTAGCCTACCTTTCCAACTCGCAACGGAGGCTAGTGGTGTGGGGGCTGGTGCCGTCCTTGTGGAAAAGGACGATGATGGGCTGGAGCATCCTGTTAGTTTCTGCTCGGAGAAGTACAATTCAGCCCAGGGGAGCTGCTCTGTTGTCGAGAAGGAGCTACTGGCTGTTGTGCTTGGGCATTTTGAGGTCTATGTTCCAGCCTATGGTCCGGTCGTTGTAGTTTACCCAGATCATCACCCTCTCAAGTTCTTGGACCAGTTTCACAATCGGAATATGAGGCTGACCAGGTGGTCACTAAGGTTACTGGTATATAACCTGGACATACGCCATATTGCCGGTTGTGACAACGTGGTTGCAGATGGTCGTTCAAGGGTATATGATCCTGGGTAGATTGACACACGGGTAGCCTCCTGCTTTAGTTTGGATAGTATTTTGCGCTTGGTGCTAGTTGGCTCGCGGTTGTAGCCCAGCGTATTGGGTCGTAAAGCAGGAGTTGAGCGTTTGGTATAGAAGAAAAAACTAGGCTTGCCCCTATAGTGCAGCCGAAATAAACAAATTATAAACATAAAAAATCAAATAAAAACTCTTTCTTTGATAGTTGAATTTGTTTAGTATGTTATAGCAGTAATTCTGAGTTGCACTCCTCTCAGAATGCTGGGCTAGAGAAGCTCGCTCTTGAGGAGCATAACTACATATAATTTAACCTATGGTGTTGGGGAGGGTTATAATTTTGAAGAAAAAAAAAATTTGTTGAAGAACTGTGCCAGATATTTTACTGCCGCTGGGTGAAGGGAAGTGGAGATATAGCATGGGTTCTAACCATCAGATTTTTGTGAGCCTTGGGGCCTCTGAGAAAAATCTTGGGGGGGGGGTGACGTTAACCACTCCGTTAGAACCGCATGGCTTGTCCTACAGTGACTCACTAGGATCGCCAGGGCAGTGGATGGGGCTACAGTTTATGTATTAGAGTGTGCTTTATTTCATATGAAAGCTCGTGTCATGGGCAGTCCAGAAAGGCTCTTTGTTTTCACCCATGTCAAGGCTTTATATATTTAATTGTAAAGTATATGTTTTATCATTAACTAGTAATGATGGGATCTGGGAGAGAGAGAGAGAGTAGAACAGAGTGAGAGGGAGCGTGCAGTGTTTTTGTCCCGCTCTATGACGTCACGGCTGGCTGCCTCGTGGGGGTTGGTGGAGAGAGGTCCTTACCATGCTGCTAGCTCCCTTGCTAGTGGCTAGAGGACTTGTAACCGCTTTTTTCCCACGCGGCTCGAGCTATTGCGAGTATATATACAGTTCCTCGCCACTCTCTCCCTCAGATCTGGTTTCTAGAACGCATCCATCTTTATCCCTTGCTACCTGTCCCCCGCTCTGTACCTGAGAATCTTTCTCTCTGCCTACCTCTCTCTTTTTCCATATCTTTCACCACATTTTATTAAGATTATACCCCCTCTGGTTAACTCTGCAAAATCAGCTTCATGCTGGCCAGTTGTATTGTGCGTTAAGGTCTGATATAACCTATGTATGTTAATTGTTAAGATAAGTGGATCACGAAGCATTGGTTGGCATTCATATTGTTTAGTACTGCTTCCTTTAATTATTAGTGTTCTGTTGGATTAGATAATGCTAGACTAGGAGTCTGATATTATAAGGTATTGTTTCCTATGAGTGCTGGCTTTAGTTAAAAGCTGCACGACATACCTGAGAACTGGAGTTGATTGAGTAAATTCTAGTCTGTGTGCCATTGAGAGTAGAGCATGCACGAATGAGGGCTTTTTGCCTATACTGTACCATTCTGCACTGTTCTAGTCTCGATTGTTCATCTTTGAGGTACGCCAGGAGAACGCTTAATACTTCGGTATTAAGGTTTCTCAAGAGAGCTACCCTTCCCTATAACGTAATATTTGACACACAGACTTGAGATTTGCACTAGGCTATGCGGCATGCCATGCGCACCAGTATCTCGTATCATTGACTCTAGCTAGACTTTATCAGTCAAAGTAGACATTAAGTATATTAACCTAATTACTCTTTTTTATGCATACCCATTTATGATTACACAAGCATTTCGCAGCCTAGTTTGATGTATGGAGACACAAAAGACTTAGGCTCTTTTTGTTGATAGGAATACTGCATTGTCGTGGCAATTATTATTGTTGTAGTGTTTAGGATATTCTTGGCTCCGACGGCATTATATATTCTGCCTTTTTGTGTGCATAGCCTGCACGAGCATTGTTCCGCTGCCTGCCTTTTTGGGTTCCATTTCCGATACGAGCATCTTTATAGCATCTAACATTTAAAGAAGATTCCTTGTTAGTGTTGAAGGACTTTAGTGCACTTTCTTTCATGCAGGAGTGCCTGACATTTATTGATTAAAGTAACGTAAGCTGTAACTTCTCTTACCACCTTACTTTGCATACCATAACCAAGCACCTTCGGTTATAGGTAGTAATAGGCTGTTTTCACATAACATTAAGCCTAGAGTAGACACACATTTATTGAGAGTTTGATAGCCTATTATTGCATATAGAACTCTGTAGAGTATTTGTGTTCTTTGTTCTCTGGGAATATACATCAGAGGTTGGAGCTAGCACTTTCCGTTGTAACATTTATGCCATTACTAGTCCAATGAATAAGAGCCCTGATATATTTAAACCCCAGTCGTAACATACTGTATATATGGATGGAGTCCTGAAAGAAATACTATCAAGAGCAGTGGATGTTGGTGTATCGCTGAAAAGGGAGGGAATTGAGTGGAAGCTACCTATACTGCTGTTTGCGGATGATAAAGTTCTGATGAGTGATAATGAATGGAAGTTGCAGGGTCTGGTAAATGAGTTTGGAACAGTGTGCGAAAAACGGAATTTGAAGGTAAATGCGGGGAAGAGCAAGGTTATGGTCTTCGAAAGGGGTGAAGTCACAGAGTGTGAGGTGAAGCTGAACGGTCAGGCTATGGAGATCGTCAACTCTTTTATGTATCTGGGCAGTGTGTTGAGTAAAGATGGGACTATGGATGAAGAAGTGCGGGAGAGGGTACAACAGGGGAAGAGGGATGTAGGAACACTAAAAGCAGTAACAAGAAATAGGGTGGTCAGTATGGAAGTGAAGAAGTCCTTGCATGACAGTGTGGTAATCCCGACACTGACTTACGGAAGCGAAGCATGGACGTTGGTTGAGAGACTCAGACCAAGAGTGAGAGCAGTGGAAATGAATTACTTAAGGAGTGCGTGCGGAGTTACATGGAGGGATAGACAGACTAATGAGGAAGTAAGAAGGAGGTGTGGTGTGGAGGTAGATGTGCTGGAAAGTGTGAAAAGGAACAACTTGAGATGGTTCGGCCATATGGAACGTATGGAAAGCGAGAGAATGACTAAGAGGGTGTACGAGAGCGAGGTGGAGGGACAGAGAGGGAGAGGTAGACCGAATGAGAGGTGGAAGGATGGAGTGAGGAAGTACATGAACGAAGGCGGTGCTGGTTGGGGGGAGGGGCGTCGACTGACTGGGGACAGAGGTGCATGGGGGCGGTTCGTTCGTGGCCACCCCTTCGGGGATCACGGCGTCAGGCAATAGATAGATAGATAGACAAGCTAAAATACTGTTGTAGGACATAATTTTATTATTACATAAAACCCAATTTAACATATTATGTATCCATCAGAAACCTACTGTACATTACTATTGCATTTCTGTTTGATAGCGACGTGTGCAGCTCTAACTTCCTTATAGCCTGAAACTCGCAAGTGGTCAATTGGAGTGTTGGAACAATAAGATTCATTATTTGCTAGCAGTGACATAAAAAAGCCACTTCAACAGCTTCCTATCTCTCCAATACCCCTTCACATATACAGACTAATAACATACATAACAAAGCCACTCCAACAGCTTCCTCTCTCTCCAACACCCCTTCACATATACAGACTAATAACATACATAACAAAGCCACTCCAACAGCTTCCTCTCTCTCCAACACCCCTTCTCCCCTCTCTACTCTTCAGAAAATAGGAAAAAGTAGATAGTAGCTACGAGGTGCCGTTGTAAATGCTTGTCCCTATGTTGTCCCTATGTTGACACCTAAATGACACGAAAGGTCTTGATATTGATAAAGAAATGGTAAGAAAGTTCTTGAAATCGACAAACTAATGGAACGAATGTCTTAAAATCTCAAATCTAATGGGGCTAACCATGAGAGAAAAGGGTGTTTATTAGTTAGCAGTGTAAATGGTGTTTATTAGTTAGCAGTGTAAAGGGTGTTTATTAGTTAGCAGTGTAAAGGGTGTTTATTAGTTAGCAGTGTAAAGGGTGTTTATTAGTTAGCAGTGTAAAGGCTGTTTATTAGTTAGCAGTGTAAAGGGTGTTTATTAGTTAGCAGTGTAAAGGGTGTTTATTAGTTAGCAGTGTAAAGGCTGTTTATTAGTTAGCAGTGTAAAGGGTTTTATTAGTTAGCAGTGTAAAGGGTGTTTATTAGTTAGCAGTGTAAAGGGTGTTTATTAGTTAGCAGTGTAAAGGGTGTTTATTAGTTAGCAGTGTAAAGGGTGTTTATTAGTTAGCAGTGTAAAGGGTGTTTATTAGTTAGCAGTGTAAAGGGTGTTTATTAGTTAGCAGTGTAAAGGGTGTTTATTAGTTAGCAGTGTAAAGGGTGTTTATTAGTTAGCAGTGTAAAGGGTGTTTATTAGTTAGCAGTGTAAAGGCTGTTTATTAGTTAGCAGTGTAAAGGGTTTATTAGTTAGCAGTGTAAAGGGTGTTTATTAGTTAGCAGTGTAAAGGCTGTTTATTAGTTAGCAGTGTAAAGGGTGTTTATTAGTTAGCAGTGTAAAGGGTGTTTATTAGTTAGCAGTGTAAAGGGTGTTTATTAGTTAGCAGTGTAAAGGGTGTTTATTAGTTAGCAGTGTAAATGGTGTTTATTAGTTAGCAGTGTAAAGGGTGTTTATTAGTTAGCAGTGAAAAGGGTGTTTATTAGTTAGCAGTGTAAAGGCTGTTTATTAGTTAGCAGTGTAAAGGCTGTTTATTAGTTAGCAGTGTAAAGGCTGTTTATTAGTTAGCAGTGTAAAGGCTGTTTATTAGTTAGCAGTGTAAAGGGTGTTTATTAGTTAGCAGTGTAAAGGGTGTTTATTAGTTAGCAGTGTAAAGGGTGTTTATTAGTTAGCAGTGTAAAGGGTGTTTATTAGTTAGCAGTGTAAAGGGTGTTTATTAGCAGTGTAAAGGGTGTTTATTAGTTAGCAGTGTAAAGGGTGTTTATTAGTTAGCAGTGTAAAGGGTGTTTATTAGTTAGCAGTGTAAAGGGTGTTTATTAGTTAGCAGTGTAAAGGGTGTTTATTAGTTAGCAGTGTAAAGGGTGTTTATTAGTTAGCAGTGTAAAGGGTGTTTATTAGTTAGCAGTGTTAAGGCTGTTTATTAGTTAGCAGTGTAAAGGCTGTTTATTAGTTAGCAGTGTAAAGGGTGTTTATTAGTTAGCAGTGTAAAGGCTGTTTATTAGTTAGCAGTGTAAAGGGTGTTTATTAGTTAGCAGTGTAAAGGCTGTTTATTAGTTAGCAGTGTAAAGGGTGTTTATTAGTTAGCAGTGTTAAGGCTGTTTATTAGTTAGCAGTGTAAAGGGTGTTTATTAGTTAGCAGTGTTAAGGCTGTTTATTAGTTAGCAGTGTAAAGGCTGTTTATTAGTTAGCAGTGTAAAGGCTGTTTATTAGTTAGCAGTGTAAAGGGTGTTTATTAGTTAGCAGTGTAAAGGGTGTTTATTAGTTAGCAGTGTAAAGGGTGTTTATTAGTTAGCAGTGTAAAGGGTGTTTATTAGTTAGCAGTGTAAAGGGTGTTTATTAGTTAGCAGTGTAAAGGGTGTTTATTAGTTAGCAGTGTAAAGGTTGTTTATTTGTTAGCAGTGTAAAGGCTGTTTATTAGTTAGCAGTGTAAAGGCTGTTTATTAGTTAGCAGTGTAAAGGCTGTTTATTAGTTAGCAGTGTAAAGGCTGTTTATTAGTTAGCAGTGTAAAGGGTGTTTATTAGTTAGCAGTGTAAAGGCTGTTTATTAGTTAGCAGTGTAAAGGCTGTTTATTAGCAGTGTAAAGGGTGTTTATTAGTTAGCAGTGTAAAGGGTGTTTATTAGTTAGCAGTGTAAAGGGTGTTTATTAGTTAGCAGTGTAAAGGCTGTTTATTAGTTAGCAGTGTAAAGGTTGTTTATTAGTTAGCAGTGTAAAGGCTGTTTATTAGTTAGCAGTGTAAAGGCTGTTTATTAGTTAGCAGTGTAAAGGCTGTTTATTAGTTAGCAGTGTAAAGGGTGTTTATTAGTTAGCAGTGTAAAGGCTGTTTATTAGTTAGCAGTGTAAAGGCTGTTTATTAGTTAGCAGTGTAAAGGGTGTTTATTAGTTAGCAGTGTAAAGGCTGTTTATTAGTTTGCAGTGTAAAGGCTGTTTATTAGTTAGCAGTGTAAAGGCTGTTTATTAGTTAGCAGTGTAAAGGCTGTTTATTAGTTAGCAGTGTAAAGGTGGTCTCTTTCCGTTCGGTTGTATTATAATTAAGCTTAACCCCTTCTGTGCCGGCGACGTATTTTTAGTTTCTTCTGGCTATATATTGACGATTTTGTGCAGCTTAAAAAGGATCTGAGGTAGTAAAAAGGGTTAATTAAGATAATTCGAAGGGTTTTAAGTGCATACATTTAAGTGCATTAAGGGGAGGTTTCCAGTGTGTTGCTTAGACCTACATCAAGCTTAAAATTACATCCCCTAGACCCCCTTTCAAGATTAATATGTACATTTTTCGGTAGAAAAATGTCCCGGCCGAAGGCCGATTTCTCTTAAGTTACAGGCTGGCTATCGCTTGCCGGGGAAAAATCGACACCTAAATGGCACGAAAGGTCTTAAAATTGACAGAAATGGGGCGAAAGTAACTAAAGTTGCCAAACTAATGGGGCAAACGTCTTAAAATCTCAAAAGCAATGGGGCTAAACATGAGGGAGAAGGAAGTTTTAAAATAAATCCTTCAAGTTTAATATAATCGTCTAAATACAGCTAGAATACAATTACAAAGACGTCGTCGGTACAGAAGGGGTTAATATACTATCCTCAAGATCCACCTTCAAGATCCACCTTCAAGATCCACCTTAAAGATCCACCTTAAAGATCCACCTTAAAGATCCACCTTCAAGATCCCCCTTAAAGATCCACCTTCAAGATCCACCTTCAAGATCCACCTTAAAGATCCACCTTCAAGATCCACCTTAAAGATCCACCTTCAAGATCCACCTTAAAGATCCCCCTTCAAGATCCACCTTCAAGATCCCCCTTAATGATCCACCTTCAAGATCCACCTTAAAGATCCACCTTCAAGATCCACCTTAAAGATCCACCTTCAAGATCCACCTTAAAGATCCCCCTTAAAGATCCACCTTCAAGATCCACCTTAAAGATCCCCCTTAAAGATCCACCTTAAAGATCCACCTTAAAGATCCCCCTTCAAGATCCACCTTCAAGATCCACCTTCAAGATCCACCTTCAAGATCCACCTTCAAGATCCACCTTCAAGATAAATTTGCAAAAAATTTCGGTAGAAAAATTTTCGGTTCTTCCTAAATTACAGACTCGCTATCGCTTATCAGAAAATAATTGACACCCAAATGATACGAAAGGTCTTGATATTGATAAAGAAATGGGACGGAAGGTCTTAAAATCAACAAACTATACTCTATTTTTTCTAAGCTGGCGAGAAATTGGCTTGTTCTCATCGTCGTTATTGGGTTATTACACAAAATGTACAGCTAAGTATGATGTTAACTACAAAAACATGACCGTAATATGACGCAGAGACACAATTGTTTCATATTTGGCCATTATTTATCGAGAAATGAGCTGCTAAAGGAGTACCGTAATATTTCCGCCAACCTATAAATAAATTAATAAATAGAGTATTATACTTACAGGAACAGGAATGCTTACAGGAACAAATTGTGGCAATTAAAGGTGAGGGCTGGTACTATCCAGGGTGAGGTTTGGCATCCTCTACCCAACCTTAGCTGTTTCTGTCTGTCTTTTATACTGTCCTACTTTTCCTTCTGGGGGTGGGTGGCTAGGAATCCTCCTCCACTTGTAAAATTCTCCTACTCGATGAAATAGAGAAAGAGGGGAAGGAACGAGAATGTGGTCCCGGACCTTAATGGGAATTTTAAATTATGTTTCTGTTCGGGCTCTGTCTCGAGTCGGCCACCCCCAGCTATGGGGTATGTGCCTGAGTATATACATACATACATATATCTCCCTGGGATGAAGCACAATGTCTCTGAGATACTAACCATTTCTAGTAACTCTCTCTCTCTCTCCCCCTCCTTCCCTTCCGTCTCCCCCATCCCCCCAAATGGTCTCACCTTACCTTCCCCACTGATCTAACAATGGCCTCACCCCATGTTGGCTCAATTATGGCCTGTTAAACACTCCACCGATCCTCTTTTGTTTCGTCAGCCCCGCAGCACTCGATCTTCTTTTGTTCCGGCCACCACCACCCGAGAGCCCAGTAGAAGAAGAAGAAGAAGATGATGATGAAGATGAAGATGAAGCCCCATTTTCTTCTCCTTATATCACTAGGACCTGTAATATCACGTGTCACCACTTAAGATGAAATATCTGTTATCCTTTTAGTATGTACTGTATTGTATGTATGTATGTGCTATATTCAGGTACATACCCCATAGCTGGGGATGGCCGACTCCAGACAGAGCCGGAACAGGGACAACATAACACATAAAAAAAAAAAAAAAAAAAAAAAAAAAAAAACACACACACACATCTAGGGTGCCCAGGAGAAGACCCAGAGACCAAGGATCATTAAGGGCCTCCAGCACTCCCCCGGCCCCAGACCTCCCGGAGAGGTTCTGGTCTCAGCAGGCAGACACGCAGCAGAGCACACCACAATGCCCGCCCACCTCACATCCAGGCATGATCCTTCATTTACATTGTCTCCCCGGGCCAGGCGCCTGATGGACTATTATCTAGTCTAACTGGCACCCGACGCCCTCTCTCAATGACCGCGTTTTCACTCATCTATTCACAAGCATCCTCCATGAATTCCTATTCATTACCACTTATCTTAATTGACTATACTGTTCTCTACGGCAGCATGTATAGCGATGTATACTGTTCTCTACGGCAGCATGTATAGCGATGTATACTGTTCTCTACGGCAGCATGTATAGCGATGTATACTGTTCTCTACGGCAGCATGTATTTTTTTTTTTTTTTTTTTTCTATGTGATTGAGGGAGGCAAAAGGCATAACTGCCTATAGCGAGTGCCTCCCCCATAGTTGAAAGAGTGACAGGGCCAAAATCAAGGGACGTTCGAGCCAAAATGCCTGGACACACGGAGTTTGAAGCAATTTAAGTCATAGGAAGAGGGAAAGACTGATTCTGGGAGAGAGTTCCAGAGCTCAGCTGTTGAGTAGAAGAAAGTTTGAGAGTAACGTTTCACTCTTGGGTTGGAGAGTTGCACAGAGTAGGGGTGGGATTGAGTTGCAAGACGGGTACCACGTGCCCTACGTAAAGGAGGTGGTATGCACTGGGATAGCTCTGAGGAACACTGATTATTATAGTAGCGATAGAATAGCGAGAGAGATGCAACATTGCGGCGGAGAGAGAGAGATTGCAGAGAGTTGGTGAGTGGACGGGAGTTAATGATACGAAAGGCCTTCCTTTCAACTTTGTCTAGGAGAGCGGTGTGAGAGGAACCTCCCCACACATGTGAACAATACTCAATACAAGGGAGCACTATGCCCCTGTACAGAGCAAGAAGCTGTGCAGGGGAAAAGAACCCCCTAAGGCGGTTGAGCACACCCAGCTTCTGGGAGGCTGCCTTAGCAAGACTGGTAATATGGTCCTTCCAAATGAGAGCAGAAGAAAAAGAGACACCAAGAATATTGAGAGAAGATGAAGGGTTGATTTTTGTATTGTTGAAGAATAAGGGATAGTCCGCTGGGAGATCCTGACGGGTAGTATAGCGATGTATACTGTTCTCTACGGCAGCATGTATAGCGATGTATACTGTTCTCTACGGCAGCATGTATAGCGATGTATACTGTTCTCTACGGCAGCATGTATAGCGATGTATACTGTTCTCTACGGCAGCATGTATAGCGATGTATACTGTTCTCTACGGCAAGCATGTATAGCGATGTATACTGTTCTCTACGGCAGCATGTATAGCGATGTATACTGTTCCTACGGCAGCATGTATAGCGATGTATACTGTTCTCTACGGCAGCATGTATAGCGATGTATACTGTTCTCTACGGCAGCATGTATAGCGATGTATACTGTTCTCTACGGCAGCATGTATAGCGATCTATACTGTTCTCTACGGCAGAGTGTATAGCGATGTTACTGTTCTCTACAGCATGTATAGCGATGTATACTGTTCTCTACGGCAGCATGTATAGCGATGTATACTGTTCTCTACGGCAGCATGGGCGAGTTATACTGTTCTCTACGGCAGCATGTATAGCGATGTATACTGTTCTCTACGGCAAGCATGTATAGCGATGTATAACTGTTCTCTACGGCAGCATGTATAGCGATGTATACTGTTCTCTACGGCAGCATGTATAGCGATGTATACTGTTCTCTACGGCAGCATGTATAGCGATGTATACTGTTCTCTACGGCAGCATGTATAGCGATGTATACTGTTCTCTACGCAGCATGTATAGCGATGTATACTGTTCTCTACGGCAGCATGTATAGCGATGTATACTGTTCTCTACGGCAGCATGTATAGCGATGTACTGTTCTCTACGGCAGCATGTATAGCGATGTATACTGTTCTCTAGCATGTATAGCGATGTATACTGTTCTCTAGGCAGTGTATAGCGATGTATACTGTTCTCTACGGCATGTATAGCGATGTATACTGTTCTCTACGCAGCATTTATAGCGATTATACTGTTCTCTACGGCAGCAGCTGTCGCGGTGTATACTGCTCTCGACGGCAGCATGTATAGCGATGTATACTGATCTCCACGGCAGCATGTATAAGCGATGTCTACTGTTTCTCTACGGCAGCATGTATCGATGTATACTGTTCTCTACGGCAGCATGTATAGCGATGTATACTGTTCTCTACGGCAGCATGTATAGCGATGTATACTGTTCTCTACGGCAGAGTGTATAGCGATGTATACTGTTCTCTACGGCAGCATGTATAGCGATGTATACTGTTCTCTACGGCAGAGTGTATAGCGATGTATACTGTTCTCTACGGCAGCATGTATAGCGATGTATACTGTTCTCTACGGCAGCATAGCGATGTATACTGTTCTCTACGGCAGCATGTATAGCGATGTATACTGTTCTCTACGGCAGCATGTATAGCGATGTATACTGTTCTCTACGGCAGCATGTATAGCGATGTATACTGTTCTCTACGGCAGCATGTATAGCGATGTATACTGTTCTCTACGGCAGCATGTATAGCGATGTATACGTTCTCTACGGCAGCATGTATAGCGATGTATACTGTTTCTTACGGCAGCATGTATAGCGATGTATACTGTTCTCTACGGCAGCATGTATAGCGATGTATACTGTTCTCTACGGCAGCATGTATAGCGATGTATACTGTTCTCTACGGCAGCATGTATAGCGATGTATACTGTTCTCTACGGCAGCATGTATAGCGATGTATACTGTTCTCTACGGCAGCATGTATAGCGATGTATTCCTTACTCCCTTGAAGTACTGAATAACATCGTCTAATAGCGTCCACAATATGATGAACAGGACGTCCCCGGTACTGAATGAGTTAACCCCTTCTGTACCGGTGCCGTCCTTTTAACTTTATTCTGGCTACTATTGGATGATTGTATGCAGTTTAAAAAGGGCCTCCAACAATTAACAGACTTAGCACTCTCTCACTTAACCCTTTTGACTACCACAGACAGCTTCTAGTCCTTCTATATCTTTGTGGAGAGAGAGAGAAAGAGAGAGAGAGAGAGTGTGAGAGTGAGAGAGAGAGCGAACAAGCGAGAGAGAGACTGAGTGAGTGAGTGAGCGGGAAGGAAATACGATCTCAAAGCTGAACAGGAAAAGCAACAAAAAACGAAAACACAAAAAACGGGACAAACATACGTGGATTTCAGAGTGATGTGAGAGAGAGAGAGAGAGAGAGAGAGAGAGAGAGAGAGAGAGTTAAATTTCAACAGTGAGCTAAATTCATTGTGTTGCACCACTTTGTGAATGGTGTTCTCTCTCTCTCTCTCTCTCTCTCTCTCTCTCTCTCTCTCTCTCTCTCTCTCTCACATTACTCCGATATCCACGTATGTTTGTCTCGTTTTTGTGTTTCCGTTTTGTGTTGCTTTTCCTGTTCAGCTTTGAGGACCTATTTCCTTCCCGCTCACTCACTCACACTCTCACTCACACTCTCTCTCTTCTATCAGTTTACCCCTCCCTTTCTCCCCCCCCCCCCCCCACACTATTTTTTATATATGCCCTTTGTTTTTGTTTGCCTTGTTTTTTGTTTACTTTGGCATGTCCTGTTGTTTGTCTGACTATTTTTTTCTTCTACTTAAGCCCTTCACCACCATTACGTAATGTTCATCCTATATTCTGGTTACCATTAGACGATTTTCTTTAGTTTATAATCTACCCATACGACTCAAATGGGTAAATATGATCTCGATTAACACACACACACACTCCTACACGCACACACACACTCTCTCTCTCTCTCACACACACACACACTATGTCTCTCTCTCTCTCTCACACACAAACACACACTCTCTCTCTCTCACACACACACACACACTCTCTCTCTCTCACACACACACCAATACACTCTCTCTCTCTCTCTCACACACACACCTACACAAAACACACACACTCTGTCTCTCTCTTTCTCACACACACACACACCTACACACACTCTCTCTCTCTCTCTCTCAGACACACACCTACACAAACACACACTCTCTCTCTCTCTCACACACACACACCTACACACACACACTCTCTCTCTCTCTCTCACACACACCTACACAAAACACACACACTCTGTCTCTCTCTCTCTCACACACACACACACACCTACACACACTCTCTCTCTCTCTCTCCTCTCACACACACACACCTACACAAAACACACAGGGTAAATCAAGCGTTCTCGGAAATATACATTAGCCATACGATTACACCTTTCTCTCTCTCTCTCACACACACACACACGCACACTCACTCACACACACCCTATCTCTCACACACATACTGTTTCTCTCTATATAAACATGTTCCTACACTTATCCACCCTATTCAACATCTGACAAACATTATTACATTAATACAGCGAGCCAAACAGCTGAGACATGACTTATTAGCACCACACTTACCCACCCTATTCAACATCTGACAGACATTAATACAGCACACAGCGAGCCAAACGTAATGAAAGCTGAGACATGACTTATTAGCGCTACACTTACGCATCCTATTCAACATCTGACAGACATTAATACAGAACACAGCGAATCAAACGTAATTATAATGTAAAACTTGTAAAATAAACAAACTAAAACGTATACGAACACAGTAAAAAGAAAAAAAAAATCAAAATCGCTACGTGCAAACAACGCTTAAGTAATAATTTATAAATAAAAGAACACAATCCACCACATAGGGTGTACAATACTACATGAGCAAGTTAATCTGTTTCCCACGCAAACTAATCGCACACATAACAACGCATTAATTCAAGGAATTAGTCAATTTGGGAAGTCGGGGACGTTCTGTTAAATTTTACTAAACTCTGCATGAATAAAGAAACTACATTAAGTGTCAAAATGTTCTATTCAAATCAAATTTGCAACTTGACAAGATAATAACAATAGTACAAAATACAAATATCACTCACTAACGATAGTGCTATCGGGTAGGTACCTGTAAGCATAGCATGCTTCAAGTCACCCCTAACAATTACTACCCTACTAATAACCTACATTTATTGTACAAATAAACTAAGGAAATTGCAAAAGCAAGCAATTGATCCTATCGACAATGAATATATACAGTATAATAAATAACAATATTTGAAAATATGAAGAAGGCACAATAGATTTAAAAAAAAGAGTACTCTTTTAACAAGAACAATTAATCATAAAGAATAATAATAATAACAATAGAAAAATTTAAACATTAATAAATACAGACAAAAAGTAAGCAGAGGTTATAATAGAAACTTCAAGTTAATAATGCTTGATTAAAATTATTGATATCAAATTTTAAAATACAGTCACAATAATTGACTTTAAAAAGATTAAATATATGCAACAATTTACTTGCAACAAAACCTCTGTCTACTAAGAGTCTGTATAGTAACCTAGCTCTATCCCAAAAGTCTTCTACTCTGGTACATATTTTACAAAATCTTATTAGCTGGGAATAAAAACAATTATAAGTTATATTACTATCGATATTACTATTAGGGAAAGGAAAGTTTATTACGTTAAAATTAAAATCGTCAACTTTGTGGTATATTTTAAGTGTGCACTGTTCATTAACAATCTGTATATTTATATCAAGAACATTTTCAACTTCATCATTTACTTTACCTTGTGTGAGGGGGATGGAATTTGGATACATTTGTTTAGCGACTTGATTAAAATTTAACATATTACAAACAAGAATATAATCATTATATCTACTATTATTACTTAACAATTTAGCAAGTGCTAATTTTTTCTGGGATGTTATTTTTCTTGCTACTGTCAACTAAGTTTTTTCATAAATTTAAATTCTAAATGTAGCAAGAATAAGTCTGCAATTAAAGGGCTAGCAATTCCACCCATAGGAATTTGTTTGAAAATGTAGGGCCCGAATCTAACATAAGTATTGAAAAGGAGGAATTTAAGGGCATCTTTAAGTTTAGTTCTATCAAAATATACTGAACTAGTGGGATCAAAGCTAAGTGACGCATTATTAAAATATGAATTAACATTTATGTAACGATTATGACTACTTTCAAATTTGTCAAAATGCAAATCTATAATAAAGCAAAGTTCTGACAATACTAAATCTAAAGGCAAATTGATATACAAAGTTGAAAAGTCAAAGCTATGTACTGAGGTAACTTTCCGCATGGTATTGAGTTTATCAATAACTTCTACTGAATTGTCAACACTCCAATAATAGTTAATGCCAGTTCTATTCTTGATGGTACCACAATATCGTTTATGAGTACTTTTAATGTATTTTAAGAAATGTACGACTTGTTTTGACAAAGTTTTAGTGGTAGCAAATTTTGCTCCGGCAATAAAGCGATATTTATAAGGTCTTTTATGAAATTTGGGCAACATGTATAATTTAGCAATGCATTTATTCTTATCAGAAAGTTTAATATCAAAGGTTATATTTTTATTAGTATGGTCATTAATTAAGTTATCAACAATTATATTTTCCTGCATTTCATAAACAGAATTACCGCAAATATTTTTATGAAATTTATTACCTTTAATGCCTAGTTCTTTTTTCATGTTTTCTAGATAAAATGTCTTAAATATGAAGCTATACTTATTGCTGGCTTTATCTACTGTAGTGATTACAAAATGTGTATGCTAATGTGTTAAATCAATTTTAAGCTTATTATAATTATAGTTTACAAAATCAGAAAGATTAAATTCATTTTTTAAGGAGAAAACTTTATTTCTTATTAATTTAATCAATAATTTAGACCATGCTTCTAGCTCCCTTCCATCGCATCTCTTAGTTTTTAACAATTTCTCTTTTATTGTATTAACTGAAAAAATGATATCTTTTAAAATGTTGTCAACTGTTACTTTATCATTCCCTATTCTATATTTAAACCTTTGTTGACATAGCTCCGATAATTTGTCGTTTGCAAAGTGTTTAACTATAGCTACATCACCTGTTAATATATGACCTATCGGACTATACATGAACTCTATTAATGAATTACGTCTGTTAGCTGCCATATCCACGACTCTTTTACAAACGCATTTATTATTATTGAAAATGTAATTTTCTGAAAGATTATCTAAAACTTTATTATAATTACAAATAATAGACCCAACTGGTCGCTCATATGAATAAACTATTATTGGTTAGAAATATTTATATCCATCCGTCAACCTGGACTCAACTTTCTTTGAATTTATTAGACTGTTAACATTAATTTTGTCAAAAAATTTAGAGGAGTAATTCAGAGTGGATATAACCTTATCCTTAATAGGGTTATCTATGGATTTATTAAAATTGGCTCCAATACATCCCATAAAAGCAAAGACAGTATTTTTAATTTATTGGTGAAATTATTTTTATTATTTAGAATATTTTCTATCAAAGGAGCAAACATTTTCTTTTGTAGGCCTTTCAATGACTCTTTTAATTTGTTAATTTCGAAATTTATATATAATGATTACAAATTATTGACAATCAGGTTAATATCTGACCTGTTTTTCTTTTTATTTAATGAATTTAGTCTTCTATTACCATGTCTACATGGTCTTCTGTTTCTAACAGGGAAGTTAAAGAAAGGGTTATTAAAATCGTAATTTAAAAAGTCTTTATACAATATGTTGCCTACACCTTTAATTTGATTATTAAGTCCAAATGGATAGATAGTCATTAATTTTCAATGCAATAATTTTCTCTATCTAAAAGATCTTTTTCTTCTTTAACAATTTCAATAATTTTGTATTTATAGTCTAATTTGGTATAGTCACGGATAGTCTCCGTGTTAAAATGCTTGTATAAAAGAATCTTAGAGTCAATGCCGTTCTTTACTCCAGCTCTATGTCCATAAGCTCTTTCTCTTAACTCGTTCTTCGTCTGTCCAACATATTGTATACCACAATAATTTTATCACATGTTATCAAATATATAACTCTATTTACTTTACATGGAGAAGTTACATTTTCTAAAGAATTTAGGAACAACAATTTTGTATTCGTAATGTAACTTTTAATAAAATATTAAACAATACAAATAAAGAAAGGGACAGTACGTGGGGCACATGTCATATACCGATGTTTCCGGTACAGACCGGCCTCGCATATATACTGCCCCTGAACCTATTCAAATTATAATGAAAAATTTGCAAAATAAATAATACAAATACACAGATGAAACATGATTTATTAGCGCTGCCGTACATCAAGGAGCAACAGTACCTATCCCACCTATGACAATCCCTCCCCCCCCCCCCCCCACCCACACACACACAGTCCAGCTACTACAGGGAACAACAATTAGGAAAACACGAATACATCCCTCAACTCACCATAAACAACACACCCCTAACACATACACACACACCCAAAATCCTAGGAGGAACATATGATACTCATATGACATTCAAACAGCACACCACAAATATTAAAAAGAAACTGACACCCAGACTTAACGCCCTCAGGTCACTTGCTCACACAAAATTTGGACACAACAAAGAAACCACCTCCACAGTATATAAACAATACATAAGATCAGTGATGGAATATGCAAGCCCAGCCTGGGCTTCTAACCTAGCTGAAACACATCATAAGACCTTACAGACTATTCAAAACAAAGCCCTAAAGATCATTACAGCTGCACAGCTACTGCACCCACAGATCACCTACATCAAGAAACAAATCCTCAAAGTCAAGACCATCTGGACTGAGAGGCACTCAATTCCTGGCAGCAGCCTCCACGAACCAGGACACCCACTAAACTACATGGCAACACCACAGACACCAAGAAATATCAAAACAACACCCAGCACACGGTATCACACACAATTACTATCCTCTCTCCCTCCCTGCCCACCCCGAACCAACTTCCAGACGCACATCCATACTCACATCTCTCGCTGATCCATCCACTCACTCTCAGACAACACGCAGCTGCAAGCACGACCTCCCGAAATCCATCCTTCCGAATCCTCCCTTCCTCTCGAGGACAGATGTGACGCCTCCCGGCGTTAGCAGAATGGTTGCGTGGGGCATTGCAGCTCGCTAGCGCTCGCCAGGATGGGGGGATGGGCTACAGTTGTCCTAGAATGATCTGCTTTATTTCGTTAGTGTCGTGTTGCCACAGACAGTCTAGAAGTGATCTTTGTTTTGGTCTGTGACCGCGCCTTATATTTTATATTCGCTATAATATAAATGTTACTTGTGTGGGAGGCGAGCGAGAGCGGGTGAGGGAGTACACCTGGCAGCGGGGGGTGGCGCGGCTCGCTTGAGCGCTGACGGCGTTGGCGGCCGGGTGGTCAACTAGTCCCTTCCCGTCGCGGCCTCATGGTTTTTTACCAAGCTCAGAGCTGGCCTGACACACGTATCGTCTACATCCTTTGCAATTCTGTCCCCCATACTCGCCACTTTGCATACTATTTCTCTCTCTCGACTTCTCCTTTCTCATTCTCTAATCTTTATTAAACTCAACATCCCTTCTGGTTTCAGCATAGACGTTCACCGTCGGCCAGTCGTATTGTACGCGAAGCTCTCAGATATTCCTATGTATTAGGCTTTAATGAGGTTTGGAGAGACGGACTTTTCCGTGTGTGTCCTCTCTCGGGAAGGTTGTAGACCGGTATATGTCTCCCTGGCAGGGTGTTGAGTGATTCTGCTTAGTTATTTAAAGCTAGACTAGGGGTAAGGTTACTGTGTCGTTGTCTCCGATGTGTGCAGTGTTAGCTAAGCCCTGCACGACATCGACAGGTACTGTGGGAGCCTAGGTTGTCTTCGGTTGGGTTTACTTTGCGAGCACAGCACTGTGGTGTGAGAGGGCCATAGCCTATCCCTCACAACATAGTGCTGCCTCTTTGTGTTGACTTCTGAGGGATCACCAGGATAGAACTAGGTACTAGAGACCTAGATTTATCAAGAGAGCATCCCCGTCATATAACGTAATCTTCATTATACCACCTTCGGACAACGTTAGGCTACGAGCCGCATGCTCGCCCATTGTTGCCCTGCCTTGATACCCCAGCTAGACTTTATTAACTGAGCAGACACTGGTTAGAGATAAGCCCCCATTATTATATGTATGCCACATTATTATTCACTGCACTTTTGAGCCGAGGTTGTTGTTGAGTTGCACAACCCTAGTAGGCTGTTGCGTTGTGTCATGAAGCATTTCTTTAGTTGTCGAGCATTACTACCTTTGCGCAGTCTTTATTATTCGCCTGCCTATTATTACTATATGTCCTAGTATTTATTGTGACCCGTATTCTGCATTATAATTGTTCAAGATTCTTTACGAACATCTTCCCAGCATCAGACTTATTTCAGAAGTTTCCAGTTGATGTTGCAGGACTAGCATTGCACTTTCTTTAATACAGGAGTGCCAGTTATTTGAGTATCTACCGTAACGTTAAATAATCACGTTACTTATCTTTTCTTTGTGTAACCTAAACGAGTAATCTTTTACTGTTTGAGAATAGGCTGTTTCATCGAGCGTCAGCCTAGTGTGTGTGCACCAGTTACCGAGTCATAGGATACCTCGTGGTCCAGGCACGACTCAGGGCGGTAATGGTGTTTTGTTTTCCAGTGTTTAAGGCAAGGGTTGGATCTAGTGTTACCGTTGTTGCATTTTGCCATTATCTAGTCCAATGTTGAAGAGCCCTGTGTCTTTGAGAACCTGGATCGTAACACAGAGTCCACCTGGCCAGGCTGAGATGCGGACACCATCCAGCTCTCCTGAGCTATCAGAAGAGACTGGATGACTCCGTCGTCGACGTCTGCCCGGGGTGTAACACAGCACCCCATACCATTAAACACATCATAGAAGACTGCATTTCACACAACCACTTACGCCAACAACACAATCTACACTCAATGAGAGCTCTGTGGGAAAGCCCGATCGTGGCCATGGCCTTCCTCAGGGACTCGGGGCTGTTCGGCCAGGCAGCTTAGAGAACAACAACAACAACAACAACAACAATACCTACACCCCCTATGACAATCCCTCACCCACCACCACACTCACACACACACAGTCACCCACCACACACACACACACACACACACACACAGTCCAGGTACAACAGGGAACAACAATACCTACCCCACCTATGACAATCACTCACCTACCACACACACACACACACACACACACACACACACACTCACCCACACACACACACCCATCACCACCAACGCTCTTTACCACAAATTGAAATCCATAAACAAGTTGCCAGAGTACACACACATAATTTATCTATCTGTCTATCTATCTATCTATCTATCTATCTATCTATCTATCTCTATTTATCTATCTATATCTATCTATCTATCTATCTATCTATATTTATATCTATCTATATCTATCTATCTATATCTATATATCTATCTATCTATCTATATTTATATCTATATATATCTATCTATCTATTTATATGTCTGACTATAATATTATGTCTGTCTGTCTGTATGTATGCAAGTCGGTCTGTCTGTATCTATATATCTATCTATCTATCTCTGTAAATATATATATATATATATATATATATATACAGTATATCTGTCTAACTATCTGTGGATTTGTCTGTCTGTCTGTCTTTCTGTCTGTCTGTCTGTGTCTCTAGCTAAGTTAGCTAGCTAGCTATCTATAGCTTGATAGATAGCTAGCTAGCTAGCTATCTATCAAGTCATAAGGAATGGCGGCTCTTCCGTGTAGTGTAGTACTAGTGTCTTGGACTTCCACCCAGAAGGTCCCAGGATCGCGCCCACGCTCGGCGCATTGAAGTTTTTTCACAAGCACTGAGTGGCTACCGTTCCTCATGAGTACAAAGGAGTACAAACGAGTACAAAGGAAATCAAGCGACAACAGGTCTAGTGACCCTTCGAGGCTGCTTGTCCTCCAAAACACTGAGGATCAAGTGTCTAAACAGTGGTTTAGAGTGGGTAAGGGAACATTAGAAAGGGAACTACTGCCCTCGGCTTGAGAGAGCTTGCGCTTGCTGGATAATGATGCGTAACAAGTGCTATGCATGTGGTGACCCTTTGGTCCCTTCTCCCAATCCACATTTTCATGTATATGTTGAAACTTATCAAGTTCTTTCCATTGTAAAGACTCTTCCCGGATGGATTCCCACTTCTCAGGTGTAATATTTCCAAACGATCATCTGCGGTACATCGCTTACCACAGAGTAAAATGCACTCGTATTAATTTAATGTCTTGTCTGGTAACTCTTCACTCTCTCTTCTATTATCCATTATTTTGGTCACTTCACAAGTCGTCGATTTTCATCAGATGGGCATGCGATCCATCTGAAACAGTAAAAAAGTAATATTAGATATACACCGCAGGCAGAGAACAACAGTGATGATAGCAGCGAAAGTGAGGACAGTGATTCTGATAGTGGCTCATACAGTGAATCATGTAGTGACAGTGAAGTGGCAGATTAGTAGTACAATTAGTATACAATACAATAACAATACAATACAATACAATACAATACAATAACCATTTCAGTGGATTTGTAATGCCAGAATTAGTGAACAAGGACACCTCATTCGTCCTTGTAGCTCATCTGATGCCAGAGATATTACATTTCATGTTTTTCAAGATGGCGTTGGTGGCCATTTTGAATATTGGGCTCTAGCAGAGTTAGCCGTCATTTTCCAGAGGGGCATAGGAGCTAATTTTCCTTTAAAATGGTTCAGGTTGTCAAATCCATCGAGAGAAAAAGGTAGGAACAAAATGGTCACGGATTCCAAGCAAATGACCCTACTATAATGGAAATACGCCAAATCGGCCTTATTGGGCTATCCTTAGCTGGCTTAACATGCGCTAGCTTTAACAACTATTATTATTGTTATTATTACTTTGGCCCCACTACCACCACCATTACTACTACCGATTTACTCTCTCTCTCTCTCTCTCTCTCTCTCTCTCTCTCTCTCTCTCTCTCTCTCTCTCTCTCTCTCTCTCTCTCTCTCTTTCTCATTTACATTAACGATATCGATGTAGGGGTAAACAACACCATTTCCAAATTCGCCGACGATACAAAAATAGGAAATACAGTCCTGAACGAAGATGATAGAAATGCGTTGCAATCTGATTTAAACAAGATATCAGAGTGGTCGAAAAAATGGCAGATGCCCTTCAATGTCGATAAATGTCAGGTGCTGCAGGTTGGTAGCAGAAATATGAAATACAAATACGAAATGAATGGCAAACAAATAAAAACCGCAACGGTAGTAAAAGACCTACAGTAGGGGTACTAATATCTGAAAACCTAAAAACTTCCGACCAATGTATAGCAGCTGCAAATAAGGCAAACATAGCATTGGGCTTTATTAAACGAAAATTTACATATAAACATGAAAACGTAATAGTGCCACTGTTCAAAAGTATGGTGAGGCCCCACCTTGAATATGGTGTGCAGTTCTGGTCACCTTATCTGATCAAGGACATTGTAAGACTCGAGTCAGTACAGCGTAGAGCGACGAAGATGATACCCTCATTAAGAAATAAATATGAAGAAAGACTTAAACGATTGAACCTGTTCTCATTAAAAAAGAGGAGGTTGAGGGGTCAGCTTATTGAGTGCTTTAAGATACTAAAAGGTTTCGACAAAGTCGATGTAAATGCACTATTCACATTAAACAATACTAATCAAACTCGCGGAAATGGAATGAAATTAAAAACCAAAAAGGCAAACCTAGATGTCACAAAGAGTTTCTTCACCTACAGTGTGGCGACAGAGTGGAATAAACTACCAGCGAGAGTGGTGGAGAGCGACACAATAAACGCCTTCAAGGGAAGGCTTGACCTCTATCTGCAGAGGGCTGGGGTGATATGAATGAAAAAAAAAAAAAAAAAAAAAAATATATATATATGTATTGTGTGCACTGTACAGTATGTATATATATGTATATATATACTGTATATATATGTGTGTATGTGTGTATGTATGTATGTGTATGTGTGTGTGTATATGTGTGTATATATATACCGGTATATATATATATATATATATATATATATGTATGTATGTATATGTATGTATATATATATAGTTTGTAAGGCCAGACTGCCTAGTAAGGACCTTGAGGTATGTGTGGTCTGTGTATCTATGTAGCTCTATGTAGCTCTATGTAGCTCTCTCAGCCCCTTATTTTTCCACAGGCAATATCCTTCCTCTAAGATAAAGGAAAAATGTCTGCATATCAAAGAGGAGGCCAGAGAGAGAGAGAGAGAGAGAGATACACACAGATTGAGAGAAAGAAAATATATATACTGTATGTAGTGTATATACTGTATATGTGTAAATATATATACTGTATGTAGTGTATATACTGTATATGTGTAAATATATATACTGTATGTAGTGTATATACTGTATATGTGTAAATACATATACTGTATGTAGTGTATATACTGTATATGTGTAAATATATATACTGTATGATTGTAGTGTATATACTGTATATGTGTAAATATATATACTGTATGTAGTGTATATACTGTATATGTGTAAATATATATACTGTATGTAGTGTATATACTGTATGTAGTGTATATACTGTAAGTGTATATACTGTATATGTGTAAATATATATACTGTATGTAGTGTATATACTGTATATGTGTAAATATATATACTGTATGTACTGTGTGTAGTGTATATATCGTATATTGTAAATATATATACTGTATGTAGTGTATATACTGTATATGTGTAAATATATATACTGTATGTAGTGTATATACTGTATATGTGTAAATATATATACTGTATGTAGTGTATATACTGTATATGTGTAAATATATATACTGTATGATTGTAGTGTATATACTGTATATGTGTAAATATATATACTGTATGTAGTGTATATACTGCATATGTGTAAATAATTGTTAATATATTATATTTATATATGTGTAAATATATATACTGTCGATGAGTGTAGTCTTTAGTGTAATATATAATATGGTGATATTGTAATTGTTAATTTAATGAAACCATAACCTTTAGATGATATGGCTTGTTTCCACTTTGACCAGCATAATATGGCTTGTTTCCACTTTGACCAGCATAATATGTAGCATAATGTGTAAATAGATTTACATAGATTTACATATACTGTATACACTGGCCACACAGACCTTACGATCCAAACGAGGTGGTCACGACTTAATTCTAGTAGATATGGCATTCCCGATATAAAATGAAAGTTGAAGGAAAGGATAGAAAAGAAGAAGGCTCTCTCCCCACCCTCCGTGCGTGGAGAGAGAGAGAGAGAGAGCTGTGTGTGTGTGTGCATGTGCGTGTGTGTAAGTGAGTGAGATAGAGAGTAAGGAGGGAAAGTGAAAAAAGGAGAGAGAGAGAGAGAGCGAAAGATAATAAAGAGAGAAAGGAAGAAAGGATGCTGTAAGAAAATGTGAATACATTATGGAGTGTGTGAGGGAAAATGAGAGGGGAAGAACTTATGGTAATGTCAGAGTCAGAGAGAGTGTGTGTGTGTATGTGTGTGTGTGTGTGTGTGTGTGTGTGTGTGTGTGTGTGTGTGTGTTATTCACTCACTTGCTTGTTCGTCAAGGGGAATCCACGCAATGCGAGCTAAGCTCATTATTATCGCGCCTCCTTAACTGGGAATGTATTGCGTGAAATGCATGTTAAGTGTTTTATGTATCGTTGGAAAGGCTGTGGATGTGTGTGTAGTCTGTATTTTAGCCAATTGGCGACATCTGGAAACGAAGGCTTAGGGTTAATCTGTACGGTACCATTCTCACTACGGTACCAGTCTCACCCGAAGGCTTAGGTTGACCAGTAGCTTAGGTTGACCAGTACGATACCCATCTCACCTTGTAACCGATCACCAACCCTAGATGGGACGTCACAACTTCGTCCACTTATTCCAGGTTCCTATTTATACTGCTAGGTGAACAGAGGCTACACCGTTAGGAGACTTGCCCAAATGTCTCTTCCCCGCCCGGGTCTCGAACCCGGGACCTTCTGGTTGTGAGCCAGACGCGCTATCAGTTACGCCACGGGGAGGTGTGTGTGTGTGTGTGTGTGGGTGTGTGTGTGTGTGTGTGTGTGGGTGTGTGAGTGAGAGTGAAAGAAGGGGGGGAGAGAGAGAGGTGGGGATTAGCATAAGCATATTATGAAGAAAAACAAACTTGAGCGATAAACGGTATCGAGAGGAGAGTTTTGGGCGATAATCTGGGCTATAAATGTTCTGTTTGTAGCCCAGAATATAGCCCAACCACAGTGAGAAGAGAGAGAGAGAGAGAGAGATATTGAAAATGGAGATAGATAGACTTAAAAGGAGAGGAAGTGTGAGAGAGAGCGAGAGAGATTTACATACATTTTCATAGATTCACATAGAGACACTGACTACACAGATCTTACGACCCAAGCGAGGTGGCCAGGACTTGATTCGAATTTAGATAGCAGAACCCTAAATAAAATAACAAAAAAGATAAGAATAGCACAGAGAGAGAGAGAGAGAGAGGGGGGGCGGAAGAGATTGTGAATGTAAGGAGTATGGACGTTTTTGAGTCACGTGAATATATATGAAGCTCAAAATAAATGTGTAGGATAGGAGGCGTATTAGAGAGAGAGAGAGAGAGTGAGAATGAGTGAGTGAGAGAGAATGAAAATGAGTGAGTGAGAGAGAATGAAAATGAGTGAGTGAGAGTGGGTGATTGAGTAAGAGGTTTTACATAGATACACTGGCCACACAGGCCTTACAATCTGAGCGAGGTGGCCAAGACTTAATCCTAGTAGAGATAGTAACCCTAAGAGTAAAGGAAAGTGGAAGGAAAGGATAGCGTTGAAGAGAGAGAGAGAGAGAGAGAGAGAGAGAGAGAGAGAGAAAGAGAGAGAGAGAGAGAGAGAGAAAGAAAGAAAGAAAGAAAGAGAAAGAAAGAAAGAAAGAGAGAGAGAGAGAGAGAGAGAAAGAAAGAAAGAGAGAAAGAAAGAAAGAAAGAAAGAGAGAGAGAGAGAGAGAGAGAGAGAGAGAGAGAGTGAGAGTGAGAGTATGCAGGAGAAGAAAAATGAAGATTGAAAATTATTGACAGGTTGGCCCGAACGAGAAAATCGTTGAGTTTAAGGGGGTACTACTGGCTTTTTCTGGACCCCCTTCTCCCTCATGTTTAGCATAATATTTTTGAGATTTTAAGACATTCGTTCCGTTAGTTTGGCGATTTTTAGAACTTTCGCCTCATTTTGATGTCAATATTAAGACTTTTCGCGCCCTCTAGGTGTCGATTTTTTCCTGGCGAGCGATAGTGTGCCTCTAATTTTAGAAGGAACCAGCATTTGGCCGGGAAATTTTTCTACCGAAAAATGTACAAATTTATCTTGAAAGGGGGTCTAGGGTGTGTGTTTTTTAAGCTTGATGGAGGTCTACCTAAGAAACTTAAAATAAAATAATAAATCAATATATAGACCAAATACCAAGCACTACCCCCTTAAGGGGAGGTATTTAGTTCGTTCCCTAGACCTCCATCAAGCTTAAAATTACACCCCCTCGAGTCCCTTTCAAGATTAATTTGTACATTTTTCGGTAGAAAAATGTCCCGGCCAAAGGCCGTTTCCTCTTAAGTTACAGGCTCGCTATCGCTCGCCAGGATAAAATAGACACCTGAATGGCACGAAAGGTCTTAAAATGGGGTGAAAGTTCTTAAAATCGCCAAATTAACGGGGCAAACATCTTAAAATCTCAAAAGCAATGGGGCTAGACATGAGGGAGAAAGGGGTCAACAAAAAAGTCCCTCAAGTGGATATCTCCCCTTAAGGCAAGCCTCGGCCTGGAAAATGTGGTCTTATCTTAAATGAAGGACGATCAAGACTTTATCTATTTGTCTATTTATTCATCTATCTATCTATCTGTTTATATATATATATCTCTCTATCTATCTATCCTGCCTATCTATCTACCTTGTCTAGTGTAAGTTATTAATGGCTATCTATCATATCTATCTATCCATTTATGTTGTCTATCTATCTATCTACCTTGTCTATTTATTCATTCAACTATGGTGTCTATATATCTATCTTTGGAATTTATAACCGAAACTACCACTAATTTTCCCATGGTTTTTCTTTTGGGTTTTAGGTAGTTTTCATCTTTATACCGTAGTTGAAATTAGTTACAATCCCCGGAAAACTTAATTTCACCCATTATCCAACGATCTTAAGGGGAGATATCCACTTTAGGGACTTTTTTCTTGACCCCTTTCTCCCTCATGTCTAGCCCCGTTGCTTTTGAGATTTTAAGACGTTCGCCACATTAGTTTTACGATTTTAAGAATTTTCACCCCATTTATGTCACTTTTAAGACCTTTCATCCCATTTAGGTGTCAATTTTTTCCTAGCGAGCGATAGCGAGCCTGTAATTTAAGAGGAACCGGCCATCGGCCGGGACATTTTTCTGCCGAAAAATGTACAAATTTATCTTGAAAGGGGGTCAAGGGAGTGTAATTTCAAGCTTGATGGAAGTCTAGGAAACACACTAAAAACCTCCCCTTAAAACACTCAGATGTAAGTAATTTTCAGAGTAAATATACCATTTGTTTTGCCCTTTGTATACAGGATGGGTTGAGGGGGGGCTTTGCCCCCCCTCACCCCCCCCCCCCATGAATTATTGAAATCAGCATCTATTTTAACAGTAAGGGGCTTGATAAGAATTTCACTGACGTCAATAGGGAGAATTATAGGGAGAATTTTTGTTTTTACAGTACTTTATATAGGGCACATAAAATGTATCTCCGGAGGTTGAAACACATTTTAATATCATCTTTGCAACATCCTTATTCTATAATAGCCTTCAAATATGAGAAATAATTAGTTGTAGTTTCGGTTATAAGTACCCTATCTGTTTCTGTTGGAGTATGTAATCATCTATCTTTCTTGTTGTCTGTTCATCTATTGTTTTATCTAGTAGGCTATCAAGTCAGGCTTGTTTATGTTTGTCCATCCGTGTATCTATGTATGTGTATCATTCGTTCTTTCTATTTATCTTTATCTATTCTCTCTCTCTCTCTCTCTCTCTCTCTCTCTCTCTCTCTCTCTCTCTCTCTCTCTCTCTCTCTCTCTCTCAGCCGTGTATTTTTATCTTCCTCCGTTTGACTTATTTCTTCTAAAGATTATATCAAACCTTTTTTCCAAAGGTTTTAGGACCAAATTTGTGAGAGCTAAGCCTGGCCATGTCTCCAGGGAATGTTAAGATATACAGATTTCTTTTGGGTTAGAGAGAGAGAGAGAGAGAGAGACTAAAACGGTATATAGTTAAATATTGTGAATAGCAGGAAACAGATCAGAATGTAGATTATTTATGTATATATATATATATATA
>CM064520.1:34257683-34262683 GCA_032716605.1 Paralithodes platypus | reverse complement strand
GAGAGAACATAATAATTAAGTCCAAATCATGAGGTTGCATAAGAGCTGTTTGACGATATAAATATTATGTATTAGGTTGGCAGATGATTTTCCAGTTGAAATAATATATTAAATAGGATCTATTTGACCAGTAAACATTATGTACTAGGTATGCTGATAAAATGTAATAGTTGCGCATTTATATAAGGGTATAAGGGTTTATATAATGGTATAAGGGTTTATATAAGGGTTTATATAATGGTATAAGGGTTTATATAAGGGTTTATATAATGGTATAAGGGTTTATATAAGGGTTTATTTAATGGTATAAGGGTTTCTATAAGGGTTTATATAATGGTATAAGGGTTTGTTGAAAGCTATCCAGTTGATCCTCTGGCAATGTTACTGACTATGTTTACTGTTCGCCTAGCTACTATGTAAATTATTATACTAATAGAATCCCTATTGAAGGAAGTGGAAGATAAGAATAGAATAGAAGAAGAAGACGAATAAGGAGAAGGAGAGAGAGAGAGAGACGGGACGGGACGGGACGACACTGAAGGAGCAAAAACGCGTACAAACATTAGTATTAGCTTATGTGTGTGTGTGTGTGTGTGTGTGTATGTTTGCTTGTATGTTTGTTTGGTGCGTGTGCTTCTGTGTGTGTGTGTTATGAGTGTTTGATATTACATGTATTAAAAGCTTCTGGATAATGTTTCTCCTAATAATTATTTACAGACCTATCCTAAATTGACCACTTGCGAGTTTCGTTCTATAAGGAAGTTGTAGCTGTAGACATCGATATTGAGCTGAATTACCCGCTAAAATAGGGTTGTAGTTCATATATAAATACATAAAACCCAATTCAACATACTTTTTAGTAGGCTAATCAGAATACTACATTATTATTGCATTTATATTTACTATCGATGTCTTCAGCTCCAACTTCCTTATAGGCTGAAACTCGCAAGTGGTCAATTGTCCTACCAATACCAAATACACTACAACAAATTATTCATATCAATCTCACAATGTTCCTGGTACATAAGACTAACCACCTTTGTCGAAAAAAATGGTTATCTATCTAATTTAAAAAAAAAAATAATAATAATAATAATAATAATAATAATAATAATAATTATTATTATTATATATAAATACAAATAAATATGTAAATAAATATTGATATTACTTTCCAATTACCCTATGCCAACTCAAGGCTATGAATTTGGCTCCATATTTACATGCGGAACGAGCTTATTAAGTCAACACATTATTTGTATGTTGTTTGTGGCGTGTGGTTAGCTGACAAACATTAATTTCAGCCCGGTGTCTATGGAAAATCAAAAGTTAATACCCACGTTCGTTGGCCATGTTGGTTTTTAAGGGGGGTCACCTCGCTTGTTTTTCTCATTCTCTCCCTCTCTTTGGCTTGTATCCATTCGGCCCCATTCAGCCTACTGTTTTAAAACGTTTACCCCCATCCAGGTGTCAATATTTTCCTGGCGAGCAGTAGCGTGCCAGCATATATATATTTTTGTTTTGACAGTAAGCTAAATTTGTAAATTTTTCGATAGAAAAATTTCTCCGGCGAAGCCGGATTTCTCCAAACAATGCTGGCTCGCTCTCGCTCGCCAGGAAGAAATCGACTGTCTTAAAACAGTTGGCTGAATGGGGCCGAATGGATACAACCCAGGGAAAGAGGGAGAGAAAGATAAAAAAAAAAAAAAAACGAGGTGGGCCCCCTTATTTTCATCCCGGGTCCTATGGTAAATTAAATGTAAATACCCACGTTTGTTGGCCATGTTGTTTTTTAATTATTATTTTTCTGGCGAGAACTGGCGGCCTGTGTGTGATGGGTTGAGTGAGTTGCCAGATGTAGTAGGATATATTTAAGGAGTAGATCAAACGTGTGTATGAATATTAGTTTTTGGTGGTTTTTATATACATTATTTCCTGTTTGGTTTTACATTATTAAGAAATTAATGAGATGGGAAAAATATCTGGGAGAGGGGGGGAATATATGTATATATATATATATACAGGGTGTTTAAGTTGATGTTTTCATAAATGACAGGACGTATTCTTCGGGCAATAATAAGACTATTTTATTCTATGACGTTCGGGGTGAGTATTTATAATTACGGAGATATTACACATCGTAAGTTATTGTTAAATACAAAAACATGCAGTCTAAGGGGTATACACTTTTTTTAAAGCTAGCGCAGGGCAGAAAGGCTTTGTTTACACATGGATAATAGGGTTAGAAAAGTGTTTGGGAATCGCTCATCTAATTTTTCTATCCAAAAATATACAAATTTATCTTGATGGGGGGGTTAGGGGATGTTTTTATAAGCTTCATGGAGGTCTAGCGAGGACATTTAAAAAATATATGAAGGAATAAATAGACAGACCAAAAAATGAGCACTACCCCCCCTTAATATAAAAAACCACCACCGTTTGCTAATTTGGCGCCACAGGGTCTATCGTCATCAAAGCCGTACTCATTAATTTTACTATCATCATTACCAAAATCATTATTAACTCAAACCGCACCGCCACCATCATTAACATCATCATCAATATCACTACCAGTTTATATTTTATGCAACACCACCTCTCTCTCTCTCTCTCATCAAAATCAGCAATCACGTAATCACACCTGTTTCTCTCTCTCGCTCTTGCTCTCGCTCTCGCTCTCGCTCTCGCTCTCTCTCTCTCTCTCTCTCTCTCTCTCTCTCTCTCTCTCTCTCTCTCTCTCTCATTCATCATAAAAATTATAATCAGCCATCTAACGCAATGTGGCAGCAATCACTTGTAAACAAACCCGTTGCCAGATGTCGCCAGGATTAGGGTAAAACGTGCCAACTGGGGCCCAAATTTCCGCTGACGTTGGTATAAAAGTCCTTTGGCGACAATATTTTAGCTTTTATTGTAATGGCAAGCAGAGAGAGAGAGAGAGAGAGAGAGAGAGAGATAGAGAGAGAGAGAGAGGAAGGGTGGGGGGAGCGAGGAAAGAAATATAAGTAATGGTAATAGTTATGGCAGTAGTATTGATATTATTATTTTCATTGTGTGAGTGTGTGTGTGTGTGTGTGTGTGTGTGTTTTAGAAGGAAATTAGCAAACAGTGATTACGAAGATTGCCGTCTTATTGTCTTTGTAATTAGAGACAGACTGGCAGACTAAACGGCAGCCAAACAGATAGATGCATAGGTACACTCGGATACCGTAATATCTACCCCACTCATAATAATTCCTGTACCCTCTATGTTTTTATTTATGCAATTATAACTATCTGAATATATTTTTGGATAGAACTTGCTATTCAATAAATGGTGAATATAGTTTTGTAGTTGATGTATAGAAAATTGTATTCATTATATCGTTTCCAGAGATATACTTCCATAATTAAAAGTAGGTGAAGTCCCCAAATATTTATGAGTGGGCTAGAGACTATGGTATCCGACTGTACATAGACACTCTTATACAGCGAGAACACATTCACACACACACACACACACACACATACATACAAGTAAGAGACGGATTGTTTCTCGGTACAAACGCAAATTATGCATGTTTTAGAGTACATTTTACGATTTGTTAACCTAGATATAATTATCAAGATCAAACGTATCCTAACCTAACCTAACCTAACCTAAAATAGTATGCTGTTAAGTTTTTTAAGTAATTACGTATTTTAAGTATTTTAAAATCTACGTTTACACATAAACCTACAAATATCATGACATTCGTACCAATGAAGCCACAAATACTTGTACAGAGAGAGAGAGAGAGAGAGAGAGAGAGAGAGAGAAGGGGGGAGCACAAATTGAGTTGGTTATAAAAATTCAATGGAAAACAAACTTGGGTATCATCGAATCAGGGATAATTGAATCATTGGGGATGGCAGTGTTTAGCAACTTTTGTGTTTACCTCTGGTACTGCCATAGTGACGTCATCACAAACTATATTTTTGTTTAAGTGGGGCCACCTCGTGTTTTTTTTTCTCTCTCTCTCCCTCTCTCTCTGAGTTGTATCCATTCGGCCCCATTCAGCCTACTGTTTTCAGGCGTTTATCCCCATCCAGGTGTCGATATTTTCCTGGCGAGCGGTAGCAAGCCAGCATATTTTTTGTTTTAAATTTTGACAGCAGGCTATATTTGTAAATTTTTCGATAGAAAAATTTCTTCGCCGAAGCCTGATTTCTCCATACGATGCTGGCTAGCTATCGCTCGCCAGGAAGAAATCAACACTTGGATGGGGATAAACGTCTTAAAGCAGTAGGCTGAATGGGGCCGAATGGATACAACCCAGATAAAGAGAGAAAAGGAGATAATAAAAGCAGGTCACCCCCCTTAAATAATTGTTAACTCAAATATGAAGCTAGTTATCTTGTTTGGTGTAGTTGTGGACCGCTGGAGTTTGGTTGAGTAGGCACCGATATTTAAGGGGATATTTGTGTTTGTTGGTCCCCCTTCTCCCGCGTGAGACGTTCGCCCCAATAGTTTGGCGATTTAAAGGCCTGCCCCATTTTTTTTTTTTTTTTTTTTTTTTTTTTGCCAATATTCAGACTTTTTGCGCCATTTAGATGTCGATTTTTTCATAGCGAGAGTTAGTGAACCTATAATTTGGGAGTAACAGGCCTTTGGCCAGAACATTTTTCTGCCGATAAATGCACAAATTTATCTCGAAAGGGGGTCTTCGGGATGTTTATTTTAAACTTGATAGAAGTCTAGTGATAGTAGTAGTAGTAGTAAGATAGTAATAGTGGTAGTAGTAGTAGCAGTAATAGTGGTAGTAGTACTAGTGGTGGTAGTAGTTGTAGTAGTACTCCATCCATACATACATACAGTACATCCATACGTACATACATACATACATACATACATACATACAGTAATGTAGACATGCATGCAATTATACCTCTATACATATATGTACTGTATACAATAATGCAGACAGACAGACAAAACAGACATATGGACAATTTATTTAGCGCGGAAAAAAAATAAGCCC
>CM064520.1:34227683-34252683 GCA_032716605.1 Paralithodes platypus | reverse complement strand
GTAAGGGAACATTGGAAAGGGAAATACTACTGGAACTAATGTCTATGTAATGGCAGGATTAGGAAGTTAGTAGGGGACAGATGGGTTAGTAACTGAGGGGGGGATAAAGTAAAGTTATTCATTTACAAACGCAGTCAGTCGCGGGTTTGATGCGAGATATTTGTCTAGGCGGAGTTTAAATGAATCAACGGTGATGCAGTCTATAACGTTTCGAGAGAGAGAGAGAGGTTTTTGTATGTGTGTGTGTGTAAGAGAGCGAGAGAGAGAGGCTGTGTATGTGTGAGAGAGAGGTTGTGTATGTGAGAGAGAGAGAGAGAGAGAGAGAGAGAGAGAGAGAGAGAGAGAGAGAGAGAGATCAAAGCAGCGTTGCCAACAGGAAGTCAGTCAGGTGTTGCCAATACTCTTACTCAAATAAAAGAGAACATTGTGGAGAGAAAGTGTGTGAGTCAGAGAGAGAGAGAGTGTGTGTGTGCGTGAGAGAGATATAAAGAGAGAGAGAGAGAGAGAGAGAGGGAGGTTGTGTGTGTGTGTGTGTGTGTGTGTGTGTGAGTGTGTGTGTGTGAGAGAGAGAGAGATCTTACGTAATCTGAGTTTTTCCAGTCAGACATGATTTACTGACAGTTTTTGTTTCTATTATTATTTTTCCATTATATCTACTTCTGTATTTTTTATATTAATCGTCTCATCATAAGTTTGAGCTAAAAAATATAATGTTTCCTCTCATATATTTCTCCATGTGTAAATGTGTTCTCTTTTCATCTTTTTATTTCTGTTATTAGTCGTAGTATTTACTATTATTAGTATTAGTGGTATTCTACTTTTTTCTGCCTTCTTCTCCTCTAACTCTTTCACTTCTCCACTTCTTCTTCTTCTTCTTCTGTCTTTTTCTTCTTATTCTTCTACCTTTTCTTCTTTTTTCTTCTTCTTCTTCTTCTTTTTCTTCTTCTTCTTCTTCTCGTCCTCCTCGTCTTCCTCGTCTTCCTCCTCCTCCGCCTGCTCCTCCTCCTTCTTTATCTTCCTTTCCTTCCTCCTCCCCAGCATCGGTTTTCAATACAGGTCTTTTATACAGGGGCTCACACAGTGCTGGGGAAAAGACCACCAGGGGAGGAGGCTGTAGGTAGGTCTGTAAGTAGCTGGGGTGGTTGGTAAGTAGGTAGGTAGGTAGGTAGGTAGGTAGAGAGGGTAGGTCGGAGGAAGGTATTTTAGTTGGTAGGTTGGAAGGGTGAGAGGTGGGTAGGTTGGTTGGTTGGTAGGTTGGGCGGTTGGTTGGAAGGGTGGTTGGTTGGTAGGTTGGTTGGTTGGTAGGGTGGGCGGTGGGTAGGTAGGGTTGGTTGGTAGGTAAAGGGTGGGAGAGAGGTATAGTGGTAGGTAGGTATGAAGGATGGGAGGTGGGTAGGTTGGTCTGCAAGTAGCTGGGGTTGTAGGTAAGTAGGTAGGTAGAGAGGGTAGGTTGGAAGGGTGGGAGGAGGTTGTAGGTAGGTCTGTAAGTAGCTGGGGTGGTAGGCAAGTAGGTAGGTAGAGAGGGTAGGTTGGAAGGGTGGGAGGAGGCTGTAGGTAGGTCTGTAAGTAGCTGGGGTGGTAGGTAAGTAGGTAGGTAGAGAGGGTAGGTTGGAAGGGTGGGAGGAGGCTGTAGGTAGGTCTGTAAGTAGCTGGGGTGGTAGGCAAGTAGGTAGGTAGAGAGGGTAGGTTGGTTGGAAGGGTGGGAGGAGTCTGTAAGTAGCTGGGGTGGTAGGCAAGTAGGTCGGTAGAGAGGGTAGGTGGGTAGGTTGGTTGGTAGGTTGGAAGGGTGGGAGGAGGCTGTAAGTAGCTGGGATGGTAGGCAAGTAGGTAGGTAGGTAGTTAGGGTGGGAGAGAGATATGTTGGTTGAAAGGGTGGGTAGGTTGATTGGTTGATAGGTAGGGTTCGTTGATTGGTAGGTAGGTAGGTAGGAGGGAGGACAATTGGTAGGAGGGTTGGTAGGTAGATAGAGAGGTAGGTGGGTTCAGTTGGTAGGGAGAGAGAGAGGTAGGTAGGTAGGTAGGTTGGTTGGTTGGTTGGATGGTAAGTCAGCTGACGGGAATAAATAGACTATAGTGAGTAGACAGTTAAGTAGATTGATAGATTATACATAATTAAAGGGATGTACTACAGGAGAAAAGCAGAAATGGAAACCCAAATATTGGAAAATAAGTAAGGTGTTATTTGTGGGCCTGTAAACAAATAAATATAATAACAGAAGAGAGAGAGAGAAAGAGAGTGAGAGTGTGTGTGTGAGAGAGAGCGAGAGAGACAAAGAGAGTGTGTGTGTGTGTGTGTGTGTGTGTGTGTGTGTGTGTGTGTGTGTGTGTGTGTGAAAGAAAAAATTTGTGTATGTATAATGAGGGCGAGTCAGATTATATAGGTAGTTCAAGGTAAACAAAATATGCATTATATATATATATATATGTGTGTGTGTGTGTGTGTTTGTGTGTGTGAGAGAGAGAGAGAGGGAGAGAGACGAATAATCTCGAAATATTTATGCTTAATTCCAAAGTTTTTTCGCATTTTTTTCCCTGTTGTGTTTTTTTGTGAAGGTAATCAAAAGAATCAAGCCTTTCAAGTGTACCTGTGTGTGTGTGTGTGTGTGTGTGTGTGTGTGTGTGTGTGTGTGTGTGTGTGTGTGTGTGTGTGTGTGTGATTGTTGTTGGTGGTGAGATTGAATTTGAGAGTACCATTGATTTTGTGTGTGTGTCTGTCTGTCTGTTTGTGTGTGTTTGTGTCTCTGTGTGATTGATATATGAGTGTGTAATGTGTATGTATGTATATATTGATTGTGTGTATGTGTTTTGTGTGTGTGTGTCTGTATAAAAGAGAGAGAATGCGTTTGGAATGCTTTTGTGTCTGTTGTGATTGAATTTGAGAGTGGCATTGTGTGTGTGTGAGTGTGTGTGTGTGTGTGTGTGTGTGTGTGTGTGTGTGTGTGTGTGTGTGTGTGTGTGTGTGTCACGTTTTGAAGTATAATTTTATAAAGACTGATATGATTTAATTATAGCTAAGCATTTTCACATAAAATACACAATTACTATAAATCAAAAATGAAATCTGATCGTACAAATATTTAAATGGATAAACTATAAATTAATCTGTTCACAATATATTATATGCGGTATTTATTTTAGCGAGAACACTTTAGTTAAATGTATAAATATTGGCAAGTAATTGGGTTGTAGAATTAATACCTTTAATTTATATCGCGTGTAATAATGTGTTTAATACGTGTGCCATTATATATTATCGTTAAGGGGGGATGGTTCACTTTTTGGTCGATTTTGTATTATTTATTCATCGTTGTTTCTAGTTTCCTCCCTAGACCTCCATCAAACTTAAAAAAACATCCATTAAATCCCCCTTCTAGATTAATTTGTACATTTTTCGGTAGACAAATGTCCCGGCCGGTTCTTCCAAAATTAGAGGCTCACTAGCGTTTGCCAGGAAAACAATCGACACCTAAATAGCACGAAAGGTCTAAATATTGACAAAGAAATGAGCCGAAAGGTCTTAAAATCGACTAACTAATGGGGCAAACATCTTAAAATCTGAAAACTGATGTGGCTAACCATGAGGGAGAAGGAGGTCTAGAAAAACGACTCATCTCCCCTTAATATAATTTATAAATATAAATGCGTTTGATGTGTTATGTAAAACCAGGTTACTGAAGAGTCTTTCTATGTCGTATGTAAATGTTTGTATATTTGAATTTTAAATTACTGTGTAAAATATATACTAATGTAAATATGCTCAAAGGTTAGTTGCTTCAAACACACATAGCAATTATATATATACAGTATATTACAAATATTTTTATTTCTACCTACGTATCTCTCTCTCACTCACTCTCGCTCTCTCTCTCTCTCTCTCTCTCTCTCTCTCTCTCTCTCTCTCTCTCTCTCTCTCTCTCTCTCTCTTTCTCTCTCTCTCTCTCTATATATATATAGTATATATGGTACTTAGTTTATCGAAAAACCCGTCAGCATAGTGTTCGGATATTGAAAAATAATTTGGTTATATAATATATTGAATATTGAATATTGACTGTCTATGATTTATGAGTGTAATCTGTGCTGTATATTATGAGTGTTGTTGTTGTTGCTGTTCCCCAGGCTGCCTGGCCGAACAGCCCCAAGGCCCCGAGTAAGACCAAGGCCATAACCGAGCGCCCCCACAGAACCCTCCCTGCCTACCACAATAAAGCCTGGGTGACCGAAGCCACTCATGGCGGGGAGCTGAGGAGGGTGCGGAAACGCCCAGGAAACCAAAGCCCCACCCAGGGCCCTGTGCCTCTCAGCAATTATGAAGAGAAAGTTGAGGGGCAAAGGAAAAATGTGACGCTTTGGCTTCCAATCTTGGTAGATTGGGAGGTCAATCCACGGAAGAGACGCCGTCACTTGAGATTTAGAAAATATATAAGTAAAAGGAACAGTCAGATTAAGCTATGGGTATGGCAGAGATCGCTCAGTTCTCACTCTGATAGACCAGCCCATCACCACATGACTAGAACCCAATCCTCTCAGCATCAGCTAGGAAAGGCCCTAGAAAGCCGCCTTTGGCGGGGGGATAGCTCCCCTATTTCAACCCCTTTCGGGGTTGGGCGCCCGCCCATATTACGAGTGTAATCTGTGCTGTATATTATAAAGGTGTTAAGGGGAGATGGGTCGTTTTTTTCTGGTCCCCCTTCTTCCTCATGTTTAGTCCCATTAGTTTTCTGATTTTAAGACGTTCGTCCCATTAGTGTGCCAATTTTAAGACCTTTCGTCCCATTTCTTTGTCAATATTAAGACTTTTCGTGTCATTTAGGTGTAGATGTATTTTGCTCGCTTAATAAAATACCCCGAAGATAGTTTGAGATAAGTTTGTCCATTTTTCAGTAGACAAATGGCCCGGCTGAAAGCCGTTTCCTTATAAAATACAGGCTTTTTGTCAGTCACCAGGAAAACGTCGACACCTAAGTGGTGCGAAAGGTCTTAAAATCGCCAAACTAATTGGGCAAATGTCTTAAAATTCCAAAATTAATGGGGCTAAACATGAGGGAGAAAGAGGTTCTGAAAACCCCCCTAAAATTGAATAAAATAGTTTAGTGATATTGAATATGAAAGGTAAGAGGGACATATCGCGAGCTATTGCATATGAAAGGTAAGAGGGACATATCGCGAGCTATTGCATATGAAAGGTAAGAGGGACATATCACGAGCTATTGCATATGAAAGGTAAGAGGGACATATCACGAGCTATTGCATATGAAAGGTAAGAGGGACATATCGCGAGCTATTGAATATGAAAGGTAAGAGGGACATATCGCGAGCTATTGAATATGAAAGGTAAGAGGGACATATCGCGAGCTATTGCATATGAAAGGTAAGAGGGACATATCGCGAGCTATTGAATATGAAAGGTAAGAGGGACATATCGCGAGCTATTGAATATGAAAGGTAAGAGGGACATATCGCGAGCTATTGCATAAAGCTTAGATGGGTTTAATATGTGTAGGATTTTATGGAAATATAAAATATAAGTTGGGGAAAAATACATTGTGTTGTATACTTGAACGGCTGTTGCCCAGAGAGAGAGAGTGTGTATGTGTGTGTATGTGTGTGTAAAATGTGTATGTACTTGTGTATTTGTGAGTTGTATGTTTGTATGTGTGGTGCTTGTAATGTGTGTGTAACTGAGTATGTGTGTGTGTGTGTGTGACTGAGCATGTGATTGTCTGTGTGTGTGTGTATGTATGTGTAACTAAGTATATGTGTGTGTGTGTGTGTGTGTGTGTGTGTGTGACTGAGTATGTGATTGTCTGTGTGTGTGTGTATGTATGTGTAACTAAGTATATGTGTGTGTGTGTGTGTGTGTGTGTGTGTGTGCGCGACTGAGTATGTGTGTTTTCTTTGTTAGTATATTCTCCATTATTTCGCCTGGCATTCCAACGTGTTTTGTCTTGCTAATCAAACGTATGATGCTTTTCAAGAATTCCTTTTTACGTGTGTGTGTGAGTGTTTACTATGTGTGTGAGTGTATGTGCGTGTGTTTGTGTGTGATTATGTTTGTGTGTTTGTATGTGTATTTGTTTGACTGTGATTGTGTGTGTGTGTGTGTATGTATTTGTGTTTGACTGTTTGTAATTATGTGTGTATGTGTGTGTGTTGCTTGGGTTAGACTGCATGTGTTTGTGTATGTTTATCTTTATGTATACATATTTAACACTATATTTGGATTACTTTTCCATCTATCCAGCAACCCACCTCACCCACATTTTATAAGGAATCGGCCTTTGGTCATGACATTTTTCTACCGAAAAATGTACTAATTTATCTAGGTGTGTAGGGGGTGTTGTTTTAAGCTTGATGGAGGTCTAGCAAGGAAACTAAAAAAAAAAGTATATATATTTATATAAATATATAGACCAAAAAACAAGCACTACCCCTTATTATTTAACTTCTAACCACCACACTGTACCTTTCTCTCCTATATCATACTGATTTAATATTTAACTTCTTCTAACCACCACACTGTACCTTTCTCTCCTATATCATACTGATTTAATATTTAACTTCTTCTAACCACCACGTTGTACCTTTCTCTGCAGATCGGGACGTGGAACTCTTGGGACAAGGATGGTGTGACCATCAACGACATAGTGTGGCCGGGACACCAGCACACTCCACCACCTGGCGTACCCGAGAAGTTCCACCTTAATGTAAGTAGCAGTAGTAGTTTTAGTAGTATAGTACAGTGGCACGAATAAGTCATGTCTTAGCTGTCCTTACGTTTGGTTCTCTCTGTGCTGTATTAATGTCTGTCAGATGTTGAATAGGGTGGGTAAGTGTAGGAACATGTTTGTATATCTCACTCGAAATCGTCAAATGATATCCATAATATACTATTAAGACGTGCCATAATCCTGTTTGCACCAAAGTAAATAACTACTCTGATCACATTGGAAAAACACAAGAAAGAGAGTGTTTGAGAGTGAGACTGTGTTTGTGTGTTTGTGTGTGAGTGTGTGAGAGATATACTTACTATCTATATCTTTTCTATTGCCTGACGCTGTGATCTCCGAAGAGGTGGCCACAACGAACCGCCCCCATGCACCTCTGTCCCCAGTCAGTCGACGCCCCTGCTCCCAACCAGCACCACCTTCATCCATATACTTCCTCACTCCATCCTTCCACCTCTCTTTCGGTCTACCTCTCCCTCTCTGTCCTTCCACACATAGATAAGGACAGAGAAAGAGAGAGAGAGAGAGAGAGAGAGAGAGAGAGAGAGAGAGAGAGAGAGAGAGAGAGAGAGAGAGAGAGAGACAAATAGACAGATAAATGATTGGATACATACATACATACATACTGGGCTAAATAGCTAAGGGGGGGGGGATAAAGATAATAATTTAGATAAAGGCGATAAAGACCAAATTCCTCTGTACTGGTATCGGATATCCCAGGTACTGTGATCAAACTGCCAGGACCCAATAATTGACGATGTGAGAGACTGAAACCTGATGCTGAGAGAGAGAGACAGAGAGAGAGACAGAGAGATTTACATATATTTACATATATACACTGGCCACACAGACCTTACGATCCAAAAGAGGTGGTCAGGACTTAATTTAGTAGAGATGGCATATCCGATGGAAAAGGAAAGTTGAAGGAAAGGATAGAAGTGAGAGAGAGAGAGAGAGAGAGAGAGAGAGAGAGACTTGGGTACAAAGCCTGGAAGTTAAGTGTATTCTGTTTCGTATGCCAAATATGCCCTCTGGTGGGGTGTGGAGAGAGTGTGTGTGTGTGTGTGTGTGAGAGAGAGAGGAGTACAAAGGAGTACAAAGGAAATCAAGCAACAACAGGTCTAGTGACCCTTCTAGGTTGCTTGTCCTCCAAAACACTGAGGATCAAGTGTCCAAACAGTGGTTTAGAGTGGGTAAGGGAACATTGGAAAGGGAACTACTGCCCTGGAACTAATGTCCGTGGCAGGACTAGGAAGTTAGTAGGGGACATATGGGTTAGTAACTGAGGGGAGGATAAAATAAAGTTATTCATTTACAAACGCAGTCAGTCGCGGGTTTGATGCGAGATATTTGTCTAGGCGGAGTTTAAATGAATCAACGGTGCTGCAGTCTATAACGTCTCGGGGAAGCCCATTCCACAAGTTGACAACTCGATTGAAGAAGAAATTCTTAGATTCGTGTGAGTTAAAAGATTTACCAATAATTTTCCAACCGTTTCCCCGCGTGTAATTAGATTGGTCGATAGTGAAGTACTTACTACAGTTCATATTGTCGATGCCTTTGATGATTTTGAATACTTGAATTAAGTCACCTCTTAATCTGCGCTGGGTTAAAGGAAATAGATTTAATTCTCTAAGACGCTCTTCGTATGGTTTGTTCTTTAGGCTAGGTATCATTCTGGTAACTCTACGTTGAACTCGTTCTAGCTTGTTTGTCTTTTTGGTAATAAGGGCACCAGCATTGAACGCAGTATTCCAGAAGAGGGCGGACTAAGGAATTGTAAAGGGTTAGGATAACGTCTTTGGATTTATGCTCAAATGACCTGCTTATAAAGCCAATTATTTTGTTTGCCTCCTTAACAACTTCTGAACATTGTTGACTCGGTTTTAGGTTACTCGATATTGTTACTCCCAGATCGGTTACTCTGTTTACATTCTTAAGCTGAGTGCCATTCATCGAATAGTTTGCTTTCTCATTTAGGTATCCGATATGTAGTACTTTACATTTATCCGCATTGAAACTCATTTGCCAAATTTGGGCCCAATGTGACAATTTATCTAGATTGTGTTGCATATCGTCAACTTGTTCTTTAGGGTTCTTTAGAGTTCTTTAGGTTCTTGTTTAGAGGGAAAGAGAGAGAGAGAGAAAGCAGATTAAATAGAATGTAATATTGTATATATATATATATATATATATATAGAGAGAGAGAGAGAGAGAGAGAGAGAGAGAGAGAGAGAGGAACAAGGACTGAGAATATAGAGAGAGAGGAAAAAGGATGCAGAATTGAAAGAGTTTTTTCCCACCTGAGAGTGGATGTTGAAAGGAGAGTTGAGAGAGTGGTGGAGGAGAGGTGTGGAATGTTAAGACAATGGAGATAGGTCATAGGAGTGTGGGTGTGTGTGTGGGTGGGTGTGGTTGTGGGTGGGTGTGTGTGGATGTGTGTAGGTGGGTGGGTGTGGGTGTTTGGGTGTGGTTGTGGGTCTGTATGTGGGTGTGAGAGAGAGAGAGAGAGAGAGAGAGAGTGTGTGTGTGTTGTAATGGGTACAAGTATGTTTGTATAAGGATGAGAGAGAAAGAAAGAGTGTTTCTGTGTGTGTGTGTATGTGTGATAGTGAGAGCGAGTAAATGTATAAGAGAGAGTGTGAAAGAGAGAGAGAGAGAGATAGAGAGAATGTGTGTGTGTGTGTGTGTGTAAGAATAGTGAGAGAGAAAGAAATCCGTCCAAAGAATGTTAAGGGGGGGGGGGGACCTGCTTTTTTTCTCTCTTTCTCTGGGTTGTATCCATTCGGCTCCATTCACCCTACTGTTTTGAGACGTTTCTCCCCATCCAGGTGTCGGGTTTTTTCTTAGCGAGTGGTAGTGAGCCAGCATATTTGTGTTTAAATGTACCCAGAGAAAGAGAGAGCAGGAGAGAGAAAAAAGCAGGTCCCCCCCCCCCCTCCCTTAACATTCTTTTGACGGATTCCTTTCTTTCTCACTACTCTTACACACACACATACTCTCTCTCTCTCTCTCTCTCTCTCTCTCTCTCTCTCTCTCTCTCTCTCTCTCTCTCTCTCTACGACGCAAAGCCAAAAAGTTAATTAAGCAGAGTAAAAAGACCTTAGAGTTACATATTGCGAATCAAAGTAAAACAAACCCGAAAGAATTCTATAGTTATATCAGAAAGAAAAAAGTAATTACTTCAACTGTTGGACCGTTAGTCGATGAAAATGGAGAATACACCAAAGACGAAGTACAAATGAGTAATGCCCTCAATACCTTCTTTGCATCAATTTTTACAACAGAAGACCTCAGTGATATCCCTACACCATCGCCGATTCAGATTGATAATTCAGATGTTCTAAGCAATATCACCGTTACAGAGAGAGAAGTATTGAATTGTTTAGATAAACTCAAGGTAAATAAAACGCCAGGACCTGATACAATCTCGCCTAGAGTTCTAAAGGAAGCTAAGGATGAGCTCTCCAAACCACTGACATTACTATTCAATAAATCCTTGCAGTCTGGAACTATGCCTGATCAGTGGAAGCTAGCCAACGTAACACCGATATTCAAAAAAGGCAGCAAATCCCTACCCAGTAACTATTGTCCAATTAGCTTAACCTCAGTTGTTTGTAAAATGCTAGAAACGGTCATACGAGACAGACTCGTAAATCACTTAGAGGAAAATAACATACTTAAAGATACTCAACACGGCTTTCGTAAAAAACGTTCCTGTTTAACAAACCTCTTAGACTTCTTCCACGATATCCTCAACCTCTACGATGAGAGTAAAGCTGTAGATATTATATACCTTGATTTTCAAAAGGCCTTTGACAAAGTTCCCCACAAACGTTTACTGCTAAAACTAAAAGCGCATGGAATACAAGACGGTGTGTTGAAATGGATAGAAAATTGGCTCGGCAACAGAAATCAAAGGGTAGTCATAAACGGTAAGGCATCTAAATGGACCAATGTAAGTAGCGGGGTACCCCAGGGATCGGTACTAGGACCAATTCTCTTTCTAATTTACATCAACGACATAGATGAGGGTCTCACCTGTACAATCTCAAAATTTGCTGATGATACAAAAATTGCAAATAGCGTACTCTCAAAAGAACAAGTTGACGATATGCAACACAATCTAGATAAATTGTCATGTTGGGCCCAAATTTGGCAAATGAGTTTCAATGCGGATAAATGTAAAGTACTACATATCGGATACCTAAATGAGAAAGCAAACTATTCGATGAATGAATGGCACTCAGCTTAAGAATGTAAACAGAGAAACCGATCTGGGAGTAACAATATCGAGTAACCTAAACCGAGTCAACAATGTTCAGAAGTTGTTAAGAAGGCAAACAAAATAATTGGCTTTATAGGCAGGTCATTTGAGCATAAATCCAAAGAAGTTATCCTAACCCTTTACAATTCCTTAGTCCGCCCTCTTCTGGAATACTGCGTTCAATCCTGGTGCCCTTATTACCAAAAAGATATAAACAAGCTAGAACGAGTTCAACGTAGAGTTACCAAAATGATACCTAGCCTAAAGAACAAACCATACGAAGAGCGTCTTAGAGAATTAAATCTATTTCCTTTAACCCAGCGCAGATTAAGAGGTGACTTAATTCAAGTGTTCAAAATCATCAAAGGCATCGACAATATGAACTGTAGTAAGTACTTCACTATCGACCAATCTAATTACACGCGGGGAAACGGTTGCAAAATTATTGGTAAATCTTTTAACTCGCACGAATCTAAGAATTTCTTCTTCAATCGAGTTGTCAACTTGTGGAATGGGCTTCCCCGAAACGTTATAGACTGCATCACCGTTGATTCATTTAAACTCCGCCTAGACAAATATCTCATTAAACCCGCGACTGACTGCGTTTGTAAATGAATAACTTTATTTTATCCCCCCCTCAGTTACTAACCCATCTGTCCTCTACTAACTCCCTAATCCTGCCACGGACATTAGTTCCAGGGCAGTAATTCCCTTTCCAATGTTCCCTTACCCACTCTAAACCACTGTTTGGACACTTGATCCTCAGTGTTTTGGAGGGCAAGCAACCTAGAAGGGTCACTAGACCTGTTGTTGCTTGATTTCCTTTGTACTCCTTTGTACTCCTTTGTACTCTCTCTCTCTCTCTCTGGCCATTACTGTCTTTTATCTCCGTTAGCCAATCCTACTCTATGTTTGTCTTAATTAAATTGATCTTACTGTTTCTTCCAACTCTCTCAATAACTCTATTTATCTATATATCTTTATATTTTTCTATCTATTAATCTATTTTTCTCTTTTATATAGAAATTACTAATTCACGTGGTAGGCCCATTTTGAGAGCAGATTCGAACTCAGCAGCCGAAAATACATCTAAAAATCATATTTGCAAATCATGTATGTCAAAAAATCATGGAAATTTTGGCAAATTTCATAAATTTTATCGATAAATGAGCTCTATTTTGTGTAATTCACGTGGTAGGCCAATTTTGAGGGCAGATTCGAACTCAACAGCCAAAAATACAGCTAAAAATTATATTTACAAATCATGTATGTCAAAAAATCATGGAAATATTGGCAAATTTCATAGTGTGTTCACTAATTAAATAAAACAAATTACTCAATATCACTATCTTGAAATCATCTATTGCTCCTTTCTGTATAATACGTAATCTATTTACAATTATACACTGTCTATCTATCCATTGCCAGACGCCTTACTCCTCTTTACGAGGGTGGCCTTACACAAAATGCCCCCAAGCAGACCTAACCCCCGTGAGGACAACCCGTGCCAGTTTACTGAAGGACTTACAGGATTGACCACACACACATTTCATTAATAATACAGTATATGTGGGTGAAATACAGTATATGTGGGTGAAATACAGTATATGTGGGTGAAATACAGTATATGTGGGTGAAATACAGTATATGTGGGTGAAATACAGTATATGTGGGTGAAATACAGTATATGTGGGTGAAATACAGTATATGTGGGTGAAATACAGTATATGTGGGTGAAATACAGTATATGTGGGTGAAATACAGTATATGTGGGTGAAATGTCTTCTATGCGTGTACATTCTTCGCTTGAAGAATATTTCAATTATGGCTGCAACTATCCACATCAATGAATCTCTCTCTCTCTCTCACTACTGTATATCTATCTATCTATCTATCATTTCTCTCTCTCTCTCTCTCTCTCTCTCTCTCTCTCTCTCTCTCTCTCTCTCTCTCTAATCCAGTTTCGCGGCGGGTGCATTTGTTTTGTTTCAGTTTACCTTCAAATTTACCGCTGGTTAGAGAAGAAAATGGGAGTTTAATCCGTTTTCTTGGATCCTTGACAACTCTCTATTACTTTGCTTTCAACCACTTATTATCACTATTATTAAGTCGGCTGCAAATAATTAAATATTGTATTCTTATTTTAGGATTATATTGTATACTTATTTTACTTATATCGTGTTTTTATATTTTTGTGTTTTGCAATTATAATTCATTTTAACTGCAATTAATATATTCATTTCAATATTATCATATGGACATTATACATAATAGGCGCTATAATCAGACATAGTGTATCTTTTTGTTATCTCTTTCTTTGCTCTCTTTTTCTTTCTTATCTCTCTATCTATCTATCTATCTATCTATCTATCTAGCTAGCTAGCTATCGCCCTCCCTCTCTAACCCCCACACAGCACCCCCTACTTCCCCCCTCCCCCCCCCCCCCTCCCTCCCTCCTCCCAGAAAGGACCATAAAAATCGTAAGAAGGGGGAAAGATGCAAATTAAAGATGGAGCAAGATTAATTCACCTACATAAATCGCCCGGAGAGGAGGGAAATTTATAGCTTGAAGGGGGGTGGGAGGAAGGGGAGGGGGGGGGGGGTTGGATTTACTAGGGAGATGTGGGAGAGTGTGTGTGGGGGGGGGGGGGGGGAGCGTGAATGTGTGGGGGGGGGGGGGGTAGATAAATAGATAGATCAGTAAATAGGCTATATATATACCGGTACATAGCTAAATAGTATGTGAGAGAGAGAGAGAACGAAGTGTGTGTGTGTGTTGGTATGTTTAATGATATTGTGAATTATGTTTGTATGTATGTATGTATAAATAGGAATCCTGTATGTACTGTTTGTGTACCCAATATACAAGCCACATTAGGAAGTATGGGTACATATCATATTACCATTACCTTCTCTAGTGACTGCTTGTTATATATATATGTAAGAGAATGTGTGTGTGTGTGTGGGGGGGGGGGTATGAGAGAGCGAGATAAGGGGGGTAGTCAGATTGTTTGCTTAAGTTTGGGATTGTGTATGTTGTCTGTTTATTAAAAAAAAAAAAATCAATGTGTATGAAGGAGACAAAAGGCAGGTTGCCTGTAACGAGTGTCTCCCCCAAAGCCAAAAGAGTAATAGAGCCAAATTCAAAGGAACCTTGGGGTCAAAATATCTGGACACACGAAGTTTAAGTCATAGGATGAAAACAAAATTGATTTAGGAAGAGAGTTCCAGAGTTCAATTGTTGAGTAGAAGAAAGACTGAAAAATTGGCTAAATCTTGGTTTGAAGTGCTGGACAGAATATGAGTGGGACTGTGTTGCTAGGCGGGTGCCTCGCACTCGCCGCAAGGGAGGGGGTATGCACTGAGAGAGCTCTGAAGAACACTGATTGTTATACAGTATATTTATATATACAGTGTGTGTGTATATCATATATGTAAGAATGCATGTACATGTTAGGATATGTTTGGTTGTGTTATGTGTGTAGGCAATAGTATATATATACAGTATATATATATATATATATATATATATATATATATATATATATATATATATATATATATATATATATACCCAACACAACCATTCCACCAAGGGTAGGAATTAAAGTCCCATTACCTTCTCCAGTGGGTGGCAAATATGTGGGTACAAAGACTGGACGGGGGTGGACTGTCTTGTAGGTGGACGAAGGTTATTTAATTGGCAAACAAAAGTAATGATAATAATAATACAAATACGAATACCAATTAACTTGTGCTGTACCGGCGACGTCTTCTTAATTTTAGCCTAGCTATATTTAGACGATTTTGTGCAGCTTAGGAAGGATCTGTGGTAGACAAAAGGGTTAAGTGAGATCGGTCGAAGCCTATTAAATGCTGGAGGCCCTATTTAAGCTAAATAAAATTGTCTTATAGTAGCAAGAATACAGTTAAAAGGATGGCACCGGTTCTGAACGGGTTAAGCCTGCACATACACTGATTCGTATATATATATATATATATATATACAAATGACCTATATCTCTAGCCTATTGTTCTCTTTCCCACAGATTGTATTCCTGGAGGAGCCCCCCTACATCAGCTTAGCCTCCCCAGACCCCGTGACCGGCCAGTGTAGCGCCAACAGGGGCATACTCTGTAGGATCGGTACTGATGAAATGATGGCCAAGTTAGTAAATTGTGCTATAATTATGTACTAGATTGATAGATAGACAAATAGATACATAGATAGATAGATATATAAGGTAACATTTGGACACGTACAACCGCTGAACACACACACACACACACATATATATATATATATATATTATTGTTTCCGTTTATTCTTAATTTTCTTCTTGTTCCTTCCCATTCCCTTTTGCTCCGACTCAGTGGGTTTTAGAGTTGGATACAGAGTCTGCACAAGGCATGCGGTGGTCATTAGGCAGTCTGACCTTAGTCCCTAATTAAATTAAGGTGATTTTATTTAGGAGAGAGAGAGAGAGAGAGAGAGAAAGAGAGATGATAAAAGCAAAGAACGAAGAAAGAAGGATGTTACTGAGAGAGAGAGACACAGACAGACAAAGAGAGAGAGAGAGAAGGGAGCTGAGGAAAGGTAGGAACGAAGAAAGAATGATGTTGCGAAGAGAGAAAGAGATTCACATAGATAAACTAGCCACACAGACCTTACGATCCTAGCGAGGTGGTCAGGATTTATTTCTAGTAGTGAAAGTAGAACTACAAATTAAGAAACGTGGAAGAAAGGGATAGCACAGGAGAGAGAGAGAGATATGATAAAAAACGAAGAAAAATGGATGTTACTAAGAGTTACATAGCTACACAGACTGCACAGACCTTGCGGTCCCTACTAGGCAGTCCGGACCTAATGTTAAAATATAATTTGCTACAAAGTGGAAGGCAAGGATACCAAATCAGAGAGAGAGAGAGAGAGAGAGCGGGAGGGAGAGGGAGAGGAAGGGAGGGAGTGAGAGAAGACAGGTGTGTGTGTGTGTGAGTGTGTGTTAGGACTAATGAGACAAATAAAGCATTGTCTAGTGAAGTGGAAAAGGTGAAGGAGGCTTTCTGTTTCTTTATTTTGTGTATGTGTCTGTATGAATCTGTATGTGTATTTGTGTGTGTATGTGTATCTGTGTGTGTGTCTGTATGAATGTGTGTGTGTGTTAACCTCTTCAGCACGATGACACCTTTTTTGTCGTCTTCTCTGGCTAAGTTAGATTATTTTAGGCAGTTTAAGAAGGAACTGTGTTTGTGTATATGTGTGCATATAATGAAATGCCACACAATAGTATGGTGCACACAGCCAAGTTCTGTTTAGTTACTTACTTATGGTAGTCCATCGTAGTCCGATGATGACGTTCCCTTCCTGCAAAGCAGGAAGAGAAAACCTGATCATAGAAGAGTTTAGAGTGCCGAGGGAGGTGCGCAGTTCCAACTTCACTATCTTGGTACTGAACAGGGGTTGCTGATGGCAAGAGGGTGACCCAAGACGACCAGCTCCTGCTCAATACTGCAGCGGACTGCCGGGATTCCAGTTTGTCGGAAACCGCCAGGACGTGACCCCAACGTCTGCTGTTCTCTCAGGGTGTGCTCCCCTAGCCTTTGTCTTACTAGACTAAACCACAAGGCAGTGGGTGTGTGCGGTTGTTGGTAGATGACAAGGATGCACATCATACCTCTGGGGGCCACCGCATGCCCCGAGATCCCCTATTGATTTAGCTTGGGGTCGCAAGACACCCAGTTACCGTGTGTGGCCCCGGGGAGGCACAATAGGAGTCTTGGTGATGGAGAGGCTATGTACTGGCAGAGGGAGACTTACGCACTCGGCTCCCCTTTTCACCACAAGGGTTAGCCAGCGGCAGCAGCTGAAAGCGAGAATTGCATGCAAGCAAGCAGCACTACACCAACATGCTGTGGTGATGGGCTGGTCTATCAGAGTGAGAACTGAGCAATCTCTGCCATACCCATAGCTTACTCTGACTTTTCCTTTTACTTATATATTTTCTAGATCTCAAGTGACGGCGTCTCTTCCATGGATTGACCTCCCAATCTACCAAGATTGGAAGCCAAAGCGTCACATTTTTCCTTTGCCCCTCAACTTTCTCTTCATAATTTGCTGAGGGGCACAGGGCCCTGAGTAGGGCTTTGGTTTCCCGGGCGTTTCCTCACCCTCCTCGCCATGGAGTGGCTTCGGTCACCCAGGCTTTATTGTGGTCGGCAGGGAGGGTTCTGTGGGGCCGCTCGGTTATGGCCTTGGCCTTGCTCGGGGCCTTGGGGCTGTTCGGCCAGGCAGCTTGGGGAACAGCAACAACAACAACAACACCAGCATACTACTTAACTGCACTAGTCGCATCACATCACCCTGTGTGATAACACCTTCCCTACCTCCCCGTCCTCATTCAGACTCCCCTCCCGCCCTCGCCACTGCCCGCTAACCTTTCCTACCTCCCCGTCCTCATTCAGACTCACCTCCTGCCCTCGCCACTGCCCGCTAACCTTTCCTACCTCCGTCCTCATTCAGACTCTCCTCCCGCCCTCGCCACTGCCCGCTAACCTTTCCTACCTCCCCGTCCTCATTCAGACTCACCTCCTGCCCTCGCCACTGCCCGCTAACCTTTCCTACCTCCCTGTCCTCATTCAGACTCGCCACTGCCCGCTAACCTTTCCTACCTCCTCGTCCTCATTCAGACTCACCTCCTTCCCTCGCCACTGCCCGCTAACCTTTCCTACCTCCCTGTCCTCATTCAGACTCTCAACCCGCCCTCGCCACTGCCCGCTAACCTTTCCTACCTCCCCGTCCTCATTCAGACTCACCTCCTGCCCTCGCCACTGCCCGCTAACCTTTCCTACCTCCCCGTCCTCATTCAGACTCCCCTCCCGCCCTCGCCACTGTCCGCTAACCTTTCCTACCTCCCCGTCCTCATTCAGACTCCCCTCCCGCCCTCGCCACTGCCTGCTAACCTTCCCTACCTCCCCGCCCACCTCCCGCTTTCGCTATTCCCCGCTATTTGTGGTAGGCTAATGCATTGATACTTGGTACAGCACAAATTGCATCCCAATAATATCTTCCCATTGATACATCGTCAAAGTAATTTCTTACGAAAACACACACACACACACACTTTAATTCTATGGTCTCTCTAGTAAACAAAGTGATTATTTTCTCTCCATCCCCTTTTGCCTCTTTCTCTATTTCTTTAAAATACTAAATGGATTCGACAGCGTAAATCATAACAATATACTTAACCTTAATGTAAATACAGTATGCAACTATGACTGGGATTAAGCATTAATTTATGTGAAAACCTTTCACACATAAGATCTGTCCTTCTTGGAACAAGCTTCTCTCAGAAATTGTAAATAGTTTATCTGTAAAGCAAATTCAGAAAAGAGTAGATTGTATTGTGAAATGAGTGTATGCCACATAGGTAATTTCTCTCCTATCCTTACACGAAGAATATCTCCCCGGGATGGGTGGTAAGGTCTGTGGAGGTAGTAACTGTTCCTTGTAACTGTTGGTAGGTCTCTCTCTCAGTGTGTTGGGTCTAAGAGGTTCCACGACACACTGAAGAGATACAATGGCTCATTACGGACCCCTTCACCTACTACTCTTTCTCTGCCTCTTTATCTCCCTCTTTCTCTCCTCCTTCTTCTTTCTTTGTTTCTTCTTCCTCCCCTGCACTTCCTACTCTCTCTTTCCTTCTTTCTCTGTATACTGTATATATTTGAAGCAAGTAGTTGATAATAATTTGATTATAATTACTTTGATTGTTTATAGACAATCAATTAGGTTTATTTGTGAGGAATCTGATATTTAGTAACCATAAATATTAGTAGTATACAGTATATGGGAAACTAGAATAAAAATGCCTGAACGAAATAACGAGCGATAGACATGAATATATACGCTATATAAATTACTTGCAACACTATATTCACCTAAATAACGAGCGATAGACATGAATATATACGCTATATAAATTACTTGCAACACTATATTCACCTAAAGCCATATTTTATGTTCTGCGTGTATTTATCGTTTTGTACCTCGATGTTTCTTTATTTATCGCTAATTCACTTAACTCTTTTCCCAGGTGTAAATCACTCTGTTCACTCTCTCCGCTTCTCCCGTGTTATATATACAGTATATATGTGTGTGTAGATATCAATATATATTAAATCAATCGGTATACAGTATATAGAATGTATCCCACCTACTGTAAACTTAAAGAGTATCCGGGTGTATATTAATGGTGTAACACTCTACGGTCCTGGATATCCACGTTTCACTTACTAGATTAAAGATGGTATCACACGAGAGCTTTCATAGTCAACATTCGATGATCAACATATTCTTGGCAACATTTCTGGAATATTTTTCACTGGTATCGGAAACTGGACTAATGACTGATGCATTTAGGTAACCGAAATATTACATATGTTGACCACGTATGCTGCCAGACCAGTGTTGAGGATAAATATTGAGTGAAAAAGCGCTCATGTGATACCGCATTAACTTACATTCACTACAATTGTCTTTCATTGTCTTTTCTACCTTTGCCCTTTGGTCGATCTCTCTCTCTCTCTCTCACGTATATTACACTTACACTCGTTATCTTGAATGTATTTATGTTTTAGCCTATTGGGGATACTTTAAAGCCTTTGTTACCATCAGGGGTATTTAGAAACCTTTAGTTTAGTTACTTCAACCTCTGCAGTTGTCTTTGAGTTAGCTGTGGGCAGAAAACTAATTTTGGAGAGGTAATTATAAGAGTGAGATAACTATTTCTTATTGCTAATCTGGCAACCTCTGCGTCATAAATACGTGAAAGGGTTAATTTGTAATATACTCATACATTGTAAGATAAGCTCACTATTCTAATATTAATATTAGTGTACAGTTCTATATCCTGTTCTCACGTTCATCCACTAAATTGTAAAATGTTTAATATCAGGTCGTCGAGCTGCCTTTCTTTAAGTATATATACCATAAATTATCATTATTGATACATTTATATTATTATTATTATTATTTTATTATTATTGTTATTATTATTAGTAGTAGTAGTAGTTGTTGTTGTAGTAGTAGTAGTAGTATATATATTTTTTTATGTTTTGTTATTTGTATTATTATTATTATTATTATTATTATTATTATTATTATTGAAGATCAGTTATTAATATTATTAGCATTATTATAATTATATGTATTATTTTTATTTTGTATTATTATTAGTAGTAGTAGTAGTAGTAGTATGTATGTATGTAGCCTATGTATAAAGAAAATACTATACTCATCTCTCTCTCTCTCTTTGTTTCAGCGTGTCGAAGCCCAACGAAGCCAAAGAGAACAGCACGTACTACCAGTGTTGTTCGGGGTTGTGTATAGACATGCTCAAGAAGTTCTCGGCCGAGCTGGGCTTCTCCTATAATCTATTCAGGGTGGAGGACGGCAAATGGGGCACGATTGAGGTACGTCAGGAATAGGGGATTTTTGTAGTGGTCTCGTAGTGGTCTCGTGGTGAGTGATAGCGAGCCTATAGTTTTAGATGGAATCGGCCTTTGGCCGGGAAATTTGTCTACTGAAAAATGTAAAAATTTATCTTGAAAGGGGGTGTAGAGGGTGTTTTTTTAAGCTTGATGGAGGTCTAGCGAGGAAACTCAAAAATTCATTACTAAATAGATATATGGGCCAAAAAATAAGCACTACCCCCTTAATTGCATAAATATAACCCTCGGGTGTCCAGGAATGTCTGTGAGTGGGTTAGAGACTATGACATCAGAGTGTACTGTACGTGGTGCCCTTTGTATTACTGTATTATCATGGTATTGGTCGTACGGCAGTGCTTCCCTTTCCAATTGTCCTTTACCCACTCTGAACCACTGTTGGACACTTTGAACAGCAGTGATTTAGAGGGCAAGCAACCTCGAGGGGTCGCTAGACTTGTTGTTGCTTGACTTCCTTTGTACTCCTTTATTGGTAGTATCTCAAAAGTAATGGGGCTAAGCGTGAGGGCAAAGGGTGGCCAGAAAAAAAACACTCCTTTAAGTGAAAACGTGTCTTTCAATACTGGCATTGTGTACACAGATGTGTATACATACAGTACATACATGTACTGTACATAAACGTTTAAAGACCGTTTCGTCCAAAGAAAATGTGGTGTCAGTCTTACGTCCTAAATGGTGGCATTCCCAGTGTCCCTGTTTTGAAGTACCTGATCCCACGTCTTTCTAGGTCTCCCCCCGGCCTTTTTTCCACCCAATTCTGATCATCCATTCTCTCCACGTGTCCAAACCAACCAAGTCAGCTCGTGCGCATCACTTCTATGTGCGTGTCTGGGTGTGTGGAAGATAGATAGAGTGTTGTATAGATAGATGGATAGATAGACATAAAGATAGATGGGTGGATAGATAGACATAAAGATAGATGGGTAGATAGATAGATAGATAGGTAGACAGATAGATAGATAGATAGATAGATAGATAGACAGATAGATGGATAGATAGACAGTTTGATATATTGATAGACAGATAGATAGATAGATAGATAGGTAGACAAATATATAGGTAGATACACGAAAACAGAGAGGGGGTTAAATAATTAGATGTTTTTCTTGGCGTGTCTCTCCTTTCTTTCTTCAGGTTCTCTCTCTCTCTCTCTCTCTCTCTCTCTCTCTCTCTCTCTCTCTCTCTCTCTCTCTCTCTCTCTCACAGACGTGATCATCTACTGAATTCCTTGGACAAAATTAAACTTGTTTTTCTGAAGCTAAGAATGTTATTTTTCAACCTGCCCCCTGCCTTCCTTCCTTCCTTCCTTCCATCCCTATCTTCCTCCTTCCCTCCTGCCTTCCTTCCTTCATTCATACCTTCCCCCCTCACTCCATCCCTCCTTCCTTCCCTCCCTCCTGCCTTCCTTCCTTGTAGATGGACACTTGATCCTCAGTGTTTTGGAGGACAAGCAGCCTAGAAGGGTCACTAGATCTGTTGTTGCTTGATTTCCTTTGTACTCCTTTGTACTCCTTCCTTCCTTCCATCCTTCCTTCCTTCCTTCCATCCTTCCTTCCTTCATTCCTTACTTCCATCCTTCCATACTTCCTTCCTTCCTTCCTTCCTTCCTTCCTTACTTCCATCCTTCCATCCATCCTTCCTTCCTTCCTTCCTTCCTTCCTTCTTTCCTTCCTTCCTTCCTTCCTTCCTTCCTTCCTTCCTTCCTTCTGTATTTGTATATATTACTCTCCGTTGTATATTTACCCTTGACTCTTAATAATATATCGGTCACTTATTCTGTTACGTTCAATGATTCTCTCTCTCTCTCTCTCTCTCTCTCTCTCTCTCTCTCTCTCTCTCTCTCTCTCTCTCTCTCTCTCTCTCTCTCTCTCTTTCTCAATTATGTTGTCTTTGATCTTACAATAATATATTTTACTCTACCTCTATCTATCCATTTGTTCAACTATACTGTATATATATATATATATATATATATATATATATATATATCGAGAGAGAGAGAGAGAGAGAGAGAGGGAGGGAGTAAGAGTAAGTGAAAGTGTGTGTGTATGTGTGTGTATCTTTCCATTTATCTGTGTATCTATCTATTTGAATTAACTTTTGTTTTTCATGTCACTACTTAATTCATACAATTAATCAAACTCACTCACGACTCAATTAAGTGAAAAATATGAGCAAGCAAGAGGACTGGCAGGGAAGTTTGTTTATGAAAATGAGAGAGAGAGAGAGAGAGAGTTACATATAGTTACATAGATACACACACCACACAGACCCAGAGGTCCTTACTAAGCCGTCCGGCTTTAAGGGGGGATGGGTGTATTTATTTGATCATTTATGTATCTTTATCCGGGTGGATGGGGCTCGTCAGCCTTGGTTGGCAACCCATGTACGGGAGACAACCTTATAAAAATCCGGGTGGATAGGACTCGTCAGCCTTGGTCGACAACCTGTCTAGGAGAGTAAACCTGATACAAATCCGTGCTGCTTATCTAAATGTAAGGCAGGTTAGTGGATGGACTAGCCGAACACCACTGTAGAAAAATAGTGCTAACAAGATACATAGAGAGTCCTCGAAGTCGGACAGATCCTGAATTGAGTGGTCAATCCTGTCCTTCAGTAAACTGGCAGGGGTTGTCCCTATTACAGGGAATAGGTCCGCTTGGGGGCCTTCTGTGTATGGCCACCCTCATTAAGGGAAGTAAGGCGTCCGGCAATAGATAGATAGGTACCTAAACTGTTGGCGCTATTAATTTTACACCTAAACCTACAAACATCATGCTATTTGTTCCCATGTACCCACCAATGCCTGTACACACACACACACACACACACACACACACACACACACACACACACACACACACACACACACACACACACACACACACACACACACAGTAGAACCCGTAATTCTCACTGTATGTTTTTTGAAGTACTCCGCTATAAATCCAATTCCGCAAATTCTTTACATATTGGATTTGTAATTTCATTTTCTTTTCGCGGAACGGAAATGCGTTTACAATCTTCTCTCTCTCTCTCTCTCTCTCTCTCTCTCTCTCTCTCTCTCTCTCTCTCTCTCTCTCTCTCTCTCTCTCTTTCTCACACACATACACACTCACTTTCCGAAATTGCTACCACTTTTGTCCAGCACAATTTCAACCCATTTTCTTTTTGCCGCAGGTCCAACAGAAAACGGGGTCACATAATAGCACATTCGGGTGGACAGTACATTACTAGGCTCGATATTAAGGGAGCCCACCTCGCTTTTTTTCTCTTTCTCTCCCTCTCTCTTTGGCTTGTATCCATTCGGCCCCATTCAGCCTACTGTTTTAAGATGTTTACCCCTATCCAGGTGTCAATATTTTCCTGGCGAGCGGTAGCGAGCCAGAATGTATAGGCCTACAGTATATTTGTTTTTGACAGCTAGCTAAATTTGTACATTTTTCGATAGAAAAATGTTTCCGGCGAAGCCGGATTTCTCCATACAATGCTGGTTGGCTATCGCTCGCCGGGAAGAAATCGACACCTGAATGGAGATAAACGTCTTAAAACAGTTGGCTGAATGGGGTCGAATGGATACAAGCCAGAGAAAGAGAAAAAAGGAGATGAATATTTAAATAGCCGGTGACCCCCCTTAAACGCACATAGGGAAGGTGTACATGAGCGTGTAGATTACAAACATACACACACACATATGTACACCCCTATACGTATATATATATAGTTTTTTGTTTGTTTTTTTCTATGTGATTGCGGGAGGCAAAAGGCATAACTGCCTATAGCGAGTGCCTCCCCCATAGTTGAAAGAGTGACAGGGCCAAAATCAAGGGACGTTCGAGCCAAAATGCCTGGACACACGGAGTTTGAAGCAATTTAAGTCATAGGAAGAGGGAAAGACTGATTCTGGGAGAGAGTTCCAGAGCTCAGCTGTTGAGTAGAAGAAAGTTTGAGAGTAACGTTTCACTCTTGGGTTGGAGAGTTGCACAGAGTAGGGGTGGGATTGAGTTGCAAGACGGGTACCACGTGCCCTACGTAAAGGAGGTGGTATGCACTGGGATAGCTCTGAGGAACACTGATTATTATAGTAGCAATAGAATAGCGAGAGAGATGCAACATTGCGGCGGAGAGAGAGAGAGATTGCAGAGAGCTGGTGAGTGGACGGGAGTTAATGATACGAAAGGCCTTCCTTTCAACTTTGTCTAGGAGAGCGGTGTGAGAGGAACCTCCCCACACATGTGAACAATACTCAATACAAGGGCGCACTATGCCCCTGTACAGAGCAAGAAGCTGTGCAGGGGAAAAGAACCCCCTAAGGCGGTTGAGCACACCCAGCTTCTGGGAGGCTGCCTTAGCAAGACTGGTAATATGGTCCTTCCAAATGAGAGCAGAAGAAAAAGAGACACCAAGATTATTGAGAGAAGATGAAGGGTTGATTTTTGTATTGTTGAAGAATAAGGGATAGTCCGCTGGGAGATCCTGACGGGTAGATAGATGGAGA
>CM064520.1:34217683-34225183 GCA_032716605.1 Paralithodes platypus | reverse complement strand
CTTCTGGAATACTGCGTTCAATCCTGGTGCCCTTATTACCAAAAAGATATAAACAAGCTAGAATGAGTTTCAACGTAGAGTTACCAAAATGATACCTAGCCTAAAGAACAAACCATACGAAGAGCGTCTTAGAGAATTAAATCTATTTCCTTTAACCCAGCGCAGATTAAGAGGTGACTTAATTCAAGTGTTCTAAATCATCAAAGGCATCGACAATATGAACTGTAGTAAGTACTTCACTATCGACCAATCTAATTACACGCGGGGAAACGGTTGCAAAATTATTGGTAAATCTTTTAACTCACACGAATCTAAGAATTTCTTCTTCAATCGAGTTGTCAACTTGTGGAATGGGCTTCCCCGAGACGTTATAGACTGCAGCACCGTTGATTCATTTAAGCTCCGCTTAGACAAATATCTCGCATCAAACCCGCGACTGACTGCGTTTGTAAATGAATAACTTTATTTTATCCCCCCCCCTCAGTTACTAACCCATCTGTCCCCTACTAACTTCCTAATCCTGCCACGGACATTAGTTCCAGGGCAGTAGTTCCCTTTCCAATGTTCCCTTACCCACTCTAAACCACTGTTTGGACACTTGATCCTCAGTGTTTTGGAGGACAAGCAGCCTAGAAGGGTCACTAGATCTGTTGTTGCTTGATTTCCTTTGTACTCTCTCTCTCTTGCTCGCTCTCTCTCTCTCTCTCTCTGTCTCTCTCTCTCTCTGTCTCTCTCTCTCTGTTTCTTTGCTTTAATTTTCTGCCTGGCTCTTGCTAATTAGTCCCCTTTGGTATTAATCAGGTCATAACCCAGATTTTGCCTTTATTTTGAGACTCAATTCATTTTTTTTTTTTTATTTTTTTTTTTTATTTTTATTTTTTTTAAGGGCAAGCTGATAATGCGGTAATATATAACTAAGGTGACGCCCCTGGTCTGTTTACATTAATAATTAAGATTAGGAATAAACATTTTGGTACACATTTTCTACATTTAGTATTGCGTAATATATGCAAAGACATACATGTATGTATGTATGTATGTATGTATGTCCTATCGCCGCGCTGGCTCTCTGGCGTGAAGGTGTTTTCCACTAATCTTGGTTGGATAGTGTTTCCCTTGAGCAATTGGATGGGTAATGGTTTCTGTTGGCTATTGCAACGCTATTGAATCTCGAAGGTGAAAATTCTGTTAAATAAAATATTTTACTATTAGTAAATGCTTACAGTCCTTGCATACATACATACATACATACATACATACATACATGGGGTATATGCATGCGTATATTCATGCATCGACATTCACACCGTCATGAAACCTTGAGTGTAGATATAATGCCCAGGTTCGAATCCCGGTGGATCACATGCTTGCTTTCATTTCTTTGGAAGGTGTTTGGTGTCGCAGTGATATTAGACATAGATGTTTATATAGAGAGAGAAAATACACACACACACACACACACACACACACACACACACACACACACACACACACACACATTCTCTGTAAGAGGGGCCATTGTAAAAAATGTATCTTCAGCAGCAGATGTTGAGAGAGAGAGAGAGAGTGTGTGTGTGTGTGTATATGTGTGTGTGTGTGTTTGTGTGTGTATGTGCGTGTGTGTGTGTGGACTAGAACAGCAATGCGCACACACAGAATAGACAGAAATAAAACAAAATGTAAGCCAAAATAGAGATAAAACCATTGCCTTAAGGGGAGGTATTTAGTTCGTTCCCTAGACCTCCATCAAGCTTAAAATTACACCCCCTCGAGTCCCTTTCAAGATTAATTTGTACATTTTTCCGTAGAAAAATTTCCCGGCCAAAGGCCGTTTCCTCTTAAGTTACAGGCTCGATATCGCTCGCCAGGATAAAATAGACACCTGAATGGCACGAAAGGTCTTAAAATGTGGTGAAAGTTCTTAAAATCGCCAAATTAACGGGGCAAACATCTTAAAATCTCAAAAGCAATGGGGCTAGACATGAGAGAGAAAGGGGTCACAAAAAAGTCCCTCAAGTGGACATCTCCCCTTAAAAGTCCCTCAAGTGGATATCTCCCCTTAAAAGTCCCTCAAGTGGACATCTCCCCTTAAAAGTCCCTCAAGTGGATATCTCCCCTTAAAAGTCCCTCAAGTGGATATCTCCCCTTAAAAGTCCCTCAAGTGGATATCTCCCCTTAAAAGTCCCCTCAAGTGGATATCTCCCCTTAAAAGTCCCTCAAGTGGATATCTCCCCTTAAAAGTCCCTCAAGTGGATATCTCCCCTTAAAAGTCCCTCAAGTGGATATCTCCCCTTAAAAGTCCCTCAAGTGGACATCTCCCCTTAAAAGTCCCTCAAGTGGATATCTCCCCTTAAAAGTCCCTCAAGTGGATATCTCCCCTTAAAAGTCCCTCAAGTGGATATCTCCCCTTAAAAGTCCCTCAAGTGGATATCTCCCCTTAAAAGTCCCTCAAGTGGAAATCTCCCCTTAAGAGCGAGCGTTGCAGACGTTGTATAGAAGTGTTGGGACTTTTGCCTTACTCGTTGTTAAGGGGGATGGCCGTACTTATTAAGGGGGATGGCCGTACTTATTAAGGGGGATGGCCGTACTTATTAAGGGGGATGGCCGTACTTATTAAGGAGGATGGCCGTACTTATTAAGGGGGATGGCCGTACTTATTAAAGGGGATGGCCGTACTTGTTTCCTTATTTATATATATTTCATAATTTTGTATAGTGTCCTCGACCTCCATCAAGCTTAAATAATACCCCCAAGACCCCTCGTCAAGATCAATTTGTACATTTTTCGATAGAAATTTTTTCGGTTCCTCTTGAATTACAGGCTTGCTATCGCTCGCCAAGAAACAATAGACACCTAAATGGCACGAAAAGTCTTAATATTGACAAAGAAATGGGCCGAACGTGTTAAAACCTGAAAACTATTGTGGCTAAACACGAGGGAGAAGGGGGCCCAGAAAAACGACCCCATCCCCGCCTTAATGGCTTTGTTTGCAGGATTTTCTTCGGATGTAATCCTATCTAAGCCACCTGGGGTCTTTTTGAACGCCCCTAGACGTTTCGCCTCATTTGTTTGACGATTATAAGAAGTTTCATCCCATGATATTTTCCTGGCGAACAATAGCGAGCCCGTAACTAAGGGGGTAGTGCTTGTTTTTTGGTCTATATTTGTATTTATTAGTGTTATTTTTAGTTTCCTCGCTAGACCTCCATCAAACTTTAAATAAAACACCATCTAGACCCGCTTTCAAGATGAATTTGTACGTTTGTCCCGACCGAAGTCCGGTTCCTTCTAAAATTACAGGCTCGCTAACGCTAGCCAGGAAAAAATTTGACACCTAAATGACACGAAAGGTCTTAATATTGACAAAGAAATTAGGCGAAAGTTCTTAAAATCACCTAACTAATGGGGCGAACATCTTAAAATCTCATACATACATACATACATACATAATAAATGGATGGATAGATAGATAGATAGATAGATAGATAGATAGATAGATAGATAGATAGATAGATAGATACGTAGATAGGTATATAGGGAAGGGAAAACAAACAGATAATGCAAAGATAAACACAGAGAAAAACGAAGAACACTCAAAGCAAAGTAGATAACAATAACATATCAATAATAAGCCCATATTGTCCATAATAACCCCATTGAATTATATCTATACTTTTGCATCACGACATATGTATATACTAACTGAGATACTCGCGGGGGGGGGGGGGGGGCAAAACAAACTTAAAACCTATTCTGGCACCCACCATATATTGTATATATATATGTACAGTATATATACATACATACTCTACATACATACATACTCTACATACATACATACATACATACATACATACATACATACATACATACATACATACATATCCCCCTCTGTATATGTACTGTTTATATAAATTTGTTTATCTATTTCTTTGTATCTCCCGGTGTAAAATATTCCCGTGTTCCTACATATAATTACATATGAACATGTATTGTCATTGGTTATCATTGTGTCGGCATATAACAATGTGTTCATATGTATTTGTAGTTGCATGTTGTAGGCTGTTTTTATGTTAAGGGGAAGGGTTTAGTTTGTTTTGGGTCGATTTATATATATACAGTATATAATTATACCGGTATATATATATTTTTTTTTTTTTTTTTTTTTAAAGTTTTCATCCTAGACCTCCATCAAACTTAAGCTTTTAAGATGTTTACCCCATTAGTTTGTCGATTTTAAGACCTTTCGCCCCATTTATTTGCCAATATTAACACCTTTCGTGGCCTTTAGGTGTCGATTTTTATCCAGGCGAGCGATAGCGAGCCTTTAATTGTGGAGGAACCGGCCTTCGGCCGTGACATTTTTCTACCAAAAATTTTACAAAATAATCTCGAAAGGGAATCTAATGGATGTCGAGGGTGGAAACTAAAAAATATGTGAATATATACAGTATATATATATATATATATATATATATATATATATATATATATATATATATATATATATATATATCCCTACAAAATAACCACTGTCCCCTTAAGCCTAATAAATATGAGTAACCAAGTATAACTAGGCTATAATATGTTTAAATTATTGCCAACATTTTAAAATGTTTCATAAAATATTGTCTATAAAATTACTTAGGTTAATTAAATATGTTCTAAATAATCTTGTATAATTATAATGTTGTAATTCATGCTGTGTGTTTAATGTAATTCATGCTGTGTGTTTAATGTAATTCATGCTGTGTGTTTAATGTAATTCATGCTGTGTGTTTAATGTAATTCATGCTGTGTGTTTAATGTAATTCATGCTGTGTGTTTAATGTAATTCATGCTGTGTGTTTAATGTAATTCATGCTGTGTGTTTAATGTAATTCATGCTGTGTTTAATCTATTTGTTAAACAATTCACTAATTTTGTTTTATCTGTTTTTCTTACAGAGAACTGAAAATGTAAGTATTGGTAAAGAGAGAGAGAATGTGTGTGTGTGTGTGTTTGTGTGTTGTTGTTTTTTGAGAAAGAGGGAGGAGGATAAGCACAATATATATATATATTGGTTAAATGAATATATTATTAATTTTACATATTAATAGATAGAGATATGCATTTATACATTTAAAACACAAATATTATTAATCCACACATGTAGAGAGAGAGAGAGAGAGAGAGAGAGAGGGAGAGAGAGAGAGAAGGGGGGGTGGGAGATTAGGGGTGTTTTGATGCTTCATTGTCCGTGTACTTGGAATGGAGAGACACACACACACGCACACACACAAAGATATAGCCACACACATACACACACACACACACAAATGACCACGGGAGCTCCACTGTTGATTGGTATGTAGATGAGAGCAGTTGCTGCGAGTTGTTGGTCCAGAGAGAGAGAGAGAGAGAGAGTGTGTGTGTGTGTGTGTGAGTGTGAGTGTGAGAGATCAAAAATATCTGTGTACATGCGTGTGTGAAATAATAATAATAATAATAATAATAATAATAATAATAATAATAATAATAAATACTGTATATAAATAGTAATAATAATAATAATAATAAATATAATATTAATAATAATGATAATAATAATAATTATAATAATAATGATGATAATAATAATAATAATAATGATGATAATAATAAATCTGTATATATGAAGCTAGGGGCCAATTAGTCTGATGATACACAATTCCTTAACCTAATATATTCTAAGTAGTCAAAAGGTTGAATTTGGCTGCCACAAGAGCACCTACATACCTCCAGAGGGGGCAGGATGTGGGCAGGAAATTAGATACAACTCAAAGGTTGCGCATCCACACCTAACCTCCACAGCCAGGGAAATTATGACAGAAACCTCTCTCGCAGATAGCTGGGATCGAACCCGGCCTATCTGAGCCAAGCGACTGGAGTACAGTGAATCGGTTCGCTCGGCCCCTGTGGCTCTGTGTGTGTGTGTGTCTGTATGTGTGTGTGTGTGTGTGTGTGTATGTGTGTGTGTGTGTGTGTGTGTGTGTATGTGTGTGTGAAGGTAAACATGTATAAGTGGGAGGATGAATATTTTAGCATGTAACCATACACTAGAAAAAAATAGCAATAGAATATATTATATATATATATATATATATATATATATATATATATATAATATATATATATATATAATATATATATAGAGATAGAGAGGGGGGGGATTGAGAGAGAGAGTATCTGTGTGTGAATTGAAAGAGAAAACGTATATGAATGGGAAAATCATGCACCAAATATAACAATAATAGAAGAAAGAGAGAGAGAGAGAGAGAGAGAGAGAGAGAGAGAAAGATATTTGTTGTGGGTGTGATTTGTGTATAAATGTTTGTATTGTTGCGTGTGTGTATGTGTGTGTGTACGTGTGTGTGTGTCTGTGTGTGTGATAGTATTGATGTGTGTGTGTGTGTGTGTGTGTGTGTGTGATAGTATTGATGTGTGTGTGTGTGTGTGTGTGTGTGTGTGTGTGTGTGTGTGTGTGTGTGTGTGTGTGTGTGTGTGTGATATCCCCTTTGATGTGCCATGCTAGGACGAAGTGTGTCGGAGTTTGTGTGAGTGTTTGTGTTTGTATGTGTGTCTTTGTGTGTATGTTTGGCATGTACGTAAGCCTGTGCAGCCTGTTTTACATGTACAAACCTGTGTGTTAGTGTGGAAAGATGGGGGGGGGGGTGAAGGGAGGGAGGTGGTGAGAGAGAGAGTTTGTGTGTGAGTGTGTGAAAGTGAGAGAGATGGATAACTAGAGAGAGAGGGAGGTAGAGAGAGAGGGGGGGAGGGAGGAAGGAGGAGAGAGAGAGTGTGTGTGTGTGTGTGTGTGTGTGAAAGTGAGAGAGATGGATAGCTATAGAGAGTGGGAGGTAGGGAGAGAGGAGGGAGGAGAGAGAGAGAGTGTGTGTGTGTGTGTGTGTGTGTGTGTGTGTGTGTGTGAAAGTGAGAGAGATGGATAGCTATAGAGAGAGAGAGAGTGGCGCTTGTTCAAGGTTGGTTAACACTATCTGACATCCCTGAAGTAGAGAGAGAGAGAGAGAGAGAGAGAGAGAGAGAGAGAGAGATATACCACAACTAAAATGACACATTAATTATATAATACTCTCCCCATAATAACTTTTCCACCCTTCTACGTAAATATAATATTTATGAGGCGTAATTAACTACTCGGTTGTCTCTTTGCGTAATTAACTACTCGGTTGTCTCTTTGCGTAATTAACTACTCGGTTTGTCTCTTTGCGTAATTAACTACTCGGTTGTCTCTTTGCGTAATTAACTACTCGGTTGTCTCTTTGCGTAATTAACTACTCGGTTGTCTCTTTGCGTAATTAACTACTCGGTTGTCTCTTTGCGTAATTAACTACTCGGTTGTCTCTTTGCATAATTAACTACTCGGTTGTCTCTTTGCATAATTAACTACTCGGTTGTCTCTTTGCGTAATTAACTACTCGGTTGTCTCTTTGCATAATTAACTACTCGGTTGTCTCTTTG
>CM064520.1:34195339-34217583 GCA_032716605.1 Paralithodes platypus | reverse complement strand
TCCCCCGAGGACTACTAGGTACAATAGTAGCCCCTCCCCCGTCTTGTTTGCAAACATCCAAGGTCTTAAAAAATAGAACAACAAACAAAGTACCATTTATTAGGGGCCTGCTAGAAGAAGGAAACGCTATACTTGCGGCTCTCACAGAAACCCACATTAAAGATCAGGCAGATAGTGAAGTATGGATTCCAGGTTATAACCTACATAGGGTGGACAGAACGCATAGAACTCGTGAATGTGTAGCCTTGTACATTCATCTACAGTATCTATCTATCTATCTATATGCTCAGGCCCAATCCCCATTATGGGGGTAGCCGACTCAAGACAGAGCAAGAACAGGGAAAAAAACAAAAACAACATAAAACAACGAATAAACACAGATAAAAAACACAAATTCACACACATCTAGGTCACCCAGGAGAAGACCCAGAGACCAGGGTCACCAAGGTCGCTCCAGCACTCCCCCGGCCCCCGACCACCCGGAGAGGTTCCGATCTCGGCAGGCAGACATGCAGCGGAGCTAAAGCCACAAGCCCTCCCACCACACTTCCAGGCGCACCCTTCATATTAATCGTTCTGATGGACTATTATCTAGTCCAACTTGCGCCCGACCCCTTTCTCCAAATGACCACGTGTTCACTCAACTATTCACAAGCATTCTCCATTCACTCCTGTCCACCACCACTTCCCCTGCCTGATCTATAGTCATTCCTCTATCATCCAAAGCTTTTCTTACACAGTCTCTCCATCTCAATGGGGGTCTTCCTGCCCTTCTATCTCCCCTTGTACCTGACTCACATATTCTCTTTGTAAGCCTTTCATCTCCCATTCGTTCAACATGACCATACCAGCTCAGCACCCTTCTGTCCACTCTGGCTGACAAATGTTCCTGCTGCCCCACTCTCCTACGTATCTCTCTTCATTCCTCAATCCGTCTCTACGAGTAACTCCACACATACTCCTCAAGCAGCTTATCTCCATCACATCCAGCCCTCTTTTCTCCTTTTTCTTCAGAGCCCATGTCAGCCCCATACATCACTGTTGGCACAACAATTCCTTGATACAGTGCACTTTTTACTTTCACTCCGAGATTTCTCGTCTTCCACATACTTCCCATTGCTCCGAAAACCTTCCTTCCTTCGCACACTCTCTGTTTTACCTCCATTTCCATAATTGCACTCCTGCTTATCGTTCCTCCTAGATATTTAAAACACTCTACTTGTTCCAATATTTCCCCATTCAGCCTCACATCTAGATTCACCCTATGCTCTCCCCTATTACACACCATTACTTTACTTTTATTGACGTTCACCTTCAGTTTCCTCCTTCCACAAACCACACCAAACTCTTTGACTACCCGCTGCAGTTTCTCATCAGAATCCGCCACCAATGCTGTGTCATCAGCGAACAGCAACTGATTCAACTCCCAATCTCTACCATTCTTTCCTACTAAACCCAATCCTCTTCCCATAGTTCTCCTTTTCACCTCCCTCACCACACCATCCATAAACATATTAAACAGCCATGGTGACATTACACAACCCTGTCACAAACGTACCTTTACCTCAAATGTTACGACTGAGGTTTAAATATATCAGGCTCTTATTCATTGGACTAGTAATGGCATAAATGCTACAACGGAAAGTGCTAGATCCAACCTCTGATGTATATTCCCAGTGAACAAAGAACACAAATACTCTACAGAGTTCTATATGCAATAATAGGCTATCAAACTCTCAATAAATGTGCGTCTACTCTAGGCTTAATGTTATTGAAAACAGCTTATTACTACCTATAACCGAAGGTGCTTGGTTATGGTATGCAAAGTAAGGTGGTAAGAGAAGTTACAGCTTACGTTACTTTAATCAATAAATGTCAGGCACTCCTGCATGAAAGAAAGTGCACTAAAGTCCTTCAACACTAACAAGGAATCTTCTTTAAATGTTAGATGCTATAAAGATGCTCGTATCGGAAATGGAACCCAAAAAGGCAGGCAGCGGAACAATGCTCGTGCAGGCTATGCACACAAAAAGGCAGAATATATATAATGCCGTCGGAGCCAAGAATATCCTAAACACTACAACAATAATAATCGCCACGACAATGCAGTATTCCTATCAACAAAAAGAGCCTAAGTCGTTTGTGTCTCCATACATCAAACTAGGCTGCGAAATGCTTGTGTAATCATAAATGGTATGCATAAAAAGAGTAATTAGGTTAATATACTTAATGTCTACTGTGACTGATAAAGTCTAGCTAGAGTCAATGATACGAGATACTGGTGTGCATGGCATGCTGCATAGCCTAGTGCAAATCTCAAGTCTGTGCGCCAAATATTACGTTATAATGAAGGGTAGCTCTCTTGAGAAACCTTAATACCGAAGTATTAAGCGTTCTCCTGGCGTACCTCAAAGACAAACAACGAGCTTAGAACAGTGCAGAATGGTATAGGCAAAAAGCCCTCATTCGTGCATGCTCTACTCTCAATGGCACACAGACTAGAATTTACTCAATCAACTCCAGTTCTCAGGTATGTCGTGCAGCTTTTAACTAAAGCCAGCACTCATAGGAAACAATACTTATAATATCAGACCCCTAGTCTAGCATTATCTAATCCAGCAGAACACTAATAATTATAGGAAGCGGCAATATGAAAGCCAACCAATGCTTCGTGATCAACTTATCTTAACAACTAACATACATGGGTTATATCAGACCTTAACGCACAATACAACTGGCCAGCATGAAGCTGATTTTGCAGAGTTAACCAGAGGGGGTATAATATTAATAAAAGGTGGTGAAAGATATGGAAAATGAGAGAGATAGGCAGAGGAAAAGATTCTCAGGTGCAGAGCAGAGGACAGGTAGCAAGGGATAAGATAGATGCGTTCTAGAAACCAGATCTGAGGGAGAGAGTGGCGAGGAACCTGTATATATACCGGGACTAGTTTTCACCGCGCAAAGTACAGCGGTAACAAGTCCTCTAGCCACTAGCAAAGAAGCTAGCAACATGGTAAGGACCTCTCTCAACCAACCCCCACGAGGCAGCCAGCCGTGACGTCATCGAGCGGGACAAAAACACTGCGCGCTCCCTCTCACTCTGTTCTACTCTCTCTCTCTCTCCCAGATCCAATCATTACTAGTTAATGATAAAACATATACTTTACAATTAAATATATAAAGCCTTGACATGGGTGAAAACAAAGAGCCTTTCTGGACTGCCCATGACACGAACTTTCATATGAAATAAAGCACACTCTAATACATAAACTGTAGCCCCATCCACTGCCCTGGCGATCCTAGCGAGTCACTGTAGGACAAGCCATGCGGTTCTAACGGAGTGGTTAACGTCACACCCCCCCCAAGATTTTTCTCAGAGGCCCCAAGGCTCACAAAATCTAATGGTTAGAACCCATGCTATATCTCCACTTCCCATCACCCAGCGGCAGTAAAATATCTGGCACAGTTCTTCAACAAAACATTTTTCAAAATTATAACCCTCCCCAACACCATAGGTTAAATTATATGTAGTTATGCTCCTCAAGAGCGAGCTTCTCTACCCCAGCATTCTGAGAGGAGTGCAACTCAGAATTACTGCTATAACATACTGAAAAAAATCAACTATCAAAGAAAGAGTTTTTATTTGATTTTTATGTTTATAATTTGTTTATTTCGGCTGCACCATAGGGGCAAGCCTAGTTTTTTCTTCTATACCAAACGCTCAACTCCTGCTTTACGACCCAATACGCTGGGCTACAACCGCGAGCCAACAAGCACCAAGCGCAAAATACTATTCAAACTAAAGCAGGAGGCTACCCGTGTGTCAATCTACCCAGGATCATATACCCTTGAACGACCATCTGCAACCACGTTGTCACAACCGGCAATATGGTGTATGTCCAGGTTATATACCAGTAACCTTAGTGACCACCTGGTCAGCCTCATATTCCGATTGTGAAACTGGTCCAAGAACTTGAGAGGGTGATGATCTGGGTAAACTACAACGACCGGACCATTGGCTGGAACATAGACCTCGAAATACCCCAGCGCAAGCACAACTGCCAGCAGCTCCTCCTCGACAACAGAGCAGCTCCCCTGGGCCGAATTGTACTTCTCTGAGCAGAAACTAACAGGATGCTCCAGCCCATCATCGTCCTTTTCCACAAGGACGGCACCAGCCCCCACACCACTAGCCTCCGTTGCTAGTTGGAAAGGTAGGCTAAAGTCAGGGGCCCTGAGGATCGGGTGAGTGCACAACAGGTGTTTTACTTCTCTAAACACCTTCTCACACTCAGGCACCCATTTGAACTTCTTATCCTTCCAGTTATCCTCCACCTGAGCTTGACTGTCCCGTTCTCCTTCTCCACCTTGACTGATAAACGTCATCACAGGCACAGTGAGAGGCTCAGGGGGGTGCCTCCCATACTCCTTCATGGGATTAATATGACATAACTGATTGCGCTTCCGTCTGTCTGGAGTGGCTACCAAGTAGTCCAGGTCTGATAGCTCCTCAACCACCCTATAAGGACCAGCGTACTTCGCGGATAAGGGGTGACCTACAAGGGGCAGTAGAATCAACACCTCCCGACCCACTTGCAACTCCCTGAGTTCAACCTTGAGGTCGTACCTGTCCTTCCTGAGGGCCTGAGAGCTAGTCAAATTACGGCCAGCCAACTCCAGACTGCGCAACATCCGTTCTCGACTGTTGAGGACACACTTGAGCATAGAACAAGGTTTTTCTGCGCCCTCCCATACTTCTTCAACCATATGGAGAGGCCCTCTGACACGGTGTCCAAAGACGAGCTCATTAGGGCTGAATCCCAAACCTTCCCCAGGTACCTCCCGCACAGCAAACAAAACACATGGCAGGCCAAGATCCCAATCCTTCCCACTCTCAAAGCAACAACAACGAAGCACAGATTTCAAGGCTGAGTGCCATCGCTCTAACACACCCTGGCTCTCCGGATGATACGCAGATGACACAACCCCAACAATCTCATGCTGCGGCATTGCTTGAACAAAGAGGCTAGAAGTGAAGTTGGGTCCCTGGACTGACTGAATCCCCTGCGGGTAACCATACCGGGAAAAATACACTAGCAAGCTTCGGACCACCGTCTTCGCCAACCCATTTCTCATAGGGTACGCGTCAGGGTACCTTGTTGCTACATCTCCCGACTGTGCATCACTGTCCTCCTTCAACTCTTTTGTCTTTTTAAGCCCATCCTCTGCCTTTTCAGGAACAGTTACTGGGTCTTCTCCAGACTCGAAATGTGGTCCTAATAATGAGTCCCCGAGAAGGTCCGTTGATACTAAACTCTCAACCGCATCAACTTTCAACCCCTTCTCGGTACCCTTCCTCCGCTGATCTAAAGATTGTTGACCAGAATGCGACTCCCTGGATGCAGGATCTCCGGTGACAACACACGCCATAGGCTGCACCGGACACTTCTCAACCCACTCCTGCTCCTCCCTACTCACGTCGGCCGGCTTCTCGGCAACGACCAAGGGTGGAGCCTCAGAAGTAGGTCCCGCAAAGTCGTTGCCGAGAAGGAGGTCGACGCCCCCAACAGGTAACTTCTCCACAATTCCTACATCCAGGTCACGAGTCACACCATCAACTTCCACCTTCATTCTTACAAGCGGGTATGACCTTGTCGCATTAACTCCCTGAACCACAACCACCCGCGCAGTATTGACAGGTTTACCAGTGAAATTTCTCAACAGTGTTTGCGATGCCCCAGTGTCACGCAAAATTCTCACCTCATGTCTTCTACCCCCCCACTCCACACAACCGAGTCCCCTGTGGTCACTAAAGGCATCACGGACAGGGAATAAGCCTTCCGGATCCTTCTGCACTGGCAGTGTATTTACCTCGGAAGAAATGCCTCTAACAACCTCCGATGTCCTCTTAAACACTCCAATGCCGTGAGCAAAAGACACGGCTGCCGGAGGAGGTCGACTAGGGCACTCATTTGCCTTATGACCCTCCTGGTGGCACCTAAAACACATAAATTTCGGTTTCGGCTTATACTGTGATGTAAAAGGCCCCTGACTTTTCACATACGGTGTGGTGTAAGGTTTGGATTCAGTTTTAGTTTCATGGCTCTTCTGTTTAAATGTGTCATTGTTCCGGGGAGGGGGAGGATAACGGTCCTTAGCACTTACATCGTACTTCTGTGAGGACCCGCAACCCCGAATCAACGACAGCCGTCGATCAGCCATTTCTGCTGCTTCGACTAGAGTTCTTGGGTTTTTCTCCTTCAAGTTCAAAGTTAGATCACCGCCCGTGCTCTTAAAGAACTGCTCCAACATCATTAACTGCTTAATTTCATCAAATGTTGTGATCTTCTCAGATCGGAGCCAGTTCCCCATAGCATCGGACAAGTCCCGGGCGTGTTCCAAAAAGGTGCTATCTCTTCCCTTAGTTACACCCCGGAACTTCAAACGGTACGTTTCTGGTTGCAGTTCGTAAGCCCTCAGGACAGCCTCCTTGAGATCCTCATACACAATACATGACTCCAAAGGTAACGCATCGTAGACTTTAAGACCCTTGCCTATTAATCTAGAGGATACAAGTGCTGCCCATTTATTCTCTGGCCACTGGTGTTCCCGGCACTTCTTCTCAAAGTGTGCGAAAAATTCTGTAACACCACTCTCATCAAACACCGGAACCAGTTTCAATAAGTGCGAGAGAGATTGATCATGAGCACGGTTACCAGCCCCAAGTCGCTGTCCCGTTGTCTCTACTCGCGACTTCTCTACGTCCCTGTCGGCACAGTACCTAGTCGACTCAGCTTGGATTTTTGCTAGCTCTATTTGCTGCTCACCTGCCCTGATAGCCTTTCTCTCTTCGATCTTAGCTAATTCGAGCTGAAGCAATAATTCTGGAGATAACCCTTGAGAAGGTGAAGGTGCTACAATGTTTGAAATTACCGGTGGTCCCCCCAGTCACCACCCAACTGCGGAAGCGTACCCGGGGTCGGCAAACTACTGGGATGGCTGGGAGTCGAGTGTAGGGGAAGCATGGCCGAAGGGCTCTGAGCACTCAACCCATCTCGCTCACCAGTCACCCTGCCCAGTACACACGTTATCAAGTTATCCTTGGTCATGCTGCTAGTAACCGCATGACCGATAGCTGTGGCCAGGCATTGAAGACCGTACCGATCCATACCCTCCAACCGCTCGGCAGTAACAGGCCATTGCAAAAATATCCTAGCATCCTCCTCACAGTTCACCTGATTAACCATATCATCATACTGCTGTTCCTCAGTTTCGACATTACGTACTGTGTCTCCATTCTCCTCTGATCCGGTATAAGACATGATGCTCACAAAAATTTCCCACCTCAATATTCAGAAAAGAAGTACCCCAAACTCTTATACCTCAATATACACACAAAAATTCTCGGAAATACTCAAGGGCTATACTATGTTGCAAAAAAAAAATTATTCTTGCTGATCCCCGCAAAATATTCCCCAAAACAACAAATGTTCCCTGCTAATAAATGTAGGTTCACCAAATTCTAGGTAAGGTCGCCATTTGTTACGACTGAGGTTTAAATATATCAGGGCTCTTATTCATTGGACTAGTAATGGCATAAATGCTACAACGGAAAGCGCTAGATCCAACCTCTGATGTATATTCCCAGTGAACAAAGAACACAAATACTCTACAGAGTTCTATATGCAATAATAGGCTATCAAACTCTCAATAAATGTGCATCTACTCTAGGCTTAATGTTATGTGAAAACAGCCTATTACTACCTATAACCGAAGGTGCTTGGTTATGGTATGCAAAGTAAGGTGGTAAGAGAAGTTACAGCTTACGTTACTTTAATCAATAAATGTCAGGCACTCCTGCATGAAAGAAAGTGCACTAAAGTCCTTCAACACTAACAAGGAATCTTCTTTAAATGTTAGATGCTATAAAGATGCTCGTATCGGAAATGGAACCCAAAAAGGCAGGCAGCGGAACAATGCTCGTGCAGGCTATGCACACAAAAAGGCAGAATATATAATGCCGTCGGAGCCAAGAATATCCTAAACACTACAACAATAATAATCGCCACGACAATGCAGTATTCCTATCAACAAAAAGAGCCTAAGTCGTTTGTGTCTCCATACATCAAACTAGGCTGCTAAATGCTTGTGTAATCATAAATGGGTATGCATAAAAAAGAGTAATTAGGTTAATATACTTAATGTCTACTTTGACTGATAAAGTCTAGCTAGAGTCAATGATACGAGATACTGGTGCGCATGGCATGCCGCATAGCCTAGTGCAAATCTCAAGTCTGTGCGTCAAATATTACGTTATAATGAAGGGTAGCTCTCTTGAGAAACCTTAATACCGAAGTATTAAGCGTTCTCCTGGCGTACCTCAAAGACAAACAACGAGCTTAGAACAGTGCAGAATGGTATAGGCAAAAAGCCCTCATTCGTGCATGCTCTACTCTCAATGGCACACAGACTAGAATTTACTCAATCAACTCCAGTTCTCAGGTATGTCGTGCAGCTTTTAACTAAAGCCACCACTCATAGGAAACAATACCTTATAATATCAGACCCCTAGTCTAGCATTATCTAATCCAGCAGAACACTAATAATTATAGGAAGCGGCAATATGAAAGCCAACCAATGCTTCGTGATCAACTTATCTTAACTGACAAGATATAGTAGTTATTTGTGCATTTCTAGCCCTGGATTCTGACAGAATTCGTTATACAATATAAACCATTATTTGTTTTCGGTATGCTTTTATTTTACATATATGATGTATATATGAACCTTCAAGAGTGCTAAAAAAAGTGGGAAAAGCATTTGGGTGGTGAAAAACGAAGATATTGGCCACCCGGTCATAATCTCAGGCGAGAGAGAGAGACAGGCAGCCTTCCCCTCTCGCTGTCTGGGAGTCAACTGAGGAGAGCGGGGCGGTGTGTGCCGGTGTCTGGGTGTTGCATAACGATCTTTTATGCAACCCACTTGTGCTACATTATCGCGGGAGAGAAAAATAACCGATAAATGATGATAATAAGAGGAAAAATAGGTGATAATTGAGGAGGGGAGGGAGGGGGGAATAAGGTGGGGAAGGAGGGGAGAGGGGTGGGTGAGATTTACATGGATGAGTACTGGAGGGGAATTATCTCACCTAGAGACAAATTCCTTTGTTTTGATAGGCCCTTTTTTTTTATGGAAGGCTTTTTTTATGGTCCTGCTTCCGTGAGGCCTATCGCGTTCCCTATAGGAAGCCTTCCGTGAGGCCTATCGCGCTTGCCGGGTTAACAACTAACATACATGGGTTATATCAGACCTTAACGCACAATACAACTGGCCAGCATGAAGCTGATTTTGCAGAGTTAACCAGAGGGGGTATAATATTAATAAAAGGTGGTGAAAGATATGGAAAATGAGAGAGATAGGCAGAGGAAAAGATTCTCAGGTGTAGAGCAGGGGACAGGTAGCAAGGGATAAGATAGATGCGTTCTAGAAACCAGATCTGAGGGAGAGAGTGGCGAGGAACCTGTATATATACCGGGACTAGTTTTCACCACGCAAAGTACAGCGGTAACAAGTCCTCTAGCCACTAGCAAAGAAGCTAGCAACATGGTAAGGACCTCTCTCAACCAACCCCCACGAGGCAGCCAGCCGTGACGTCATCGAGCGGGACAAAAACACTGCGCGCTCCCTCTCACTCTGTTCTACTCTCTCTCCCTCTTCCAGATCCCATCATTACTAGTTAATGATAAAACATATACTTTACAATTAAATATATAAAGCCTTGACATGGGTGAAAACAAAGAGCCTTTCTGGACTGCCCATGACACGAACTTTCATATGAAATAAAGCACACTCTAATACATAAACTGTAGCCCCATCCACTGCCCTGGCGATCCTAGCGAGTCACTGTAGGACAAGCCATGTGGTTCTAACGGAGTGGTTAACATCACACAAACCATTCATTCTCCCTGATATCTACTGAATTTCTAAATAACAGTAACGAAGTAGTAGAAATACTTGGAGTTAAAATAGAATCCCTAAACCTAGCAGTTATTGTTACATACAGACCTCCTGACTCATCCTTAGAAGAATTCAAAACCCAGCTCAAAATGATAAAATCAGAAGTGGAAGCCCTGGGAAACCCGACACCAAATAGTATGTGGTTAGGAGATTTTAACCTTCCAAACATCAAGTGGAGGCAACTAGAAGACCAAGTAGTGTCGATAAATGCCAGAGAAGCAAATGCAAGAGAACTATTTAAACTTTTCGACTTTTTTAGTCTTAACCCTCTCCGACATATGACGCAATTTTGAGCCTATTAGGGATACTTTAAAGCCTTTATTACCATCAGGTTTTTTTACAAACCTTTATTTTAGTTACTTCAACCTCTGCAGTTGTCTTTGAGTTAGATGTGGGCAGAAAACTAATTTTGGAGAGGTAATTATAAGAGTGAGAGAACTCTATTTCTTATTGCTAATCTGGCAACCTCTGCGTCATATATGTCTGAAGGGGTTAACCAGCATATTACCGAAGCCACACGTGAAAACAATATCTTAGACCTTGTCTTCACTAATAATGACAACCTAGTACACAGTGTTAACATATCGGACACAACATACTCAGATCATAAATTAATTGAGATCAAAACAACCCTAGCATGTGTGCAGAACACCTCAGAAACTAGACCAAAAACTGGTCCATTCAGCAAATTTAACTTCAATAGTAAAAATATTAGGTGGGAAGAGGTAAACCAAGAAATGGAGGAAATAGACTGGGAAGATTTAATGAACTTCCGGACACCATCAGAACGCCTAGTCCTTTTAACGGAAACCATGACCCAAATCTGTAGCCACCACATACCAGAAAGACAAACAAGACGAAGCAAACAAGAACGGGAAAGAAGGAAGCTGTACAGAAGAAGAAAATTACTAACACAAAGACGCACACAACAAAATCTACAGCAAATCAAAAGATCAAAATAGATAGAGAAATTGTGGAAATTGAACAACGACTAAGAACCTCCTATGAGCTACAACAAATAGAAGAGGAGAGCAAAGCTATTGCAAGCATAAACTAAAACTCCAAGTACTTCTTTTCATTCGCTAAACATAAAACTAAAACCACATCAAACATCGGCCCACTAAGTAAAGATGATAGGTCATTCACAGGGGACAAAAAGGAAATGAGTGAACTATTACGTCTACAGTATCAAAAAGCCTTCAGTAAGCCTGACGAAACAAAAGCAATCAGAGACCAAAATTAATTTTTCATGAATAATCCCCCCACGGAAACCCCCCAGATTCTGGACATTAATTTCGGACCAAAAGATATAGCAGAAGCCATAGCCAACATGCCATCCCACTCGGCACCAGGCCCGGACTCGTGGAGTTCAATCCTAATAAAGAAATGTACGGAAAACCTCTCAATACCCCTGGCTATAATGTGGAGAAGGAGTCTAGACACTGGAGAAATACCGGATAGTTTGAAAAACACAATAATTGCCCCTTTGCATAAAGGAGGGAGTAAAGCACTACCAAAAAACTATCGCCCAGTAGCTCTGACTTCCCACATCATTAACATTTTTGAGTGCGAGGCAAAATCTCAACATTTATGGAAAAAAATTAACTACACAACACTGGTCAACATGGGTTCAGAGCAGGAAGATCATGTCTCTCCCAACTATTGGAACACTACGACAGAATTCGTAAATCCCTAGAAGAAAAGAAAAGCGTGGACATCATCTACACCGATTTTGCTAAGGCATTTGATAAATGTGATCACGGTATTATTGCACACAAAATTAAAGCAAAAGGGATAACAGGTAAAATCGGAAGGTGGATATACAATTTCCTCGTGAACCGAAAACAATCAGTAGCAGTAAGCCAAGTAACATCTGAGCCTTCAGACGTCAAAAGTTCAGTTCCCCAAGGAACAGTACTAGTGCCCCTTATTTTCCTCATTCTAATAAATGACATAGATGCCAACACAAGACACAGTACAGTATCCTCCTTTGCAGATGACACGAAACTGGGTATGATAGTAAAGACACAGGAAGACACGGGCCGGCTGCAAGAGGACATAAATAAGGTGTTCCAGTGGACCAGAGAAAATAACTTGCAGTTTAATGAAGACAAATTTCAATTAATACGATACGGAGATGAGGATTTCGTTAAAAAGACCACAAGTTACATAACAGAATCCAATCACATAATAGAACGTAAAGACAATGTGAAAGACCTTGGGGTGATAATGTCTGAAATTATGGGATTCAAAGAACATAACCAGGTCAAAGTTGCAGCTGCGAAACGGCTAACAGGTTGGATTCTACGTACATTGTACATTTAAAACTCGCGGTGAATTGCCTATGATAACACTCTTCAAATCCCTGGTGCTACCGCGGCTAGAATACTATAACGTATTAACATCCCCATACAAAGCAGGTGAAATTAAGGACTTAGAAAGTGTACAAAGGAACTTCACCTCACAGATAAACTCAGTAAAACAGTTACACTATTGGGATCGTTTAAAATCACTAAAGCTGTATTCGTTGGAACGTAGAAGGGAACGATACTTAATAATATATACGTGGAAAATCGCAGAGGGTTTTGTACCAAATCTACATACCCCAATAGCAATGAAATTCAGTGATAGGAGAGGCTGGGAATGCGATATCCCCAAGATGAAAAATCGGGGTGCTATGGGCTCTCTGCGAGAGGGCTGGTTATCACATAGAGGAGCACGTCTCTTCAACAAACTCCCGCGGCGAGTAAGAGACATGAGAGGTGTCTCGTTAGACAGCTTCAAGAGAGCTCTCGATGTCGAACTACAAAAAGTGCCAGACGAGCCCATCTTCACAAGGGTGCGCTCCACCTCTTTGAATAGTCTGCTGCACCAATTCTCAAACAACAACAAAGGGCGGTGCGCTCTTCGGTGCCACCAGCAAGAGTGGCGAACTCCACATAGGTGAACATAGGTAGGTAGGTAGGTAGATAAATAGATAGATAAGTAGGTAGGTAGTTAGATAGATAGAGAGATAGACAGACACATAGATAGGTAGGTAGGTTGGTTGGTAGTAGATAGATAGGTAGGTAGGTAGGTATGTAGATAGATAAATAGATAAGTAGGTAGGTTGATAGATAAGTAGGTAGGTAGGTAGGTAGATAGATAGACAGAAACAGATAGGTAGGTATGTTGGTTGATAGATAGATATAAAGACACATAGATAGATAGGTAGGTAGGTAGGTAGATAGATAGATAGGTAGGTAGGTATGTTGGTTGATAGATAGATATACAGATAGATAGATAGATAGGTAGGTTGGTTGGTAGTAGATAGATATATAGGTAGGTAGGTAGGTAGATAGTCAGTCAGTCAGTCATAATTTTATTTCATAAAAAGACATAATATACATACACTTTTTACAGAGTTATTTACGTAATATACATTAAGCTAAAAGTCCTTCGCGCATAGTTGGTTCTGTGTTCTGTACATAAACAATTCTTGATCTGATAGCATTGATATCATTTAGCAATAAGTTAGTAAATCCATACTCATGTAGGATTATTTTTTCAACATCCTTTACAAGAAAAAATCTATGTAACATGTAATACATGTTCTTCTCTATAAAACTACATGGCTTTATGAGATTTCTATATACAAATCTTATTTTCATCCAGTTAACCAAATGCTTAAACACCATCAATCCATTCTCTACAAGCACTGTGGTTGCTCTCCCAGTACTTCATATTCAATATTTTCTGTATTGCCTTGTGGTATCCAATGGAAAACTGCTTAAATGGTATATAACATTTTCTATTATTAAACCAAAGTTCAGCGCCATAAAAATTCAAACAGTAGCTTTGAAATAAATTTAAAAATACTTCAGTACTCGTGTTGCTAAACTTTCTTAAAAGACAATTAAACTCATTGTAAAACTTATTTCTGCATCTTATCATATCCAAGTCATTATTAAGATTACAATCAATTATAAAACCCAAATATTTGTATTCAGAAACAATATTTAATTTGTTATTGTCTAAATATATGAAAGGATTCATTTCCTGTCCATACTTATATTTAAAGATCATACATACTGATTTTGCAGAGTAATAGATAAGTCTAGTTGTTTAATTTAATGATCCATAATATCTATCAATGTTTGCAGACCTCTAACCGAAGGAGCCAATATTACAAGATCGTCTGCATAGGCGATCACATTGCTGACTTGTAAACCTAGTCTACAGCCTACATTACTTGCAGATAATTTACTTAATAAGTCATCAATATAAATTGAAAACAACAAGGGAGATAAAACCCCACCCTGTCTCACTCCATTTTTCATAGTCCATTCTGTTGAAATTGAATCTTTAAATTTGACAACAACATGTTGGTTTCTATAAAAGTAAAATAAAATATTAACCAAGAAATTTGGTACTCCTAGTTTTAAAAGCTTATTTGCAAGTTTGAAATTATTCACCTTATCAAAAGCTTTTGTCAGGTCAATAAAACATGAACAAACATTAGATCCCTCCGTGGTTTACCTTAAAATAGTTTCCTTGAGAATTAAACATGCAGTAGAAGTAGAATACCTCTCTAAATCCATGCTGCCTATCATTTAAACTAACATATCTTAAAATGTTGTACTTCAAGCAGTATTCAAATACCTTCAATAATATTGGCGATAACGTAATTGATCTATAATTATAAAGTGATGTATTATCTTTATACTTATCTTTCAATAAGGGTACCATAATTCCAAAGTTCATTCTTACAGGCATACAACCATGTACAACACAAGAAGAAATTGGCGATGGGCTGGTCTATCAGAGTGAGACCTGAGCGATCTCTGCCATACCCATAGCTTACTCTGACTGTTCCTTTTACTTATATATTTTCTAAATCTCAAGTGACGGCGTCTCTTCCGTGGATTGACCTCCCAATCTACCAAGATTGGAAGCTAAAGCGTCACATTATTCCTTTGCCCCTCAACTTTCTCTTCATAATTGCTGAGGGGCACAGGGCCCTGGGTGGGGCTTTGGTTTCCCGGGCGTTTACGCACCCTCTCAGCTCCCCGCCATGGAGTGGCTTCGGTCACCCAGGCTTTATTGTGGTCGGCAGGGAGGGTTCTGTGGGGGCGCTCGTTTATGGCCTTGGCCTTACTCGGGGCCTTGGGGCTGTTCGGCCAGGCAGCTTGGGGAACAGCAACAACAACAACAACAACACAAGAAGAAATCAACTTTGCAATTACTACTATCAATTCGTTTGTGCAATACTTTAAATGAAAAGAATGTATATTATCTGGGCCAATACCACAATTGAGGTCAGATATTGCTGTAGATACATCATGACTATTTACCTTACCAAATATTTCACCGTCACCTACATTTTTCACCAATTTATCTATCATGAAGTCATCATCATTCTGACATTTACAGTTATCATATACATGTTTAAACTTATTGGAAAATTTCTCTACAATACATTTTGGGTCACATTCTCCATCTATTTTCATACTTACAAAAACTTTATTATCTGTATTTGTCTAACCTCTTTCCAAAATGATTTCAAATTGTTATTAGATAGAGATTGAGCTAACTTATTTGTTCTAATTTGAGACTCATTTTGTTTAACTTGTTTCAATACATTCCTAAAGTCCTTTCTAGACTCCTTCATTTCTTCTAACTCAACTCCTGCAAGTGGACGTCCCCCATTCTTCCAAGTTAAAAACTTACTTCTCGCAAACTTATGCAAATCCTTAATTTCGTCATTCCAACCTGATATAACTTTATGCTTTTTTAATGGTTCTTTCTTAAACAAAGAAGATGAATTAAGTAACAAACTAATTATACTGTTATAAATTAAATTTAATTCCTTGATATGCTGTTCATTATTACATCTATATACACTGCAGTCCAAACAATTACAACTTGATATATCCAATTCACTTAGATAACGATTAATATTGGATTTATATATCTGTAAATTATCCACAATAGACAGTTTTTGCCAGTCGATGAATTCTGACGGTTCAATGTGTACATCTACTATACCAACATTACACCTGTCAATGTTTAGCTTACATGCCAGGGGAAAGTGATCATAGAGGGCCATATCATACCTTATAGTAATATCATCTATTATTTCGTTTAGACTCTCACTTACTGCTATATGATCAAGCCAACTGGTTGTATTCTTTGCAGGACATAAATATGTAAACGAATCATTCTACATTGCCTCAACATCACTAAATATAAAGCACTTGCTAATAAATAAATTAATAATATCTTTCCAAAATCTACCTTTAGTTGGACTAGCATTAAAATGTCCTGCAATTAAGACATTGTTGCAGTGTTGTTCAGCTTTAAAATTATCAAGAGTGGCTATTGTATTTTTAAATTCATCTAAGGAGTCCTCGTCTTGCTTGTCACAAGGTAGGTATACATTCACTATAAATATTTGTACATCTCTACATTTCATTATAATCCCAATTATTTTTTCATTACAATACACAGAATCAATATTATTACTAAGTGAATTTTTCCATAATATAGCAACACCTTTTGAAGGACGACCCTCTACTATGCCTTCGTTACTCCTATCTTCCACACATGCGATTGCATCAAATGCATCATTGATTGTTCTTAAAACATTTAAGTCTTCTTTCAATAACATTACTTCTTGTAAAAGAATGATATCGTATTCCATAGTCAATAACTTTACTGCCTCAATATTATTTCTTACAGAATTACAGTTATATGATACAATCTTAGCCATTAAGATGTATGTTTAGGTTTATAGTATTTTCTAACAATTACATGGTTTGGCCAACACTCCGGACGTAACAAATCATCCCTCTTACTCATTGCAACAGTTATTTTAAATGACTTCCATTCTCGTTCAAATTTAGATTCAAGCTCACAGCATTTTACATTTTCAATGTTAAATTCATCCGATATATACTTAGTAATTATTATGTTCCTTCCAACAACCAACTATACTCCTAAAATCGATTAATGAAATTTACAAACACATGTGGCAGTCCGTGGATTCGAATCCAGGATGCTCACACCGAAAATCAACACCTTATGCATCGCACCACGTAGACAGTTATCAACAACGCTAGTGTCACAGTCAGCATTCCCAATGTAAATATCTCCTGATCTTTCAGAGCCTTTAAACCTAGATTGAGTAACGTTTTTTGTTCCTCGTACACCAGCTGGCGTCTTCCACTGCTGATCCATTTTTCTTTGCGGCTGTTGGGTAGGGGGGACTGAGGCATTCCTACCGCGCCGACTCTTAACTTGTTGAAAGCCATCATCATCCAGGACACCACGTCCTGTTTCTCCTCGTTCACCTTTACTGTCACTGTTCTTGGATCTCATATACTGCAGGGGCTCAACAGATTTCTCCTTCGACCGTGTTACCTCATGTTCTACTTCGAGAACACGAGATGACTTCCTGATCGCACCATTTCCAACAAACTGTTTCTGCTGTTTATATCCTGGTGTAGGCAATGAAGGAGCAGTGCCACGTTAGCTCTGTTCCTCACACAGTACCTCACTGTAGGTGGGCAGTTGTAGAGGTGAGGCTACACTATCAAACTGACTGTCACGTTGCTGACTCAGTGGTGGAGCGGATGGTTCACCAGTCATCTTCAGTAACCCCTGCACTTCCCTCTCATAAGCACTAATAGTTTTATGTCCAACACTACTGTCATCATGGCCGGTTAGTAACTTATCAAGATTCTCCACTAAGATACTGTCTCTCCGTAGATCACTATTTCTACTCCTCTGCTTCATATCTTTAAGTATCCCCTTTATCTCCAGTAGACTCAGTAGTTCTTCCTTAATCATATAGTTATCTTCTACTAATCCAACATTTTCCAATCCAACAACTAATCCAACAGATAGATAGATAGAGAGATAGACAGACACATAGATAGGTAGGTAGGTTGGTTGGTAGTAGATAGATAGATAGATAGACACATAAATAGATAGATAGGTAGGTAGGTTGGTTGATAGTTAGATAGACAGACACATAGATAGATAGATAGATAGGTAGGTAGGTTGGTTAATAGTTAGATAGACAGACACATAGATAGATAGTCAGTCAGTCAGTCATAATTTTATTTCATAAAAAGACATATACATACACTTTTTACAGAGTTATTTACGTAATCTACATTAAGCTAAAAGTCCTTAGCGCATAGTTGGTTCTGTGTTCTGTACATAAACAATTCTTGATCTGATAGCATTGATATCATTTAGCAATAAGTTAGTAAATCCATACTCATGTAGGATTATTTTTTCAACATCCTTTACAAGAAAAGATCTATGTAACATGTAATACATGTTCTTCTCTATAAAACTACATGGCTTTATGAGATTTCTATATACAAATCTTATTTTCATCCAGTTAACCAAATGCCTAAACACCATCACTCCACATTCTCTACAAGCACTGTGGTTGCTCTCCCAGTACTTCATATTCAATATTTTCTTTATTGCCTTGTGGTATCCAATGGAAAACTGCTTAAACGGTATATAACATTTTCTATTATTAAACCAAAGTTCAGCGCCATAAAAATTCAAACAGTAGCTTTGAAATAAATTTAAAAATACTTCAGTACTCGTGTTGCTAAACTTTCTTAAAAGACAATTAAACTCATTGTAAAACTTATATCTGCATCTTATCATATCCAAGTCATTATTAAGATTACAATCGATTATAAAACCCAAATATTTGTATTCAGAAACAATATTTAATTTGTTATTGTCTAAATATATGAAAGGATTCATTTCCTGTCCATACTTATATTTAAAGATCATACATACTGATTTTGCAGAGTTAATAGATAAGTCTAGTTGTTTAATTTCATGATCCATAATATCTATCAATGTTTGCAGACCTCTAACCGAAGGAGCCAATATTACAAGATCGTCTGCATAGGCGATCACATTGCTGACTTGTAAACCTAGTCTACAGCCTACATTACTTGCAGATAATTTACTTAATAAGTCATCAATATAAATTGAAAACAACAAGGGAGATAAAACCCCACCCTGTCTCACTCCATTTTTCATAGTCCATTCAGTTGAAATTGAATCTTTAAATTTGACAACAACATGTTGGTTTCTGTAAAAGTAAAATAAAATATTAACCAAGAAATTTGGTAATCCTAGTTTTAAAAGCTTATTTGCAAGTTTGAAATGATTCACCTTATCAAAAGCTTTTGTCAGGTCAATAAAACATGAAAAAACATTAGATCCCTCCGTGGTGTACCTTAAAATAGTTTCCTTGAGAATTAAACATGCAGTAGAAGTAGAATACCTCTCTCTGAATCCATGCTGCCTATCATTTAAACTAACATATCTTAAAATTTTGTACTTCAAGCAGTATTCAAATACCTTCAATAATATTGGCGATAACGTAATTGATCTATAATTATCAAGTGATGTATTATCTTTATACTTATCTTTCAATAAGGGTACCATAATTCCAAAGTTCATTCTTACAGGCATACAACCATGTACAACACAAGAAGAAATCAACTTTGCAATTACTACTATCAATTCGTTTGTACAATACTTTAAATGAAAAGAATGTATATTATCTGGGCCAATACCACAATTGAGGTCAGATATTGCTGTAGATACATCATGACTATTTACCTTACCAAATATTTCACCGTCACGTACATTTTTCACCAATTTATCTATCATGAAGTCATCATCATTCTGACATTTACAATCATCATATACATGTTTAAACTTATTGGAAAATTGCTCTACAATACATTTTGGGTCACATTCTCCATCTATTTTCATACTTACAAAAACTTTATTATTCTTTATTTGTCTAACCTCTTTCCAAAATGATTTCAAATTGTTATTAGATAGAGATTGAGCTAACTTATTTGTTCTAATTTGAGACTCATTTTGTTTAACTTGTTTCAATACATTCCTAAAGTCCTTTCTAGACTCCTTCATTTCTTCTAACTCAACTCCTGCAAGTGGACGTCCCCTATTAGGTAGGTAGGTAGGTTGGTTGATAGTTAGATAGATAGATAGATAGGTAGGTTGGTTGGTTAATAGTTAGATAGACAGACATAGATAGATAGGTAGGTAGGTAGTTTGGTTGATAGTTAGATAGACAGACACATAGATAGATAGGTAGGTTGGTTGGTTGATAGTTAGATAGACAGACACATAGATAGATAGGTAGGTTGGTTGGTTGATAGTTAGATAGACAGACACATAGATAGGTAGGTAGGTTGGTTGATAGTTAGATAGACAGACACATAGATAGATAGATAGGTAGGTAGGTTGGTTGATAGTTAGATAGACAGACACATAGATAGATAGATAGGTAGGTTGGTTGGTTGATAGTTAGATAGACAGACACATAGATAGATAGGTAGGTAGGTTGGTTGATAGTTAGATAGACAGACACATAGATAGATAGGTAGGTAGGTTGGTTGATAGTTAGATAGACAGACACATAGATAGATAGATAGGTTGGTTGGTTGATAGTTAGATAGACAGACACATAGATAGATAGATAGATAGGTAGGTAGGTTGGTTGATAGTTAGATAGACAGACACATAGATAGAAAGATAGATAGGTAGGTAGGTTGGTTGATAGTTAGATAGACAGACACATAGAAAGATAGATAGATAGGTAGGTTGGTTGGTTGATAGTTAGATAGACAGACACATAGATAGATAGATAGATAGGTAGGTTGGTTGGTTGATAGTTAGATAGACAGACACATAGATAGATAGCTATATAGGTAGGTAGGTTGGTTTATAGTTAGACAGACAGACACATAGATAGATAGATAGATAGGTAGGTTGGTTGATAGTTAGATAAACAGACACATAGATAGATAGATATATAGGTAGGTAGGTTGGTTGATAGTTAGATAGACAGACACATAGATAGATAGATATATAGGTAGGTAGGTTGGTTGATAGTTAGATAGACAGACACATAGATAGATAGGTAGGTAGGTTGGTTGATAGTTAGATAGACAGACACATAGATAGATAGATAGATAAGTAGGTAGGTTGGTTGATAGTTAAATAGATAGACACATAGATAGATAGATTGATAGGTAGGTTGGTTGGTTGGTTGATAGTTAGATAGACAGACACATAGATAGATAGATATGTAGGTTGGTTGGTTGATAGTTAGATAGACAGACACATAGATAGATAGATAGATAGGTAGGTTGGTTGGTTGATAGTTAGATAGACAGACACATAGATAGATAGATAGATAGGTAGGTTGGTTGGTTGATAGTTAGATATACAGACACATAGATAGACTCAGACTCAGACTCAATATTTTATTTCGTAAAAGCTACATAAAACTTTGTACATAGTAAGAGAATTGTGAAGCACATTTATCTCATAGTTGGTTCACGGCTTTGAATAAAAGTAATTCTAGATTTTACTGCGTCAATGTCATTTTCCATTAAACATTCGATATTATAAATATTCAATAAAATATTCTTTACTTCCTTCATCAAATATAAGCTATCATCATTGTTAAGTAAACATTTTCTTAAAAAGATACAAGGCTTCATCATACATCTGTGAGCAAACCGTATTTTTTGCCAATTAATTAGATGAGTGAATGTCATTAACCCTGCTAAATCACATGCTTTGTGGTTGCTCTCCCAGTATTTAAGTTTTAAAATCTTCTTAATGGCTTTGTGGTATCCAACCGCAAATTGTTTCAGAGGAACACCACACCGCTTATTGGAAAACCATAATTCTGTACCATAAAAACTTAAGCAATAACTATTAAATAGTTGAATAAAAACATTAATATTAACATTAGGGAATTTACGTAAAATACAATTGAATTCATTATAAAACTTATTTCTTGTCCTTATTACATCCTTATCATTATTTAGTTTATCATCAATAATAAATCCTAGGTACTTATGTTCATATACATTGATCATTACTTCATCATTAAGCTTCATTCTCGGCAGACCATTTATATTATTAGTATCCCTAAAAAACATACACACTGATTTCTTTGCATTCACTTGAATATCTAAAGCTTTCGTTTCATGTTCCACAATGTTTAGTAACTTTTGTAACCCTGTCGCTGTTGGTGCTAAAACCACTATGTCGTCAGCATAGGCAATAATGTTACTCATCCTATTGCCAAGACTACATCCAGTTTTGCACTTTGATACGGTTTCGATTAATAAATCAATATATACATTAAAAAG
>CM064520.1:34137839-34190339 GCA_032716605.1 Paralithodes platypus | reverse complement strand
ATTTTTCAGATATTAAGATGTTTGCTCCATTAGTTTACCGATTTTATGACATTCCGCCCCATTTTCTTGTCAATATTAAGACCTTTCGTGCTATTTAGGTGTCGACTTTTTTTCCTGGCGAACGATAGTGAGCCTTTTATTTTGGAAGAACTGGCCTTTGGCCAGGACATTTTTCTACCGAAAAATTTACAAATTAATCTAGAATGGGGATCTAATGGATGTTTTTTAAAGTTTGGTGGAGGTCTAGGGAGGAAACTAAAAAAATAAAAATAATTAATAAATGAAAAAATCGACCAAAAAGTGAACCATCCCACCCTAAGCTGTCTCAAGCTCCGTGTGTCCAGGCATTTTGACCCTTACGTACCTTGAATTTGGCTCTGGCACTCTTTCACCTTTGGGGGAGACACTTGTTACAGCCAGCTTTGCCTTGTGTGTCCTTCATGCACATAAACAATAGTTTGACAAGAATTATACCCTATTATTATTATTAATTTTATATTATGATTATTATTATTATTATTATTATTATTATTATTATTATTATTATGATTTTGATTTTGATTATTTATATTATTATTTATATTTTTATTATTATTATTATTATTATTATGATTATTATTTATATTATTATTATTATTATTACGATTATTATTATTTATATTTTTATTATTATTATTATTATTATTATTATTATTATTATTATTATTTATATTATTATTATTATGATGATGATTATTATTATTATTATTATTATTATTATTATTATTATTTTTATTATTATTATTATTATTATTATTATGATTATTATTATTTATGTTATTATTATTATTGTGATTATTATTATTATTATTATTATTATTGTTTTTATTATTATTATTATTATTATTATTATTATTATTATTTTTATTATTATTATTATTATTATTATTATTATATTTGTTTTATTATTATTATTTATTTTATTTCAAGGAAGTCTGGGGACCGATGGGGAGAGAGAGAGAGAGAGAGAGAGAGAGAGAGGAATGAGTAGTAGTTGAAAGGAATGTGAAGGAGAGAGGAAAGTTATTAATGAGAGAGAGAGGGGGGGGGAGAGAGAGAGCCAAGGTATGTATAAGTTATATAGGATCATTGGGTATATTGATGATGATTTACCTTTCTATCCTTACATTAAATGTGTTTATACCCTCAATCAATCTTTCCTTCATCCTATGACCTAAACTGCTTTACATTTTGACTCCAACGTCCCTTGAATTCGGCCCTGTCACTCTTTTGGCTTTGGGAGAGACACCATTTTTATTTATTTTTGTTTTCTATGTGATTGAGGGAGGCAAAAGGCAGAACTGCCTATAGCGAGTGCCTCCCCCATAGTTGAAAGAGTGACAGGGCCAAAATCAAGGGACGTTCGAGCCAAAATGCCTGGACACACAGAGTTTGAAGCAATTTAAGTCATAGGAAGAGGGAAAGACTGATTCTGGGAGAGATTTCCAGAGCTCAGCTGTTGAGTAGAAGAAAGACTGAGAGTAACGTTTCACTCTCGGGTTGGAGAGTTGCACAGAGTAGGGGTGGGATTGAGTTGCAAGACGGGTACCACGTGCCCTACGTAAAGGAGGTGGTATACACTGGGAAAGCTCTGAGGAACACTGATTATTATAGTAGCGATAGAATAGCGAGAGAGATGCAACATTGCGGCGGAGAGAGAGAGATTGCAGAGAGTTGGTGAGTGGACGGGAGTTAATGATACGAAAGGCCTTCCTTTCAACTTTGTCCAGGAGAGCGGTGTGAGAGGAACCTCCCCACACATGTAAACAATACTCAATACAAGGACACAATACAGAGCAAGAAGCTGTGCAGGGGAAAAGAACCCCCTAAGGCGGTTGAGCACACCCAGCTTCTGGGGGGCTACCTTAGCAAGACTGGTAATATGGTCCTTCCAACTGAGAGTAGAAGAAAAAGAGACACCAAGAATATTGAGAGAAGATGAAGGATTGATTTTTGTATTGTTGAAGAATAAGGGATAGTCCGCTGGGAATTCCTTACGGGTAGATAGATAGAGAAATTAGGTTTTGGAAGCATTAAAGGTAACAAGGTTTTCTCTGCCCCAATTGGAGATAGTATTTAGATCAGAATTTAAGAGTTCTATGGCTTCATTACGTTTGTCGTTGAAGGATTGCTGGCTGGGGCGTTCTGAAAAACTAATGGAGTAATGTAAGGTTGAGTCGTCTGTGTATGAATGAATGGGAATTGAGGTACAGTTGAGGAGATCATTTATAAAATTAGAAAGAGAATAGGAAATAGGACAGAGCCCTGAGGAACACCGGAGTTTATAGGGTGAGGAAGTGAACAATGGCCGTCCACAACCGTGGCTATGGAACGGCCGGAAAGGAAATTAGAGACAAAGGCACAGATGGAGGGATAGAAACCGAAGGAGGGTAGTTTAGAAATTAGAGATTTGTGCCAGACTCTATCGAAGGCTTTTGATATGTCTAGTGCAATAGAAAAAGTCTCACCGAAGTCCCGAAAGGAGGATGACCAAGAGTTAGTAAGATATGAAAGAAGATCACCAGTAGAGCAACCCTTAAGGAAGCCATACTGGCGATCTGAGAGCAGATTATGAGAAGAGAAATGCTTAAGAAATTTGGAAGCAAGAATAGTTTCAAAATCTTTAGAAAGACATGAGATGAGAGCAGTTGGACGATAGTTGGAGGGTTGAGAGCGGTCACCCTTCTTTGGGACAGGTTGAATGTGAGCAAACTTCCAGCATGAAGGGAAGACGTTAGAGGATAGACAGAGACGAAAGAGTTTGCCTAGGCAGGGAGTCGGCACGGAAGTACAGTTTTTGAGAACAACAGGAGGAACACCGTCCGGACCATACCATACGCCTTATTAGTATTAAGCCCAGAGAGGGTAGAAAGTACATCTTTAGAAGAGATTAGGATATTAGGCATAAGTAAGAGAGAGGAGGGTGGAGAGGGAGGAATAGCACCGGAATCATCCAAGGTGGAGTTTCTAGCAAAAGTTTGAGCGAAGAGTTTAGCTTTGTCAGAGGAAGAAGTGATGGTTGTGCCATCAGAATGGGAAAGGGGAGGGAAAGACGAGGAAGAGAAATTGTTGGAGAGGTTTTTGGCTAGATGCCAGAAAGCTTGGGAAGAGCGAGAGTTGGATAGCTCAGTGCATTTATTATTGATGAAAGAGTGTTTGGCAAGTCGAAGAACAGATTTGGCTTGATTCCGGGCAGAAACATAGGAAGAATGAGAGTCTTGAGTTTTAAGGTGTCGGTACCGTTTGAATGCTTCCTCCTTATTGCGGACAGCAGTAGAACAGGCGTGAGTAAACCAAGATTTTTTAGCATTAGTCTGAGAGAAAGAGAATGGAATGTATGCTTCCATGCCCGATAGGATTACCTCGGTAATGCGTTCATCACTCTCCGAGGGTCCCCGGCCACGGAAGCAGAAATCATTCCATGGGATATTCAAAGAAGTACTGCCGGAGAGCCTCCCAGTCGGCAGCGCCAAAGTGCCACAAGCGCCGCCGGCTAGGAGGATCGGGTGGCCGTACTGGAGAGATAGGACAGTTGACAGAGATAAGTTTATGGTCGGAGGAGCCCAAAGGAGAGAAACAATCGACAGTATAAGAAGAAGGGTTAGAAGTTAGAAACAAGTCAAGAATGTTGGGCCAATCTCCGATGCGATCCGGGATACGGGTGGGTTGCTGAACTAACTGCTCTAGGTAATTTATGATAGAAAAGACGTAGGCTTGTTCACCAGGTGGGTCTGCCAGCCTTTTGTCTCCTTCATACATATAGAAAACAAAATTCACGTTAATTAATCATTTTTGTACACTCGGATGCCATAGTCTCTAGTCCACTCATAAGAATCCATGGACCACCCCCCCCCCCCCCCCCATCCTACAAACGTGGGTTTCCCGTTCATCTACCGTTCATCAACCACCCGTGTTCAGCCTTTGTACCGTCCATAGAACAAGGACGAAACAGGGACGGGACAAGGACGGAAACAGATTACAACCGTGAATGTCATATTGAACAGTTTGTCCTGTTTTCCTCTATACGTTTTCCGGCAATTTTTACGGGCAATTGTAGTCTGGCAGCTTCAAAATGTAAGTTATATCATAAATCAGCCGCCTAACATAATCTACCTTCAGTCTAGTTTCCGATGCCAAGGTGGAAGAGCCTCAAAGTATTGCGAGAAAAAACTTGCTCATGGAAAATTGGCGGAATAAGGGCTCGTGAGTGGCTTTACCAACGTGTTGCAGGGACAAGGTTGAGGCAATGTTTGGTGTATGGGGCACCAAACACCATGGTCGCTGCAAGCTCCACCACAATGTTTGGTGTATGGGGCACCAAACACCATGGTCGCTGCAAGCTCCCCCACAATGTTTGCTGTATGGGGCACCAAACACCATGGTCGCTGCAAGCTCCCCCACAATGTTTGGTGTATGGGGCACCAAACACCATGGTCGCTGCAAGCTCCACCACAATGTTTGGTGTATGGGGTACCAAACACCATGGTCGCTGCAAGCTCCCCCACAATGTTTGCTGTATGGGGCACCAAACACCATGGTCGCTGCAAGCTCCCCCACAATGTTTGGTGTATGGGGCACCAAACACCATGGTCGCTGCAAGCTCCACCACAATGTTTGGTGTATGGGGCACCAAACACCATGGTCGCTGCAAGCTCCCCCACATTTAGTCCACACCCAAAAATCCATAAAGTCGGCCAAAGACGTATTAAGGGGAGATGGTCCGAATTTTTGGTCTATTAATTCATTCTTTCCTTTATTTCTTAGTTTCCTCGCTAGACCTCCATCAAATTTAAAAACACATCCATTAGATCCCCCTTCTAGATTAATTTGTACATTTTTCGGTAGAAAAATGTCCCGGCCAAATGTCCCGGTTCTTCCAACATTACAGGCTCACTATCGTTCGCCAGGGAATAAAGCGACACCTAAATAGCACGAAAGGTCTTAAAATTGACAAATAAATGGGGCGAAAGGTGTTAAAATCGCCAAACTAATGGGCCGAACGTCTAATAATTTCAAAACTAGTGGGGCCAAACATTAGGGAGAAGCGGGTCCATAAAAACGGTCTGTCTCCCCTTAACCCTTTGAGTACCAGCGACGTGTGCTATATTATATTCTAGCTATATGTTGACGATATTATGCAGCTTAGGGAGGATCTGTGGTAGCTAAAAGGGTTGGTTGACATAGTTTGAAGCCTTATTATGGCTAGAGGTCCTTCCTAACCTGAATAAAATCATCTAATAGTTCCCAGAATATGATGAAAAAGACGTCCCTGGTACTGAACGGGTTAACAAAGTCGTGTGTGTGAACGAGGCTTAAGGGACAGTTAGAAAGGGAAGTACTGCCCTAGGACTAATGTTAGGAGTTGTTATAGTCTATTCGCTGTATGTAGGCGAGAAATCATGGCCTCTAACCTCTGTAACTCAAAAACGACTAGACTATTCGGGATAATATGTCTACCATTTGGGAAGAGTCAGTTAAGGAATAGATGTGGAAATTTACAGCCAATTTGCTCTAGCCCTTTTTGAGTTACAGAGGATAGAGGTCATGAATTTTCGCCTACTTACAGCGAATAGACTATAGTACCGGTAGGTGATAATTTGAGTTAGTAACATAACATAGCTATAAGTAATCCTTCGTGTATCTGGGGAACAGTGAATAACATCTTAGTTATTTGTGTATACATGAGTCATCCTCGAGCGCTGAGAGAGAGAGAGAGAGAGAGAGAGAGAAAGATGGGAAGTTCGAGAAAGGCGGGTGTAAGAATGTTGAGAGATGGATAGATAGATAGATAGATGGATAGATAGATAGAGAGAGAGATAAAGAGAGATTGATGGAACAGAGGTGAAGGAATGAACTGTGAGGGAATGTTGGAATGAAGTGTGTGTGTGAGGGAGAGTGATTTAGTGTGTGTGTGAGAGAGAGAGAGCTCTATGTGTTTGTAAGAGAGAGTGATTGAGAGTGTGTGTGTGTGTATGGAAGAGTGAGTGATTGAGTGTGTGTGTGTGTGTGTATATGGGAGTGAGAGAGAGTAAGAGTGTGTATGTGAGAGTGTGTGTTGGAGAGAGAGAAAGAGAGGTAGTGAGAGAGAGAGTGTGTGTGTGTGTGGGAGAGAGAGGTAGTGAGAGAGAGTAAGAGTGTGTGTGTGAGTGAGATTGTGTGTTGGAGAGAGAAAGAGAGGTAGTGAGAGAGAGAGAGAGTGTGTGTGTGTGAGTTAGTGAGAGAGATCAAGTCTACTATAGTTGGTTGTTGGAAGGAACATAATAATATAACAATGTTCTCTTCCTTATGACTTTATTGTGTACCATAGAGCTTTATTGTGTACCATAGAGCTTTATTGTGTACCATAGAGTTGTATTGTGCACCATAGAGCTTTATTGTGTACCATAGAGCTTTATTGTGCACCATAGAGCTTTATTGTGTACCATAGAGCTTTATTGTGTACCATAGAGCTTTATTGTGCACCATAGAGCTTTATTGTGTACCATAGAGCTTTATTGTGTACCATAGAGCTTTATTGTGCACCATAGAGCTTTATTGTGTACCATAGAGCTTTATTGTGCACCATAGAGCTTTATTGTGTACCATAGAGCTTTATTGTGTACCATAGAGTTTTATTGTGCACCATAGAGCTTTATTGTGCACCATAGAGCTTTATTGTGTACCATAGAGCTTTATTGTGTACCATAGAGCTTTATTGTGCACCATAGAGCTTTATTGTGTACCATAGAGCTTTATTGTGTACCATAGAGCTTTATTGTGCACCATAGAGCTTTATTGTGTACCATAGAGCTTTATTGTGTACCATAGAGCTTTATTGTGTACCATAGAGTTTTATTGTGCACCATAGAGCTTTATTGTGTACCATAGAGCTTTATTGTGCACCATAGAGCTTTATTGTGTACCATAGAGCTTTATTGTGTACCATAGAGCTTTATTGTGCACCATAGAGCTTTATTGTGTACCATAGAGCTTTGTGTACCATAGAGCTTTATTGTGCACCATAGAGCTTTATTGTGTACCATAGCTTTATTGTGTACCATAGAGTTTTATTGTGCACCATAGAGCTTTATTGTGTACCATAGAGCTTTATTGTGCACCATAGAGATTGATTGTGTACCATAGAGCTTTATTGTGTACCATAGAGCTTTATTGTGCACCATAGAGCTTTATTGTGTACCATAGAGCTTTATTGTGTACCATAGAGCTTTATTGTGCACCATAGAGCTTTATTGTGTACCATAGAGCTTTATTGTGCACCATAGAGCTTTATTGTGTACCATAGAGCTTTATTGTGTACCATAGAGCTTTATTGTGTACCATAGAGCTTTATTGTGCACCATAGAGCTTTATTGTGTACCATAGAGCTTTATTGTGTACCATAGAGCTTTATTGTGCACCATAGAACTTTATTGTGTACCATAGAGCTTTATTGTGTACCATAGAGCTTTATTGTGTACCATAGAGCTTTATTGTGCACCATAGAGCTTTATTGTGTACCATAGAGCTTTATTGTGTACCATAGAGCTTTATTGTGTACCATAGAGCTTTATTGTGTACCATAGAGCTTTATTGTGTACCATAGAGCTTTATTGTGTACCATAGAGCTCCTAATCGTGCACAGTCTAATTTAAGGGGTCACCTGCTTATTTGATCTCCTTTTATCTCTTTCTCTTGTTTTGTTCTATTGGGGTTTGTTTTCTATGTGAATGAAAAAAGAGAGAATAAGAAAGAAAAAGCAGTTGTATCCATTCGGCCTCATTAAGCCTACTGTTTTAAGTCGTTTATCCCCATCCAGGTGTTAATTTTTTCCTGGCGAGCGAGAGCGAGGGGAAATCCGGCTTTGCCGGAGAAATTTTTCTATTGAAAAATTTGCAAATTTAGCCTGCTGTCATTTTTTTTTTTTATAAAATATGCTGGCTCGCTCCCGCTCGCCAGGAAAAATATCGACACCTGGATGGGGATAAACGTCTTAAAACAGTAGGCTGAATGGGGCCGCTATACAGTATATACATATATATATATATATAGTAATGGTGTGTAATAGGGGAGAGCATAGGGTGAATCTAGATGTGAGACTGGATGGGGAAATATTGGAACAAGTAGAGTGTTTTAAATATCTAGGAGGAACGATAAGCAGGAGTGGAGGTATGGAAGTGGAGGTAAAACAGAGAGTGTGTGAAGGAAGGAAGGTTTTCGGAGCAATGGGAAGTATGTGGAAGACGAGAAATCTCGGAGTGAAAGTAAAAGTGCACTGTATCAAGGAATTGTTGTGCCAACAGTGATGTATGGGGCTGAGACATGGGCTCTGAAGAAAAAGGAGAAAAGAGGGCTGGATGTGATGGAGATGAGCTGCTTGAGAAGTATGTGTGGAGTTACTCGTAGAGACAGATTGAGGAATGAAGAGATACGTAGGAGAGTGGGGCAGCAGGAACATTTGTCAGCCAGAGTGGACAGAAGGGTGCTGAGCTGGTATGGTCATGTTGAACGAATGGGAGATGAAAGGCTTACAAAGATAATATGTGAGTCAGGTACAAGGGGAGATAGAAGGGCAGGAAGACCCCCATTGAGATGGAGAGACTGTGTAAGAAAGGCTTTGGATGATAGAGGAATGACTATAGATCAGGCAGGGGAAGTGGTGGTGGACAGGAGTGAATGGAGAATGCTTGTGAATAGTTGAGTGAACACGTGGTCATTTGGAGTAAGGGGTCGGGCGCAAGTTCGACTAGATAATAGTCCATCAGGCGCCTGGCCCGGGGAGACGATTAATATGAAGGGTGTGCCTGGAAGTGTGGTGGGAGGGCTTGTGGCTTTGGCTCCGCTGCATGTCTGCCTGCCGAGATCGGAACCTCTCCGGGTGGTCAGGGGCCGGGGGAGTGCAGGAGCGACCTTTGTAACCCTGGTCTCCGGGTCTTCTCCTGGGTGACCTGGATGTGTGTGAGTTTGTGTTTTTTATCAGTGTTTATTTTTTGTTTTATGTTGTTTTTGTGTTTTCCCTGTTCTTGCTCTGTCTTGAGTCGGCTACCCCCAAAATGGGGATTGGGCCTGAGCATATAGATAGATAGATAGATATATATATATATAGAGAGAGAGAGAGAGACTATAATATACCTTAATTTAATTTACCTTCGGTGTAACATTAACTACTAACTTGAGCTGGACACATTATGTTAGAAGCATTGCTAAGAATGCCTCTAAAAAACTGGGACTCCTCTACAGAGTTCGAGAATTCTTCACTGACAAGCAGTTGGCCGTAATATATAAAAGTCGTGTGCGTTCTCAGATGGATTACTGTTCACCTCTGTGGGGTGGAAGTGGAGTGGTTGCATTGAGGCAGTTGGACAAAATTCAAAATAAAGCTATTAGATTAATCAATAACCCTGCAATCACACAGGACCTTCCTACATTATCCATACGAAGAAACGTTACATCCCTTGCATTATTCTACAGATATTTTCACAGCAATTGTTCCGAGGAACTTGTTTCAATTGTGCCGCCTCTCCACATCTTTCCCCGTAGAACTAGGGCAGCTGAGAGAGCCCATGAATTTTCACTTTCTCCTCCACAATGCAGAACTTCTGCTTATCAGAATTCATTTATCTCCAGAGCTACTACTCTTTGGAATTCACTTCCCTCGAATTGCTTTCCACAAACTTACAATCTACAAATGTTTAAATCCAGTTGTTACAAACATTTTATAAATGGAGGATGCCTTTAGGCACATGGACCTTTTTGTTTTATCTGTGTTTTTCCTTCCTCCGTTCATTGTCTCCTTAAAAAAAAAAAAAAAAAAAAAAAATCCCAAAAACTAACAACATGTATTTTGTGTTCCCGTAGGTAAGATGTTGGAGAGAGACACATAAGATTCACTCAGGTACAGTGGCGCTAATAAGTCATATCCCAGCTGTTTTACCTTTGGCTTACCCTGTACTGTATTAATGTCTTTCAGATGTTGGATAGAGTGGGTAAGTATAGCACTAATAGGTCATGTCTCAGCTGTCATTATGTTTTGCTGACTCCAACAATACAGGCTCCCCAGGGAAAAAATATACACCTAAATAGCACGAAAGGTCTAAATATTGACGACGAAATGGGGCGAAAGGTCTTAAATCGACTAACTAATGGGGCAAACATCTTAAGATCTGAAAACTAATGGGGCTAAACATGAGGAAGAAAGTGGTCCAGAAAACCAGCCCATCTCCCCTTAAACGACTTTATGCAGCTTAGGAAGGATATGTGGCGGCTATAAGGGTTAATTTAGATAGTCTGTAGCCTCTTAATCGCTAGAGGTCCTTAGTAAGCTGATCACAATCGTCTAATAGAAGCCAGAATAAAGTCAAAGGGACATCACTCGCACTGAGCTGATTAAGGGGCCCACCTAGCTTTTTTTCTCTTTCTCTCTCTCTCTTTGGCTTGTATCCATTCGGCCCCATTCCGCCTACTGTTTTAAGACGTTTACTCCCATCCAGGTGTCAATATTTTCCTGGCAAGCGGTAGCGAGCCAGCATGTATACATTTTCGTTTTGGCAGCAAGCTAAATTTGTACATTTGTCAATAGAACATTTTTCCGGCGAAGCCGGATTTCTACATACAATGCTGGCTCGCTATCGCTCGCCAGGAAGAAATCGACACCTGAATGGGGATGAACGTCTTAAAACAGTTGGCTGAATGGGGCCGAATGGATACAAGCCAGGGAAAGAGAAAAAAGTATAGAAAGATAAAACAAAAAACGGTGACCCCCTTAAATCATTGTATTTACCTTCACCGCGTCTGACACCCAACGAATATTTGTGGGAATGAGCGTATATTGTCTACAGAGATTAGATGGATTACCATTTTCACTTCTAAGAGTAACGTCCTTTCTCAAATTATTTCGTCCACTCATAGTCTCCCATAAGAATTCCATTACTCCCTATGTGTTGTTGTTTTTTTGTTTTTTTTGTTTTTTATAACTATCTAGATAGATTTTTGGATAGAACTTGCTTGTTTTTTGGACTACTTATTGATTTATATATTTAATGTTGAGTGTCCTCCCTAGATCTCCATCAAGCTTAAAAAAACACCCCCTCGACCCCCTTTCAGGATATATTTATATATTTTTCGGTAGGGCCGCTCCCTTAACAAATTACAGGCTCGCTATCGCACCCAAAGAATAAAATCGACTCCTAAACGGCACTGAAGGTGTTCATATTGACAAAGTAATGGGGCGAAAGGTCTCAAAATCGCCAGACTAGTGAACGAACGTCTTAAAATCTCAAAACTAATGGGTCTAAACATGAGGGAGAAGGGAGTCCAGAAAGAGCGATTACCTCCCCCTTAATAGTTTTGTACTTGATGTATAGAAAATTATATTCATAAATTCGTTACCAGAATTCGTGGACCCCATAGATTTTTCTTTATGCAATTATAACTATAGTCCGTTCATTCCAGATTGGGTAGAAATCGTAACCTCTAACCTCTGTAACTCAAAAAGGGCTAGAGCAAATGAGTTGTCACATATTCACATATTCCCTGGCCAAGTCTTCCCATCTCCCTATGTGATAGAAATATTAGCTCGCTAACTCTAGTCCTTTTAGAGTTATGAGAGGTTAGAGGTTACGATTTCTACCCAACCTAGAATGAACAGACTATATCTGTATAGATTTTTGGATATGAACTTGCTTTTCAATAAATCTTATAAATACTTTTGTAGTTGATGTATAGAAAATTGGATTCATAAATTTGTTACTATAGGTAGCGCCAACGAACTTGACAACAATCTCAATCCCTGACCTCTTCGTAACTCAAAAGGGACTAGAGAAAACTGGCTGTAAATATCCACACCTATTACCTGGTGGACTCTTCCCAAATGAGAGGAATTTCAGCCCGAAAACTGACTGTAAATATCCACACCTATTACCTGGTGGACTCTTCCCAAATGAGAGGAATTTCAGCCCGATTGCTTTCATTCATATTGAGTTATAAGATGTTAAAGGGTCAAGATTATTGTCAAGTTCGTTGGCGTTACCTATAGAATTTGTGGATTCCCAATTTTTGTATTTATGCAATTATAACAATCTGGATGGATTTTTGGATATAATTTGTTTTTCACTAAACAGTATACATAGTTGTGTAGTTTATGTATATAATAGTATACATAGTTGTGTAGTTTAGGTATATAATAGTATATATAGTTGTGTAGTTTATGTATATAATAGTATATATAGTTGTGTAGTTTATGTATATAATAGTATACATAGTTGTGTAGTTTAGGTATATAATAGTATATATAGTTGTGTAGTTTATGTATATAATATTATTGTTGTGTAGTTTATGTATATAATAGTATATATAGTTGTGTAGTTTATGTATATAATAGTATACATAGTTGTGTAGTTTATGTATATAATAGTATATATTGTTGTGTAGTTTATGTATATAATAGTATATATTGTTGTGTAGTTTATGTATAATAGTATATATAGTGTGTAGTTATGTATAATAGTATACATAGTTGTGTAGTTTATGTATATAATAGTATATTGTTGTGTAGTTTATGTATATAATAGTATATATTGTTGTGTAGTTTATGTATATAATAGTATATATAGTTGTGTAGTTTATGTATATAATAGTATACATAGTTGTGTAGTTTATGTATATAATAGTATATATTGTTGTGTAGTTTATGTATATAATAGTATATTGTGTGTAGTTTATGTATATAATAGTATATAGTTGTGTAGTTTATGTATATAATAGTATACATAGTTGTGTAGTTTATGTATATAATAGTATATATTGTTGTGTAGTTTATGTATATAATAGTATATATAGTTGTGTAGTTTATGTATATAATAGTATATATTGTTGTGTAGTTTAGGTATAGAATATTGTATTCGTATATTGGTGTCCTGAGATATACTTCCATAATTAGAAATAGGTCAAGTCCACGAATATTTATGAGTGGGCCAGAGACTATGGTGTCCCAGTGTACTATTGGGGGGGGGGGGGACACTGACCCCCCTCGGTGAGATCATTATATATCGTTACATAGATACATATACTGCATACACCCTGCGGTTTCTTTAAGGTGGTCTTGACACTATTTTAGAATATTAGGCATTATTGAGCTGAACAGGATAAATAAGATAGTAAATAAGAAGAAGAAGGAGAGAGAGAGAGAGAGAGAGAATGAGAGAGAGAGAGAGAGAGCTAGGGAAGTTAAGTTATTGGTAGGGGTTGGCATGTATAGACTTTGCCACAACTATGTTACCTATTCTCTCTCTCTCTCTCTCTCTCTCTCTCTCTCTCTCTCTCTCTCTCTCTCATATAAGTTTATCCATTGTGCATTGACAAAAAATAATCCTGTCCCTCCTGGTGCCCTTATTACCAAAAAGATATAGACAAGCTAGAACGAGTTCAACGTAGAGTTACCAAAATTATACCTTACCTAGCCTAAAGAACAAACCATACGAGGAGCGTCTTACAGAATTAAATCTATTTTCTTTAACCTAGCGCAGATTAAGAGGCGACTTAATTCAAGTGTTCAAAATCATCAAAGGCATCGACAATATGAACTGTAGTAAGTACTTCACTATCGACCAATATAATTACACGCAGGGAAACGGTTGCAAAATGATTGGTAAATCTTTTAACTCACACGAATCTAAGAATTTCTTCTTCAATCGAGTTGTCAACTTGTGGAATGTGCTTCCCCGAGATGTCAGACTGCAGCACCGTTGATTCTATTAAACTTCGCCTAGACAAACACTTTGCCTATATCCACGACTGACTGTATTTGTAAATTAATAAAGTGTGTGTTTTTTCCCCTCTATTATATTACTAACATCTGTCCCCTACAAACATCTCATAATCCTGCCACGGACATTTGTCCCAAGGCAGTCTTCCCTTTCCATTTTTCCATTACCCACTCTAAACAAATGTTTGGACACTTGCCCATCAGTGTGTTGGAGGGGCAGCCTTGAGGGGTCGCTGGTCCTCTTGTTGCTTGATTTCCTTTGTACTCCTTTGTACTCCTCCGTAACCCCCCCTCCCCCTTCCCTCCTCTCTCTCTCTCTCTTTCCCCTTCTTCATGATTTATCTCTCGTAGTTTCCCCTCTGGTGGTGGTGGTGCTGCATTCCTTCCCCCCCTCCCCTTCTCTCTCTCTCTCTCTCTCTCTCTCTCTCTCTCTCTCTCTCTCTCTCTCTCTCTCTCTCTCTCTCTCTCTCTCTCTTGTAAGAAATGTATTATTAATGAGCCTAATTATTCCATCCGAGTCCGTTCCCTCATGTTGCTATATTATGTATTCAGTATATATATATATATTATTATATATATCTATATATATCTATATATAAATATATACTGTATATATATACCGGTATATATAATAATATATATATATATATATATATATATATATATATATATATATATATATATACTGTATATATACAGTATATATATATCGTACTATATATATATATATATATATATATATATATATATATATATATATATATAATTATATATATATATATATTTATATACAGTAAATATATATATACCTGTATATATATATATTATATATATACAGTATATATATATACAGTATATATACCTGTATATGTATATATATATATACCTGTATATATATATATATATATATATATATATATATACTGTATATATATACCGGTATATATAAATATATATATATATATATATATATATCATATATATATATATATATATATATATATATATATATATATACTCGATAAAGAAAGTGACCCAAGGAGATTACCTATACTCGAAGCTTTATATATCCAAGCCTTACATCCCAACATCAACAACCAAACTCTGGACCTTCAGATCCTTCCTTCTGCCAAAAGGCACTACCCTACAGGACCTAACACCCCTCCTCGCCCCCCGGTGCCCTTGACGCAGCCCCCCGCGCTACCTCCTTCAGCTTCGTCTTCTGCAGGCGCCACACAACTTAGGCCACGCCCCTCGACACGCAGCCAATCAGCTTCGACCCCACCTACTGACCACCATCCCGCATCCAGTGCGCATGCGTGGAGCGGATAACCCCTTTCTCTCCTAGTTTACGCTTCCACCAATAGCAGACTTTTGCCCCCTGTTTTCCTCCTCCTCTGATCCTCCACCCTCTATATATACCCTTCCTGTTTACCTTTTATTTCATTCCTTCCTTACTTGATAATGCTGGTTGTCCAGTGAAACGCGTCGTATATCCTGTATCATCATGTACATTTTATGTAACCCTGTACCACCATGAATTTTGCTCATCTCCTTCATCTACTTCCTGCCACCCAGCGAAAACTCATCAGAGACCTGGAAACTTTGAATAATAAAATTTCCAACGCAGAAATTGCCATTTCTTTCAACCTCGTATGTATTAAAGAAAATTTATTACCTGGCTTTACTATATATATATATATATATATATATACGGAATATATATACAGTATATATATATATGTATATATATATACCTGTATATATATATATATATATATATAATATATATATATATATATTATATATATATACCGGTATATATATATTGATTGTATTTTAACTCTGTAAAAGACGTGTTTTTTACGAAATATACTATACAGTATACTATACTACTACAAATATTATCAGCACTACTATAATCACCACTACTACTACTACTACTACTACTGCTACTTTTTGTTTTTTTTTACTACTACTTTGATTTTTATTTAATATTGTACATACATTATATTTTACAAACATCAGATATTAGTCTATTCCTACTATTCTACTATATCACTACTCTACACCATGCAACTTCAATCCAGTCGCCCCCCTATGCGACCCTCTGCCACCGCTGCCTCGTAGTCCACTTCTGCCACCGTCGCTGGTTGTGGTGCAGACAGCCTTGTTCCCCACATGCATAGTAGTGCTGATCTGAGCAATGAGAAAGATAGACGGCACCTCATCCAGGCTACAACGTTGCTCCTGGGCTGTTTCTTCTTCTCTGCGATGATCTCTGCAAGCCTTGAATAGAAGCACTGGGCCCTAGGTCCCACCCCTCCAGATGTGGTGAAGACTAGTGGGGTAAAGCTGCCATGTTTGATATTTAAGATCCTTTCCCCATATGCCCTGACCTTCTCTTGTTCATTCCTCTTGTGTGCAGCATCCAGAGACAGCCCGCTGTAGCTATGGGCCATTGGGTCAAATATTCTTACGTCAAAGAACGCTCGCTGTGCTCTTGTCCAAAAACTTCTTGCACTAACGTCCATTCGTGCTTCGTTGGATGTGTTGGCCGTCCTGTGCTGCAAGATCTCTCCCTCCAAGGGAATGAGTGATGGTTCGCGCACCACATCTCGACACACCTCCTTGAGCATGTTCGCCGTTACATCTCTTACTTCATCGTGCCTGATGCTGATGAATCCTCCCTTCTTACATATCATGATGTGGTCTGCATCGTTGTTGATTCCACAAACGCATCGATCGGGCAGTCCTTCAATCGGCCAATCATACCTCAGTTCAATAGCATCATTAAATTCTTGTTTGTTTAGATTGAAGCCTTTTGCCTTGATTGGTAGTGTTGTCAGCCAATTTGAAGCACCCATTTCTTGTGCTATTTGTACTTTTCTTGATATTCTCGGGGAAAGTTGTCGCATCAATTGTGCCAGGTCATTTTTCTGTGAGTTTTGCCTCTCTGACGTGATGGTCTTTCTGATGTTGTAGATGTCCGCCTGGTCCACTTCGCTGTCAGGATCTTGCGCTACGATGCGTTCAGTGAGAGATTGTGTTATCTTTACTGAGTTCTGGTGTTCCGTTGTTGCCCTCCTCACCGGATTGATGATTCCAAGCCTTCCTAACCTAGGAGGAAGTGCGAGTAACTCCCTCTTTGTAGCATTTGTGGTGTGGGACTTCATCCAAGCTGGGATGAGTTTGTCTCTGATGGCATCTTCTAGCGGTTGAAGTTGTGGACCCACGTTTGGAATGGTACGCATCAAGTAGGTCCAGCTGTGTTTGACCCTATATGTGAATGCCGAATATGCAGCCTGTGGTTCCGTCTTTGCAATTTTGGCTAGTATTTCTATTTCGTTTACCCATTCTCTGACCTTCTCTTCCATGTATTGCTTCTTGAACTCTTCTGTGCCAATCACTGCCCCAAGATGACGCTGTCCGTCCTTTGTTACGACCACTTCACTACCGTTGAAAGCTTCTAAGGCATTTTCGTAAAGTTCTGGTTTTACTATCAGTATAGACTTACTAGCATTTGGAAAGTGTCCTATTTCTGGTCCCACTTGTGATACTTGCTCCCACCAGCTCTTGAGATCATTGACTTTCCCTGCTCCAGTGAGATCATCTGCATAGGCCGCCTGCTTAACATGTGTCGTCTCATGTCTTGTTAATGATTGCAACACCGAGAGACCTAATGCATACATCGCCATTGCTACTGGGTCCCCTTGTGTGGTTCCTTCCATTGATTTCAGTGCCGTTCCACGTGAGTTTTGGTTGTTTACTATGAAGAGGTCCGCAGGCTGTTTATAGGTATTCTCTACATAGGTGGCTAAGCTGGGGCATTTTACCTTGATGTTGTGTATTGCTGTCTTTCTGTTGATGGTGTTAAAGGCATTTGATGCATCCACTAACAGCACGGCTTCACATTCTTCTTGCTCATATATTTTTCTTATTGCATGAATTGCTGCCTCTCCCCCTGCTTGGTGGCCAGCACACACTTGGAGATTCCCAGCCGCTGACCGTACATCGTCCTTCACCACCTCCATTATGCATTTTCCGATGATTCTTCTCAACACTTCACCCACCCCTACAGGTCTGCACCCTGGATTCTTGTCCAATGGTATTAGACGACAAGCTGTGTAGGCCTCCAAGTGTTGACAATCTTGAGTGGCCATTTTTCTTGCAAGATCTGCCAGCGCCATGCGTAAGTCGGTCGCTGCAACTCCGAAAAGTGTGCTGCTCAGGATTGTTCTCCAACTGTTTGCATCCAGCCGTGAGGGTCCTGCACTGCCTTGGGTGCCTAGAGCCTTTTTCCAAATCTTCTCGCCTGTGATTTGTTCGTAGATGACGGGGTTCGGTGGTATATAAGCCCCCTCTAGCTTCTGACTCTCCGATATGCTAGGTTGCGGATGTTTCTCTTCCAGCAGCTTGATGGTATCTCTTGTGATAGGCAACAGCCCACCAGCTGCCTCCTTTGTCAGGGATCGTATTGCAGGTGCCACTTTACCTTGGCTTATCTGGTCGCCGAATCTCCTAGCCTTGTCCTCAGTGTTTTCTCTTTTGTGTTGCCATCTGCCTTGTCTCTCTTGGCCTTGTCCTCAGTGTTTTCTCTTTTATGTTGCCGTCTGCCTTGTCTCTCTTGTAATGCTCTGGCTTCACTGAGTAAGTCATCCATCTTGTTATCATTCCACAGTTTCACTCTATTTGTTAGCGCAGTCACGTTTTCCACTTGTCTAGATTTGCGGTGAGTTTTTTGCAAGAAGAGATGTGGAATGCTGAAAAATAATTTGAGAGCATACGGGGCTAAAGGTCTGTCATAGACATAGTTATAAATGAGCTTTTTCATCTCTGTCAACAGTTTGGTGGTGGCGTCACATTTAGGTGGGTTGAATAAACTGTGTGCAGACCAATCTACAATTTCTGAGTAAGCTACCTCTATCCACATTTTTACCTCCTCTCCCCATAGTCCTTTCCACTGAAGGGGTCCTCCTCTGCCATCAACTTCTGCGGGTCTCTCCAGGGCTGCTTCCCTCTGTGGTCCCACCTCCCTGTGTGCTCCTCGGGGCTCTTCGTTGCGTGGCACATCGTCGTTTCTACCAGCTATATTTGGCCTTGTTTGCACACCACCCTCCTCTCCAGCATCTCGGTGCTCGTCTCCGTGTCTTTGGACTCCGCTGGGCTCACCGTCACCCACCATGTCATGAGGTTGCCGCCCTTCTCTCGGGCCCCTTGAGGGTCCCGCACCTCCACATTCTCTGTCGGGTTGTTGCCCATCGCCGTATTGTGTCCCGTCAGCTTCATCCCTTCACACTCTCTGCTCACTCTGGGAATTTGCTGCCCTCTCTCCACTCGTTCCTGCTCTACCTAAAGGGTTACGACATTTGTCCCCCTTATTACAGTCTGTGCATCTTTGTTTTCTCTTCACACAATTGCATTGAGCACAATTGTGTTCACGTTTGGTATATATGCATATTTTTTTGTTATTTATTTAACTTTGCGATAGAGCCTCGTCTGAGCTGTCTTCGTCCTCCATCTTATCCTTATACCATTAATATATACACATTTCTGTCCGTTCCCCTACTAAGTCCTTAAAGAGTAGGTCTAGGATAACTGTAGGCAGGTTCACAGACCCTAACGAATATTCTAGGAAACTATTAAGCAGTGCCTAATTCTTGTAACTAAGAAGACGCTTTTGTGCCCAAAAATCAGTATTACTTAAATAATTATAAAAATTTACCTTATCGTCCGTACGTAACCTGTGTAGCAACAACCAAATATTTTTCGGTATGTGTTTCTACATATTATATTGTTGTACTACAGTGTTTATTTCCTATTAGTATAATTGTTTGTCATATTTGATATTCCCCCTGACAGACCGGTGGGATGTATGTGTAAGATTGTTGTGTTGTGTCTGTATAATTTGGTGTTACTACGTGACATACACAAACTAAGTATGCGATTAAACAGGACAACAAGATAGAGAGAAAGAGCGTGAGTGAGAGAGTGAGAGTGAGTGAGTGTGAAAGATATATATATATATATATATAGAGAGAGAGAGAGAGAGAGTGTGTGTGTGTGTGTAATAAGGAAAGTAATCCTTAGAGCAGGTTTTCCATAGGGTTGGAAATGCTTTGAGCGAAGCTTATAGACCTATCGCATAACATAAGGGTCGAAATGGTTGTCCTATATAGGCCTAATCGCCACACTCACCTTGTGTATTTCCATGTTACAAGACCACACAGAACTACTACTACTACTACTAATACTACTAATACTACTACTGCTGCTACCACCCCTAGCGACCTTCAGTGCCATATTTGTATAAATAGTTCAAGATGAAACACTTGGGTACATGTCATGTGTTTAGCGTGCCATGTGTGTGTGTGTGTGTGTGTGTACGGTAGTGGCGTATTTGTGAGTGTTCTTTTTGCGTGCGAATGAGTGATTATAATAATAATAATAATAATAGTTCTTACAGCTAGCGCATGCTAAGCTAGCTAAGGATAGCTCAATAAGGCCGATTAGGCGTATTTCCATTGGGGTCTTGTACTACTACCCCATCCCTTTGCTCATGAGGGATGGTAACGACTCAGTGCTTGTGAAAAATCTTGAATGCGCCGAGCGTGGGCGCGAACCCGGGCCTTCTGGGTGGAAGTCCGAGACGCTAGTCACTACACCAAGCGAGCCGCTTGTGTGTGTGTGTGAAAGGGAGAGGGAGGGATAGAGTGTACATAAATGTGTGTGTGTCTCAATTTCAGAGTGTTGTATTAATGTGTTTATGAGTGCTTTCAACACCTACATGACCTTCTGTGTATGTGTGCATGTGTGTGTGTGTTTATAGTGTGTGTGTGAGAGCAGCATTGCAAGTGTGTGTATGTGATATGTTGTAAAAGTGTTTAAGGGGGGTCACCTGCTTTTTTTCTCTCTCTCACCCTTCCTCTCTCTATCTCTCTCTATCTCTGGGTTGTATCCATTCGGCCCCATTCAGCCAACTGTTTTAAGACGTTTATCCCCATCCAGGTGTTGATTTCTTCCTGGCGAGCGTTAGCGAGCCAGCATTGTATGGAGAAATCCGGCTTCGCCGGAGAAATTTTTCTATCGAAAAATGTGCAACTTTAATCTGGTGTCAATTATTTGTTTTGCTTAAATATGTTGGCTCGCTACTGCTCGCCAGGAAAATATCGACACCTGGATGGGGATAAACGTCTTAAAACAGTAGGCTGAATGGGGCCAAATTAATACAACCCAGAGAGATAGAGGGAGAGAGAGAGAAACAAATAAACAAAGTGGGCCTTCTGTGTGTGAGAGCAGCATTGCAAGTGTGTGTATGTGATATATTGTGGTGTGGATGTGTTGAAAGTGTGTGTAATAATAATAATGATAATATTATTTTTAACATCGTTTTTAACACCAATAACACCCCAAATGAAATTAATGAAAGTATGTGATTCTCCCAGGATTCGAACCCAGGCTATCACATACAGAACTTACACACTCTAACCATTACACCATCAAGACAGTTAAAGGCACAGTACATGACCACGATTAGTATCCATTTATGGAATACTGTATATTAATATAATCATGCATTTATGGAATACTGTATATTAATATAATCATGCATTTATGGAATACTGTATATTAATATAATCATGCATTTATGGAATACTGTTACTGTATATTAATATAATCATGCATTTATGGAATACTGTATATTAATATAATCATGCATTTATGGAATACTGTATATTAATATAATCATGCATTTATGGAATACTGTATATTAATATAATCATGCACTGCACCCAACTGCACTATGAATAGCCTAATGATAAAGCGAGAGGAAAGAACATTTTATGGGGCACAGATCACAAAGGACCGACCTCGCTACGAAAGGTTCCTGTACCTCTTGATATTATTTAGTCCGGCACATATGCTACCCGATAGCTGGGGGGTGGCCAACTACCCGATAGCTGGGGGTGGCCAACTCGAAACAGAGCCCGAACAGGGACAACGCAAAACAAAATAAATAAAAACTCGCACTCATCTAGGTCACTCAGGAAAAGACCCAGAGACCTAGGCCCATTTGGGGTCCCCAGCAAAAGATTCCCAGGTCCCAGATCCCCCCGGAGAAATTCCGGTTTCAGCAGTCAGACATGCAGCGAAGCTTTACCACCACAATGCCCGCCCACCTCACATTCAGGCATGACCCTTCATATCTACCGACTCCCCAGGCCAGGCGCCTGACGGACTATTATCTAGTCCAACTGGCGCCCGACCCCCTCTCCCAACAACCGCGTTATCACTCATGTATTCACAAGGATTCTCCATTCATTCCTATTTATTACCACTTCTCTTGCCTGTTCTACAGTCATCTCTCTCTATCTTCCAACGCTTGTACTACACAATCTATCCATCTCAATGGAGGTCTTCCTATATAATAATAATAATATCAATAATATGTGTTGAAATAGTGTATGTGTTAATGCGGGTGTGTTTGTGTGACCGTATGCATCTACCTTAGTGTGTATGTGTGTGTGTGTGTGTATGTGAGCTTGCGTTTGTGTGTGTGTGTGTATGTGCATGTATGTATGAACCTGTGTATACCTGCCTGTGTATAAGTTCTTGAGTGGGTGTTTGCGTGTGTGTATGTATGTGTATGTACGTGATCCTATGAACGTATGCTTATGTATGTACGCTTGCAAAGGATAAAGGCGGTAACACACGAGCGATATTTCCTTCAGTTTTTACGAGCAATTGTTCTATGGTAGCTTGAATATTTAAGATCCATAAGATTTATAGTCCCAAACATAATCTACTTGACATCTAGTTTCCGATTCCATTGCCAAAAATCCTCAAAATAGTACGATAACAAACTTGCTCATGGAAATTTGACGGAAAAAGTTCTCGTGTGACAGCGGCTTAACACAATCCTGCCAAGCTCTGAAAGGCAAACTAGAGCGTAAGAATGATACCTTGAGAGTTGCTTCCTATGTGAGTGTGTGTGTGTGTGTGTGTGTGTGTGTGTTGTCAATGTTTATGTGTGTGTGTGTGAGTTGTCAGTGTGTTTATGTGTAAGTATGTGTGGTTGTGTATGTGTATAAATGTATGTTTGAATGTGTGTGTGTTTTTTTTTTTTTTTTTTGGTTGTGAGTTGTTTATGAGTGTATTTACGTGAGCGAGAGAGCGTGAGAGAGAGAATACAGAGAAGCACAAAGGAAACTAAGCAACAACAGTTTTAAGGGGGGGTCAATTGTTTTATTTCTCTTTCTCTCCTTTTCTCTCTTTCTCTGGCTTGTATCCATTCGGCCCCATTCAGCCACCTGTTTTAAGACGTTTATCCCCATCCAGGTGTCGATTTCTTCCTGGCGAGCGATAGCGAGCCAGCATTGTATGGAGAAATCCGGCTTTGCCGGAGAAATTTTTCTATCAAAAAATTGACAAATTTAGCTATCTGTAAAAAAAAAAATATATATATATATATATATGCTGGCTCGCTACCACTCGCCAGGAAAATATTGACACCTGTATGGGGGTAAACGTCTTAAAACAGTAGGCTGAATGGGGCCGAATGGATACAAGCCAAAGAGAGAGGGAGAAAAGGAGAGAAAGATAAAACAAACAAAAACGGTGACCCCCCCCTTAACGTGTGTGTGTGTGTGTGAGAGAGAGAGAGAGAGAGAGAGAGAGAGAGAGAGAGAGAGAGAGAGAGAGAGAGAGAGAGAAGGACAAAGGAAACTAAGCAACAGAAGATTTAACGCTCTTTACGAGACTGCTACTAGGAAATGTACATAAACTATAGTCTGTTTCTTTTCAACTGGCGGTAAATTGCAAAGTTCCCATCAAGATTTTTAAGTTATTTTGTAGATTCTGTTCTGAAATATGGTGCTAATTATATAAATTCAGAGATATAGTAGTTTCGTATTTCTTCCATTAAGTATCCAGAAATTAGCTAAGTTATTCAATTTACCGTCAGATGAAATTTATGTTGTTTTTTTTTGGCTCCCTAGATATCCATCGTGCATTAAGAACAAATTGCCCCAAGACTCCTCTTCGAGATAAATGTGTACATTTTTCGGTAGAAAGAGAGAGAGAGAGAGAGAGAGAGAGAGAGAGAGTGAATGAGCGAGAGAGAGATAATGAGAGTGAGGCAGATATATAGATAGATACATACGGTAGATAGATAGATACATAGATAGATAGATAGATAGATAGATAGATAGATAGATAGATAGATAGATAGATAGATAGATAGACAGATAGATAGATAGATACCTGGGGAGATTATAGACACCAATCGAGCAGGTTTGCCAGTTAGTGGCAAATAACAACGGAGAAGCAAATACTAATACGAGAGAGCTTTTTGAACTTTGTGATTTTTTTAGTCTTACCCAACATATTGCTGAACCCACACGGGAAAACAATATCTTAGACCTGGTCTTCACTAACAACGACTCTCTAGTACACAGCATTAACATATCGGACACAACATACTCAGATCATAAATTAATTGAGATCAAAACAACCTTAGAAAGTGTACAGACAACCTCAGAATCGAGAACAAAAACCGGCCCCTTCAGTAAATTTAACTTCAATAACAAAAACATTATATGGGAAGAGGTAAATCAAGAAATGGAGGAAATAGACTGGGAAGATTTAATGGATAACCTGACACCAGCAGAATGTCTAGTCTTAATAACAGAAACCATGACCCAAATCTGTAGCCACCATATACCTGCAAGACAAACAAAACGAAGAAGCAAACAAGATCGGGAAAGGAGGAGGCTGTACAGAAGAAGAAAATTACTCACACAAAGATGCACACATCAAAATCTACAGGATAGGCAAAAGGTCGAAATAGATAGAGAAATTGTGGAAATTGAACAAAGGCTAAGAATATCATATGAACTACAACATATGGAAGAGGAGAGGAAAGCTATTGCAGGTATAAAGGAAAATTCCAAATACTTCTTTTCATACGCCAAACAAAAGGCTAAAACAACATCAAACATCGGCCCACTGAGCAAAGGGGACGGCTCTTTCACAGGGGACAAAAAGGAAATGAGCGAACTCTTAAGCAGGCAGTATGAAATGGCATTCAGTGAGCCTGATGAAACAAAAGTCATCAGACACCAAAATATATTTTTCATGGAAACCTTCCCCACGGAAACCCTCAGATGCTGGACGGTCCAAAAGACATAGAAGAGGCCATTTCCAACATGCCATCCCACTCGGCACCAGGCCCGGACTCATGGAATTCGATCCTAATGAAAAAAATGTAAGGAAAACCTCTCAAAACCCCTGGCTATAATGTGGAGAAGGAGTCTAGACACTGGTGACATACCAGATAGCTTGAAAAATGCAATAATTGCCCCACTGCATAAAGGAGGGAGTAAAGCACTACCAAAAAACTACCGCCCGGTAGCTCTAACCTCTCACATCATTAAAGTTTTCGAGCGAGTCCTGCGAAGCAAAATTTCAACATTCATGGAGACAAATGAACTACACAACACCGGTCAACATGGGTTCAGAGCGGGAAGATCATGTCTCTCACAACTTTTGGAACACTATGACAAAATTCTTAAAGCGCTAGAAGAAAAGAAAAACGTGGATGTCATTTACACCGATTTTGCTAAGGCATTTGATAAATGTGACCATGGTATAATAGCCCACAAACTGAAAGCAAAAGGTATAACTGGGAAAATCGGACGGTGGATATACAATTTCCTCGTAAACCGAAAACAATCGGTAGCAGTAAACCAAGTCACTTCTGAGCCTTCGGATGTTAAAAGCTCAGTGCCCCAAGGAACAGTGCTAGCGCCCCTTCTGTTCCTCATACTAATTTGATACATAGATACCAACACCAGACACAGTACGGTGTTGTCTTTTGCTGATGACACAAAATTAAGCAAGATAGTAAACACACAAGAGGACACGTGCCGACTGCAGGAAGACATGAATGTAGTGTTCCAGTGGACCAGGGAAAACAACATGCAATTCAATGAGGAAAAATTCCAATTAATACGGTACGGAGATAATAATGGTGTTAAAGAAATTACAAATTACTTAACAGAATCTAACCACATAATAGAACGGAAAGACAGTGTGAAAGACCTTGGGGTATTAATGTCTGAAATTATGGGTTTCAAAGTACATAACCAGGTCAAAGTGGCGGCTGCGAAACGTCTAACGGGTTGGATTCTGCGTACTTTTAAAACACGCGGTGAATTGCCTATGATAACGCTCTTCAAATCTCTAGTGCTACCGCGGCTTGAATACTGTAGCGTATTAACATCCCCATACAAAGCAGGTGAAATAAATGACGTAGAGAGTGTACAAAGAAATTTCACTTCGCATATAAGTTCGATAAAACATCTACACTATTGGGAGCGTTTAAGAGCACTGAATCTGTACTCACTGGAACGTAGAAGAGAACGTTACCTAATAATATACACGTGGAAAATCGCAGAGGGTTTAGTACCAAACCTACATACTCCGATAGTCATGAAATTCAGTGATAGGAGAGGCTGGGAATGCGAAATCCCCCGGATGAATAACAGGGGTGCTATGGGCTCTCTGCGAGAGGGCTGGTTATCACACAGAGGCCCACGTCTCTTCAACAAACTCCCACGGCGAGTAAGAGACATGAGGGACATCTCGTTAGACAACTTCAAGAGAGCCCTAGATGTCGAACTGCAAAAAGTGCCAGACGAGCCCATCCACGCAAGGGAGCGAGCTGTCGCTTCAAACAGTCTACTGCACCAAATCACCACCCATAACGAGGGGCATCGCGCTCCTTGGTGCCGCTAGAAGAGCGGCGAACACATCTAAAGGTATCTAAAGGTAAGGTAAGGTCATTGGAGGCCTCATAGGCGTGTGAAAAGGAGTTGCTGGAACTCCTGTTTCATTTGTCTGGCTTCCCTCACTGTTTCTGTTCGTGTCTCACCTACACAGAGTTATCCGGCTATAGTTGTCACAAACACGTCCTTCTATTAATTTCACTACACTATACAAGCACACCACACTTAAAAACAAATAACAAATAATAATAAAACATTAAAAAAAGAACTAGGCCTATCTACCTTTCAACTTTGGGAGGGACACTTGTTACAGGCAGCTTTGCCTTTTGTCTCCTTCATACATATAGAAAATAAAGATATATATATATATATATAAATAGATAGATAGATAAGGCTTCTCTTACACTTTTACAGCCCCCCTCCCCCTCTCTCTCTCTCACATCTTTCACATCTTTCTAAAAAATACTCCACATTTTTCGATCATGAATGTTTGCCATTTCTCTGTCTCTTTCTCATTCTTACCTACCTTCCATAGCAACCTCTGCCTTTATCTATCTCTTTGATGTTCTCTCTATGTTTGTATGTATGTATATATATATATATATATATATATATATATATATATATATATATATATATATATATATATATATATATATATATATATATATATATATATATATATATATATATATATATAGATATATATATATATATATATATATATAATTATATGCACACATATGTATATATAATCTGTTCAGATGCAGAGAGCAGAAGGTGATATACAGTTTATGATGAGTTATTGATAGTTATATTGATCGGACACAGTTCTAGGCATTTTTATGTTTTTATTTGTTCATGGTGTATTGCTTAGTGTGTTTAAAATCTGTATGTGGTAACCCAGGTTCAAATCCCGGTGGATCACATGTTTTCATTAATGTAATTGGAGGTGCTTGGTGTTGGAGTGGAATTAATGGAAATAGATTATCGAGAATTCTGTACTCATTGGAGAAAGAGAGAGGGGGAAACAAGATAAGAGAGAGAGAGAGAGAGAGAGAGCGAGCAAGCAGGAAGACCTAGCGACCATTGGCATCCTGTGAGGGGAAGTGAGGGAGTGAAGGGCCAGTTACTAGGAGGTGACAAGGAATAGTGTCTCATACATGGGGGAGATTGTAGGCACCCTCCCTAGTAGTTGGAGACCATAAATGCCCCCACACCCGCTCAACCTTCCCCTGACGACCCTTCTAAATGCTCTGAACCTCGGTCTCTTACTGTTATATTATTGAAGTGCATTGGGGTTTGTAATTGATGATTAATGTTAAGAACTGGGTGTTACTTAACTCTTACTATCAACTTTTGCAACATTCGTGGCCTTTCCTCAAATTTTCCCTCTTATCTATGGAACACCACCTCTCCTCTGCCAACCCTGATCTTCTCTTTCTCACCGAGACACAGTTGTCTGGGACTACTGACAGCAAAACCTTCTCTGTGTCCTACTATCTCTATCCTCAGTTTCAAGCCAAAGGTGGATGTTGCATATACGTACGCAACAATCTGACTTTCTCTCGTGTTCCCAACATTGATTCTTCTTAATTCTCAACTCTCTGGCTAAAGCTTTCTTGTCACTCTCAAACTAAATATTTCTGCGCTGTTTATCTCTCCCCTAATTCTACTGACTATCCAAAATTCTTTGACTATCTAACTTCTAAAGTGGAACACATTCTATCCATCTCTCCTTTTGCAGAAATCTCCATCTTAGGAGATTTCAACGTTCACCACCACCAATGGCTCTCCTCTCATATGACTGACCCACCTGGTGAAGAAGCCTACATCTTTTCTATCCTAAATGACCTAGAGCAGTTAGTCCAGCAACCCACCCGTATCCCGGATTGCTTCGGAGATCGTCCCAACATTCTTGACTTGTTTCTAGCTTCCAACCCTTCTTATACTGTCGATCTTTTCTCTCCTTTGGGCTTCTCCAACCATAAACCAATCTCTGTCACCTGTCCTATTTCTCCAGTAGGGCCACCCAATCCTCCCAGCCGGCAGTGCTTGTGGCACTTTGGCCGTTGGCGCTGCCGACTGGGAGGCTCTCCGGCAGTACTTCTTTGATTTCCCATGAAATTAATTTTGCTTCTGTGGCCGGGGAGCCTCGGAGAGTTCTGAATGCATTACCGAGGTAATCCTATCTGACATGGAGACATACATTCCATTTTTTTTTCTCTTAGACTAATGCAAACAAATCTTGGTTTACTCACGCTTGTTCTACTGCTGTCCACAACAAGGAGGAAGCATTCAAACGTTACTGACGCCTTCAAACTCAAGAATCTCATTCTTCCTATGTTTCTGCCCGGAATCAAGCCAAATCTGTACTTCGACTTGCCAAACACTCTTTTATCAATATTAAATCCACTGAACTATCCAACTCAGCTCTTCCCAAGGCTTCTGGCATCATTAACTCCTGTCCACTCACCGACTCTCTGCAATCTCTCTCTCTTCGCCGCAATGTTGCATCTCTCTCGCTATTCTATCGCTACTACAATAATCAGTGTTCTTCAGAGCTCTCTCAGTGTATACCACCTCCTCTACATGTGGTACGTAGTACCCGTCTTGCAACACAATCTCACCCCTACTCTGTGCAACTCTCCAATTCACGAGTGCAACGATAATCCCAATCTTTCATCTATTCAATAGCTGAGCTTTGGAACTCTCCCTGAATCCATCTTTCCCTCATCCTATGACTTAAACTGCTTCAAACTCTGTGTGTCCAGACATTGTGGCTCGAATATTCCTTGATTTTGGCCCTGTCACTCTTTCAACTCTGGGGGAGGCACTCGTTACAGGCAGTTTTGCCTTTTGTCTCCCTCATCTACATAGAAAAACAAAAATCAGACTATAGGTAAAAGCGACCTCATAAACATCACTAGATCTGTTGGTGCTTGCTTTCCTCTTGCAGTTTGAAGCGATCCATCCATGCAGTTGCTCAATCCTAGTAAGATAGTTTACACTGATACAAGTTGACTGCTATTACCGAACTTGATGATTACAGAGAGAGGTAGAGAGAGAGAGAGAGAGAGAGAGTGTGAGAGAGAGAGAGAAGGCGTGGGAGAGAGTGAGGAAGGGAGGGAGAGAGAGAGATAGTTACAAAGAGTTACATAGATACACAGACTACACAGACCTTGCGGTCCCTACTAGGTAGTCCGGACTTTATGCTAAAATAGAATTTGCTACAAAGTGGAAGGCAAGGATAGCTAAGCAGAAGGCTCTCTCCCCACCCACCGGAGAGAGAGAGAGAGAAAGGGGGTGCGTGGGAGAGGGAGAGAGAGAGAGAGATTAAAGACATCAAGAATGAAAAAATAAGAGAAAGCGAGCTATTGAAGACAATGAGAGAGAGAGAGAGCAGCTCGTGTGTCTCCAAGCGTTGGTCATTATACCTGCTTTGTGTATCTCTCTCTCTCTCTCTCTCTCTTTATCTCTCTCTCTCTTTATCTCTCTCTCTCTCTCTCTCTCTCTCTTGGTGTGTTTAATAGCTCGCTTGTGATTTTCTCTTGCTTGATGTCTTTACTCTATCTCACTCTCGCTCGCTCTCTCTCTCTCTCTCTCTCTCTCTCCCTCCCCCCCCCCCTCCACCCCCCCGAGACGTTATAGACTGCAGCACCGTTGATTCTTTTAAACTTCGCCTAGACAAATATCTCGCATAAAACCCGCGACTGACTGTGTGTGTAAATTAATAACTATATTTTATCCCCCCCCCCCCCAGTTACTAACCCCTCTGTCCCCTACTAACTTCCTAATCCTGCCATGGACATTAGTTCCAGTATTTCCCTTTCCAATGTTCCCTTACCCACTCTAAACCACTGTGTTTTGGAAGACAAGCAGCCAGCTAGAAGGGTCACTAGAGCTGTTGTTGCTTGATTTTCTGTGTACTCCCTTTCTACTCCTTTGTACTCTCTCTCTCTCTCTCTCACAAAATACACACAAGGGAATGGCAGGAAAATCGTCGTAAACCCTTTCACACACACACACACACACACACACTCTCTCTCTCTCTCTCTCTCCTAATCTCTTGTTTGTCTTCTCGCTCACTTTAATATTTTCTTTATATCTTTAATCTTTATTTTCACTCTTCTTATCCCCTTAGTCTTTTAACCCGGGAACTGCCGGGAGACTCTTAAGAGTTCCCCCGGCGGACTGCGGGGAAACTCAAGTCAGAGAAAAAAAAAATCAACTTTTGACATCGAAAAACAAAAACAAAATTTTTTTTTTTTTTTTTTTTTTTTGGCCCCTGGGCCATGCAAAATCTCAGTCCTCTACCTCCCCTCCTTCCCCACTTTCCTCCTCTCCTTCAGTTATCACCTATTTTCCCTGTTATTCCCTTATTCTGAGGTATATTTTCGTGCTAACATTAGAAATCCGGTTACAGGGTGTGGTCATCACTGATAGCAAGCGAATGCAAGAGAGAGAGAGAGAGTATCGATCGACTGTGTCTCAGTGGCCTTGGGGAAATTGGCGGGAAAGCAGCTTGCCTCACCCATACATTATACAACTCGCGGGCTATATCTCCGATTTTGACCATCCAAACGCTGTTTTCACTCGTTTTATTGTTGTTTCAGGTTAATACCTTTAGAATCAACCCATAATAGGCGCATATGGATAAGTATTAATGCTATTAATGGTACAATGAATATTTTAGTGATGGAAACACCTCAAATACGTCAGCACAGGGGGACGTTTCCAATTACCCCCATGCGCACTTGTTAGGTTAATCATAACTTTTGACTATGAGAGAGAGAGAGAGAGAGCATCATAACTTTTGACTATGAAAGAGAGAGCGAGATTAAAGACATTAAGAAAGAGAACATGAGAGAAAGAGAGCTATTAAACACACCAAGAAAGTGAGAGAGAGAGCGAGATCATAAAGAAAGAGAAAATGAGAGAAAGAGAGCTATTAAACACACCAAGAAAGTGAGAGAGAGAGAGAGATTAAAGACATCAAGAAAGAGAAAATGAGAGAAAGAGAGCTATTAAACACACCAAGAAAGTGAGAGAGAGAGCGAGATTCAAGACATCAAGAAAGAGAACATGAGAGAAAGAGAGCTATTAAACACACCAATAGAGAGAGAGACTAAATACATCAATAATGAGAAAATGAGAGAAAGCGAGCTATTAAACATATCAAGAAAGTGAGAGAGAGAGAGAGAGAGAGTATGGGTAGCATTATAATGAACCGCGCGTGTTTGAGTGTGTGTGTGCGTGTGTTTATGTATGTGTTTGAATATGTGTTATGTAGGTTAAGTGTGTGTGTGTGTTTTTGAGTGTATAATTGTGTTGTGTATTTAATAATAATAATAATATTAATAATCGGTTTATTTCAAGCCGGCAGCCAATGAGGTTTAAAATACACAGACTTAACCTAGATCTTATCCTAAGGGATCAACAGACTGATCCTGGCAGCTAACGAGAGTGCCTACATAACCCCGAGGGAGTAGGACGTGGGCAGGAGACTTTGTGGGTCCCCCGAGGCGGTCCGTCCAGACCTTGTCTTCACGGCCAGGGAAAGTTTTTGAGAGAACTTCCCCTGCCGGCGCGTGGGATCGAACCCCCGACACCAGAGCTAGCGCTCCCAATACACTGTACTAAGCGCGCTCGGCCACCATGACCGTGTGACCGTGTGCGCGTGTTTTGAGTGTGTGAACGTGTGTATATAAGTGTGTGTGTGTGTTTGTGTGGACGGCCATCGCTCACTTCTTCAACCCATCAACTCTGGTGTTCCTCAGGGGCCTGTCCTGTGTCCTCCCACCCCTATTCTGTCCAACTCTCTAACCCAAAACTGAACCGATTTCCCCAGTCTCTCTTCTATTTAACAAGTAACTTTGGAACTCTCTCCCTCAACCTATGACTTAAACTGCTTCAAGCTCCGTGTGTCCAGACATTTTGACCCTAACGTACCTTGAAATTTTGCTCCCTGTCACTCTTTCAACTTTGGAGTGACACTTGTTACAGGCAGCTTTACCTTTTGTCTCCTTCATTCACATACACTATATACTGCATATACTGTACCTACTGTATATGTCTTCAAGTATAATTTTTATGGTCGTCTTAGTGTGTGTGTGTGTGTGTGTGTGTGTGTTACTGTGTATTATACAGTATATATATATATATATATATATATATATATATATTCTCTTTTAAACAGACGAGGTTAAAGGCAACAGCAGTTTCAGCATTCAGGATTTTATTGTTACAGCTTTCAATAGTTCTAACAATTTTCCTCTGGGGTTCAGAGATGAGGTACAACAGGTTAGCAAAATTCATGGTGGATCCAACGTTTCACAAGTAAACATCTTGCATCTTCAGGGAATGGACAGGTAATGATTAGAATAAGGACAAAGCAACATATTTATACAAAATTCGAGGATCAAGAATAGGTAGGTGGGCGGAGCTACTGGGTGTGGGGTGGCTGTTCATTGGTGGAAGGCAGTCTATTCGCGAGACGGGCACTAAATCTTATCGGTGGTTGGTTGTTGGCTGTGGGTGGCTGTGATTGGTTGGTGTTGTCAGTTGTGTGCTGAGCGCGGAAAGGTAAGGGAGGAAGGGGGGCAGTATGCCTGTAGCGCTTGCCTGAAGGAAGAATTTGAAGGTCTTGTGTTTGGTTGTTGATGCTGGGGTTGAGCGTTTGGATGTATAGAGCTTCTAAAATAGCTAGTCTTCTGGGGTCTGATTCTTTGTCGAGTATGGTAGTTTGTTTGTCTAGGTCGGCGCGAGTTAGGGCAAGATGGTGGGGGGCTTGATAGTGATCTTTTATAGCGCCAGATTGAAGGTGGAGGGTTAGTCGACGGGAAAGGCGAGTCTGTGTCATTCCAACATAGGATAGGGGTCCACAGTCCCCAGAGGTGCAAATATGCTGGTATATCACATGATCGTCTTTCGGTTGGTTGGTGGAAATGGGGCGGTTACGGAGGACAAGGTTGGAGGTCTTAGGAGATTTGTAGTAAATAATGAGTTTTATTTTATTGTCAGGGTTGGTGGGGAGGACGTTTTTGTGAATTATTTCTTTCATAATGGATTCGTCTGTTGTGTGGTCGGAAGATATGTAGTTTCTGTAGAAAAATGTAATGTCATTGGCCGGGTTGGTGCTAGGGGGGTCTTGTTTGTACCATTTTTCTAGGTGGTGGTTGATAGCATTGGTGACGTCAGTGTTGGAATACCCATTGTTGACTAGGACCTGGGTGAGCCTTTCCAATTCATTGTGTGTGTCATTCCAGGTGGTGCAATGGGTGAGGGCTCTCCTGACATAGGCGGCGATGGTGGACTAATGGTATCGTTTAGGGCATTCACTTTCCCCATTAAGACATTGGCCATTGTTAGTAGGTTTGAGTACACTGTAGTTTTGAAGCCGTGGTCGTGGAGGGAGACAAGGAGGTCGAGGAAGGGTAGATGTCCATCGGTGGTTTCTTCGTATGTGAAGTTGAGTCCGGAGGCGGTCATGAAGCGCTGCTGGAGGTCCCTGAGTTCGCCCAGGTCCTTCACCCGCACGAAGATATCATCGATGTACCTGCAGTAGACAGTGGGCCGGTGGGCAGCCAGGAGTTCCTCTTCGATAGTTCCCATGAAGAAATTGGCGAACAGGACCCCCAGGGGGCTTCCCATCGCTACACCGTCGATTTGCTGGTACATATTCCCGCGGGGGCAGAGGAAAGGGGACTCCTTGGTACATAGTTCCAAGAGCGTCTTCAGGGCCTTCTCCGGGATGTCCAGGGGGGGCGTATTAGGGCAGTGGTAAACTCGACGTAGGATAAAATCTATGGTCTTGTCAACGGGCACGTTGGTAAACAAACTCTCTACGTCGAGGGAGGCGATGATGTGGTCGTTAGCAGGGGGGGCATCTCGTAGAATTTCTAGGAAGTCATAAGCAGAGTTGAGGTTGTATTGCCGAGGAACAAAAGGGGTGAGGAGTTTGTTCAGGGCCTTGGCGGTCTGGTAGGTAGCAGTAGGGATCTGTGATATGATGGGGCGGAGGGGGTTCCCGGGTTTGTGGGTTTTTATAGTACCGTAAGCATAACCTGGGGTGAATTCGCCGATGAGTTTCTTCAGGTGTACGCCATCGGCTTTGGCGTTGATAGCAGTGATGGTGCTGTTGGCTTTCCTTTTTATTTCGTCAGTAGGATTGCGAGTGATCCTTTTGAATTTGTTTTTATCACTAAGAATGTCGTCCATTTTCCGTAGGTATTCTTCTTTTCCGTGTATCACAAGGCAGGAGGCCTTATCAGCTCGTCGGATGATGATGTTGGGGTTCTCTTTAAGTTGTTTAGCGGCTTTGAAGTGGTGTTTGTTGAGGAGCTTGCTTTGGTGGGATCCCCTGGTTTTGGCGGCTTCTGCTAGTAGGGGGGGTTGTAGGGCTGGGGTGGTGGTGATCTTGCCGTCTTTCTGGGATCGTAGGATGTCATCCAGTAGGACTTCAATTTCAAGGCGTTTTCGGTGGGGTCCCGGCTTGGAAATGTAGTGGCAATTTAAGCCTTTGTTCAGTAGGTCTTCTTGGTCCGGCGTTATGGTGGTGTTGGTGCCCCCCCTGCTAACGACCACATCATCGCCTCCCTCGACGTAGAGAGTTTGTTTACCAACGTGCCCGTTGACAAGACCATAGATTTTATCCTACGTCGAGTTTACCACTGCCCTAATACGCCCCCCCTGGACATCCCGGAGAAGGCCCTGAAGACGCTCTTGGAACTATGTACCAAGGAGTCCCTTTCCTCTGCCCCCGCGGGAATATGTACCAGCAAATCGACGGTGTAGCGATGGGAAGCCCCCTGGGGGTCCTGTTCGCCAATTTCTTCATGGGAACTATCGAAGAGGAACTCCTGGCTGCCCACCGGCCCACTGTCTACTGCAGGTACATCGATGATATCTTCGTGCGGGTGAAGGACCTGGGCGAACTCAGGGACCTCCAGCAGCGCTTCATGGCCGCCTCCGGACTCAACTTCACATACGAAGAAACCACCGATGGACATCTACCCTTCCTCGACCTCCTTGTCTCCCTCCACGACCACGGCTTCAAAACTACAGTGTACACCAAACCTACTAACAATGGCCAATGTCTTAATGGGGAAAGTGAATGCCCTAAACGATACCATCAGTCCACCATCGCCGCCTATGTCAGGAGAGCCCTCACCCATTGCACCACCTGGAATGACACACACAATGAATTGGAAAGGCTCACCCAGGTCCTAGTCAACAATGGGTATTCCAACACTGACGTCACCAATGCCATCAACCACCACCTAGAAAAATGGTACAAACAAGACCCCCCTAGCACCAACCCGGCCAATGACATTACATTTTTCTACAGAAACTACATATCTTCCGACCACACAACAGACGAATCCATTATGAAAGAAATAATTCACAAAAACGTCCTCCCCACCAACCCTGACAATAAAATAAAACTCATTATTTACTACAAATCTCCTAAGACCTCCAACCTTGTCCTCCGTAACCGCCCCATTTCCACCAACCAACCGAAAGACGATCATGTGATATACCAGCATATTTGCACCTCTGGGGACTGTGGACCCCTATCCTATGTTGGAATGACACAGACTCGCCTTTCCCGTCGACTAACCCTCCACCTTCAATCTGGCGCTATAAAAGATCACTATCAAGCCCCCACCATCTTGCCCTAACTCGCGCCGACCTAGACAAACAAACTACCATACTCGACAAAGAATCAGACCCCAGAAGACTAGCTATTTTAGAAGCTCTATACATCCAAACGCTCAACCCCAGCATCAACAACCAAACACAAGACCTTCAAATTCTTCCTTCAGGCAAGCGCTACAGGCATACTTTCCCCCTCCTCCCTTACCTTTCCACGCTCAGCACACAACTGACAACACCAACCAATCACAGCCACCCACAGCCAACAACCAACCACCGATAAGATTTAGTGCCCGTCTCGCGAATAGACTGCCTTCCACCAATGAACAGCCACCCCACACCCAGTAGCTCCGCCCACCTACCTATTCTTGATCCTCGAATTTTGTATAAATATGTTGCTTTGTCTTTATTCTAATCATTACCTGTCCATTCCCTGAAGATGCAAGATGTTTACTTGTGAAACATTGGATCCACCATGAATTTTGCTAACCTGTTGTACCTCATCTCTGAACCCCAGAGGAAAATTGTTAGAACTATTGAAAGCTGTAACAATAAAATCCTGAATGCTGAAACTGCTGTTGCCTTTAACCTCGTCTGTTTAAAAGAGAATCTATTAGCTGGCTATACTAACATATATATATAAATATATATATATATATATATTATATATATATATATATATATTATATATATATATATATATACTGTATATACAATATATATATATATATATATATATATATATATATATATATATATATATATATATATATGTATATATATCATCTCCCCTTTCTCTCTCTCCTTCTTTTCTATCGGGTATGCCATCTCTACTAGAATTAAGTCCTGACCACCTCGTTTGCATCATTAGGTCTGTGTGGCCAGTGTATCAATGTAAATCTCTCTCTCTGTCTCTCTCTCTGGACTCCAGTGACTAGTGGAGTCTCCCATGGTTTAGTACTGGGTCCATTATTATTCATAATATATATTAATGATTTAGACAACGGCATTAATAACATAATTTCCAAATTCGCCGATGACACTAAGATAGGAAATACAATAATCTCGGAAAGCAATAGAAGTAGCCTGCAATCAGATTTAAACAAGATATCGGAGTGGTCAGAAAATTGGCAAATGCCCTTTAACGTAAATAAATGCCAGATACTACAAATAGGCTCCCAAAACAACAAATACCAATACCATATGAATAGAGAAAAGATAAAGAGCGTATCACAGATAAAAGACCTAGGAGTGCTTATCAATGAAAATCTAAAAGCTACAAGCCAATGCACCGCAGCATCTAACAAAGCAAATAGAGCACTAGGTTTCATTAAAAGAAATTTTCATTGTCATAGTAAAGACATAGTTGTACCACTATACAAAAGTATTGTGAGGCCACATCTGGAGTATGCTGTGCAGTTTTGGTCTCCCTACTTAATAAAAGTCATAGAGAAACTAGAATCCGTTCAGCGTAGAGCAACAAAGTTAATCCCTTCCCTTAGAAATAAACCATACTATGAGAGATTAAGCGAACTCGACCTGTTTTCGCTTAAGAAACGGAGAATAAGGGGACAGCTGATAGAGTGTTTTGAGATACTAAAAGGCTTTAGTAACGTAAATTCTAATAATCTATTTAAGATAGCCAAAGAAGGTTCCACAAGAGGAAACAAATTAAAACTAACAGGCAGGAAAGCGAACCTAGACATAACTAAACAAAAATTCACCCACAGTATTATTATTGAGTGGAATAAGCTCCCTAATGCAGTTAATGACAGTGACTCAATATACACATTTAAAAAAAGGTTAGACTCATATCACAGAAAAGTTGGTCTGCAGTAGAAGCTGATCACTGACAAGAGAACCTGGCAGAAATGAACACGTTTTCAGTTGAAGAGATCAGGGGAAAAAAAGAAAAAGAAAAAAGTAAAGGTGTGCATGCCTTTTCCTTTCCATTTCTAACTATACTATAAATTCTTTCAGGTGATTTCTAAGCCCTGCAAGGTTATTCACTTCTAACTATTTTCATGTACGGCATATTGCCGGAGGGAGCGGAGGGTGAGGAGAGAGCCTTCATCTTTGCTTTCATTTCCTTCCACGTTCTCTTAGGGTTGCTATCTCTATTAGGATTAAGTCCTGGCCATCTCGCAGGGATCGTAAGATCTGTGTGGCCAGTGTATCTATGTAAATCTCTGTCTCTTTCTCTCTCTCTAGCCCTAGGAAGGTTAGGAATCCTCCTCCCCTTGTAGACTTCACCTAGTAGACAAGACAGAGAAAGGGGCGAGGGAACGTTGAAGTGGTCCCGGCCCCTAAGAATTGAGACTTTAAATGTTGTTTCTATTCGGGCTCTGTCTCGAATCGTCCACCCCCAGCTGTGGAGTGCCTAAGTACATACATATACTGTACATACAAAATATATGTTGTTACGTATCTTGATCCTCAAGTGGTTAACTTGATGAAACTAGATAGCACAGAGATATATATTAAGGTATCAGTCAGTTGAAGGCAAAACGAAAGTAAAATCTAATACAATTATTTCCTGTTGTTGCTTCCTTTCCTTTTGGATCTTAGGACTTGGTATCCTTTATTGACTGATACTCTTTAATTATGGAAAAATACTGAAACTAATTAAAGTCATGTAGTATTTATAAAGAATTATTATTTAACCGAAGCTTAGTAGGCTATGGTTATGAACCGAATAAGTTATATCTAAAGAAGGACTATTAATTATATAATTTATCAAGTCTTGAAAGATAAATATTAAGGTAAGAATATTTCTGTCTCTTACCCTTTTTGAAATGAATAGATAGTTTTCTTATATCATGTCCTTTTATTTATATTTAATGTAGTTATTATTCTTGGTTCTTATCTTACGTTAATAGTATTATATTATTATTATCAGGATTAATATCAAAGTCACATAAAAAGTTAGATATATATTTAATAATTAGATAAATGTATTTTTTAACCACGTAACATTGAGGTTTGATTATGAGTAAATTAAGTTACAGGATCGCTTCATAGATTCGATTCAGGTCTCACTCAAATAATATGAAAAGCAAAAATAATATTTTGAAGCTAAAAGAATTTTCTTCAGCTTAGGAAATCACTAGAAGTAACATTAAAACAGCCATGTTAGTCTAAGGCGATATTACTAATAAGAGACAATAGTATCACCGTACTTGTTCTTACCAGCAATGTAAGCTTAATTAAAAGAAAATGAAAGAACTCGTAAGTATTAATATAAAACAATAGTATTACTTTTATCATAACCCAATTACTTAAAGAGTTGCTTTAGTCCACAAGTCAGTCAACTAAAATAGTTAAGTACATAATAGTAGCGTTAACGTTAATTCCCAATCACATATCTCACTAACCAACATAAGTGTTTTACACCGAACACACTTAATACACACTTATATAATCTGACTGACAGTCACAATCCCATTATAATACTTCACCCCGTCTTCCTCCAGCTGCAAGTTCACCTTCCCAACTCCAAATGTGACTGATTTGAATGCCCACTACTCGGGTCTTATATACTATGCAATGATGGTGTAGGAACGAATCAGGAGGCGGGGGATGGTGCGCGCCCCAATCACAGCTCCTCTAGTTGCGTAGCAGATGCGTGGTCCAATGGTATCGATCATCGTCATAGTGTCGGGTCATCGAAGTAGTTTGCAGGGTCCCATATGACACACGCAGGTGTGAAGGCTTGTTTGCTGGTATGCAGACGAGCTGGTTTCCCACGCTGGTTCGCTCGCTGGTCTGCTTCGCCGCCTGGGTAATTCGGCACTCCTTCAACTCTTAACTCTAACTCTTAAATAAACACAAACAGGGCTCCGTATGTCAGACCTCCCCCCTAGAAAAGAGTTTAAGGAGTATAGTACATAATATACATAATACATAATTAGATTCACCACCAGATTGGCAACAGCAAGATTATAATGAGGATATAATAAGGATATCACCCAAAGTAGGCAACGTCTCCAGGTACCACATCAGAACATAGCCGGAACGTAGCTGGAGCGTTATTCGAACTGCAAGGCATTATCTCACAGCTGAAGGCTTGAAAGCGCACTACTAAAGCATGATATTTACCTCGCTACAAGGGAGAGCTAATTGCCAAAATCCTCTCATTAAGTTAATCTTACTGCTGTATGAGGCCAACTGGTAAATGCAATCTTTAATAGATACGTGATAGGCAATCGGCTAGCACGTTCTGGACCCCCTTAATATGTTTAACATCCAGGGAGTATTCCTGCAGCAACAAACTCCACCTGGTTAGTCGTTGGTTTTTATTTTGGAACTTATGCAACAATTTTAAGGGGTGATGGTCAGTATACACAGTGATGGCACCAGAGGCAGATTGCACATAGACAGCAAAGTATTGAAGGGATAAAATTAATGCTAACAGCTCCTTCTCAATGACTGAATAGTTACGTTGAGCAGAATTTAATTTGTTACTAAAATAGCACACAGAATGCAATACTTCGCATTAAAGGCCTCCTCACATTCGGAGGACCACTCAAACTTCACATCCTTACGGAGAAGATCTGTCAGGGGAGCTGTTAACCTAGAAAAGTTTAAGATGAAACGCCTATAATAACCAATCATTCCTAGGTACCTTTGGATATGTTTCTTAGTGCTAGGAGCTGGGAATTCTAGAATAGACTCTACCTTTGCTTGAGGAGGTGCAACCTGCCCCTGACCTACCGTATATCCTAGATACTGGACCGTACTCTTTACAAAGGTGCATTTCTTAAGATTAACCACCAGATTGGCATCAGCAAGATTTAAGAACAGCAATCTAAGTTGGTAAAGATGCTCCTCCCATGACTGTGAAAAGATAAGAATATCATCGATGTAGACAACGCATCCAGGTACCCCTTCAGTCACCAAATTCATGAGGCGCTGGAATGTAGCTGGAGTGTTTTTCAAGCCGTAGGGCATTATGTTACAGCAGAAGGCTTGATTATTGACTACAAAGCATGATATTTCCCTCGCTCTAGGGGTGAGAGCTACTTGCCAATATCTCTACATTAAGTCAATCTTGCTGATATACAGTAGGTGGCTGTACCAATCTGGTCAATGCAGTCGTCGATCCGTGGCAGTGGGTAGGTATCGTTCTTTGTGACAGCATTAACTTGCCTATAGTTCATACATAACCTATGGCTCCCGTCTGGCTTTGGCACAAGTATGACCGGACTACTCCACTGGCTTAAGGCCCTAGTGATCAGCTCGTTTGACAACATGAAGTCAAGCTCGACCTGCAGTATTCTCCTGCGTTGTGGTGAGACACGGTAGGGGGATAGTTTAATGGGTGTTGCATCCCCTACGTCGATGTCGTGCACGGCCAAAGAAGTGAGCCCTGGAGTATCACGGAACACACTGGGAGACTGAGATAAAACAGAGATTAGTTGGTTCGCTTGATCAGAGGGAAGATGACATAGTTTAGATGGTAATTCCCCCCAAGCTACTGAGTTATACTTAAAGTTGGATAGGCTACATGACAAGTCAAAGTCTGCATGGATACCTTCAGGCTCTGGAACAGTCTGTTGCGGGTCAGTAAGAGAACTGAAGACTTCGTCCGCACCAGGCTGTCCAGAGGTCCTGACATTCACTGCCACAGTGGGAGAATCTGGAGGAGAGGAATCAGGGGACCTATGGTAGGGTTTCAACATATTTATATGGAATACTTGCGTGGGCTTTCTCCTGTCTGGGGTAGTTACTAGATAATCGGTAATGCTCACCCTCTGAATGATCTTATATGGGCCCCTGAACTTGGCAGATAAAGGTTGGCCAAAAAGGGGGAGCAGGACCAAAACCTCATCACCGGGCTGAAACTCCCTCTCACGGGCTTTTCTGTCATACCAGTTCTTCATGGAGCTTTTAGCCACTGTCAAGTTTTGAGCTGCAAACTCACATGAGGATCTCAGCCGGGTTTTGAAATCTGAAACATACTTGAGGAGGTTTTGGTTCCCCTCCTGGCCAACTAGGCTATCCTGCAATAGTTGCAAAGGACCTCTTACCTGGTGACCGAAAACTAGCTCATTAGGGGAAAAACCCAGGGATTCAGTTGGAACCTCACGAGTAGCAAATAAAAGAAAAGGTACCCCCTTATCCCACTCAACTCCGGTCTCTGTACAATATTTACGCAACATGGCTTTCAAAGTTTGATGAAACCGTTCGAGAACCCCTTGACTCTCTGGGTGGTAGGTGCTCGACTTAACATGCTCGATACCCAACTCCTTCAGGGACTGCTGAAAAATGTTAGAGGTAAAATTAGTTCCTTGATCACTTTGCACCTCATGTGGGAAACCCATTCTGGTGAAGAATTTGAGCAGTTCCTTGATGACAGTTGGAGCAGAGGTAGTCCTTAAGGGTATAGCCTCTGGGTAGCGAGTTGCCATGTCCATAATCGTTAATAAATAAATGTTACCTTGGGAAGTCTTAGGCAATGGGCCTACAATGTCCACTACCACCCGAGTAAAAGGATTCTCGAAGACGGGCAAGGGTACCAGAGGATGTACAGGCACCTTCTGATTGGGTTTTCCTGTCATCTGGCAGGTGTGACACACTCTACAAAACTCCACTACTTCTGCACGCATTCCTGGCTCTGATTCTGTCTAGAGTTTTTCTCACACCTAGGTGTCCTGCCAATGGTATACAATGTGCCATTTCCAAGATATCTCTACGACAAGGTTTGGGGACTACTACTTGATGGACGTCCCAGGCCCCGTCATCGATTGGTCTGTGTAGCTGTCTCCATCTACGCCACAATACTCCTCCTTTGAGGTAGAAACATTCACCACCCTCCTTCTCACATTCCTCTTCACTCACGGCCCTGGCAGCTAACTCCTTGCATTCTCTATCATTTTTCTGTAGCTCTACCAGGCCACTAGGACAATTTGGAGGGGTTTCATGGTCATCGTTAGGGCCATAAAGGTGTCAGATAAATCCACCTCAGTCACATCATCAGGCACAGTTGGAGCATCATTCACACTCTCATCATCCCTTTCATCAACTCTTACATTCGGTACATTTCTGTCTGAGGGAACTGCTACTTGAGACATTGAACATGTGACAGCACACACAGGGAAAACTGTTGGCATCTCCTTTTCGAGCTCACCGGTTAGTGGCTCGTTAACAGGGGAAAGTGACAAAATGGGGTCTGGTCGGACCTTCTCACCTGCTACATCATTCCCCAAAAGGAGTGTTACCCCGGGCACAGGGATATCTTGGGACCTACACAAAGCTATGGTGGCCTCACTCTGTAGTAACTCACATTCAATTTCGCCTTTTACCAAGTATGCATAAAATTGGCCTCCAGCACCTCTCATTAGAACTGGTTCGCCAGGTGGGCACTCAGTGTAAGGATTCACCATGATAGTGCTAGTAGAACCTGTGTCTCTCAGAATTTTTACCTCATGCATGCAATCATTTAATCTCACGTTGCCAAATGAAATAAAGGGACGGTAACTGTCCTGCACTGATGGTGAAATTATTATTGGCTTAACCCTAGTGGGTTGCACCACGCATACTACTACACCCCTGTCTAGATGGTTTATGTTAGCTGCTAGGTACTCCTTCTGTCGGGAGTCCTGTATTAAAGGAACTTTTGGTGCTAGGTACTCCTTCTGTCGGGAGTCCTGCATTAAAGGCACATATGGAGTTTGAGATACGGCGGCAACTGTCTGCCCCGATCTCTCGGTTCTCTCCTTGGCCCAGCACTGAAAAGCTAGGTGGCCTCTCTTGCCACAAAAAGTACATACTTTAGGGGATACGGGAACGTTCCCTCTTTGAGCATTACTATTACTTTGGGCCCCACCTCTGTTACCATTGCCCTGAGTCGCATTTTTAGTTGGGGGAACAATTCTATTTTGGCTAGCTGGGGAAAACGTTACAGGCTTGTGACTGGGTCTGTCAGATTTGTGATTGGGATACTTAGAATTAGAACTAAAATTATCGTAGGGCGAAATTTGTTGTTGAGCACGTATGTGTCAGCCATGTCAGCGGCGTCGGCAAGACAATCTACCTTTTTCCCCCTTAAATGATAGGCTACAGAAGAATCAATTTTCCATGGGAAATTTTCTAACAGGACCAACTCCTTCAGATCATTGTAGCTTGTGACTTTCTTACTCTTGACCCAATGATTGAAAGTTTTAGTCATGGTCCTGGCAAATACCTTATGGGTTTCTTCTACTTTCTTCTGGTTTTTATGGAAAGATTGCCTGTAAGCCTCAGGCTGTAATTGATAGGTTTTTAGGATAGCTTCTTTGAGATTGTCATAATCCTGCCTAACCTCTTCTACATCTGACAAATACGTGGCTCGAGCCTGCCCTGTCAAAACGGTTTGTAACATAAAAGGCCATTGATCTCTTGTCCACCTCATACCTCCAGCAACTTCCTCAAACAAAACAAAGAAATCCTCCACATTATCCTCAGTGAAAAGTGGAATGACACTGGTCATAGTCAATCCCAGAGGGGGAGCAATTAAGGGAGCATTTGTATTGACATTTAGTTGAGCTGTACGATATTGACATTGATATTGTTCGGTCGTTGCTCTGGCTTGTTCGGCATTTATTCTGGCTTGTTCGGTCTTTATTCTGGCTAGTTCTAGTTCGAATAATTGATCAACGGTAAAACCAGGTGGCAATTGTTCGTCAAGTTAGCTAGGATTACCACCAACTGCTCAGTCACCCTCCCCGCCTTCTACAGGGAACAGGTGGTTTTTATGGTCTGAGCCATCTCTACTTTGGACATGTTTGAGACAGTTAACCCCTTCAGACTCATATGACGCAGAGGTTGCCAGATTAGCAATAAGAAATAGAGTTCTCTCACTCTTATAATTACCTCTCCAAAATTAGTTTTCTGCCCACAGCTAACTCAAAGACAACTGCAGAGGTTGAAGTAACTAAACTAAAGGTTTCTAAATACCCCTGATGGTAACAAAGGCTTTAAAGTATCCCTAATCGGTTCAAAATCGCGCCATATGTTGGAGAGGGTTAACTGGAGATGTGAGGCAAGCACTTTCAGTTCGGATTTTGACAGACGGTCAATTTCAGGGGCTGTGGGTTCTGATTCTACGAAAACCCGAGCATCTTCGTCATTAACTATATCAGGCATGATTAATATTTGATTTTTAAGTAGTGAAACGGTAATGAAACTGAGTGAAACTGTATGAAACGAATCCTGGCAAGGTCGCCACTCTTCTGTTACGTATCTTGATACTCAAGTGGTTAACTTGATGAATCTAGATAGCACAGAGATATATTAAGGTATCAGTCAGCTGAAGGCAAAACGAAAGTAAAATCTAATAAAATTATTTCCTGTTGTTTCTTCCTTTCCTTTTGGATCTTAGGACTTGGTATCCTTTATTGACTGATACTCTTCAATTATGAAAAAATACTGAAACTAATTAAAGTCATGTAGTATTTATAATGAATTATTATTTAACCGAAGCTTAGTAAGCTATGGTTATTAACCGAATAAGTTATATCTAAAGAAGGACTATTAATTATATATATCAAGTCTTGAAAGATAAATATTAAGGTAAGAATACTTCTGTCTCTTACCCTTTTTTTTAATGAATAGATAGTTTTCTTATATCATGTCCTTTTATTTATATTTAATGTTGTTATTATTCTTGGTTCTTCTCTTACGTTCATAGTATTATATTATTATTATCAGGATTAATATCAAAGTCACATAAAAAGTTAGATATATATTTAATAATTAGATAAATGTATTTTTTAACCACGTAACATTGAAGTTTGATTATGAGTAAATTAAGTTACAGGATCGCTTCATAGATTCGATTCAGGTCTCACTCAAATAATATGAAAAGCAAAAATAATATTTTGAAGCTAAAAGAATTTTCTTCAGCTTAGGAAATCACTAGAAGTAACATTAAAACAGCCATGTTAGTCTAAGGCGATATACAAATATGAGACAATAGTATCACCGTACTTGGTCTTACCAGCAATGTAAGCTTAATTAAAAGAAAATGAAAGAACTCGTAAGTATTAATATAAAACAATAGTATTACTTTTATCATAACCCAATTACTTAAAGAGTTGCTTTAGTCCACAAGTCAGTCAACTAAAATAGTTAAGTACATAATAGTAGCGTTAACGTTAATTCCCAATCACATATCTCACTAACCAACATAAGTGTTTTACACCGAACACACTTAACACACACTTATATAATCTGACTGACAGTCACAATCCCATTATAATACTTCACCCCGTCTTCCTCCAGCTGCAAGTTCACCTTCCCAACTCCAAATGTGACTGATTTGAATGCCCACTACTCGGGTCTTATATATACTATGCAATGATGGTGTAGGAACGAATCAGGAGGCAGGGGATGGTGCGCGCCCCAATCACAGCTCCTCTAGTTGCGTAGCAGATGCGTGGTCCAATGGTATCGATCATCGTCATAGCGTCGGGTCATTGAAGTAGTTTGCAGGGTCCCATATGACGCACGCAGGTGTGAAGGCTTGTTTGCTGGTATGCAGACAAGCTGGTTTCCCACGCTGGTTCGCTCGCTGGCCTGCTTCGCCGCCTGGGTAATTCGGCACTCCTTCAACTCTTAACTCTTAAATAAACACATACAGGGCTCCGTATGTCAGAATGTTTATATAATTATGTGCACGGGTATATATATATATATGTGTGTATGTATGTGTGTGAGAACGTGTGGGCCTATGTATGTTTGTGTATATGAGTGTGTGTGTGTGTGTGTGTGTGTGTGCAGGTGACATAAATTATGCACACGAGGTCATAGAGGTGCATGACCTTCCTTCCTTCCTTCCTTCCTTCTTTCCTTCCTTTCTTCCTTCCTTCCTCCTTCCTTCCTTCCTTCCTTCCTTCCTCCCTCCCTCCCTCCTTCCTTCCTTCCTTCCTTCCTTCCTCCCTCCTTCCGTCCTTCCTTCATTCCTACCTCCCTCCTTCCTTCCTTCATTACTTCCTTCCTCCCTCCGTTCTTCCTTCCTTCCTTCCTTCATTCATTTCTTCCTTTTGTCCTTCCTTCCTTCTTTTCTTCCTTCTTTCCTTCCTTCCTCCCTCCCCCATTCCTTCCTTCCTTCCACCCTTTCTTCCTTCTTTCCTTCCTCCCTTCCTTCCTCCCTTCATTCCTTCCTCCCTCCCTTCCTTCCTTCCTTCCTTACTTCTTTCCTTCCTTCCTTCTGTTCTTCCTTCCTTCCTTCTTTCTTCCTTCCTCCCTTTCATCCTTTCTCTCTCCCCCCTCCCTCCCTATTTCCCTTCCATCCTTCCTTCCTTCTCTCTCTCTATCTCTACTACTGGCAAATCAAATTTAGACCTACCATCGTAATATAGCCTTGACCGTTCTCTCTCTCCCTCTCTCTCTCTCTCTCTCTCTCTCTCTCCCTCTCTCTCTCTCTCTCTCTCTCTCTCTCTCTCTCTCTCTCTCTCACACACACACACTGCTGGCAATCTCCGTTTCCCCCTCAGGCTCTTCCTCCCACTCTGTCTTTATTTCCTCTCTTTTTTCTCTTTCAGTTTCCTTTTATCAGTCAATATCTCGTTTTCTCACTATCTTTCATCCTCACTATCTTTCTCTCACTATCTTTCTCTCTCGCTATCTTTCTTTCTCACTTTCTTCCTCGCTATCTATTTGTTTCTCATTATCTTTCTTCATCACTATCTTTCTCACACATTCTTTCTCCCTATTTTTATCGCTATCTTGATTGCCCCCTTTCTCAATATATTTTTCCTTTACTATCTTTTCTCATCTCTCTCACCATCTGTCTTTCTCACTATCTTTTTCTTTTTCTCTTTTTCTTCCTTCCCGTATCGCTTATATTTATTTTCCCCTTACTCTTTATTTTCTTTTTTCCTCTTTTTCTTACTTTTTCAACTTACACTTACAAACACACAAACACACTCACACACACACACATACACACTCAATTTGGGCAAGTCTCCTAACGGTGTAGCTTCTGTTCACCTAGCAGTATAAATAGGAACCTGGAATAAGTGGACGAAGTTGTGACGTCCCATCTGTATCTGGGGTTGGCGATTGGTTACAAGGCGTGATGGGTATCGTACTGGTCAATGGGCATGGCTCCTGGGTTTCTCCTATGGGGCCCTCCGAAAACCACCCACAACCAACATACAAGACCATCTTCAGGTTTCACTAGCCACCAGAGTGAAACGTCAAGTAGCACAGTATATGGATGGAAACAAACTGGTGGAACCCCCCGAACAGCAACCAAACAGGGCCCAGAAGCACCAGGACAAGGAAGAGGAAGAGGCTGAACAGCTACGTAAGAGGGTCGCGGCGAAGCTGGCGGATAGTGACATCAAAGGGGCCGTCAGACTGTTGTCCTCTTCAGAAGGTTTTGCTGGTCAAGGCACCGAAGTTGTTGAAGCCCTACAAGAAAAGCACCCACCTACACCTAGGGACCTAAACCTCCCCCCTGCCCCAAATGACCAGATGCGCCAACCTTTAGTTGTCACGAAGGAGCAGGTGCTTGCCGCAGTGACTTCATTCCCAGCAGGCTCAGCCGCGGGGCCAGATGGTATCCGACCCGCCCACCTCAAAGGCCTCTTGGGTCAGGGATCAGGAGCTGCTGGGGAGGCACTCTTGGAAACCCTCACCAAATTCATCAACATGGTTTTAAGAGGGGAAGTACCCGACTGTGCCACACCCCTATTTTTTGGGGCATCACTCTGTGCACTGGCAAAAAAAGATGGCGGAGTGCGCCCAATAGCAGTAGGGAACACCTTCCGCCGCCTTGCCACAAAGGTGGGTTTGAAACCACTCTCGAATGGCCTAGGTCAACACTTAAGACCAGTTCAACTAGGTTTCGGAACTCCAGGGGGGTGTGAAGCTGCTGTACACGCAACCCGCACCTATCTCAGCCAAGCCCAAGAAAAACGAGTGCTTCTAAAGATTGACATGCGGAACGCATTCAACAGCATTCGCAGGGATGTCTTCCTCCGTGCAGCTCAAGAACACATCCCCACTCTGTACCCCCTACTTTGGCAGGCTTATTCCAAACCTTCAATCCTGATTTTTGGCGAGACGGTAATCCCATCAGCGACCGGGTTACAGCAGGGAGATCCAGGTGGTCCTGCTCTTTTCTCAATAGGGGTGGATGCAGCAGCTAACAAAGTAAGGTCAGAACTGAATGTATGGTACCTGGACGATGCAACCTTGGGTGGATCAGTAGAGAACGTTCTAACCGACCTAAATAACATCGTAACTGACCTCGGCCAGGCCGGGCTAGTGATAAATGACACCAAATGTGAACTTGTCCTCCTCAACCACACACGTGAACAAGGAGAAGAGACTCAGGCCCTGTTTCGAAACATATTGCCAGATGTAAAGATCCTTCAGGAGCACCAGCAAACCCTATTAGGTTCCCCACTAACTCTGGCAGCAATCCCACCAGCACTTCAAGTTAAAAAGGAGGAGCTTCAACGTCTCGTGAGTCGCCTGATACACATCGATGCCCACTCAGCTCTGGCCCTGCTCAAGAACTGTTTCTCCATCCCAAAACTCCAATGCCTCCTGCGCACATCGATGACTTACACGAACAATGGTGGCCTCCAAGAATTAGACAGCATAATCCGAGAAGCAGTGACCAGCATCACCAACGTGGAATTTAAAGAACGGGCCTGGACACAAGCCACCCTTCCTGTCCGCCTCGGGGGCTTGGGCATACGGAGAGCCTCGGATATTGCCTCCCCAGCCTTTATCTCTTCCCTCATCGCGACCAACGACCTCGTATTGTCCATCCTTTCTTCTCAACCCGGAATGACACTTAATGGGGACATAACAGCAGCGCTTAACACCTGGAAGGGAAGTACAGGAGTAGAGGAGGAGCCTCAGGGTACCTCCAGGAGCAAGCAGAAAGTGTGGGATACCATCTCGGCGAAGAAAACTCAAGAAAATCTCCTAACCAATGCAGACCAGGTTGCAAAAGCACGCCTCCAGGCAGCCGCCCGTTCGGAGAGTGGCTTGTGGTTACACGCCATCCCCATCCCACCTCTTGGAACTCACTTGGATGCTGAAGCGCTCCGGGTTGCCATCGCACTCAGAGTGGGTGCAGCAGTTTGTCACCCACACACTTGCAAGTGTGGTGGGTGGATGGATGCTCAAGGTCACCATGCCTTGTCATGTAATTACAATGCAGGCCGCCTGCCAAGACACTCTGCACTAAATGATGTCATAAAACAGGCCCTGCAGAGTGCTAACCGTGCATCAATCCTCGAACCACATGGACTTCACAGAGAAGACGGCAAACGGCCAGTGGGATGACCACTTTCCCTTACAAGAATGGCCGGTGCCTCGTGTGGGATGCCACATGTGTTGACACTTTCTCCACAACCAACATCGCCAGAAACGCCGACGAAGCAGGTGAAGCCGCCCGGATAGCAGAAAATAAAAAGCGAGAAAAATATCAAGCCATCGCCAGAAATCATCAGTTCGAGCCCCTGGTTTCGAAACTTCAGGAGTCTTCGGCCCTACCACCCTTAAGATGGTGAATGAAATAGGCCGTAAAATCAGAGAAGTTTCAGGAGAACCCCGGGAAACCCTCTGGCTCAAGCAAAGACTAGGGATGGCTATCCTCCGGGGCAATGCCACCAGCGTCATGAGCTCAGTTCGACAGGACTGGGTCATGCCACTGTGTGAGGCCCGGGCAGGAGTGGTGTATCCGTAGTCTTTCCACAGTAGGGTAAAACAAAACATAAACTTTATTTGTATGTACCATGTGTGATGCACATAAATAAAAGGGGATGTGTCGGATGGTTGAAAGCCACAGTTGCTCGCGCGTTTGGGGCTAGCAACACGTATTATGAAAAACATGCATCCTCCTTCATTCACTGTCCCCCCCTTCACTCACTCAACCCCACAATTTGCCGGAGGATAACAGGTTTTTCACAATACGTAGACGGAGGTCTTTTTAAAAAAAAAATAATAATAAGCTACTGGTCAACCTAAGCCTTCGGGTGAGACTGGTACCGTAGTGAGAATGGTACCGTACAGATTAACCCTAAGCCTTCGTTTCCAGATGTCGCCAATTGGCCAAAATACAGACTACACACACATCCACAGCCATTCCAACGATACATAAACACTTAACATGCATTTCACGCAACACATTCCCAGTTAAGGAGGCGCGATAATAATGAGCTTAGCTCGCATTGCGTGGATCCCCTTGACGAACAAGCAAGTGGACACACACACACTCACACACATACATATATGCACACTACCACCAAATATTTCCACACTTTTTTTCTCCTTTCATTCTTTCTTTCTTTCAATCTTTATTTATTTGTTTGATTATTTATTTATTTATATATTTATTTATGTGTATGTTCCTTTCTTGCTTTCATTCTATATATATTTACTGTATATATGTATTTATTCATTTATTTATTTATATTTTGTATCTTCCTCATCCCCATCTTAACTCATTGGCTGCGAGAGACAGACGTTCTGGAACGCTATGGAAATTTAAAGCAATATACAGGCTTTTAAGGCCTGTGGGAATGAGTGTTAATGAGTGGGAGCGCGGGAGGCTCCCCTCTGCTCTCCAGCACGGCTACCGGGGCACTGAAACTCGGGCCTCGCACCTCGTCAGACAATGCAGCACTGCCTAAGGCAAATGTAGCGCGACATTAGCGACATTGCTCATAATTAGCGAATAATAGCCGATGACTATGGTAGCGCTGCGGATGAACACCGCTAGCTACGAAGCTCGTTCTGGTGTAATTTTAAAGCTATTTTCTTCTAGTTTTTGACTGAATACATTTCATTTCATTCAGATACTTGTTTTAGGGGAGAATTTTAGTTTGCTCCCTAGACCTTTATAAAGCTTTAAAAACACCCCAGACCCCCCTTGATGATAAATGTGTACAATTTTCAGTTGAAAAATATCCTGGCCAAAGGCAGGTTTCTCTTAAGTTCAGGATCGCTTTCGCTCGCCAACAAAAAATAACACCTAAATGGGACGAAAGGTCTTAATATTGACAAAGAAATTAAGTGAAAGGTCTCAAAATCGCCAAACTAACGAAAAGAATGTCTTAAAATCTCAAAACGAATATGCTAAACATGAGGGAGAAGCGAGTCGAGAAAAAGCGACTACCTCCCCCTTAACCCTTAACTGGCGGCGCCCGGCTATTGTCGAGTGAAATCAATGTGGCCTATGGGCGGGGCCCGGCTATTGTCGAATGCAATTTTGAGCACGTAATGTGCTCTGAGAGAGAGCGGAGCGGTGGGAGGAGCGTAGATTACCTC
>CM064520.1:34130339-34132839 GCA_032716605.1 Paralithodes platypus | reverse complement strand
TATTTGCTGTATGTATTATGTATTTGCTGTATGTATTATGTATTATGTATTTGTTGTATGTATTTTTGTATGTATTATGTATGTATTATGAATGCATTATGTATGTATTATGTATGTATTTGGTATTATGTATATGAATGTATTATGTATTATGTATGTATGTATTGTATGTATTATGTATGTACAGTATATGTATGTATTATGTATGTATTATGAATGCATTATGTATGTATTATGTATTATGTATATATTATGTAATATGTATGTATTTTGTATGCATGTTAGAGGGATGGTTCACTTTTTGGTCGATTATTTCATATATTCATATTTGTTTTAGTTTCCTTCCTAGACATCTATCAAGCTTTAAAAAAACACCCCCTAGAACCCCCCCCCCCCCCCCCCTCCCTAAAGATAAATTTGTATGCTTGTCGATAGAAAAATGTCCCAGCCGAAGGCCAGTTCCTCTTAAAATTACAGGCTCGCTATCGATCGCTAGGAAAAAATCGACACCTAAATGACACGAAAGTCTTGATATCGATAAAGAAATGGGATGAAAGGTCTTAAAATCACCCAACTAATGGGCCAAATGTCTTATAATCTGAAAACTAATGGGGCTAAACACGATGGAGAAGGGAGGCCAGAAAACCCAGACCATCCCCCCTTAAAGGTGACACACAGACACAGATATATTATTGGCAATAGGCAACCTTTTTTCTCTCCTTTCCTCTCTCTTTCTCTGGCTTGTATCCATTCGGCCCCATTCAGCCTACTGTTTTAAGGCCAGGAAGGCTTCCCCTGCCACCTCGACGTCTGCCACCTCACCGCCTGCCACCTCACCTTTTGACCCCTCTCAGCCTGGCTTCATCATGTAGGCGCGCAGAGGGAATGCAGTCACCCAGTGGGATCGGTAGAGATGACCTCGGCGGGTGGCAGATTTGCGTTCTGTTTCTCAAGCAACTTAGACAGACTGGTGTGTGCAAAGCCACCATCATCAGACTCTGACCCTATGGCACCAACGTCGATGTAAATGAACTTGTAGTTGGAGTCAACAATTGCCATTAGGACAATAGAAAAAAACTTCTTGTAGTTGAAGTAATATGTGCCACCAAAGTTTGGGTTTCGGATCCGTATGTGTTTGCCATCAATGGCTCCTACACAATGCGGCAGATTCCATCGTTCCTCATAGCCGCTGGCAACCTCCTTCCATTCAGCAGGCGATTGTGGCGTCTTGATCTCCTGATCTCCGTAGACAGAAATGATGGCCTGGCAGGTGTCTGGAACAATTTGGCTGATGGTGTTGTGGGCAACACGAAAGTTGAATTGCAGGCTCTTATAGGAATCACCCGTAGCGAGGAAACGTAGGGTGATGGCCACCCGCAGACCAGGAGGAATGGGGTTCCGCCAGAACGTAGGTTTCCTCTGAATGAGGGGGGTGACACGTTCCACTATCTCATCAAATAGTTGTTTGTCTACCCGGGTGAAGTTTTTGTACAGTTGTGGACATTCTGTGGCCAACTCTTGCATCAGCTTCTCATAATGGCCATGTTCAGGCCTTTGTTGTAGATATGGCCAGACCCACACTGTCCTCTTGCTCCTTTCCTTCTTCTTCTCTTGTTCATCTTCATGGATGTGGTTTGGTATTGCAAGCAGTTCTAACATTTCTATGTAGGAAATTATCCATTGAATGAGCCGAGTGTTATGCCTGTTCTCCGGTTTGATTAGGGAGTTCACCATCTTGAACTCCTCCAGGATGTATTCCGTGATGTTCTTCATGGTGCCGAGTCAGGATTGGGAATGGGAACGTTGTGGCCAGCCCTGCCCTTTTGTAGTTCCCAGATTCCAACCCAGACCTACGTTGTTGACAAAGACTGTCTTTGTTTGTGTTTGGACAGACGGGGTGTGCCTACGATTGTCCGGAAACGGTCCATGTAAGTCCTACAAACTCCCAAGACGTACGGCCTCAGCTACGCAGGTCTTGGGGGGTCGTGGCCATGGGCGTGGCCTGTGTTCCCGCAAATCGGGCAGCCCAGGCGGAATAACGGGGACATACTTACGCAAGTCGCAAGCACGTACGTAGTTCCATACGACTACATTACGTCTGACGTAACACTGGCCCCGTCACGGTACGTCTGTCGGGAAGTGCAATAGTCGTGGTCTATACGGGCGTACACGGCCGGACTACGCCCGTCAGAACACAAAATTGGCGATCACGCCTGACGGGAGCTGTCGGGAGCGATATACGTGAATGTGTGACCCCAGCATAACCCCTTCTGTACCACCGACGTCTTTTTAATTTTATTATAGTCCAGTAGCATGACCACTCCACCACCCCTTGATACTCTTATGGGCACTTTAATGACCTTTTCGTACCCATAATATCTTGTTCAGGGCACGTATGATTCTGTGTGTTTTTTGTTTTTTTTTTAGTACGTGTGTTTCGAAGCCTGGGGGGAGGGGAGGGGGGGGGGGAGGGGGGGAGAGAAAAATGGCGAGCGGTATA
>CM064520.1:34082839-34125339 GCA_032716605.1 Paralithodes platypus | reverse complement strand
ACATTTCTATGTAGGAAATTATCCATTGAATGAGCCGAGTGTTATGCCTGTTCTCCGGTTTGATTAGGGAGTTCACCATCTTGAACTCCTCCAGGATGTATTCCGTGATGTTCTTCATGGTGCCGAGTCAGGATTGGGAATGGGAACGTTGTGGCCAGCCCTGCCCTTTTGTAGTTCCCAGATTCCAACCCAGACCTACGTTGTTGACAAAGACTGTCTTTGTTTGCGTTTGGACAGACGGGGTGTGCCTACGATTGTCCGGAAACGGTCCATGTAAGTCCTACAAACTCCCAAGACGTACGGCCTCAGCTACGCAGGTCTTGTGGGGGCGTGGCCATGGGCGTGGCCTGTGTTCCCGCAAATCGGGCAGCCCAGGCGGAATAACGGGGACATACTTACGCAAGTCGCAAGCACGTACGTAGTTCCATACGACTACATTACGTCTGACGTAACACTGGCCCCGTCACGGTACGTCTGTCGGGAAGTGCAATAGTCGTGGTCTATACGGGCGTACACGGCCGGACTACGCCCGTCAGAACACAAAATTGGCGATCACGCCTGACGGGAGCTGTCGGGAGCGATATACGTGAATGTGTGACCCCAGCATAACCCCTTCTGTACCACCGACGTCTTTTTAATTTTATTATAGTCCAGTAGCATGACCACTCCACCACCCCTTGATACTCTTATGGGCACTTTAATGACCTTTTCGTACCCATAATATCTTGTTCAGGGCACGTATGATTCTGTGTGGTTTTTTTTGTTTTTTTTAGTACGTGTGTTCCGAGGCGGGGGGGGGGGGGAGGGGGGGGGGAGGGGGGGAGAGAAAAATGGCGAGCGGTATAATTAGTGTGGGGGGGGGGGGAGGGATTTAATTATCTCTCCATCTATCTTGGCTCTCTCTCTCTCTCTCTTTCTCGCTGTGTTTGTGTGTGTGTGTGTGTGTGTGTGTTGTGTTTGAGTGTGCGAGGCTGAAATTACACAATTCCTTAACCTAACTTACACTAAGTAGTCAACAGATTGACTCTATATGCCACAAGGGCGCCTACATACCCCCAAAGAGGGGTAGGATGTGGGCAGGGAACTAGGTGGAACCCAGAGGTGGCGCATCCACACCTAACCTCCACAGCCAGGAAAGTTTTTGACCGGCACTATAGGTAGCGCCAACGAACTTGACAATAATCTTGACCCCTTAACCTCATATAACTCGAAATTAAATAAATACAATCGGGCTGACGTTTCTATCATTTGGGAAGAATCCACCAGGAAATAGGTGTAGATATTTACAGCCAGTTTGCTCTATGCCCTTTTGAGTTACAGAGAGGTCAGGGATCAAGATTATTGTCAAGTTCGTTGGCGATACCTATACCATAGCCAAGGGACTAGAGTACAATGGCTCAGTGTGTGAGAGAGAGAGAGATAGTGTGTGTGTGTGTGTGAGAGAGAGAGAGATAGTGTGTGTGTGTGTGTGAGAGAGAGAGAGAGAGACAGTTCCTTGGCGATACCTATACCATAGCCAAGGGACTAGAGTACAATGGCTCAGTGTGTGAGAGAGAGAGAGATAGTGTGTGTGTGTGAGAGAGAGAGAGAGAGAGACAGTTCGTTGGCGATACCTATACCATAGCCAAGGGACTAGAGTACAATGGCTCAGTGTGTGAGAGAGAGAGAGATAGTGTGTGTGTGTGTGTGAGAGAGAGAGAGAGAGAGAGACAGTTCGTTGGCGATACCTATACCATAGCCAAGGGACTAGAGTACAATGGCTCAGTGTGTGAGAGAGAGAGAGATAGTGTGTGTATGTGTGTGTGTGTGTGAGAGAGAGACAGTTCGTTGGCGATACCTATACCATAGCCAAGGGACTAGAGTACAATGGGTCAGTGTGTGTGAGAGAGAGAGATAGTGTGTGTGTGTGAGAGAGAGAGAGAGAGACAATTCGTTGGCGATACCTATACCATAGCCAAGGGACTAGAGTATAATGGCTCAGTGTGTGAGAGAGAGAGAGATAGTGTGTATGTGTGTGTGTGTGTGAGAGAGAGAGAGAGAGAGAGAGAGAGATACAAAGAGAGTGGGGGTATAGAGTTATAGAGATAGTAGTGTCATCAATACACTATTAAAGGTGACAGACAGACACAGATATTTAGTACCAATATACCAGAGAGAGACAGAGACAGTGGGGGTATAGAGTTATAGAGATAGTAGTGTCATCAATACACTATTAAAGGTGACAGACAGATACAGATATTTAGTACCAATATACCAGAGAGAGACAGAGACAGTGGGGGTATAGAGTTATAGAGATAGTACCCCCCTTAAAGGTGACAGACAGACACAGCTATTCATAACCAATATATTGACACTATAATCACGACAATCTTGAGAGTTAATTTAAGTTTATGTATGTATATATATATATATGCATGTATGTATGTATTATGTATGTATGTATGTATGTATGTATGTATGTATGTATGTATGTATGTATGTATGTATGTATGTATGTATGTATGTATGTATGTATGTATGTATGTATGTATGTATGTATGTATGTATGTATGTATTATGTATGTATGTATGTATGTATGTATGTATGTATGTATGTATGTAATAATGTATGTATGTATTATTATGTATGTATGTATTATTATGTATGTATGTATTATTATGTATGTATGTATTATTATGTATGTATGTATGTATTTTGTATGTATTATGTATTATGTATGTATTATGTATGTATGTATGTATTATGTATGTATTATGTATGTATGTATGTATTTTGTATGTATTATGTATTATGTATGTATGTATGTATATTGTATTATGTATGTATTATTTATGTATTATGTATGTTGTATGTATTATGTATGTATTATGTATGTATTATGTATGTATTATGTATGTATTATGTATGAATTTATTTTGCATGTATTTTATATGTATTATGTATGTACTATATATTATGTATGTATTATGTATTATGTATGTATGTATTTTGTATGTATTATGTATGTATTATGTATAATGTATGTATTATGTATTATGTATGTATGTATTTTGTATGTATTATGTATGTATTATGTATGCATTATGTATGTATTATGTATTATGTATGTATTATGTAATATGTATGTATTATGTATGCATGTTAGAGGGATGGTTCACTTTTTGGTCGATTATTTCATATATTCATATTTGTTTTAGTTTCCTTCCTAGACATCTATCAAGCTTTAAAAAAACACCCCCTAGACCCCCCCCCCCCTCCCTAAAGATAAATTTGTATGCTTGTCGATAGAAAAATGTCCCAGCCGAAGGCCAGTTCCTCTTAAAATTACAGGCTCGCTATCGATCGCTAGGAACAAATCGACACCTAAATGACACGAAAGTCTTGATATCGATAAAGAAATTGGATGAAAGGTCTTAAAATCACCCAACTAATGGGCCAAATGTCTTATAATCTGAAAACTAATGGGGCTAAACACGATGGAGAAGGGAGGCCAGAAAACCCAGACCATCCCCCCTTAAAGGTGACACACAGACACAGATATTCATAAACAATATATTTATCCATATTATTGGCAATAGGTAACCTTTTTTCTCTCCTTTCCTCTCTCTTTCTCTGGCTTGTATCCATTCGGCCCCATTCAGCCTACTGTTTTAAGACGTTTATTCCCATATAGGTGTCGATTTTTTCTTGGCGAGCGGTAGCGAGCCAGCATATTTTTTATAATGTTGTCAGCAGTCTAAATTTGTACATTTTGCGATAGAAAAAATTCTCCGACGAAGCCGGATTTGTCCATACAAAGCTGGCTCGCTATCGCTCGCCAGGAAGAATTGGCACCTGGATGGGGATAAACGTCTTAAAGCAGTAGGCTAAATTGAGCCAAATTGATACAAGCCAGATAAAGAGAGAAAAGGAGAGAAGAAAAGCAGGTGATCCCCGTTAAAGGTGACAGACAGACACAGCTATTCATAACCAATATATTCCTTTATGTTATATTGGCACCATCCATTCGTCCGATTTGGTTATATGTGACCATCCAAAATCTTACCCGAGTCCATCAATCTCATGAAGTTTATATACGGTATAATTAGCCTATATATATTTTTTTTTTTTTTTTTTTTTTTTTCCTATACCACCATCAAGCTTAATAAAAACGCCGCAAGACCCCCCTTCGAGATACATTTGTACCTTTTTCGGTAGACAATATCCCGGTAGTAGTCCGATTCCTCCTAAATTGCAGGCTGGCTATCGTTCGTCAGGAAAATAAATCGACACCTAAATGCCTAAAATTGACAGAAATAAGGCAAAAGGTCTTAAAATCCCCAAACTAAGTGGGCGAACTTCTTGAAATCGGCAAACTACTGGGGCTAAACACGAGGGAGAAGGTTTGTAATTGGTAGACGTTCTTCCTAGGCTGAATTAAATTGTGTAATAGTTACCAGAATACAATGACCCTTTTTACTACCACTGATACTTCTTAAGGGGGATGGGGCGTTAAGGGGGGATGGGGCGTTAAGGGGGGATGGGGCGTTAAGGGGGATGGGGCGTTAAGGGGGATGGGGCGTTTTTCTGGTCCCCTTTCTTCCTCATGTTAAGTCATATTTGTTTTGAGATTATAAGACGTTCGGTCCATAAGTTTGGCGATTTATCACCTTTCGCCCCATTTTGTTGCTGATTTTAAGACCTTTCGTGCCATTTAGGTGTCAATTTTGTCCTGGCGAGCGATAGCGAGCCTGCAATTTCAAGAGGAACCATCCTTCGGCCGGGAAATTTTTCTACCAAAAAATGTACAAATTTATCTTTTAAGAGGGTGAAGGGGGTGTTTTTCTTAGGTTGATGGAGGTCTAGTGAGGAAATAAGAAATAAAGGAATAAATGAATTAATAGACCAAAAAACCAGCCCATCTCCCCTTATTTAAATTTTAAAGGGGAGGCTGAAGCTTTGACCCCCAAGTCAGCCTGTGTAAGAGATAGTGTTTTTCTTCACTTATACCATCTTATTACAAATGGAAATACTAAGACTTGCTGAAAAAAATCAACTCCCTATGTGCGCGCACGTGCGAGCGCAGAATTTCATTGAAATATTTGTAAAATCATCTTCTCAGTCAAAATTGTTAAAATTTCCCGCAACTTTTGCATGGCGTTTTCTACCTGCATGCCCTACAAGAAAATGAACCAAAGTTACCATATTGCATAGTAGAAGGGGCTGAAAAAACTATATAATATATATATATGTTTTTTTAGCCAACATTTCAACCTAAACAATGTCGAATCTTGAAAAATATGTGAGATAATGCCATTATCTCTGCATTTTCCAGTAGCTATATAGTCCTATATGTAGTGTGTGGAAGGGGAATGAATTTGAGCCATAAACACAAAAGTAGATGATCTCGAAAGTGCCAAAATATCATCTCTGGCAAGCTAAAATCAAAGATTTTCATCACTCAAAATTATTTTTGGGGCAGAAAAAATAGTTTGTCCTCCTTAGCTTCCATTTTCTGTCATAGCGCGCACATAGAAGATCGAGAGTAATGGCTAACTAAACAAAATTTTCGTCAGGGGCAGGCTTCTCAGAATTTATGAGAGAAGTTTTTACCAAAATCCATGATTTTGGGGCCCCCCCAAGGGGGCCCTAGGGATGTCATATGGGCATTTATGCCCTCATATGATAATTTCTATTGCTTACAGCAGCCCTTTAGACTACAGACACAAAACTAAATTTTGGATGGCTGAAAGAAATTTTTTAAGTTTTTCGGGGGTCGAGGTCGAACCCCCGGCCCCGGGGGTTATGGATGCGATATGTTTTTTTGTTCCTTCCTATGCTATTCTCCTATGTTGAAAGGAGCATTATAGAACAAGAACACAAAAATTAGACATTTTGATATCTGGGCTCAGCGAAGGTTCAGCCTCCCCTGTCGTCTAAATATAGCTAGACTAGATTTAAAAAGACGTCGCCGTGGTTAAATACACATCATATGATCCGGACCGCCTCCTAAATAGTACAACTTCTTCCTTGGCCAATATCCTATCTACCTACCAAATTTCGTGAAAATCGGTTTGTAACTTTTTGAGATATCTTGTTTACAGACAGACACACACACATACAAACGGAGGTGAAGACATACCCTCTGAGCAACTTATGGTAGCTCAGACGGTATCGTGCAGCATAAATTACTGGTTCGGCTCAATGGTTTAAGGAGGGGGTTTAGTTTGTTGTCTAAACATCTATCAAGCTTAAAAAACACCCAAAATATAAATGTGTACATTTTTCGGTAGAAAAATGTCGTGGCCGAAGGCCGATTCCTCTTTAAATACAGGCTCGCTATCGCTCGCCAGGAAATAAATCGACACCTAAATGGCACGAAAGTTCTTAATATTGGCAAAGAAAATGGGGCAAAAGGTCTGACAATCGCCAAACTATTGGGGCGAATGTCTAGAATTCTCATAACTAATAGGGCTAAAAATGAGGGAGGAGGAGGACTCGAAAAACCAACTGCCTCCCCTTAACTTGCGGAGTAAATAAAATCCATAACTTTTTTAGATATTGCGTTTACCAATGGACAAATACACAGACAAAGGAAGGCAAAAGCTTAATCTCCGCCCAAAACCGTATGCGTAGGAATTATAATCCTTAAGGGGGTTCACCTGCTTTTTTTCTCTTTCTCTCCTTTTCTCTCTTTCTCTGACTTGTATCCATTCGGCCCATTCAGCCAACTGTTTTAAGACGTTTACCCCCATCCAGGTGTTAATTTCATCCTAGCGAGCCAGCATTGTATGGAGAAATCCGGCTTGACATTGTTCTATCAAAAAATGTACAAATTTAGCTTGCTGTCAAAACAAATATATATATATATGCTGGCTCGCTACCGCTCGCCAGGAAAATATTGACACCTGGATGGGGGTAAACGTCTTAAAAGAGTAGGCTGAATGGGGCCGAATGGATACAAACCAGAGAAAGAGAGAAAAGGAGAAAAAAAAGCGAGGTCACCCCCTTTTAAAAAAAAAATAAACAAAAATAATAATATAAAATAAAAAATAAGCAAAGCAAACTGGAGCACTATAAAATGTAGCCGCCCCCTATGTTATTATCATCAGTAACAGGGGGGGGAGGGGGGGGGAGGGGAGAAGAAGACAGAAACAGGGGGAGGGGGTGGTTGGGGGGGAAGGGAAAAGGTCTTGTAGCCGCCCTCTATGCCTTATCATCAGTAGCAGGAGAGGGAGGGGGTGGGAAGGGTAGGGGGGGGAGGGGGTAGGAAGGAGGGGGGTATGGGGTGGAAAGGGTAGGGGGAAGGGGGGGGAAAGGGGGGGGAGGGGGGAAAGGGGGGGGAAGGGGGGGGGAGGGGGAAAGAAGGAGGGGGGGGGTAGGGGGAAAGGAAAAAGGGGGAAGAGGGGGGAGGGGAAAGGGGAGGAGGGAAAAGGGGTGGGGGGGGGAGGGGGGGAAAGGGAGGGGGAGGGGGGGAGAAAAAGGAAGGGGAGGGGGGGGAGGGGAAAAGGGTAGGAGGGGAGAGGGGGGGAGAGGGGGAGGAGGGGGGGGAGGAAAGAAGAAGGGGGGGGGAGGGGGAAAAAAGGGTAGGGGGGAGGGGAGGGGGGAAAAGGGTAGGAGGGAGGGAGGGGGGGAGAGGGGGGGAGGGGAAAGGGAGGGGGGGAGGGGAGGGTAGGGTAGGGGGAGGGGGGAGAAGGGTAGGGGGGGAAAAAAGGGGGGAGGGGGGGGGGGGGAGGAGGGGGGAGGGGGAGGTGGGGAGAAAGGTAGGGGGGGGGGGGAGGTGGGGAAGGGTAGGGGGAGGGGGGGAATTAGGTAGGGGGAGAGGGTGGAAGGGTTGAGGGGAGGGGGGGGGAAGAGGAGGGTAGGGGGAGGGGGGAAAAGGGTAGGGGGGAAAAGGGTAGGGGGAAGGGGGGGGAAAGTAGGGGGGGGAGGGGAAAAGGGTAGGGGGGGAGGGGATAAAAGGGTAGGGGGAGAAGGGGGGGAGGGGGAGAGGGGGGGGGGAAAAGGGTAGGGGGGGGAGAGCGGGGGAAGGGTAGCGGGAGGGGATAAAAGGGTAGGGGGAGGGGGGGGATAAGGGGGGGGGGGGAGAAAAGGGTAGGGGGGAGGGCGGGGAAGGGTAAGGGGAAGGGAAAAAAGGGTAGGGAGGGGGAGGGGGGAAAGGGTACGGGGAGGGGAAACTGATCGGGGGAGGGAGAAAGGGTAGGGGGAGGGGGGCAAAGGTAGGGAAGGGGGAAAAGGTAGGGGGGGGGGGAGGGGGAAAGAGTAGGGGGAGGGGGAGGGTAGGGGGAGGGGGAGGAAAAGGGTAGGGGGAGGGGGGGAAAGGGTAGGGGAGGGGAGAAGAGGGTAGGGGGAGGGGGATAAAGGGTAGAGGAGAGGGGGGAAAGGGTAGGGGGGGAGGGGGGAAAGGGTAGGGAAGGGGGAAAGGGTAGGGGGGAGGGGGAGAGGGAAAGGGTAGGGGGAGGGGAAAGGGTAGGAGGGGAGGGGGAAAAGAAAAAGAGTAGGGGGAGGGGGGGGGAAAGGGTAGGGGTAGGGGTAGGGATAGGGGAGGGGACACAGGGTCGGGGAGAGGGAAAAAAAAGGGTAGGGGGAGGGGGAAAAGGGTAGGGAGGAGGAGGAAAACGGTAGGGGGGAGGGGGGAGGAAGAGGAGGGGAAGGGAGGGGGGTCTTGTAAGAAATAAACCCCATATTACCCAAGTTTGCGATATAAGATTGTTCCTCATCTGCATATCATTACCCTACGATCATAGAGTTGGATGGAGAAGGGGTTCCGTGAGGGGGTGGAGGGAGGGAAATGGAGGTGGACCGTGAGGGGGAGGGAGAGATTGATGGAGAGAGAGAAGGAGGAAGAGATAGAGGGAGAGATGGAGAAGGAAGGTAAGAGAGAGAGAGAGAGAGTTAGAGTTAGAGTTAGAGAGACTATAACTTACCCTATAATCCCCAAGACTAACAACACGTATTGTCTTTTCTCAGGTAAGATGTTGGAGAGACGTTACACACACACACACACACACACGAGGTAAAAAAGGGGGGGGGGATCTTGACCCAAAGAGGCTGGCGACCTGTGGAGCAAGGCCTTAAGAGTCATATTCTTAAACAATTCTTTCCCTTCGAAAATGAAAGGAAGGAATTTTCTTTCGATTTGGTATTCTTAAAAAATACTTCCCTTTCCTTTCCCTTGGGAATAAACAGGGGAAAATATTGGAATTTGAAGGACTCTCACTAGACAGGTCTTCAGTTTTCCCTTCGTCATTTTGTTCATAACATTCTTATATAATTGGAGTCAGTGTGACTAAATATTGGATTTGACCAATATGTAATTTTATTAACATGATATAATGCACGATATTGAAAATTATATTGAAAATAAAGTAATGTTAGTAAAAGTTTTAGAAGACCACTGATCTCGGCGTGAATTCGCGTGCGGACGATTCGGGCAATTTCGGGCTGCCAGCTGATAGCCTATTCCTCATCTTATACATATTTTGATTATTATTGATTTTCATTGGTTTACTGATGTAGCCCTTTCAAAGCATCAATTTTGTGCACGGTGTGACTATATTTTGGCACGTGTTAACCCGGGAGCTGCGGGGAGACTCTTAAGAGTTCCCCCGGCGCACTGCGGGGAGACTCTTAAGAGTCAGAGAAAACAAAAATCAACTTTTGACATCGAAAAAAAAAAAAAAAATTATATTTTTTTTTTTTTATATTTTTTTTTTTTTTTGGCCCCTGGGCCATGCAAAATCACAGTCCTCTACCTCCCCTCCTTCCCCACTTTCCTCCTCTCCTTCAGTTATCACCTAATTTCCCTGTTATTCCCTTATTCTGAGGTATATTTTCGTGCTAACATTAGAAATCCGATTGGAGGGTGTGGTCATCACTGATAGCAAGCGAGTGCAAGAGAGAGAGAGAGAGTATCGATCGACTGTGTCTCAGTGGCCTTGGGGGAAATTGGCGGGAAAGCAGATTGCCTCACCCATACATTATACAACTCGCGGGCTATATCTCCGATTTTGACCATCCAAACGCTGTTTTCACTCGTTTTATTGTTGTTTCAGGTTAATACCTTTATAATCAACCCATAATAGGCGCATATGGATAAGTATTAATGCTATTAATGGCACAATGAATATTTTAGTGACGGAAACACCTCAAATACGTCAGCACAGGGGGACGTTTCCAATTACCCCCATGCGCACTTCAGAGGTTAATGCAATAAGTGTCAACATTACCAGGTTTTGAGGCTTGCCAGAGATACGCTATCAACAATTACCAGTAATACCATACTTTACATAACTAAAAATAGCTAGGCATATACTGTAATATTAATATAAATTTGTGGGCTAACAGTAATAGTGGTCAATCATCTTATATACTAATTTAGCCTACCTTACCAGTACCACATATTGGGTTAGGCTAGGCGGCTAGGCCTAGGCTTAGCCTACAGCCTACAGTAAGCTACATCATCATTTTCTTATGAATTTCATGACCCATACAGGATTGTAGGCCTAATTTTTTGTTTTCTTAGGCTACATCCCCACTGAATAAACTAACCTAGGCTAGTCTCTGTCCCTCTAGGCTAGCCCATCATAATGTTCAAGCCAACATTTGTTAGATTTTGTCAGAATTGGCTCACCTCAGATAGGCTATCTGGATTTTAAAATGTTGTGAATTTATTAGGCCTATGGGAAGGATGTAGTATTTGGACATACTACATGGCGCCTGCCTTGGTTTACACTACGCGGAACGGCGGCAGCAGTGAACGCTCGCGATCATGTTCCAGTCTATTTTGACTACCGCAGGATTCAATAATAGGTTGACGGGGTCCTCACCCCCCCCCCCCCCCTTTCATGGTGTTATCATCATATATTTTATTGGCAGCAGGGGGAAAAAAACCCCTAAAAAAGACGGGAACGTAACCACGAGCGCACTACCTATGTAAATATGACGACCGTACACCCGGATACATTCTTCACGATTCACGACTTTTGACTGCTTTTTTTAAGTAATTTGCCCCCTGCTGGCAAAATGCCTATATATGATGATGACAATAAGTCATGGGGGAGTGAGGGGGGCCCTCAACCTAATGTTGTATCCCACGGCAGTCAATATAGACGGAAACGTGATCGCGAGCGTGCGAGTAGTGTAAACAAGGCAGGCGATAAGCTCGAAATTCCTCGAATACTACATCCTTACCTTTATTACTTTATGTTATAGCCTAGAAAGTCCGAGTTACCTTTTCACTATAATATTTTCCCTGATTTTCATAGCCTTGTACACTATCAGGGAGCGTGTTTTTAGATTATTCGGTAGCTACCAGGTATCTTAACTACAGTTCAAGGAGACTACAGCAGCAGTTTGCACGCTCTCTGCGTTTATTTTTAATTTGACAGTGTTTGGTGTTCAACCCCCCCCCCCCCTGGACATAATTGTCATCATCATATTCATATATAATGCCAGCAGGAGGCAAATAACCACTCGCCGAGGGATGATTTCAGGAAAAAGTGGCAAAATCTGACGCATAGAGCGTGCTAATATTGCCGCAGTGTCTGCTTGAATATCGTCGTCATATTAGCCTAACCCTCCGGGCCCGGGCTGTATCTCCTAAGGACGGTGTGGGCTACCCGGGCAATCTGGCCGAAAAACGTCTAGGCCTAGGCTACCGTATTTTTGTTTAGTTTAACTGCTAGAAATTTCCCACGCATCTATAAACGTAGTGCGGTTTCCAATCTGTAGACTGGCGTTGAGTAGAGCTCTCTAAGTCAACTGGTTCAGTTGTGATGACAATTTCCGTGGAGCGAATTTTGCCGTGATGTTGACAATATCAGAGCTTTTCAGACACTAATTTCGTCTGACGTCACAACAATAACATTGATCCGACGTCTCCTTATTGTTTTCGGAGGTGCGGTGACGCAACGATCGGCTTTGTTTACATGCGTCGGACGCACGGCGTTCAGACCAAGCTGAATAGGCTTGAAAGCTTACTGCCTAGTAACAGGACACCCGGGCTCCTGCCCTTATTTCGTGGTGTCCTTTCACACGGACACCCGGGCAAGAAGGGTTAATCAAAACAAAATCCCTTGAAAAACATATTTGTAAACACTAGTCTATTCAATACTATTGGTTGTGAGTACAATTATAGGCTACCCTAATTTTTCATTACAGTATATCCTAGCCTAATCCCTCTACTTTCTTTAAATATCCAAACAATATAACTTAACCTGAGAACCTAAGAACCTAAGATTGGCCTAGGCTATGCTAATATACAGCGTTTGATTATGCCAAGTGTATAGGCTAACTTACTAACATTGGTAGTAGCTAAAAGTCTGGTAGGCTAAAAGAAAATTTATAAGATTAGAGCCCAAAATTGCTTATGAAAAAATGTGGCTACTTATTTTGGGCTGTATACAGTATGGTATGAGATTTTGTTGAAAAATTGGGATTGTTCTTGATCCCTGGCAAGCCTCAAAACCTGAATTTTCAAACTTATTACATTAACATGTGTCAAAATGTAGTCACACTGTGCACAATATTAATGCATTGAAAGGGCTGAATCAGCAAAGCAATAATAGTCAAATATAGCCTACTCAATGTTTGTATGGAAAACCCCACTAGTCACCAGAGTCCCCCGCACACTGTTTCAAATAAAATTTGTGGATTTTCTGTCTGAATTTACTCTACATCCTTAGTATTTCTCTAGTCTTGAAGGTTAGGAATAATTATGGTATTATTACATACAGTACATACAGTATTGGAAGATCAGTGCTTCCACCAGCTGTGGTGGGTGGATCGGTATCAGTCATTATTATGATCAGTATGGCAGTGGTGGACAAGTCCCCGTCAGTTTTTAGTGTGTACGGGTCAGCGAAAGGACGTGACACCGGACCTAATTGCACATTATATTGGGCTGCACAAGGAAGGCCAGTTAGTGAAACAAATAGTGCAAGCCACTGGTGTATGTGAGTAATCGGTAAGAAATTGGGCGAGGCCTTACAAAGATATTTGCCTAACTACATGATAACCTAGCCTTTGCCAAACTATATGATAGCCTAGCCTTTGAGGGAAGAGTAAAGAACATAAGAATATCACCCAATCTTCAAAACTATACTAATGGATAGCTAATATGATGAATAACCTACTCATTGGTGCCTAAATCATAACTATTGGTGATTCATCTTTTATTCAGATTACCCAAGAACAAAAATCAATTTAAAAATTGGAAGAATCTTATTTAAAGGTTCAGTATTATCCAAGCAACCTTCCGCGTCGATTTGGACGCTCTGGGCCGCCATGACCGTTAAGTTCACTTCTATTATGTCCGCTTCTTAGGTTGAGGGGAGCCTCACCTTCCCAGGAATTATTGTCATCAATATACAGTATATATTGTTTGCAGAAGGGCAAATAACAAATAATGGTAAGGGTTGTGTTAGCGGGCATACTGTCCACTTTGTTTACAGTCGCACGCTCGCTCGCAGTTACATTCGCGTCTAATTTCAATGCTTTTATTTGCCCCTGCTGGTAATATGTATGATAATGACAACAAGTCATTGGGATGATGGGGGGTGAGCCCCCCTCAAACCATTATTGTATCCCACGGCAAAACAATTTACCCAACACCTGGCCGTGGGATACAATAATGGTTTGAGGGGTGCTATGTCCCCTCACCCCCATGACATTGTCATCGTCATATACAGTATATTACCAGGGGCAAATAACAGCAGTCAAATTAGATGTGAATGTAACTGCGAGTGTGCTAATATGGAAACAAAGCAGGCGGTACGCCCGCGAACACAACCCTTACCAAAATAGGGAAGGATGTCATGTTGTGCGCTCGCACTTACGTTCCCATCCATTTTGACACTATATTTTCTGCTATTTGCCCCCTGTCATTACTGCATGAATACTAGGTTTGGTTAGGTTAGGTTGTTTGGTTAGGCTAATGTATTTTTATATCCAAAGGCATCCGCATAGTGTAAACAAAGTGGGCGGTACTGCCGGTACACCCGGTACAAAGGAGTACAAAGGAGTACAAAGGAAATCAAGCAACAACAGATCTAGTGACCCTTCTAGGTTGCTTGTCCTCCAAAACACTGAGGATCAAGTGTCCAAACAGTGGTTTAGAGTGGGTAAGGGAACATTGGAAAGGAAATTACTGCCCTGGAACTAATGTCCGTGGCAGGATTAGGAAGTTAGTAGGGGACAGATGGGTTAGTAACTGAGGGGGGGGATAAAATAAAGTTATTCATTTACAAACGCAGTCAGTCGCGGGTTTGATGCGAGATATTTGTCTAGGCGGAGTTTAAATGAATCAACGGTGATGCAGTCTATAACGTTTCGGGGAAGCCCATTCCACAAGTTGACAACTCGATTGAAGAAGAAATTCTTAGATTCGTGTGAGTTAAAAGATTTACCAATAATTTTGCAACCGTTTCCCTGCGTGTAAGTAGATTGGTCGATAGTGAAGTACTTACTACAGTTCATATTGTCGATGCCTTTGATGATTTTGAACACTTGAATTAAGTCACCTCTTAATCTGCGCTGGGTTAAAGGAAATAGATTTAATTCTCTAAGACGCTCTTCGTATGGTTTGTTCTTTAGGCTAGGTATCATTTTGGTAACTCTACGTTGAACTCGTTCTAGCTTGTTTATATCTTTTTGGTAATAAGGGCACCAGGATTGAACGCAGTATTCAAGAAGAGGGCGGACTAAGGAATTGTAAAGGGTTAGGATAACTTCTTTGGATTTATGCTCAAATGACCTGCCTATAAAGCCAATTATTTGTTTGCCTTCTTAACAACTTCTGAACATTGTTGACTCGGTTTTAGGTTACTCGATATTGTTACTCCCAGATCGGTTTCTCTGTTTACATTCTTAAGCTGAGTGCCATTCATCGAATAGTTTGCTTTCTCATTTAGGTATCCGATATGTAGTACTTTACATTTATCCGCATTGAAACTCATTTGCCAAATTTGGGCCCAACATGACAATTTATCTAGATTGTGTTGCATATCGTCAACTTGTTCTTTTGAGAGTACGCTATTTGCAATTTTTGTATCGTCAGCAAATTTTGAGATTGTACAGGTGAGACCCTCATCTATGTCGTTGATGTAAATTAGAAAGAGAATTGGTCCTAGTACCGATCCCTGGGGTACCCCGCTACTTACATTGGTCCATTTTGATGCCTTACCGTTTATGACTACTCTTTGCTTTCTGTCGCTGAGCCAATTTTCTATCCATTTCAACACACCGTCTTGTATTCCATGCGCTTTTAGTTTTAGCAGTAAACGTTTGTGGGGAACTTTGTCAAAGGCCTTTTGAAAATCAAGGTATATAATATCTACAGCTTTACTCTCATCGTAGAGGTTGAGGATATCGTGGAAGAAGTCTAAGAGGTTTGTTAAACAGGAACGTTTTTTACGAAAGCCGTGTTGAGTATCTTTAAGTATGTTATTTTCCTCTAAGTGATTACGAGTCTGTCTCGTATGACCGTTTCTAGCATTTTACATACAACTGAGGTTAAGCTAATTGGACGATAGTTACTGGGTAGGGATTTGCTGCCTTTTTTGAATATCGGTGTTACGTTGGCTAGCTTCCACTGATCGGGCATAGTTCCAGACTGCAAGGATTTATTGAATAGTAATGTCAGTGGTTTAGAGAGTTCATCCTTAGCTTCCTTTAGAACTCTAGGCGAGATTGTATCAGGTCCAGGCGTTTTATTTACCTTGAGTTTATCTAAACAATTCAATACTTCTCTCTCTGTAACGGTGATATTGCTTAGAACATCTGAATTATCAATCTGAATCGGCGATGGTGTAGGGATATCACTGAGGTCTTCTGTTGTAAAAACTGATGCAAAGAAGGTATTGAGGGCATTACTCATTTGTTCTTCGTCTTTGGTGTATTCTCCATTTTCATCGACTAACGGTCCAACAGTTGAAGTAACTACTTTTTTCTTTCTGATATAACTATAGAATTCTTTCGGGTTTGTTTTACTTTGATTCGCAATATGTAACTCTAAGGTCTTTTTACTTTGCTTAATTAACTTTTTGGCTTTGCGTCGTAGCTCTACAAATTTCAGCCGTTCTTCGTCATTTTGTGAGGATTTTAATCTATCATTAGCAAATTTTTTAGCAAGCAGGCAGTTTGAAATATCTTTATTCCACCATTTGGGCTTATTATTATGGCCTGGATGCCGAGTTTTCGATGGTATGCAGTCTTGCACTGCTTTTAGGTAAGTGGCTTCGAATAACTTCCAAGATGTATTTATGTCGTTATTGTGAATTAAAAAGCTCCAGTCAGTTTCTTTAAACATAGCTCTAAGTTTATGGAAGTTTGCTTTCTTGAAATTAGGGACTTTTTCGATGCTACTATTTGGTTCGTTATTAGTAAACTTTAAAGTGAAAGTTAACTACATTCTTGCCCCAAAATAATGTATACAAATAAAAAACGGTCAAATTAGATAATTAATAAATAAATATCGTTAGCCTAAATATAAACATTGACAAAAACTAGTTTCACTAGCACAGTAAATTTACTATGGGCCATGAATTGCAATTTTTACCAAATTGGGCCAGATCAATTATAGCCTAGCTTTTATTTTTTGTTCGCTGAATAGAAAACAAATCTAGCCTAGGCCTATATAATATATAGGCTAGGCCTACAGAAGTTCAAGTTACTATTTGAACTCAGCACACCAGAATATGTCAGGCTATAATGTGTATTGAACTTTGAAGGTAAATAGTTCTCAATAGTGGGTTATTTGTTGATTCCTATAGCCTAGTTGTTAAGTTTTGGTCAGAAATGGAAGACTTGACCTTGTAATTGAAAAGTGCTCATGCTTGATATACGGTACACTAATTCGCACTACATTCGGCTAATCTAATTTATCTCCATCCCTGTTTCTTATCATATCAGCTTATATGTAATTATATTCTTGGATAATAGCCTATAGGCTAGGTCTAAATACTACAACAAAATATGGCTTGTTGGTGTACTTGTGCGATTTAGAGCTAGGATCCTGTATTTATTAATATCATGTTGACAATTCATTCTTGTGTTTGTGCAAGTCAACATAATATGCTTTGAAGACAATATTTGTGGTCTAAATCATGTTTTGGTCAACAATAATGCAAGTCAACCCTTCGAAACGTTTGTTTGACAAGGTTTGTTTACTACTTCAGGCATACCAACTGGTGCGCGCCTAGCTTCGCCTGTGGAACAGAGCTACCAACACTTCCGAAAAAATTTCCTACCAAGGAATTCTTTAACCCGTGGAGCCCCGGCTAGTTTTGTAATGTTTGTTCACCAGAACCCGGCCGGTTTTCAAAAAATGGTTTTATTCCAGAAACAATAGCGAATGGGTTAGGAATGAAGGAAAAACCACGAAAAACCGCTCAAAAAGCTTAAAGAATGGTCCTACAGAGCCCCCGAAAACGTATTTTACAAGAGTAAAAAATTGAAGGCAATTACCCCAAAAAACCAGGTTATTGCACGCTCACGCGCACGTGGACTTTGAGAGTTTTCAACCATCGGCACGGTTGCGTGGGATACGTACACAGTTCCCATACAAATCTGAGCCCTCTTGAATGGCTACACCTGAGGTTACGGTCGGCGCAATTAGGGTGACGCGTCAGACGCGTCGCTGGGGCTGTGCGTTACATACATCGCCGACGCGTCAGACGCGTCGCTGGGGCTGTACGGGTTAAGAATACCGAAGGGAAAGAAAATTCCTTGGAAGGGAAAAGAAAGTTAAGGGAAGGTATGGGTTTTTAAGAATACCACTCCCCTTAACCCCTTCAGTACGGGTGACGTCCTTTTATAAGGGGGGGGGGGCGTGATTATATGTTTATATAATTAAGGGGGGGATGGGCGTATTTAGTCTAGTTGCTTATTTTTTTTTTTTTTTTTTTTTTTTTTGAGACAATGAACGGAGGAAGGAAAAACGCAGATAAAACAAAAAGGTCCATGTGCCTAAAGGCATCCTCCATTCATAAAATGTTTGTAACAACTGGATTTAAACATTTGTAGATTGTAAGTTTGTGGAAAGCAATTAGAGGGAAGTGAATTCCAAAGAGTAGTAGCTCTGGGGATAAATGAATTCTGATAAGCAGAAGTTCTGCATTGTGGAGGAGAAAGTGTAAATTCATGGGCGCTCTCAGCTGCCCTAGTTCTACGGGGAAAGATGTGGAGAGGCGGCACAATTGAAGCAAGTTCCTCGGAACAATTGCTGTGAAAATATCTGTAGAATAATGCAAGGGATGCAACGTTTCTTCGTATGGATAATGTAGGAAGGTCCTGTGTGATTGCAGGGTTATTGATTAATCTAATAGCTTTATTTTGAATTTTGTCCAACTGCCTCAATGCAACCACTCCACTTCCACCCCACAGAGGTGAACAGTAATCCATCTGAGAACGCACATGACTTTTATATATCACGGCCAACTGCTCGTCAGTGAAGAATTAATTATACTGTATATCTAACTTTTTATATATATTTTTTTTTAGTTTCCTCCCTAGACCCCCATCAAACTTAGAAAAACATTCATTAGATCCCCCCCCCCCCTCTAGATTAATTTGTACATTTTTCGGTAGAAAAATTTCCCGGCCTAAGGCCGTTTCTTCCAAAATTACAGGCTCACTATCGTTCGCCAGGAAAAAAATTGACACCTAAATAGCATGAAAAGTCTTAATATTGACAAGGAAATGGGGCGGAAGGTTTTAAAATCGACAAACTAATGGGGCAAACATCTTAGAATCTCAATACTAGTGGGGCTAAGCATGAGGTAGAAGGGCGTCCATAAAATAAACACTCAAGTGAAAACCTCCCCTTAACCCCTTCAGTACCGGTGCCGTCCTTTTAAGGGACCCCACCTCGTGTTTTTTCTCTTTCTCTCCCTCTCTCTTTTGCTTGTATCCATTCGGCCTCATTCAGCCTACTGTTTTAAAACGTTCACCCTCATCCAGATGTCAATAATATATTTTTTTGTTTTGACAGCAAGCTAAATTTGTAAATTTTTCGATAGAAAAATGTCTCCGGCGAAGCCAGATTTCTCCATACAATGCTGGCTCGCTATCGCTCGCCAGGAAGAAATCGACACCTGGATGGGGATAAATGTCTTAACACAGTTGGCTGAATGGGGCCGAATGGATACAAGCCAGGGAAAGAGAGAAAAGGAGAGAAAGAGAAAAAAAGCCTGTGACCCCCTTAACTTGGTTCTGGCTGCTGTTAGACGGTTTCTGTTCAGCTTAAAAAGGGCCTCCAGCAATTAACAGGCTTCCAACTATCTCACTTAACCCTTCTTACTACCACAGATCCTTCTTAAACTGGGAATTACTGATATACAGTAGATACTCAGAAGGTAAAGTTCAGAGAGAGAGTGAGATAGAGAGAGAGAGAGTATAGGGTTACACAGAGTTACACAGATACTCAGACCACACAGATCTTGCGGTCCCTACAGGGTGGTCCAGCCATAACCCTTTCCCTGCGGGAGACATTCCCGAACATCATGGAAATTTACAGCAATCAACAGGATTTTAAAGCTTCTTAACGCCTGTAAAATAGAGTGCGAGGGAGCGGGAGCGCAACAGGCCACACATCCTTCTCCCAGCCAGGCAGCTGTGGCACTGAGGGCTCTGAGTCAGACTCTCGCGAGATATACAGTGCTGCCAAAGGCAAATGTAGTGAGAAATGAGCGAGAATTGCTCATTTTAGCGAATGTCTATGGTAGCGCTGCGGGTGAACCCCGCGAGCTACGAAGCTCGTTCTGGCGTCATTTTGAAACTATTTTCGGCTGAATACATTTAATTTTATTCAGACATTTGCCTAATCAATCAGGAGTGACTGAATGAGCCCTAATATGGCGGAAATGGGCAGAAATATGCCCGCACCGTAAGTGTTAATACTACTAGACAAGGACAGTTTATAGTAGAAGAACAGGACATTACAGTAGAAAGTTCTCTCCCCACCGCCGCTCCCTCCGGCTAAAAAACTGTAAAGGAAATTAGGATTAAGTGGAACTTTATGGGTCAGGAAATGCCCACAAAGAAAGTTTATATAGAGTATAGAAAGAAATTAGTCTGAAAGGGAAATTACACATGCCTACTGATTCATTCATATTAATCCAATCGTCAGCAAATGATCGTCCAGTCTTTTCTTAAACGAATGAATTGAATTGCTGTCGACGGGAGAGAGAGAGAGAGAGATATACATACATTTAAGGGGACCCAGACGGTATTGTGCAGCATAATTTACTGGTTCGGCTCAATGGTTTAAGGAAGGGGTTTAGTTTGCTCTCTAAAACTTTATCAAGCTTTAACAAAAAAAACACCCACAAGACCCCCCTTCGATATAAATTTGTAATTTTTTTGGTAGAAAAATTTCCCTTCCGAAGGCCGCTTCCTCTTCAAATACAGGCTCGTTATCGCTCGCCAGGAAAGAAATCGACACCTAAATGGCACGAATGGTCTTAATATTGGCAAAGGAATGGGGCAAAAGGTCTGAAAATTGCCAAACTAATGAGGCGAATGTCTTGTAATCTCATAACTAATGGGGCTAAACATGAGAGAGGAGGAGGACTCGATAAACCAACTGCCTCCCCTTAAATAGATACACTGACCACACAATCCCAGCGAGGTGGTCAGGACTTAATTCTAGTAGAGATAGCTAACTCGTGAGTAAGGGAAAGTGGAAGGAAAGGATAGCAAAGAAGAAGGCTCTCTCCCCACTCTTCGTTCCCTCCGGCAATTGCCGTACATGAAGACAGTTGGAAGTGAATAATAATTTAATAAATAATTTATTTATTTTGTTTGTAAACTAAGCTTACCATCCTCATATCTGTACATCTCATGTTCATCCACTAAATTGTAAAATGTGTATTTTCAGCTCATGAGGCTGCCATTCTTTAATAAACCGTTTATTATTATTATTATTATTTTACACCTACACTACCGAGGATTAACCTCCCATTGTAGTACCCGCACCCTCTTTACCTGACCTTACCAAAACAGTTTCTGTATGTATGTATGTTTGTGTGCATACGTGAGCGTTTGTGTATACGGACATGTGCACACTTACTGCATGTTCTTATGTTCCTATATATGTATGTATATGTATGTGCGCACGTACGTGTATATACGTATGTTCTGTATATCAGTAAGTAAATAAATGTGTATATGTACTGTATATCACTTACTCTCATGGTTATTTTATGATAATTTGTATTCTGCACATGCATCATTATTGTATTTATTTATTTTGTTTGTAAACCAAGCTTACCATCCTCATATCTGTACATCTCATGTTCATCCACTAAATTGTAAAATGTGTATTTTCAGCTCATGAGGCTGCCATTCTTTAATAAACCGTTTATTATTATTATTATTATTATTATTATTAACCTTGCAGATTTTGGAAACCGCCTGAAGGAATTTTATAGAAAGTTAGAAATGTAAACGAAATTTCATACGGAGAGAAAGATTTACATAAATTTACATAGAGACACTGGCCACACAGACCTTCCGATTCAAACAAGGTGGTCAGGACCTAATTCTAGTAGAGATGGCATATCCGATAGAAATGGAAAGTTGAAGGAAAGGATAGAAAAGAAGAAGAAACAGAGAGAGAGAGAGAGAGAGTGAATGAGTGAGAGTAACTGAGAGAGTTACACAGACTGCACAGACCTTGCAGTCCGGACTTAATGCTAACATAGAATTTGCTACAAAGTGGTAAGGATAGCAACGCAAAAGGCTCTCTCCCCACCCACCACACCCTTTGGGTCGGCATTGTAATTAGCCCCAGTCCCCCAGCAGAATGAGAACACTTTTACTGGGAAATTTATAGTAAAGAAGGAAGTGAACAAATATTATATATTACTGATGCTTAACCTATTTATAGTAAAGAAGGAAGTGAACAAATATTATATACTACTGATGCTTAACCTATTTATAGTAAAGAAGGAAGTGAACACATATTATATACTACTGATGCTTAACCTATTTATAGTAAAGAAGGAAGTGAACAAATATTATATATTACTGATGCTTAACCTATTTATAGTAAAGAAGGAAGTGAACAAATATTATATACTACTGATCATAGACTCCTGATGCTTAACCTATTTTTTTGTTTTACCTATATTATTCCAGGGGGGGGGGAGGGGAGAGAGTGTGTGTGTGTGTGAGAGTGAACGTATTAAAGAGTGAGGTTTAACCCTTTGAGTACCAGCGATGTGTGTTATATGTTATTCTAGACGATATTTAGACGATATTATGAAGCTTAGGAAGTATGTGGTAGTTAAGAGAGAGGGTTGTTGTTGTTGTTCCCCAAGCTGCAAGGCCGAACAGCCCCAAGGTCCCGTTGAAGGCCAAGGCCATAACCGAGCGCCCCCACAGAACCCTCCCTGCCGACCACAATAAAGCCTGGGTGACCGAAGCCACTCCATGGCGGGGAGCTAAGGAGGGTGCGGAAACGCCCGGGAAACCAAAGCCCCCCCCCCTCGTCTGTGCATTATCCGAACACACTGTATATATATATATATATGATGGAAGAGAAAGAGTGTTGAAGATTGAGAGATGCTGTACATGTTCTCATGTTCCAAGTCAGTCTATCTGAACACTGACACACACACATAGCTACACCATCATACACTGACACACATACACACACTGACACACACACACACACACACACACACACACATACAGGCACAACGAGATTGACACTTTTCAAACATTGTGATACAGTTAAAGCCGGTATCACACGAGAGCTTTTATAGTCAATATTCCATGATCAACAATTTGTCTAGCAACAATTCTGGAATATTTTGCTCCGGTATCGGAAATTAGACTGGTGATAGATCAATTTAGGTGACATACATGTTTTAAATGTTGACCTCATAAGCTGCCAGACCAGTGTTGAGTATAAATGTTGAGGGAAAAAGTGCTCGTGTGATACCGGCTTAAGGGGAGGCAGACCGTTTTTCTAGACCACCTTCTCCCTAATGTTTAGCCCCACTAGTTTTGAGATTATAAGACGTTCGGCCCATTAGTTTGGCGATTTTAACACCTTTCGCCCCATTTCGTTGTCAATTTTAAGATCTTTCGTGCCATTTAGGTGTCGATTATTTCATGGCGAGCGATAGCGAGCCTGCAATTTAAAGAGGAACCGGCCTTTGGCCGGGACATTTGTCTACCCAAAAATGTACAAATTTATCTTGAAGGGGGGTTTAGGTTTTTTTTTCTTCACAGCTTGATGGAGGTCTACGGAGGAAACTAGAAAAATAATGAATACATGCCAAACTCGCCCAAAAAGTGAACCATCTCCCCTTAAGGGAGGGTAGAAAATTGTTCACAGTAGGAACTCCAAAACTGACATTAGGAAGCCATAAAACACCTATCTTCTGATCTCTCTACTATCTCTAAATGCGGCAGAGAAACCCTTGTTACTTTCAATGCTTCCAAAACTCAATTTCTCCATCTGTCTATTCGTCACCTCCTTCCAGAAACTATGACCTACTCTTCAACAACATACAATATTATAATAATAATGATAATAATAATAATAATGATAATAATCTAATTTCCGATATCAGAAAGACCATATTACCACTCTTGCTCCCAGAAGCTGGGTGTGCTCAACCGCCTCAAGGGGTTCTTTACCCCTGCACAGCTTCTTGCTCTGTACAGGGGCATGTATTGAGTATTGTTCACACGTGTGGGGAGGATCCTCTCACACAGCACTTCTAGACAAAATAGAAAGGAAAGCCTTCCGTCTCATTAACTCGCGTCCACTCACCATTTCTCTGCAGTCTCTCTCTCTTCGTCGTAATGTTGCATCTCTCTCACTATTTTACCGCTATTATAATAATCAGTGTTCCTCAGAGCTCTCTCAGTGTATACCACCCCCTCTTCGTAGAGCACATAGCACCCGTCTTGCAACACAATCCCACCCCTACTCTGTGCAGCTCTCCAACCCAAGAATGAAACGTTATACTTAATATTTCTTTTGTTCAACAGCTGAGCTCTGGAACTCTCTCCCAGAATCAGTCTTTCCTTCTTCCTATGACTTAGATTGTTTCAAACTCCGTGTGTCCAGGCATTTTGGCTCGAACGTCCCTTGATTTTGGCCCTGTCACTCTTTCAACTCTGGGGGAGGCACTCACTACAGGCAGTTCTGCCTTTTGCCTCCCGCACTCACACGGAACAAAATGTAATGCAAAAAAAAGCATGGAGAGATAAAATCAAACCCAGTCTACATAACAGAGCCACTCCTGCCAAACCCAGTCTACATAACAGAGCCACTCCTGCCAAACCCAGTCTACATAACAGAGCCACTCCTGCCAAACCCAGTCTACATAACAGAGCCACTCCTGCCAAACCCAGTCTACATAACAGAGCCACTCCTGCCAATCCCACGAAAATCAGATGTTAAAGATCTTGGGGCAATTATTTCATATTTTTTCACCAACCAACTTTACTTCTAAACTCAATTAATGAAATCAACAAATACATGTAGCCTCCATGGACTCGAACCCAGGATACTCACACCGAATTCCGCGCATTTATGCATTACGCTATCAAGACAGTGAACGAATGATGCACAAGCCTACGATTTATTATGCAGTTTCGAATCCTGCATATTAATCTGAGCATGTACATACATTCCAACTGTGCTATGGTAGCCTAATGTATAGACGAATGTCAGAAAACTTGTCTTTCAAAGAACAAGTCAGTAGCGGCGAGGAAACTTGTAGGTTGGATACTGCGCACTTTTAAGGGGAGGAAGACTGTTTTCTAGATCCCCTTCTCCCTCATGCTTAGCCCCACTAGTTTTGAGATATTAAGGCCGAACGCCCATTAGTTTGGCGATTTTAACACCTTTCGCCCCATTTCGTTGTCAATTTTAAGACCTTTCGTGCCATTTAGGTGTTGATTATTTCCTGGCGAGCGATAGCGAGCCTGCAATTTTAAGAGGAATCGGCCTTCAGGCGGGCATTTATCTTGAAGGGGGGTCTAGGGGGTGTTTTTCTAAGCTTGATGGAGGTCTAGGGAGGAAACTAAACAAATATATGAATAAATGAATTAATAGACCAAACAAACGGTCTGCCTCCCCTTAAGACACGAGAAGAACGGTCAATGATAACGCTTTTCAAATCGTTGGTGATCCTACGACTGGAGTATTTCAGTTCACTATAGTCTATTTCAGTACACAGTACGCTGTAAGTAGGCAATAAATCATTACCTCTAACCTCTGTAACTCAAAAACCACTAGAGTAATCCAGCTAATATGACTACCATTTGGGAAGAGTCAGTCAAGGAATAGATGTGAAAATGTACAGCCCGTTTGCTCTAGCCCTTTTTGAGTTACAGAGGAGAGAGGTCATGATTTCTCGCCTACTTACAGCGAATAGACTATAACATCTTCCCACAAAGCCGGGGAAATATACGAAATAGAGAGTGTTCAAAGAAGCTTCACGTCCCACATCAGCTCGGTAAAACATCTTCATTACTGGGATAGGCTGAAGGCTCTTAACTTATATTCACTAGAGCGAAGAAGAGAGAGATACTTGATAATTTACACTTGGAAAGTTATCGAGGGTCTAGTGCTAAACCTTCACACCACAATATCATGGAACTGGAGCGATAGCGAGGGTAGGAGACTTAACATCCCACCCCAAAAGTGTAGCTCTGGGCACACTGAGGGACTCCTGGTTAAGGGGGCCCACCTCGTTTTTTTCTCTCTCTCTCACACACTCTCTGGGTTGTATCCATTCGGCCCCATTCAGTCTACTGTTTTAAGACGTTTACCCCCATCCAGGTGTCAATATTTTCCTGGCGAGCGGTAGCGAGCCAGCATATATATATATATATATATATATATATATATATATATATATATATATATATATATATACATATGTTTTTTACAGCAAGCTAAATTTGTAAATTTTTCGATTGAAAAATGTCTCCGGCGAAGCCGGATTTCTCCATACAATGCTGGCTCGCTTTCGCTCGCCAGGAAGAAATCGACACCTGAATGGGGATAAACGTCTTCAAACAGTTGACTGAATGGGGCCGAATGGATACAAGCCAGAGAAAAAGAGAAAAGGAGAGAAAGATAAAAAAGGAGAGAAAGATAAAAAAGCAGGTGACCCCCCTTAACAAACAGGGGACCGGGGCTCTTCAACAAAATGCCAGAGAACGTGAGAAACCTGATGGACATACCAACGAAAGTCTTTAACCCGTTGAGTACCAGCGACGTGTGTTATATTTTATTATAGCTATATTTAGACGATATTATGGAGCTTAGGAAGGATCAGGGGTGGTTAAAAGGGTTTGGTTGATATAGTTTGAACCCTTATTATTGCAAGAGGTCCTTCCCAAGCTGAATAAAATAGTCTAATAGTTGCCAGAATGTGAAAGTACCGGTGACGTCCCTGGTACTGAACGGGTTAACCAATACAGTACCGGGACGTCGCTGGTACTGAACGGGTTAACCCATACAGTACCGGTGACGTCCCTGGTACTGAACGGGTTAACCCATACAGTACCGGTGACGTCCCCGGTACTGAACGGGTTAACCCATACAGTACCGGTGACGTCGCTGGTACTGAACGGGTTAACCCATACAGTACCGGTGACGTCCCTGGTACTGAATGGGTTAACCAATACAGTAACGGTGACGTCCCCGGTACTGAACGGGTTAACCCATACAGTACCGGTGACATCCCCGGTACTGAACGGGTTAACCCATACAGTACCGGTGACGTCCCCGGTACTGAACGGGTTAACCCATAAAAAAACTAATATATATATATATATATATATATATATATATATATATATATATATCTATACATATATATATATATATATATATACTGTATATATATATATATATATATATATATATATATATATATATATATATATATAATATATATACAGTATATACAGTATATATATATTATAAATTTGCTACAGAGAGAGAGAGAGAGAGCATACAAATATGATAAAACAGTTAAAGGGAACGGATGAACAAATATATGGGTGGGAAAAAGGGTGAGGGTTCCAGCCTAAACAAAAACAGAACAAATACATAGTTCAGAACAAATACATAGTTCAGAACTAATAATATTATGTTAATATGAGTTTTTTTTTTTTTATTCATTTTAAGGGGACAGTGGTTATTTTGTTGGTCCCATTTATAAATTAATTTATTTTTTAGTTTTCTCCCTAGACCTCCATCAAACTTTAAACAAACATCCATTAGATCCCCCTTCGAGATTAATTTGTAAATTTTTCGGTAGAAAAGTGTCACGGCCGAAGGCCGGTTCCTCCACAATTACAGGTTCGCTTTCGCTCGCCAGGAAAAAAATCGACACCTAAAGGGTAAAGGGCACGAAATGTCTTAATATTGACAAAGAAATGGGGCGAAAGGTCATACAATTGACAAACTAATGGGGCAAACGTCTTAAAATCTCAAAACTAATGGGGCTAAACATGAGGGAGAAGGGGGCCATAAAAACTAGCCCATCCCCCCTAAATTCTTGATCTGTTTTATTTGGAGTTGTCTTTTTGTTCATTTTAATTATTGATTTGATTTATTTTGAGCTTGTTTTGTTCAGTTTACTTTTTGATCGCTTGGATTTGAATTTTTTTTGTTCATTTCAATTCTTGATCAATTTTATTTAAGTTGGTAGTAGATAATATATATTTGTGTTCCATTCATCCATCCATCTATCTATCTATCTATCTATCTATCTATCTATCTATCTATCTATCTATCTATCTATCTATCTATCTATCTATCTATCTATCTATCTATCTATCTATCTATCTATCTATCTATCTATCTATCTATCTATCTATCTATCTATCTATCTATCTATCTATCTATCTATCTATCTATCTATCTATCTATCTATCTATTTAGTGAACTTAAAGGTGAAGTAAAATCACTGAAAGAGTCACGTATTGAAAATGTTGGATTAGTAGAAGATAACTATATTATTAAGGAAGAACTACTGGAGATAAAGGGGATACTTAAAGATATCAAGCAGAGGAGTAGAAATAGTGATCTACGGAGAGACAGTATCTTAGTGGAGAATCTTGATAAGTTACTAACAGGCCATGATGACAGTAGTGTTGGACATAAAACTATTAGTGCTTATGAGAGGGAAGTGGAGGGGTTACTGAAGATGACTGGTGAACCATCCGCTCCACCACTGAGTCAGCAACGTGACAGTCAGTTTGATAGTGTAGCCTCACCTCTACAACTGCCTACCTACAGTGAGGTACTGTGTGAGGAACAGAGCTCACGTGGCACTGCTCCTTCATCGCCTACAACAGGAGATAAACAGCAGAAACAGTTTGTTGGAAATGGTGCGATCAGGAAGTCATCTCGTGTTCTCGAACTAGAACATGAGGTAACACGGTCGAAGGAGAAATCTGTTGAGCCCCTGCAGTATATGAGATCCAAGAACAGTGACAGTAAAGGTGAAAGAGGAGAAACAGGACGTGGTGTCCTGGATGATGATGGCTTTCAACAAGTTAAGAGTCGGCGCGGTAGGAATGCCTCAGTCCCCCCTACCCAACAGCCGCAAAGAAAAATGGATCAGCAGTGGAAGAGGCCAGCTGGTGTACGAGGAACAAAAAACGTTACTCAATCTAGGTTTAAAGGCTCTGAAAGATCAGGAGATATTTACATTGGGAATGCTGACTGTGACACTAGCGTTGTTGATATTACTAAGTATATATCGGATGAATTTAACATTGAAAGTGTAAAATGCTGTGAGCTTGAATCTAAATTTGAACGAGAATGGAAGTCATTTAAAATAACTGTTGCAATGAGTAAGAGGGATGATTTGTTACGTCCGGAGTGTTGGCCGAACCATGTAATTGTTAGAAAATACTATAAACCTAAACATACATCTTAATGGCTAAGATTGTATCATATAACTGTAATTCTGTAAGAAATAATATTGAGGCAGTAAAGTTATTGACTATGGAATACGATATCATTCTTTTACAAGAAATAATGTTATTGAAAGAAGACTTAAATGTTTTAAGAACAATCAATGATGCATTTGATGCAATCGCATGTGTGGAAGATAGGAGTAACGAAGGCATAGTAGAGGGTCGTCCTTCAAAAGGTGTTGCCATATTATGGAAAAATTCACTTAGTAATAATATTGATTCTGTGTATTGTAATGAAAGAATAATTGGGATTATAATGAAATGTAGAGATGTACAAATTTATAGTGAATGTATACCTACCTTGTGACAAGCAAGACGAGGACTCCTTAGATGAATTTAGAAATACAATAGCCACTCTTGATAATTTTATAGCTGAACAACACTGCAACAATGTCTTAATTGCAGGAGATGTTAATGCTAGTCCAACTAAAGGTAGGTTTTGGAAAGATATTATTAATTTATTTATTAGCAAGTGCTTTATATTTAGTGATGTTGAGGCAATGCAGAATGATTCGTTTACATATTTATGTCCTGCAAAGAATACAACCAGTTGGCTTGATCATATAGCAGTAAGTGAGAGTCTAAACGAAATAATAGATGATATTACTATAAGGTATGATATGGCCCTTTATGATCACTTTCCCCTGGCATGTAAGCTAAACATTGACATATGTAATGTTGGTATAGTAGATGTACACATTGAACCGTCAGAATTCATCGACTGGCAAAAACTGTCTATTGTGGATAATTTACAGATATATAGATCAAATATTAATCATTATCTAGGTGAATTGGATATATCAGTTTTAATTGCTTGGACTGCAGTGTATATAGATGTAATAATGAACAGCATATCAAGGAATTAAATTTAATTTATAACAGTATAATTAGTTTGTTACTTAATTCATCTTCTTTGTTTAAGAAAGAACCATTAAAAAGGCATAAAGTTATACCAGGTTGGAATGATGAAATTAAGGATATGCATAAGTTTGCGAGAAGTAAGTTTTTAACTTGGAAGAATAGGGGACGTCCACTTGCAGGAGTTGAGTTAGAAGAAATGAAGGAGTCTAGAAAGGACTTTAGGAATGTATTGAAACAAGTTAAACAAAATGAGTCTCAAATTAGAACAAATAAGTTAGCTCAATCTCTATCTAATAACAATTTAAAATCATTTTGGAAAGAGGTTAGACAAATAAAGAATAATAAAGTTTTTGTAAGTATGAAAATAGATGGAGAATGTGACCCAAAATGTATTGTAGAGAAATTTTCCAATAAGTTTAAACATGTATATGATGATTGTAAATGTCAGAATGATGATGACTTCATGATAGATAAATTGGTGAAAAATGTACGTGACGGTGAAAATATTTGGTAAGGTAAATAGTCATGATGTATCTACAGCAATATCTGACCTCAATTGTGGTATTGGCCCAGATAATATACATTCTTTTCATTTAAAGTATTGTACAAACGAATTGATAGTAGTAATTGCAAAGTTGATTTCTTCTTGTGTTGTACATGGTTGTATGCCTGTAAGAATGAACTTTGGAATTATGGTACCCTTATTGAAAGATAAGTATAAAGATAATACATCACTTGATAATTATAGATCAATTACGTTATCGCCAATATTATTGAAGGTATTTGAATACTGCTTGAAGTACAAAATTTTAAGATATGTTAGTTTAAATGATAGGCAGCATGGATTCAGAGAGAGGTATTCTACTTCTACTGCATGTTTAATTCTCAAGGAAACTATTTTAAGGTACACCACGGAGGGATCTAATGTTTTTTTCATGTTTTATTGACCTGACAAAAGCTTTTGATAAGGTGAATCATTTCAAACTTGCAAATAAGCTTTTAAAACTAGGATTACCAAATTTCTTGGTTAATATTTTATTTTACTTTTACAGAAACCAACATGTTGTTGTCAAATTTAAAGATTCAATTTCAACTGAATGGACTATGAAAAATGGAGTGAGACAGGGTGGGGTTTTATCTCCCTTGTTGTTTTCAATTTATATTGATGACTTATTAAGTAAATTATCTGCAAGTAATGTAGGCTGTAGACTAGGTTTACAAGTCAGCAATGTGATCGCCTATGCAGACGATCTTGTAATATTGGCTCCTTCGGTTAGAGGTCTGCAAACATTGATAGATATTATGGATCATGAAATTAAACAACTAGACTTATCTATTAACTCTGCAAAATCAGTATGTATGATCTTTAAATATAAGTATGGACAGGAAATGAATCCTTTCATATATTTAGACAATAACAAATTAAATATTGTTTCTGAATACAAATATTTGGGTTTTATAATCGATTGTAATCTTAATAATGACTTGGATATGATAAGATGCAGAAATAAGTTTTACAATGAGTTTAATTGTCTTTTAAGAAAGTTTAGCAACACGAGTACTGAAGTATTTTTAAATTTATTTCAAAGCTACTGTTTGAATTTTTATGGCGCTGAACTTTGGTTTAATAATAGAAAATGTTATATACCGTTTAAGCAGTTTTCCATTGGATACCACAAGGCAATAAAAAAATATTGAATATGAAGTACTGGGAGAGCAACCACAGTGCTTGTAGAGAATGTGGAGTGATGGTGTTTAGGCATTTGGTTAACTGGATGAAAATAAGATTTGTATATAGAAATCTCATAAAGCCATGTAGTTTTATAGAGAAGAACATGTATTACATGTTACATAGATCTTTTCTTGTAAAGGATGTTGAAAAAATAATCCTACATGAGTATGGATTTACTAACTTATTGCTAAATGATATCAATGCTATCAGATCAAGAATTGTTTATGTACAGAACACAGAACCAACTATGCGCTAAGGACTTTTAGCTTAATGTAGATTACGTAAATAACTCTGTAAAAAGTGTATGTATATGTCTTTTTATGAAATAAAATTATGACTGACTGACTATCTATCTATCTATCTATCTATCTATCTATCTATCTATCTATCTATCTATCTATCTATCTATCTATCTATCTATCTATCTATCTATCTATCTATCTATCTATCTATCTATCTATCTATCCATCCATCCATCCTTAACTCGTATACCATCTTGCAAGTTGAAGTTTCCTGGATAATGCACTAGTGATGTAAGCCCCCCCCCCCCCCCCTCCTTTCTAAATAAGAATACCCTGTACCTAATTGTCTCCACGTACAAATAACGCGGGAGATCTGCCGCTCCCGCGCCCAGAGAGAGGGCGCTCCGTACGTTTAAATACCCGTGTATACACCCAGGCCTACCAACACGAACCGGGAAGTTAGATACGTACACACTCCTGTAGACAACACAATGCCGAGGGAGATTTATATATTCTTATACCTAAAATTACTACCAACCAAGATCCGTAGTAAAATCCACCCACCACCATCACGAGAAGGAGGGAGAAGGATAAACGCTATCTCGCGCGCATCATAGCCCTCACTTGTCCTGTGCGCACAACACACCTTCAATGCACCCGACACCACCTATCCTCCCCGAGAACCCGAAGTTCAGAATTCATTCACTTCACTCACTATTATTGTTTTCCCGAATTCTATTGAAGTTATATAGACCCCCTATGAATTTATAATTAACCCTTGATAAAGTAGCCTACTCTAGGAGCTATAATTGACCTTACTCATCACACCACCACCGAGTAATGTCCTTATACTGAAGGAGACCTTGACCAGCAGAACAAGAAGAGTTCAAGGACCCCATCTAGGATACCTCCTCATGCCCTTACCATCCTAGAGGTACCAGGGGAGTGCACTCAGTAATCCGCAATACCAGTTCAGGATTTCTGAGGAGAGTCAAGCAATTTTGAGGCTTCAAAAGTACTGGCATGCCACCTTATGAAGTCTTAAGATGACCCTCCATTCAGTTGGACTGAAGGCCTGCCGAAAGCTCAAACATACTGTCTGTGAGTAAAATCCTATACTAGGGATCTTTGTTAGCCAGAGGCCTGCCCAGCTAACATAGAGACTCTACATAGGCGGTTCCTAGCTAGTCTAGTGGGAAAGCGTACAGCCTGCCGGAAACTTTCTTCTTAGACTACAAGTCATCGATAACTGTGTTCTGTCCCAGGAACTCTTTCCTCATCTGGCATGCCAGTGAGATACACAACTACTGAGACAGGGACATCCAAACCCTATACTAGGGATCTCGTTAGCCAGAGGCCTGCCCAGCTAATGTAGAGACCCTACTTAGGCAGTTCCTAGCTAGTCTAGTGGGAAAGCGTATGGCCTGCCGGAAACTTTCTTCTTAGACTACAAGTTACCGATAACTGTGGCCTGTCCCAGTAACTCTGCCCTCATCTGGCATGCCAGTGAGACACATAGCTACTGAGATAGGAACAACTTTCCTAAAGGGTTAGGAAGAGAGTTACCGGCCTGCCGCTCTCTCTTCTTGATTCTGAGGTTGGGAAGGAGGATACCGGCCTGCCGCTCCTGCTTGTCAATCTCGCTAAGGAAAGCCCACACCAGCACCATCTCTAAAAGAAGTTGAGGTGTACGGCCTGCCGTCCTCAATATTCTCTAGAGTGGGAAGGAACAATTGTGTCCTGATAGAGGAACTCTGTTGATGTCTGGCATGCCAGCGTGAACATAGTCTCTATTGTCAGGCTTCACTTTTCTTAGTAAAAGTAGAGAGACTCCGGCCTGCCGACCTCTCTGTTTCTACCGAGTCCAAGTGAACACTTGTACAAAAGTGTCCTTGTTGAGGAACTTTGTCGTCGTTTGGCATGCCGACGTGACATTGGCTCCATAGCGAGGTTACATTTTCTCTAGTGAAGAGTTGAGAGACTACGGCCTGCCGACCTCTCTATTCTTTACTATTGGAAGTGGACACTGCCACTCTGCACAGGTAGTCTCGAGCCTCTGAGACCGCTGTGTTAGAGACAGGGCTTGGTGAGATACCCTCACGGGCACTCTGCAGAGACAAGTCCTTGGTGCACTGAGTCTGTGGCATCCCACACGACTGTGTAACTTAAAGGTTTAAACACCGCCACGGGTCCCCCGAACCTCTTAGAAAGATCAGGGCGGACAGTAAGAACGCTTAAACTGAACTTACTGCGTTCGTCCGATATCGACCACATAAGACTCGATATTTAAGATCCTAGTCCGAGAGTACCTTAACAGGACTTCATCAACGGTTGATATACTGATTAGAACAGTCGAATAGTTTCTCCTACCTCTGAAATACTCGCGTTAGTTCGGTATGGTGCCCAACAGCAATTCGCCAGATGGTTACTATATGTTACGGAGCCATACTTAAGATCTCAAGCCCAATCAACCATTCTGTAACTACTCCACACAGCCGGCCCACCTAGACGGCCCACGGGGAACCAGAAGACGAGAACCAATCACCTCCTTCAGTGTTACCAGGAGAAATCACCAGAGAAGTTACCACGCCGAGATATCCAGAGAAGAAGAGAAAGTGACAAGAAGTAGAAAAGTGCCGAGTGAGCGGAAATAAATAGAGTCCCTCAATAGTACCCTAAAAGTGGAATAAATACTCCTAAGTCCAAATAATTGGAGTAGAACGAAAAGAATTAGTTTCCCGAATAGTGTAGCAAATATCATGAACATCTAACCCTATAAGAGTAAAAATCCAAATTAGTGATACTTGGCTGATTTTCGAGGTTCAGCGACTCTAACTAAAAACCCAAGTTTTTCTCCAGAAATAAAAAGTTTTTCCAAAAGTGCCTTAACCAGTTGAAATTCTCTACAAGTGTTAGTAATCGGGTTATGAAGCTACGAGTTGTACGTACCTACGGTGCGCGTGATCCAGAAGAACAATTAGCCATCAAACAGTGATTCCATTTTGAATTATTTCATTTTAACTTGCTTTTGAGAAGTCAGCGACTCTGCCAAAATCCACAAGAGTGTTTGAAAATATTTTAGAGTCCACCATCGACTCTACGTTTTCTATGCGACACGGCTACATACCTACTAGGGGTAATTGACCTTGAACTTGAACCTCAGTGACATTCCTGAAGAAAGGGACAGCGTCCACCCCCAGCCCCCACTCCTTAAAATACTTTTCTCTCAATACACTCCCATTGTTTTAAACTTTCTCGATTACCAGTGAAGTTGGACAGAATACCTGCTCCTCATCTAGCTCCACGACTGTACTAGGAGTCAGTGATAAACTTAAGTACTATTCACTGGCAGTGATTCGTGTCCCATGTTTTTCCAGATTATTTTGCATATATAGTGAAGGAGGAATAAAGTTGTATTATTAAACCATATTTTGCGATATACTTCTCCTCTGTTGTCTTTTATTTTCTATGTACTTATTTGAACTTGGATGTCCCAGTGGAGTAGAACTCACCTGTATCCCTTGTTAATCCTGCATAATATCAGGGCATAACAATGTATCTATCTATATAAGACCTCGGCTAGGAGCATTAAAAGGCCAGTGTTTGTGAGCATATACAGTATCTATCTATATAGCTATCTATCTATTTAAGTATTTATCTATCTATCTATCTATCTATCTATCTATCTATCAAGCTATGTATCTATCAATCTATCAAAGTATCAATCTCTCTATCTATCACTGTATCTATCTCTCCCCCCCTACACCACCATCTATCAGCTAGAGCAGTGACCCGTGTTAACCTTGTAAATAAACAATCTGTTGCCTTATAAAACACATGTACCCCTTCACAAACAGTCTGGCCTCACACATATATATATATATATATATATATATATATATATATATATATATATATATATATATATATATATATATATATATACAGTATATATATACATAATTGTGTAGTGATACAGGTAGCACCAGCGAACTTGACAATAATCTTGACCCCTTTACTTCTTATAACTCAAAATTAACGAAAGCAATCGGGCTGACGTTTCTATCATTTGGGAAGAGTCCACCAAGAAATAGGTGTGGATATTTACCGCTAGTTTGCTCTAAACACTTTTGAGTTACTGAGAGGTCAGGGATCAAGATTTGTTCAAGTTCATTGGTGCTACCTATAGTTTATGCATAATAAGTGAGAAGTTTGAGAACACGAATAAATAGAGTACATGTTTAAATAAAGTCAAATTGAGAGTACACAATTAAAGAGAGCACAGGATTAAAAAGAGCCCAAAACATATTAAAGAGAGCCAAAAGGAGAGTCTAGTACAGGATTAAAGAGAGCCCATAAGAGAATAAAAAAAGTGCAGAATTAAAGAGAGTACAGGATTAAAGAGAGCCATAAAGAGAGCACAGGATTGAAGAGAGTCCAACAACAGATTAAAGAGAGCCAAAAGGAGACCTGAATACATGGTTAAAGAGAGCCCAAAAGAGAATAAAGAAAGTACAGGATTAAAGACAGCCCAACAAGAGAGTAAAGAAAGTACAGGATTTAATAGTACCAAAAAGAGAGTACAGAATTAAAGAGAGTAAAGAGACAAATAACGAGACTACAGGATTGAAGAGAGTACATGATTAAAAAGAAAAAAAAGTAGAAAAAAGAGTACACAAATAAAGCGAGTACAAGATTAAAGCGAGCCCAAAAAGAGAGTAGAGAGAGGAAATAGTACAGGATTAAAGAGAGCCAAAAAGAGAGTACAGGATTAAAGAGAGGCCAAAAAGAGAGAGAGTAGAGAGAGGAGGAAGAGGATGGGGAGGGAGACAAATGTTGATTGACAGTGAGAGGTGAAGGGTAGAGAGAGAGAGAGATTGGGATGGAAAAGGGGTGTTTAGGGAGAGAGAGATAGGGAGGGGGTAGGGGTACAGAAAGAGAGAGAGAGAGGGGGGAGGGGGACAAAGGAGATTTAGATGGGGTATGGGAGAGAGAGAGGGAGAGTTGGATGGAAGAAGGTGGGTGGGGGTTAGAGAGAGAGAGAGAGAGAGTGAGGAGGAGGGGAGAGGAAGATTTGGATGGAAAAAGGGGGGGGGGAATAGAGAGAGAGAGAGAGTTACACATATTTACACAGATAGTCAGACCACACAGACCTTGCGGTCCCAACTATACTCTATTTCTTTTCAACTGACGGTAAATTGTAAAGTTCATATCAATTTTGACAGTTATTTTGCAGATTTTGTAGTGCAATATGGTGGTGATTATATACACTTGGTGTTAATATGATGCAGAGACATGGTAGTTTCTTATTTTTCCGTTAGTTATCGACAAATCAGATGTTAAGGGATACAATTTACCGTCAGATGAAATGAAACCGAGTATAGTTGGTCCTGCCTTAATACTACTAGACAGGGACTGTTTATAGTGGAAGAATAGGACAGCAAAGTAGAAGGCTCTCTCTCCCCACCCTCCTGCTAAAAAGCCATACCGGAAAATGCCCACAAAAAAAGTGTGTATAGTGTATGGAAATAAATTAGTGTGTATAGTGTATGGAAATAAATTAGTGTGTATAGTGTATGGAAATAAATTAGTGTGTATAGTGTATGGAAATAAATTAGTGTGTATAGTGTATGGAAATAAATTAGTGTGTATAGTGTATGGAAATAAATTAGTCTGAAAGGAAATTACAACTGCCTACTGATTCATTCATATTAATAAAATCTTCATCAGATAATCGTCCAGTCTTTTCTTAAACGTATCAATTGAATTACTGTCGACCACTTCCCTTGGTGAATAGATAGACAGACAAACAGACAGATAGATAGCCAGCTTATATCGTCAAAGTTCAACCCAAAACTTCTCATGACATTTTTTGGGGATATTTATTTTATGTTTTATAATTGTTATTTATATAATTATATATATATATATATATATATATATATATATATATATATATATATACAGTATATTATATACAGTATATATATATATATCTAATATTTTGTATTAGCTTTGGAAAATGATTAGAGAGAGAGAGAGAGAGAGAGAGAGAGATTGACAGCTGAGAGGGGAGAGAGAGGGGGTGAGGGGGGAGGAGGACCAGAAGGATACAGGCAAAGTGAATAAAACATGAAGCAACCCGAATTTGAAAGAGAGAGTGTGTGTGTGTGTGTGTGTGCGTGCGTGCGTGTGTCAGAGAGAGAGAGAGAGTGTGTGTGTGTGTGCGTGTATCAGAGAGAGAGTGATCTAACCCTTCCCTCAGGTAGACAATTAACAATAAAACTGGGGCTGCCTCTCCTACATAAATGTCACTCACACAATGACAGTATTCAAAGGAGTACAAAGGAAGTCAAGCAACAACAGGTCTACCCACCCCTTGAGGTTGCTTGCCCTCTAAATCACTGCTGTTCATAGTGTCCAACAGTGGTTCAGATTGGGTAAGGGACAATTGGATAGGAAAGCACTGCCTTAACCTGATGGACCCCAAGCGATTAAATATAAAAATACACTCCAGGACTAGCCACTTGCCAATTTTGTTTGTTTTCCTGAAAATACATGGGATGGGTTAGTAATGAAGGAAAAACAACATAAAACCGCTCACCTAGGTCATTTGGAGGCCCTGGGGACCAGGAGAAAGTCACAATTAACCCCTTCTGTACTGGTGATGTAATTATAATTATATTCTGGCAACTATTAGACGATTTTGCTCAGCTTGGGAAGGATGTCTACCCATTAAAAAGCTACGGACTATCTGAATTAATCCTTTTAGCTACCATATATTTTTCCTAAGCTTCATAAAATCGTCTAAATGTAGCTAAAATCCAATGCAAGGTACGTTGTCGGTACAGAAGGGGTTAACATGGGTAGGCAATATACTGGAAAATCACTCCCGTGCGCGCCCACACGCATGCGGCTGGACTTGGAGGGTTACCAACCATCGGTATTGTTCCGTGGGATCCTAAAGTAGTTCCCATACAAATCTGAACCCTCTAGGTGCCATAGGACAAGAGTAATTAAGGCGGACACAACCATTGCGTCTCTGGTGCTGTGGGTTACATACATATACTGTAGGTGACACATAACGTGTGTTGCTGATACTCCAAGGGTAAGACCAATGTCCTTGGCAGGGGTAGGAGATGTTAGTAGGGAACAATGGGGGTAAATACTATAACACAATGTATCCGAGAAAAAGGTAATAATTGAGTTACAAATGCAATCAGTTGTGGGTTTAATTTAAGGCGAGGTGCTTGTCTAGGCGATGTTTAAAGGAATCAACAGTGCTCGAGGAAGCCCATTCCACAAGTTCACATGTTTAAAGGAATCAATAGTGCTCGAGGAAGCCCATTCCACAAGTTCACATGTTTAAAGGAATCAACTGTGCTCGAGGAAGCCCATTCCACAAGTTCACATGTTTAAAGGAATCAACAGTGCTCGAGGAAGCCCATTCCACAAGTTCACATGTTTAAAGGAATCAACTGTGCTCGAGGAAGCCCATTCCACAAGTTCACATGTTTAAAGGAATCAATAGTGCTCGAGGAAGCCCATTCCACAAGTTCACATGTTTAAAGGAATCAACAGTGCTCGAGGAAGCCCATTCCACAAGTTCACATGTTTAAAGGAATCAACAGTGCTCGAGGAAGCCCATTCCACAAGTTCACAACTTGATTGAAAAAGACATTCTTATTCTTAAAGACTCGTGCGAGTTGAAATATTTACCAATAATTTTGCAACCATTTCCCCGTGTGTAGTTTGATTGGTTGATCGTAAAGTACTTATTACAGTTCATATTTTCGATGCCTTTGATGATTTTGAACACTTGAATTAGGTCACCTCTTAAAGGTGGGGGCTCATGGGTTGAGATAAACATGGAATGATAATCGCCAAGCTGTACATAATTATCTTGTAAAATGCAATGGCACTGACATAATTATTAACAATGGTATAAAGGATTTTGTGGATCGTCTATACCGGGCCTGTGACGTCACAGGAGTGTAAGTCCACCATCCAGTCCAGGATGGGGATACTGGTGTGACGTCACTATGACGTCACTGGCCCGGTATAGACGATCCGCAAAATCCTTATACCATTGTTAATCATTATTTCAGTGACATTGCATTTTACAAGATAATTATATGCAGGTTGGCGATTAATTTTCCATGTTTACCTCAACCCATGAGCCCCCACCTTTAATCTGTGCTGGTTTAAAGGAAATAAACTTAATTCTCTAAGACGCTCCTCATATGGTTTGTTTCTTAGATTAGGTATAATTTTGGTAACTCTACATTGAATTCGTTCAAGTTTATCGATATCTTTTTGGTAGTAGGGGCACCAGGATTGAACGCAATATTCCAGAAGAGGGCGGACTAGGGAATTGTAAAGTGTGAGGATTACATCTTTGGATCTATGCTCAAATGACCTGCCTGTAAAGCCAATTATTTTATTTGCCTTCTGAAGGGAGCCCACCTCGCATTTTTTCTCTTCCTCTCCCTCTCTCTTTGGCTTGTATTCATTCGGCCCCATCCAGCCTACTGTTTTAAGACGTTTACCCCCATCCAGGTGTCAATATTTTCCTGGCGAGCGGTAGCGAGCTAGCATATATTTATTTTTGTTTTGACAGCAAGATAAATGTGTACATTTTTCGACAGAAAAATTTCTTCGGCGAAGCCGGATTTCTCCATATAATGCTGGCTCGCTATCGCTCGCCAGGAACAAATTGACACCTGGATGAGGATCAACGTCTTAAAACAGTTGGCTGAATGGGGCCGAATGGATACAAGACAGAGAAAGAGAGAGAAGGAGAGAAAGAGAATACAAAGCAGGTGACCCCCCTTAACAACTTCTGAACAGTTGTTGCCTGGGTTTTAGGTTACTGGACAGTTGTTACTTCCCAAATCAGTTCTATTCCTTCTCTGTCTAACACTCTTAAATGGTTCACTTTTTGGGGCGATTTTTGCAATGTATTCCTTATGTTTCTAGTGTTCCTCCCTCCTTAAACCTCATCAAATTTAAAAAAAACAATCCATTAGATCCACTTTGGTCAGATTAATTTCTAGAATTGTTGCGTAGAAAAATTTCGCGGCCGAAGGCGCGTTCTTCCAACATTACAGTCACACTATCGTTCGCTCAGGGAAACATCGACGCATAAATAGCAACGAAAGGTCTAAATATTGACGAAGAAATGGTGGCGAAAGGTCTTAAAATTCGACTAACTAATGGTGGCAAATAGCTTAACATCTGAAAACTAATGGGGTCTACACATGGGCGGGAGAAAGTGGTCCAGAAACCGGCCCATTCCCCCTTTAAGCTGAGTGCCCTTCTTGAATAGTTTACTTGTCTTATTTCGGGTCCCCGGTATGGAGTACTTTACATTTCGGGTCCCGGTATGGAGTACTTTACATTTTTCCGGGTCCCGGTATGGAACTTTACATCGGGTCCCGGTATTGAGTAACTTTACATTTCGGGGTCCCGGTATGGAGTCTTTACTTTCGGGTGCCCGGTATGGATACTTTACATTTCGGGTCCCCGTTATGTCAAGTACGTATACATTTCGGGTCCCGGTATGGAGTACTCTTTTACATTTCGGGTCCCGGTATGGAGTACTTTACTTTCGGTCGCGGTATGGTACGTTCCATTTCGTGTCCCGTATGGAGTACTTTACATTTCGGTCCCGTATGGAGTATTTTACATTTCGGTCCCGGTATGAGTACGTTTACTTTATCCGCATTAAAACTCATTTGCCAAATTTTGAGCCCAACTTGGGCACGCTTAATCTATGTTATTTTGCATATCTTATACATGTTCGTTTTCAATTTGTTGTATCGTCTGCAACTTTGAGATTGTAACAGGTGAAGACCCTCATCTATGTCATCTATATAAACTAGGAAAAGAACTGTCCCTAGTACCGATCCCTGGGATACTCCCCTAGTTACATTGGTCCATGTCGATGCTTACCATTTCTGACTACCCTTTGCTTTCTTTCAATGAGCCAATTTTCCCATCCATCTCAAACAGTGGTGAGAGAGAGAGAGATGAGAGAGAGAGAGAGAGAGAGAGATAGGAGAGAGAGAGAGAGAGAGAGAGAGCGAGCCTACCAGTGTTAATAATAGGCCCTAGCCAGCAATTGTAGAGTGTTTATTTATAGATCTAGGGGCGAGCCTATATCACAGGAGTGGTGAGGGGGAAAGGGGGGCATTCCTAGTGAGCTAGTTAAGGTGGGTATGGGTGTTATTGGGGAGAGAGTGAGAGTTAGTGAGATATAGGCCTATATAAATTCTATATGTCGTATATGTTATATACTGTATACTGTACAGCAGATATAATATATATCTTATATATATATATATATATTATATACTATAGAGAGGAGAGAGAGAGAAGTGAGTGAGTGCGATAATATAAATAGATTATAGGTTTGACATCCTGTAAAGAGATAAAGAAAACCTAATATTTAGTAGGGCCCCGTAATCGATTGACGATTATGCCTATTACATAAGACACCCTCTTCAAACCTCATTTAGCCGTAGTTTGAATCTACCGCGCAGAACATAAACATTTAGGAGCCTTCATCATGATCGCACGCAACCTCACGCATGGTTCGTCATTATGAAATGTGTACTCACTACGAAAAAACTTTGTAAAAAATAACAACTAAAAAGAAAATAAGAATAACTATTCCTACGCTTTCCATAACTTCGTGGATGTACTTGTGTGG
>CM064520.1:33628411-34082739 GCA_032716605.1 Paralithodes platypus | reverse complement strand
GTGTATAGTGTATGGAAATAAATTAAGTCTGAAAGGAACTTAACAACTGCCTGACGCTTGATTCATTCCTATTAATAAAATATCTTCATCAGATAATTCGTCCAAGTCTTTTCTTAAATCGTAATCAATTTGGAATTACTGTCGAACCACGGTTCACCTTGTGTAGAAGTAGATAGATCCGACAAACAAGGACAGATAGAAGCCAGGTCTTATATTCGTCAAAGTTCAACCCAGCAAACTTCTCATGACATTTTGGGTTTGGGGATATTTCCAAAAGAAAATTTACAATGAACGTCCCCTCAGTGGATAATTGTGTATATGTTATAGTAGATTATATAATATATATTATATATAGATATATATAGCTATATATTATATAATAGTTAATAACAGTATATGATTCATATACAGTATATATATCCTATATCTAATATTTGTATTACAGCTTTGGAAAATGATTAGAAGAGATGAGACGAGATGTCGAGAGAGTGGTTGAGGGAGAGAGATTTGACAGCTGAGAGGGGAGAGATGATGGGGGTGAGGGGGGGGAGGAGGAGCCAGAAGGATACAGGCGACAAAAGTGTAATAAAATGCATGGAGAAATGCAACCCGAATTTGGAAAGTAGAGATTGTGTGGTGTGGGGTGGTTGTGGTTGCTGGTGCACCGTGCGTGTTTGTCAGAGACGAGAGTGAGGAGAGTGTGGTGGTGTGTGTGCCGTGTTATCTGCGAGATGAGAGATGGTGATGCTAACCCTTCCCTCAGGTATGAACAATTAAACAATATAAACTGGGGCTGCCTCTCCTATCATAAAATGTTGCACTCCACACAATTGACAGTATTCAAAGGAGTACAAATGAAGTCAGAGGGTCAACAATACAGGTTCTACCCACCCCTTGAGGGTGCTTGCCCTCTAAATCACTGCTTGTGTAATAGTTGTCCAACAGTGGTTCAGATTTGGGTAAGGGACCAATTGGAGTAGGTAAAGCACTGTCCTTAACCTGATGGTACCTATCCAAGCGGATTAAATATAAAAAATACACTCCAGGGACTAGCCCTCGGTGCCAATTTTGTTCTTGTTTTTCCGTGAAAACATCATGGGATAGGTTAGGTAAGGTGAAGGAAAAACAAGCATAAAACCGCGCACCTAGGTCATTTGGGGGGCCCTGGGGACCAGGAGAAAGAAAGGCCCAATTAACCCCTTCTGTACTGGTGATGTAATTATAATTATATTCTGGCAACTATTAGACGATTTTGCTCAGCTTGGGAAGGATGTCTACCCATTAAAAAGCTGCGGACTATCTCACTGAATCCTTTTCGCTACCATATATTCTTCCTAAGCTTCATAAAATCGTCTAAATGTAGCTGAAATCCAATGCAAGGTACGTTGTCGGTACAGAAGGGGTTAACATGGGTAGGCAATATACTGGAAAATCACTCCCGCGCGCGCCCACACGCACGCGGCTGGACTTGGAGGGTTACCAACCATCGGTATTGTTCCGTGGGATCCTAAAGTAGTTCCCATACAAATCTGAACCCTCTAGGTGCCATAGGACAAGAGTAATTAAGGCGGACACAACCATTGCGTCTCTGGTGCTGTGGGTTACATACATATAGGTGACACATAACATGTGTTGCTGATACTCCAAGGGTAAGACCAATGTCCTTGGCAGGGGTAGGAGATGTTAGTAGGGAACAATGGGGGTAAATACTATAACACAATGTATCCGAGAAAAAGGTAATAATTGAGTTACAAATGCAATCAGTTGTGGGTTTAAGGCGAGGTGCTTGTCTAGGCGATGTTTAAAGGAATCAACAGTGCTCGAGGAAGCCCATTCCACAAGTTCACATGTTTAAAGGAATCAATAGTGCTCGAGGAAGCCCATTCCACAAGTTCACATGTTTAAAGGAATCAACTGTGCTCGAGGAAGCCCATTCCACAAGTTCACATGTTTAAAGGAATCAACAGTGCTCGAGGAAGCCTATTCCACAAGTTCACATGTTTAAAGGAATCAACTGTGCTCGAGGAAGCCCATTCCACAAGTTCACATGTTTAAAGGAATCAACAGTGCTCGAGGAAGCCCATTCCACAAGTTCACATGTTTAAAGGAATCAACAGTGCTCGAGGAAGCCCATCCAAAGTTCACATGTTTAAAGGAATCAACAGTGCTCGAGGAAGCCCATTCCACAAGTTCACAACTTGATTGAAAAAGACATTCTTATTCTTAAAGACTCGTGCGAGTTGAAATATTTACCAATAATTTTGCAACCATTTCCCCGTGTGTAGTTTGATTGGTTGATCGTAAAGTACTTATTACAGTTCATATTTTCGATGCCTTTGATGATTTTGAACACTTGAATTAGGTCACCTCTTAAAGGTGGGGGCTCATGGGTTGAGATAAACATGGAATGATAATCGCCAAGCTGTACATAATTATCTTGTAAAATGCAATGGCACTGACATAATTATTAACAATGGTATAAAGGATTTTGTGGATCGTCTATACCGGGCCTGTGACGTCACAGGAGTGTAAGTCCACCATCCAGTCCAGGATGAGGATACTGGTGTGACGTCACTATGACATCACTGGCCCGGTATAGACGATCCGCAAAATCCTTATACCATTGTTAATCATTATTTCAGTGACATTGCATTTTACAAGATAATTATATGCAGGTTGGCGATTAATTTTCCATGTTTACCTCAACCCATGAGCCCCCACCTTTAATCTGTGCTGGTTTAAAGGAAATAAACTTAATTCTCTAAGAAGCTCCTCATATGGTTTGTTTCTTAGATTAGGTATCATTTTGATAACTACGTTGAATTCGTTCAAGTTTATCGATATCTTTTTGGTAGTAGGGGCACCAGGATTGAATGCATTATTCCAGAAGAGGGCGGACTAGGGAATTGTAAAGTGTGAGGATTACATCTTTGGATTTATGCTCGTATGACCTGCCTGTAAAGCCAATTATTTTATTTGCCTTCTTAAGGGAGCCCACCTCGCTTATTTTCTCTTTCTCTCCCTCTCTCTTTGGCTTGTATCCATTCGGCCCCATCCAGCCTACTGTTTTAAGACGTTTACCCCCATCCAGGTGTCAATATTTTCCTGGCGAGCGGTAGCGAGCTAGCATATATTTATTTTTGTTTTGACAGCAAGCTAAATTTGTACATTTTTCGACAGAAAAATTTCTTCGGCGAAGCCGGATTTCTCCATATAATGCTGGCTCGCTATCGCTCGCCAGGAACAAATTGACACCTGGATTAGGATCAACGTCTTAAAACAGTTGGCTGAATGGGGCCGAATGGATACAAGACAGAGAAAGAGAGAGAAGGAGAGAAAGAGAATACAAAGCAGGTGACCCCCCTTAACAACTTCTGAACATTGTTGCCTGGGTTTTAGGTTACTGGATATTGTTACTCCCAAATCAGTTTCTCTGTCTACACTCTTAAATGGTTCACTTTTTGGGCGATTTTTGCATGTATTCCTTATGTTTCTAGTTTCCTCCTTAAACCTCCATCAAATTTAAAAAAAACATCCATTAGATCCCCTTTGCAGATTAATTTCTAAATTGTTCGGTAGAAAAATTTCGCGGCCGAAGGCCGGTTCTTCCAACATTACAGGCACACTATCGTTCGCCAGGGAAAACATCGACGCATAAATAGCACGAAAGGTCTAAATATTGACGAAGAAATGGGGCGAAAGGTCTTAAAATCGACTAACTAATGGGGCAAATATCTTAACATCTGAAAACTAATGGGGCTAAACATGAGGGAGAAAGTGGTCCAGGAAACCGGCCCATTCCCCCTTAAGCTGAGTGCCCTTCATTGAATAGTTTACTTTCTTATTTCGGGTCCCGGTATGGAGTACTTTACATTTCGGGTCCCGGTATGGAGTACTTTACATTTCGGGTCCCGGTATGGAGTACTTTACATTTCGGGTCCCGGTATGGAGTACTTTACATTTCGGGTCCCGGTATGGAGTACTTTACATTTATCCGCATTAAAACTCATTTGCCAAATTTGAGCCCAACTTGGCAGCTTATCTATGTTATTTTGCATATCTTATACATGTTCGTTTTCAATTTTTGTATCGTCTGCAAACTTTGAGATTGTACAGGTGAGACCCTCATCTATGTCATCTATATAAACTAGGAAAAGAACTGTCCCTAGAACCGATCCCTGGGATACTCCGCTAGTTACATTGGTCCATGTCGATGCTTTACCATTTCTGACTACCCTTTGCTTTCTTTCACTGAGCCAATTTTCCATCCATCTCAACACAGTGGTGAGAGAGAGAGAGAGAGAGAGAGAGAGAGAGAGAGAGAGAGAGAGAGAGAGAGAGAGAGAGAGAGAGAGAGCCTACCAGTGTTAATATAGCCCTAGCCAGCATTGTAGTGTTTATATATAGATCTAGAAGGGGGAGCCTATATCACAGGGGGGGGGGGGGAAAGGGGGGCATTCCTAGTGAGCTATTTAAGGTGGGTATGGGGGTTATTGGGGAGAGAGTGAGAGTGAGTGAGATATAGGCCTATATAAATATATATATATATATGTATATATACTGTATACTGTACAGCATATATAGTATATATATATATATATATATAGAGAGAGAGAGAGTGAGTGAGTGAGTGAGTGAGATATATATAAATATATTATAGGTTTGACTCCTGTAAGGAGATAAAGAAAACCTAATATTTAGTAGTGGTCCCGTAATCATTGACGATTATGCCTATTACATAAGACACCCTCTTCAAACACTCATTTACCGTAGTTTGAATCTACCGCGCAGAACATAAAACATTGAGGAGCCTTCATCATGAGCGCACGCAACCTCACTCATGGTTCGTCATTATGAAATTGGGTACTCACTACGAAAAAACTTTGTAAAAAATAACAAATAAAAAGAAAATAAGAATAACTATTCATAAGCTTTCCATAACTTCGTGGATGTACTTGTGTGGATCTTTAACCAGACGCTGACTTCAGGCGTCATTCTTCCTTCACTGACATATCAAGTAAACCAAAATCCTTAATACATCAACAAATGGGAAGGGGATGGTCGGGAGGGCCCCAGTCGTCAATGATTACGGGGCCACTACTAAATATTAGGTTTTCTTTATCTCCTTACAGGAGTCAAACCTATAATTTATTAGTGGCCCCTCCATCATTGACGATTATGCATGATATCTAAGACTGGAGGGGGACATTCGTAATCATATCATAACTCTAGCAAAAGCAGATAATCAAACAACCACATAGTATTCATACTTTGTAAAACAGATATATTTGTGTGCATAATACTTTATACAGCATAAAAATATACAAAAAAGGTGACAAGCAGGAGCGTGCTTCGAAGAAGCCTGCTTGGACAAAAAGGGGTTAACTCCGAGACACTGTACACAGAGCTGGTAGTTAAGAAGGCACCCCACTTAAAGTAAGTGGTGAAAAACAAAAAAACATCAAAGTTTACATGTGCACATATAAACCCCATTAACTCTTGGATATATTTTGAAAATTATACCGTAAAGAGGTACTTACATTACACATACCAGCTGCGGCCGCAACTACTAAGATATACTTAAAATTATATTGCTTCACAGCCAAAACTATTTACAACAAGCATTGTCTTTGAACTATGATTGGACGTTAGGACAATTTCCTGTAATGAATACTACAGAAAATTCTTTAAAATTACAGCACCTACACCTGTATCACAGCTCGTAAGCTTCGCACACATACTCTGGTTGGGTCTAGGGTGTCCTATGTTACACTGACTGCACCCCCCCCCCCCCCCCTCTCTTTTCCTCATCTAAACATTAAGTGACCCAGAGGCCACCTAGACCCTCTGCTGTAAAGCTATACATGGCATGGAAGGCCTGTCCAAAGCTACTGAAAGGTATCGAGTCAAAAAGTATGATTAGAGGACCAGAGGTGTGTGGCTGCTATGCCCTCAACAGAAAAATTCTTAAGGAAATGTAAAGAGGTCGCCCATTTGCGTAAATCGTGAGCTCTACCCACAACGCCGGGATTACTTTCCTGAATGACGTTAACTAAGAGAGAAGCCAGTTTACGCTTCATAACGCGTTTACCCGTACTAGATACCCATAAAGCACCTTGTTGATTCCTAGGTGCGACCTTTAAATATTTGGTAAGCACTTGCACTGGACATAAATTATGGTGCACCTTTCCCCTTTTCAATGCCGGCACCGTGAACTCTGAAAACACGTGATCACTGTGTTCATTCTTGGCGATGAACCCTGGGGAAGGAGCAATATGAATGCAATCATTGAGCCTACCAAACCTGATGCAATTAGGTGTGTTGCTCATCGCCGCCAGCTCAGACACCCTGTTCCCGGTAGCTAAAGCCATAAGGAATTCTGCCCTTTTTAAAAGTAAGTCAAAATCTGCAGTATTTTGGTACCGCCGGGAATGAAATAATGACAATGCTTTGTCCAGAGACCAGATAGGCATGAGCTGACGGGGAGGTGGGCGGAGTTTAAAACATGCCCTCATGAAGCCTGTTTCCTCCGCTAGTGGTATGGTTAGACCCGTAAGGTCCAGGAATGGCACCCTAATTGCTGTTAAGTGATTCTTTAACGTTACTACTGATAGCCGTTTCTGCTCAAACAGATAGTTTAAATAATTAAAAACCAAAGCCACCGAAGGCACGGATTGTTCTGTTCTGAGTATCCAAGAAGTAAAAGACTGCCAATGCGAATGATACTGTCTCTTAGTAGATTGTGTGTATTGATTCATGAATTTATCGATCACGGTTCTACCATACGGAGCTAGCCATTTGACCTCCTGAATGTCCATAATGCAAAAGTCAGCGAGGTCTCTAGGTTGCCAATCGTGTCTAAGTGGAAATACCCGACCGGGAGCGACACCGGGTTCGGGCACCACATCTTTAATTGCTTGTACCACGCCTGCGCCGGCCACAGGGGTGCGATTAATGAGACGACGCCCCGATAATCCTGTAGTTTGTTTACTACTTGGCACATTAGAGAAGCGTCTGGCGGCGGAAACAGATAAATGGAACTCCACATGTTCCAGTCCGTCACCAGTGCGTCGGGTCCTCCCGCTGGCGTGGTTGTCCGGTGGGGTAGGTAAAGCGGGAGTTTGTGAGTCTCCTCGGACGCAAATAGATCCACTTGTGGACGGTAAGGCTTCGCAATCATTAGGTCGAAAATGTTTTGCTTGAGCGCCCATTCTACTGTTGTGCTCTGTCTCCGAGATAGAGCGTCTGCCCAGACGTTCGCTACGCCGGGGAGATAAGAAGCGTGAAGCTGAATGTCCAGCTTGTCGGCTAGTACAAAAATCTTTTCTGACACGTTTAGCAACCTCCGAGATCGCGTTGACCCCTGTTTCTGAACGCAGTGAACCGCATTCAGATTGTCCATCCTGAAGGCCACCGATTTGCCCCGCAAAGAAAAGCTGTGAGCCTGAAGGAAATACAAGGGGACTAGTAACTCTTTGACATTTATGTGGGAGGATTCTGAATGGGACCAAAGCCCTTGACCCTGGTGCCCTTGGTTTGACTGAAAGCCCCAACCTATCGTGCCTGACGCATCCGTGTCCACCCATACCGTCGGCGGAGGAGAGGTCCAAGACATGACTGAGTGCAATGTTTCCCTCTTCGCCCAGACCGCTAGTAAGGTGTGTATTAATTTTGGGATGGGCCATAATGTTTCCGCCGGCAATAGTGGAAAAAATTTGTTGCCCTCCAAAATTAAACGTTTGACTTTCAACCGGCCCAACTTTACAGTTAGTTGAATTCAGTTGAGAGAGCCGACCAGAGATTCCCAGATTCTCTGTGTCATAGTCAGACTGTGAAGAAACAGAAACAGTTTCTTGCGAAACCTGTTCCGATTGTCCACACTCTGACTCAGAGTGAGAGCAGCTGTGTCCCAGACCAGCCCTATCCACTGAACCACTCGTGAGGGAACAAGGTTTGACTTTACCAGGTTTACCTTGAATCCTAGAGTTTTTACATGAGTTAATGTTATGTTGACATGATTTATGCATAATTTTTCCGTCTCCGCCACCACCAGCCAGTCGTCTAGATACCACAAAATCCTGATCCCTTGTTGCAACAAGGGCATCAGGGCTTGCCGGACTAATTTCGTGAATATGCGAGGTGCTAGGTTTAAACCGAACGGCATCCTCTGAAAGACATAAGTCTGATGCATGATTCTTAATGCTAGAAAACGTTGAAACCGTTTGTTCACCGGGACGTGCCAATACGCGTCCGTCAGGTCTAAAGAACACATCCACCCTTTCGGCGGAAGTGTTAGCCTGATCTGATTCACTGTCAGCATCCGGAAGGACACGTTGTGAATATGGAGGTTCAGATAAGACAGGTCTACGACCGGCCTCATCTGAGCACTGTCCCTTTTGGGTACCAGAAAAAGTTTGGATGTAAAAACTGGGTAATTTTGGGGGACCGGGATGATAACATTCTTGGCCACCATCTCTTGGATCAGTGACTCCACCTCTAATGAAACAAAATTTGCCTTTGTCGGCTGACGTAAGCGAGGTCGCCGGAGCCACTGCCAGGTGATGCCTTTGCGTGCCACCATCCTTGCCCATGTGTTTAAAGGCCATGCGCGATGATTCGCCCGGAACGACCCAGTTAGCAGACAAGGGTTCGCCGGCTGGACTACCCCCTGATCCACTCGCCGGAAGATCGGCCCTGGGAGTGAGGGAGACCTTAGTTTTTTGGTGGTGGTGGTGGTGGAAGTTTAGACGACTGGCCGGGTTTGGCTGGAGATGGGCCCTGACCCGGCCTTTGATACCTCTGTCCTTTATGGGTACCTGAAGACTTTCCTTGCTTGTATCTGTACTGACCTTGGGTGGAAGAGGATTTAGGCAAATGAAAGGATTTTGCCCCACCAGACTGAGCTTTAGCGACTGGTTTGGGCTTGGTAAAAGTGAAAGCAGGTTTCTGAGACGGGGCGGGACTGTGCTTCAAGGCCTGAGCCATGTTAAACACCGTCCTCCACACCTCCGGGGTCATTAAAGAGGCAGTTAGAACTGGGGACATTACTACTTGATTAGCAATCCTATCCGGGAGCTTTCGGACTAGAGACATCCTTAGATCTTGTCTTGCCCGCACCGCCTCTAACAAGGCCGTGCGTATATCTCCTAGTGACTGAATAGAAGTTTGGAGAAGTAAGCGTCTAGATAGTTCGATTGCCTTTCGGACTTCTGTGTCCGCGATAGCCTGTGCAGATCTTGGCATTGATTTTGCTACTTGTTGCGTAACAATATACTGAGAAAATAGTCTGTACGCCTTACCCCGTAGCCTAAACTCCCGGTCTAGGTGAGCAGTGGAAGGTGTAGAGAACGGATCGTTAAGCTCGCATAGATTAATTTTAGGGGCAGCTAAAAAGGTAAAGAGAGCAGAGGGAACTCCGCCGGCAGAGTATACTGGGAGAGAGAACCAAGAATGGCTCTCTTGTGGAATTTGGTGTGAAGCTTTAGAAGTTAATGTGGTTGCAAAGTTTTGTGCCTCGACTTCCCAGTCCACCCAAGGTCCCGGACCCAATTGCTCCACCTTTAAAACTGGGTTCGCGGCTGAGTCAGTAAATGTCTTTAATCCCAACTCAGGGGTTAGAGCTGACAGCCCTCTGATATCATTGAACCCATCATGTTTTGTCCAGTCCGAAAACAGTTTCGAAGCTGACACAGGGGGTAGGGCAGGTGTAGAAGAATATACAAAATAATCATGATGATAATAGTTGGGGATGGCCTTAATACTAACATCAAGTACATTTCCCAGCATATCTAGAGCCCTTAACTTCCTAGATTTATTTCCTTGGATTACCCACTCTCGTGGTACCGGGGAAGCTCCCCTGACATAGTGGACTGTGCTACCTTCTGGCTTTGTTGGTACCAATGATACCCAAGAATCGTCTGGCCCGTATAAGAGAGGCATAGCCCCTTTTCTGATCGGGGCTTTGTCTAATGGGGGAGGATTTACGTCTGCTACTACTCGCACATTGGAAGTAGTTAGTGCCGCCGAAGTTGGCCTAGTAACAATAGTAGGTGATACAAGGGGAGTGAGCGGAGTTTGTGTCAAAGTAACGGAAGTAGCCAGAGGTCGGACAGTCGATGTTGGCGTGGGAGCTCCCAGACCAACCATAGGAGGCTCCGGTTGCTGGCCAAAAAACTTAGTTAAAGCACTCGCTAATAACCCATCAATCTCATCCGCCGTGACAAATTGAGCAGAGGAAGAACTATTAGGTGAAATATCCCTATTCTGAGAGTTATCTACGTTACCCACCTCAGAAATAATAGACCCATCATCCCCTGCCTCCGGTCCCTCCTGAGAGGATTCCGCCGAGGCTGGGGCCCCTTGCCATGTTAAGTCAGGGATGGAAGACGGTGCCTCCGCGTCCCGGTGGACTTCAGCCACTACCTGAGTTGCCTGAGATGGCAGAGAGCTGTCCCGCCATGGCTGGGAGTACCTCCAAACTCCCCGGCCTTGGCCGGAACCTACTTGTGAGCCAGGCCCCACCCCAATGACTGAGCCCTCACTCGAGACCTCTAGCGGGTTATCACTGCCGGGAGAACCCTCTAAATCTAAAGTGAGAATATCATTTGGGGACACTATGTCCGCCGGAATATCCCCGACCACAGTCTCCGACTCCACTTCGGACCTGTCAGATTGGACTTGAGACATATCGGGAGTAGAGGCAGAAAGCGAGGTTCGAGGCTCCGGCAAACGCCGGGAGGACTTTCGTACATGAGACTCTTTTTTAGAAGACTTGTGACTCCGCCTCGACTTTGACGTATCACTAGAACTGTCCTTGGTCTTGTCTGTCTTACTCTTCTTCCGCGAAGGTGAAGTCGAGTGACTATGTGTCTGCTTTCTGAGAGGAGACCGTGACCTGGACCTAGATCTTGACTCCGAAGTTGTCGCCGGGGGAGACGGCTCTCGCGGTCTCTTAGATGTGCCGGGGGAGGGAAGAAGCTCTTTAACCCACCCAGTCTCTGCCAGCTTAGTTACTTTACTTCGGGAAGGAGGACGTTTAATTGGGGGGTACTGAACCAACAAACGGTCCCACAGAATTACGTTATCACACTGCAATGCTTTATGAGCCACTGCAGTCGCATAATTAGTAAGAAGTTGTCTGACCTCGCGTAATGCAACCGCCGCGGCCAGATTGTCGTGCTGTAATACTTTAATACCCAGCTGACTACAAAAGGTACAATTCTTTGTTACCCACAAACCCCTTGATCGGTCCAAGCATTTTACACAACGAATGCACAGAGTGTGCGCAAAAATAGGGATCCCGGAACATGAGGGCGTTGAGCAAAGAGCAAAAACAGGGGCTAGAGCAGCCATGGCAGAGACTGGTTAAAAGCTAACTCCCCCCGGGCCTCACCTGGTCCTCTGTGGACCCGCCGGAACTCCGCCCTGGAAAAAAGAAAATTTCCAGGAATTAATGCTCATAAGGTTACCTCAAAATGTTCTAACACAAGTGTTAATGAACCGCCGGGCAACGAGACGTAATACACCACCATTACCTCTCGTTACCCTGTAGGTTCATATGTAAAGATTTGTAAATAACTTTACGTGTCCAAAAGATTTAAGTATAGCCTCTGACATGATAATTATAAAGATGAGCAGTTCTTCATAAGTGACGCAGTCTTCCCTGTGATATAACGTTAACCGGGAACCCATAATAAGACGCCGGCCTCCTTATTATAATGCAGTTAGCCAGGTTAAGCCCATCTTAATCATTAGATCGCCATGAGTTGAATGTCTTGATACCTAATTGTATCCCTCAATTGTAAGGCTAATCCTACCGAATTGCAAATCCGTGATTCCCACCCTCCCGAGGTTCAACCGCCGGGTGAAAATTAATAGAAAAGTTAACCCCAATTGTTCCTATCCCCACTTCTTTGCAAAAGATCGCCGGGGTGGAAAGACTACTCAAACAACACAGCCCAGTTTTTCAACGGCTTTGCAAAACCGGGAAAAACTATAGTCAACAGGTGTCCGCATGAACCCCTAGTTGAATCGGGTAAAGCCCTTCCGCCGGGAAACACACAGTAAGCCTGAACACAGGCCCCACTACAGAGACGCAGTTCTGGAGAGCCCTCAAGCCACCACTCGCCGGGGGAAACTAGCCTATTTTAACCACGCGTGATTAAAACTCGGCAACCAGCCGGATTTTCTCGGTGCAATCGAGAAAACCCGCCGGAAAAGGCAACCCACACCCACTAGACGCAATCTGAGAACCAGCCGGGTTTTCACGGAGCACTCGAGAAAACCCGCCAGAAACGGTAACCCACACCAACCAAAAGCAATCGGAGGTACACAAATAGTGCCTGGAATAAGCCAATACACAACTTATCCAGAATACACATGACACAGTAGTACATATTTATACAATAAATCAATAACACTTGTACATGTAGAAAAGCTACGAGAGGCTGGCTAGGCCTAAGCAGACGGAGTATCGCTTAAACATGTGGTAATAAAACAAAAAGCACTGAATATTATCACAACAGGAACAGAAGCCAACACACCTCGAAGAAATATACCCGGGAGAGGGAAGCACTGACACGGGACCTAGAAAAAACTTCACTAAGTGAAGAAATATATGTTAGGAACGTCAGAAAAAAAACAAATAAGGCAACTTCATCAGAAAGATAAAAAGAAGCCTAATCACGCGTAGTTAAAGCCAACTAAATAACTCGGCTAGCTAATCCGCGAAAACGTTTCACGCGTCCACCCCGGGACCACGAGGGTATGCCCGAAATAGGCGTCCCAAACACACGACCCAAAATACACTGAACTGCGGGCAGCCCGCCCATGACACCCCTGCTACGCATATCCTAACCTTACTCGATACATCCCAGAGTAAACAAATGAGAAAAACTCACTAGGGACGCAGCAAATGCGGAACGAGCGGAGCGTGGGGAGACACGTCAGGGCAGGTTGAGCGCAGAGCAGAGAAGGAAGAATGACACCTGAAGTCAGCGTCTGGTTAAAGATCCACACAAGTACATCCACGAAGTTATGGAAAGCTTATGAATAGTTATTCTTATTTTCTTTTTATTTGTTATTTTTTACGAAGTTTTTTCGTAGTGAGTACCCAATTCATAATGAGAACCATGAGTGAGGTTGCCTGCGCTCATGATGAAGGCTCCTCAATTTGTTATGCTCTGCGCGGTAGATTCAAACTACGGTAAATGAGTGTTTGACGAGGGTGCCTTATGTAATAGGCATAATCGTCAATGATGGAGGGGCCACTAATAAATATATATATGTATATAATTATACTGTATACAGTATATATATATATAGAGAGAGAGAGAGTGAGTGAGTGATTGAGAGATAGGGAAAGATTTACATAGATACACTGGCCACACAGACCTTACGATCCAAAGGAGGTGGTCAGGATTTAATTCTAGTAGAGATAGCTAACCCAAGAGTAAGGGAAAGTGGAAGGAAAGGATATCAAAACAGAGAGAGAGAGAGAGAGAAATGTCCCTACGAAAATACAGGCTCGCTATCACTTGCCAGGAAAGAAATCGACACCGAAATGGCATGTAAAGTCTTAATATTGAAAAGAAATCGGGGCGAAAGGTCCTAAAATCGACAAACTAGTGGGCCAAACGTCTTAGAATATGAAAAATTAATGGGGCTAAGCATGAGGTAGAAGGGGGGAAGGGGGGGGTAGAAAAGAATAATAGAAAGTTACTCTAACATTTCCTTAATTTATCAACGCACACCTCTCCACCCCTCCCCTCCCCTTCCCCTACCCTACCCCTCCCCTCCCCTTCCCCTTCCTATCTCCTCTAATCCCTCCCCTCCCTTCCCCTCCCCACCTTTTAATGTCCTTCTCCCTCCCCTCCCCTCCCCAACCTTCATGACCATACCCTAGTTATTAATTTGTTTCCCTACCTCCCCTCCTCTCCCCTCCCTTGCCCTACACCACCCTTCCCTCTCCCCTTCCCCTCCCCTCCCCAACCTTCCAGACCATACCCTATTATAGTTATTAATTTGTTTCCTTACCTCCCCTCCCATCCCCTTTCTTCCCCTCCTCCCTCCCTAAGGGGGTCCCCCCCCCCCCCCTCCATCAAGGGGCTAGTGGCCGTATTTTGGTCTATTAATTCATTTATTCCTTTATTTCTTAGTTTCCTCGCTAGACCTCCATCAAGCTTAGAAAAACACCACCTAGACCCCCCTTCAAGATAAATTTGTACATTTTTCGGTAGAAAAATGTAGTGGCCGAAGGCCAGTTCCATGTAAAATTTCAGGCTTGCTTTCGTTCGCCAGGAAAAAATCGACACCTGAATAACACGAAACGTCTTAATATTGACAAAGAAATGGGGGCGAAAGGTCCTAAAATCGCCAAACTAGTGGGCCAAACGTCTTAAATTCTGAAAACTAATGAGGCTAAACATGAGGGAGAAGGAGGGAGAAGGGGTAGAAAATAAAAATAAAAAAATTCCCCTAAAATTGACTTGACAATAATCTTACCCTAACATTTCCTTAATTTATCCACGTAATCCTAACCCCTTCCCACCCCTTCTACCTCATATTTAGCCCCACCCTACCCTACCCTACTTCTACCCCAACCTCCCTTCTCTCTCCTCCAATCCCTTCCCCTCCCCTCCCTTCCCCTCCTCTCCCCTTCCCCTCCCCTCTCCTCCCCTACCCCCCTCTCCTCACCCCTACCATCCTCCATCCTCTCCTCCCTGCCTTCCCATCCCTCCCCTCTCCTCCTCCTCCCTACACTAGTTATTAATTTGTTTCCCTACCTCCCCTCCCCTTTCTTCCCCCCTGGAAGCCTAATTCTGCGTATCTCAAATTTGTTGTTTTCGGTTAGGCTATCACCCCTGATAACCTATTGTTGTGTATTTCAACATATTTGTTTTCGGTTGAAGTGATTGAAGTGTTTCTAAAGTGAGTGAAGTGTTTTAAAGTGAGTGAAGTGTTTTAAAGTGAGTTAAGTGTTTTAAAGTGAGTGAAGTGATCTGCAAAAACTGACTGTTACCATGCCTCGCACTTGTACGAACTGCGCCGGTAGGTTTGGTGAGTCCATGTTTGCTACTGTCGATCTTCAAGTCTGCCGTCTCTGCCAGCAACGAGAGAATTTGACAGTGAAATTAGATGAAGCCTACAACAAGATCAACGTCCTCACCATGAAGCTGGAATCACTCCAAGAGTTTGTAACACTCAACGTTGGAGTACCACAAACTTCAATTGTCACCGCAACTCCAGCAGCCACCAACGCCCCAACGTCAACTGCCAACAATTCAACGCCTGCAGTAGCCATTTCAGCTGATGGTTCTGATACTCAAGAAACAAACAGTGACTCTCTTCCCCCTCAAGACAACTTCCGTGTCGTGAGGAACGTTTGCCCCAAGACCAGGAAACCCATACCGATTACCGAGTGTCAAAACCGCTTCCAGATACTCACAGACTCAGATGACGAAGCGGAAATAGAAGAAGTCCGGCTCGTGGGAGACTCGATGATACGTGGTCAGCTCACAGAGTTTTGCGCCAGAGCACCTAAGACCAGAAAGCGTTTTTGTATCCCTGGTGGTGGTGTGGACGACGTAGTTGCTGCAGTTGACGAAGTATCTAAGCTGGCCCCTGCTAATACAATGTACATCATCCACGTTGGATTCAACGATGTACAGCGAACCCGGTCGGAAGATTTGCTTTTAAAGTACCAGCAGCTGATCAAGTCGTTTAAGGAGAAGTCATCAAGGATCATCGTCTCAGGAATCATCCCCCGGCTTGGTGTAGAGAGCCGATTTTATAACATAGCCACCAGCACAAATCGTTGTCTAGCAAACCTCTGCAGGAAGGAAAACGTGGGATTCGTCGACACCTGGGACAATTTCTACTACGATGACTATATGTTTTCGGACGATGGAGTTCATCTGAACCAGGTGGGAGCAGCACGTTTTGGGCGTCTTCTCAACGATGCGGTGAAGGATTTTCGGAGAAGAAATCGACTCAGCACAGGACAACCAGGAAGGGAGACCGAAGACAGCGAGGGCGGCAACCTGCGAAGGAATTAAATGCTAATCTGTCAAGAACCGCGAATTTGGATAAAGCTCCACCAACACGACCCAAATTCAAAACCGCCAGGGATAACGACCGAGGACCGATGACAGCCATGAATGTAAATGTAGATCCGACCAGAACCAAAAATTTGATTAAAGAACGTTCTGTGAGTTCTAAAACCGCAACTTTAAAGGTTTTCTATGCAAACACTCGTAGCATACGCAATACATTTTCAGATTTAGAGGAACTAGTGTTTACTGAAAATTATGATGTGATTGGTATAACAGAATCTTGGCTCAATACAGTAGATAGAGACTTTTTAGCAGATTATTCACTGCCCGGTTTTGTAATGTTTGAGAAAACCCGAATAAATAAAAATGGAGGTGGCGTTTTATTTTATATCAAAGAAAGTCTTAACCCGACCTCAAATTGTGAACGTCGACACATCTTTTGTGCTAATAAAGAATAATAAAGGTACAAAAAAAATACTTGCATTAATATACAGACCTCCAGCTCAATCAGTGCAAACTGACCGAGAAATTTATGAACAAATTGCAGATGTAAGTAACTCACAAGATACCGTATTTTTTGGTGACTTTAATTTACCTGTGACCAAATGGGACGATACTCTTACTTCACACTCCGGACATGACTTGTATATGAACTTGCAAGAGAGTTCGCTTTATTAATTTGTTCGAACACCGACCCGTGGTAATAACGTTCTTGACATTGTACTTGCAACAAAAGAAGAATTAATAGAGAATTTGAATGTTGGTGATGAATTCAGTAACAGCGACCATCGTACGATAACTTTCACTTTAAACTTTACTAGTAACGAACCAAATAGTAGCATCGAAAAAGTCCCTAATTTCAAGAAAGCAAACTTTCATAAACTTAGAGCTATGTTTAAAGAAACTGACTGGAGCATTTTAATTAACAATAACGACATAAATACATCTTGGAAGTTATTCGAAACCACTTACCTAAAAGCAGTGCAAGACTGCATACCATCGAAAATACGGCGTCCAGGCCATAATAATAAGCCCAAATGGTGGAATAAAGATATTTCAAACTGCCTGCTTCCTAAAAAATTTGCTAAAGATAGATTAAAATCCTCACAAAATGACGAAGAACGGGTGAAATTTGTAGAGCTAGGACGCAAAGCCAAAAAGTTAATTAAGCAAAGTAAAAAGACCCTAGAGTTACATATTGCGAATCAAAGTAAAACAAACCCGAAAAAATTCTATAGTTATATCAGAAAGAAAAAAGTAGTTACTTCAACTGTTGGACCGTTAGTCGATGAAAATGGAGAATACACCAAAGACGAAGTACAAATGAGTAATGCCCTCAATACCTTCTTTGCATCAGTTTTTACAACAGAAGACCTCAGTGATATCCCTACACCATCGCCGATTCAGATTGATAATTCAGATGTTCTAAGCAATATCACCGTTACAGAGAGAGAAGTATTGAATTGTTTAGATAAACTCAAGGTAAATAAAACGCCTGGACCTGATACAATCTCGCCTAGAGTTCTAAAGGAAGCTAAGGATGAGCTCTCCAAACCACTGACATTACTATTCAATAAATCCTTGCAGTCTGGAACTATGCCTGATCAGTGGAAGATAGCCAACGTAACACCGATATTCAAAAAAGGCAGCAAATTCCTACCCAGTAACTATCGTCCAATTAGCTTAACCTCAGTTGTATGTAAAATGCTAGAAACGTTCATAAGAGACAGACTCGTAAATCACTTAGAGGAAAATAACATACTTAAAGATACTCAACACGGCTTTCGTAAAAAACGTTCCTGTTTAACAAACCTCTTAGGCTTCTTCCACGATATCCTCAACCTCTACGATGAGAGTAAAGCTGTAGATATTATATACCTTGATTTTCAAAAGGCCTTTGACAAAGTTCCCCACAAACGTTTACTGCTAAAACTAAAAGCGCATGGAATACAAGACGGTGTGTTGAAATGGATAGAAAATTGGCTCAGCGACAGAAAGCAAAGAGTAGTCATAAACGGTAAGGCATCTAAATGGACCAATGTAAGTAGCGGGGTACCCCAGGGATCGGTACTAGGACCAATTCTCTTTCTAATTTACATCAACGACATAGATGAGGGTCTCACCTGTACAATCTCAAAATTTGCTGACGATACAAAAATAGCAAATAGCGTACTCTCAAAAGATCAAGTTGACGATATGCAACACAATCTAGATAAATTGTCACATTGGGCCCAAATTTGGCAAATGAGTTTCAATGCGGATAAATGTAAAGTACTACATATCGGATACCTAAATGAGAAAGCAAACTATTCAATAAATGGCACTCAGCTTAAGAATGTAAACAGAGAAACCGATCTGGGAGTAACAATATCGAGCAACCTAAAACCGAGTCAACAATGTTCAGAAGTTGTTAAGAAGGCAAACAAAATAATTGGCTTTATAGGCAGGTTATTTGAGCATAAATCCAAAGACGTTATTCTAACGGTTAGGACCTAACCCTTTACAATTCCTTAGTCCGCCCTCTTCTGGAATACTGCGTTCAATGCTGGTGCCCTTATTACCAAAAAGACATAAACAAGCTAGAACGAGTTCAACGTAGAGTTACCAAAATGATACCTAGCCTAAAGAACAAACCATACGAAAAGCGTCTTAGAGAATTAAATCTATTTCCTTTAACCCAGCGCAGATTAAGAGGTGACTTAATTCAAGTGTTCAAAATCATCAAAGGCATCGACAATATGAACTGTAGTAAGTACTTCACTATCGACCAATCTAATTACACGCGGGGAAACGGTTGCAAAATTATTGGTAAATCTTTTAACTCACACGAATCTAAGAATTTCTTCTTCAATCTAGTTGTCAACTTATTGAATGGGCTTCCCCGAGACGTTATAGACTGCAGCACCATTGATTCATTTAAACTCCGCCTAGACAAATATCTCGCATCAAACCCGCGACTGACTGCGTTTGTAAATGAATAACTTTATTTTATCCTCCCTCAGTTACTAACCCATATGTCCCCTACTAACTTCCTAGTCCTGCCACGGACATTAGTTCCAGGGCAGTAGTTTCCTTTCCAATGTTCCCTTACCCTCTCTAAACCACTGTTTGGACACTTGATCCTCAGTGTTTTGGAGGACAAGCAGCCTAGAAGGGTCACTAGACCTGTTGTTGCTTGATTTCCTTTGTACTCCCTCCCCTCTAGACCCCTAAATCCCCACCCTCCCTCCCTTAAACCTACCTACTCTCTCCTCCCCTCCCCTCCCCAACCCAACGTTTAATTCCCCCCCCCCCCCCCCTTCCCCCATCACCGTCAGCGTATGGTCCCAATAAAATCATCTATTTCCACCCCTGGGTGCGAATAACCTGACGTGTGTGTGTGTGTGTGTGTAGTGTAGTGTACCTTGGTGTATGTGTGTATGTGTGTGTAGTGTACCTGTGTGTGTGGGTGTGTGTGTGTATGTCCCTGTTCGTGTGTGTTTGTGTATATACTGTATACTGTATGTGTACCTGTTAACCTGTGCTTGTGTAAGTATGTATGTATATGTGTACCTGTTAACCTGTGCTTGTGTATGTACATATGTATGTATGTATGTATAATTATGTGTATATGTGTACCTATTAACCTGTGCTAGTGTATGTATGTATGTATGTATGTATGTATATGTATATGTATATATATATGTACCTGTTACCCTGTGCTTGTGTATGTATATATATATATATATATGTAGCCTATATGTAGTGCCAACAGTTTCACCTCATGACGTGTCAAATAGAGGGCGCTGTGCCAAAGGTGGTTGGGGGGGGGTATGTAGGCAACCCCCACAGGCATTACTACTATTACTACCCTAACTACTGAGATTGGTAGCTATTGAGGTAGGTAGTGTGAGAGAGAGAGAGAGAGAGAGAGAGAGAGAGAGAAATCAGATAGCCAGGCTGGGAAGTAGCCTCGCAAGGATCAATGGCTGTGGGGTTGTTTTTTTTTTGTTTTTTTTCGTTAGGCTTGACTTTGTTCTGTTGTGATAATGAGTTAAATGTGTGTGTGTGTGTGTATGTATGTATGTTATATATATATATATATATATATATATATATATATATATATATATATATACTCATATATATATATATACTGTATATATATATATATACATATATATATATATATTATATATATATATATATATATATATATATATATGTATGTATGTGTACTAACTACCACATAAATGATACAAATTACATACATATTCCTATCATTCTCAGACGGCATAACAAACTTGCTATAGTAAAGTTATTTCTTATAGCTCTTGTTTAGGCTTAAAAAAGGTTGGCAGATAGATAGATAGATAGATATATAGATATAGAGGCTCTTGTTTAGGCTTAAAGCAGGTTGGTAGATAGATAGATAGATATATATATATATATATATATTTTTATTTTTTTTTTTTTCTTTAATACATACGAGGTTGAAAGAAATGGCAATTTCTGCGTTGGAAATTTTATTATTCAAAGTTTCCAGGTCTCTGATGAGTTTTCGCTGGGTGGCGGGAAGTAGATGAAGGAGATGAGCAAAATTCATGGTGGTACAGGGTTACATTAAAGTACATGAAGATACAGGATATACGACGCGTTTCACTGGACAACCAGCATTATCAAGTAAGGATGGAATGATATAAAAGGTAAACAGGAAGGGTATATATAGAGGGTGGAGGATCAGAGGAGGCGAAAATCAGGGGGCAAAAGTCTGCTATTGGTGGAGGGGTATTCTAGGAGAGAGAAAGGGAGAACCGCTTCACGCATGCGCACTGGATGCGGGATGGTGGTCGGTTGGTGGGGTCGAAGCTGATTGGCTGCGTGGCCTAAGTTGTGTGGTGCCTGCGGAAGACGAAGCTGAAGGAGGTAGCGCGGGGGGCTGCGTCAAGGGCACCGGGGGGCGAGGGTGGGTGTTAGGTCCTGTAGGAAAGTGCCTTTTGGCAGAAGGAAGGATCTGAAGGTCCCGAGTTTGGTTGTTGATGTTGGGATGTAAGGCTTGGATATATAAAGCTTCGAGTATAGGTAATCTCCTTGGGTCACTTTCTTTATCGAGTATGATGGTGTGTTTTTCTAACTCGTTGCGTGTGAGGTGAGGATGGTTAGGGGTGAGATAGTGGTCTTTGATGGCTCCAGCCTGAAGGTGAAGAGTTAACCGACGTGAAAGACGAGTCTGCATCATACCAATATAGGAATGAGGTCCACAGTCCTCATAATTACAGGTATGTTGGTAAATGACGTGATCGTCGGTCATCGGGCTCTTTATCTTGGTGGAGGCTGGTTTGTTGCGGAGAACGAGGTTGGAGGTCTTGGGGGGGGACGCTTCAAAACCACCGTCTACATTAAACCAACTAACACAGGACAATGCCTCAACGGCGATAGTGAATGCCCCCGCCGTTATCTTCTATCCTCCATCTCCGCCTATGTTAGGAGAGCCCTCACGTACTGTTCTACCTGGGCCGACACCCACCAGGAACTAGAAAGACTATCCCAAGTTTTAGTAAATAACGGATACTCCAACTCCGACATCTCCAGCACCATCAACCACCATCTTGAAAAATGGTACACCCAAAGCCCTCCCAACATTGACCCCCCCAATGAAATTAAGATCTTCTACCGCAATTACATGTCCTCTGAACACAAAAATAACGAGGCCGTCTTAAAAGAAATAATCTCCAAACATGCCCACCCAACCAACCCCGAAAACAAAATCAAATTAATAATTTATTACAAATCCCCCAAGACCTCCAACCTCGTTCTCCGCAACAAACCAGCCTCCACCAAGATAAAGAGCCCGATGACCGACGATCACGTCATTTACCAACATACCTGTAATTATGAGGACTGTGGACCTCATTCCTATATTGGTATGACTCAGACTCGTCTTTCACGTCGGTTAACTCTTCACCTTCAGGCTGGAGCCATCAAAGACCACTATCTCACCCCTAACCACCCTCACCTCACACGCAACGAGTTAGAGAAACACACCACCATACTCGATAAAGAAAGTGACCCAAGGAGATTACCTATACTCGAAGCTTTATATATCCAAGCCTTACATCCCAACATCAACAACCAAACTCTGGACCTTCAGATCCTTCCTTCTGCCAAAAGGCACTTTCCTACAGGACCTAACACCCCCCCTCGCCCCCCGGTGCCCTTGACGCAGCCCCCCGCGCTACCTCCTTCAGCTTCGTCTTCCGCAGGCGCCACACAACTTAGGCCACGCCCCTCGACACGCAGCCAATCAGCTTCGACCCCACCAACCGACCACCATCCCGCATCCAGTGCGCATGCGTGAAGCGGTTCTCCCTTTCTCTCTCCTAGAATACCCCTCCACCAATAGCAGACTTTTGCCCCCTGATTTTCGCCTCCTCTGATCCTCCACCCTCTATATATACCCTTCCTGTTTACCTTTTATATCATTCCATCCTTACTTGATAATGCTGGTTGTCCAGTGAAACGCGTCGTATATCCTGTATCTTCATGTACTTTAATGTAACCCTGTACCACCATGAATTTTGCTCATCTCCTTCATCTACTTCCCGCCACTCAGCGAAAACTCATCAGAGACCTGGAAACTTTGAATAATAAAATTTCCAACGCAGAAATTGCCATTTCTTTCAACCTCGTATGTATTAAAGAAAATGTATTACCTGGCTTTACTAATATATATATATATATATATATATATATATAGAGAGAGAGAGAGAGACAGAGAGAGGGAGAGAGAGAGAGAGATATATATAGATAGATAGATAAATAAATAGGTAGATAGATGAACTGAAAGATAGATTGATGGATTGTTTGACAGATAGATAGATAGATATATAGATAGATAGATAGATAGATAGATACATAAATAGATGGGTAGATAGATTGATAGATATATAGATAGATAGATAGATAGATAAATATATAGATAGATATACTGTACTGAAAATGTTATGGACTGAGAGAGAGAGAGAGAGCGAGAGAGTGATAGATATATTGCTAGATATATTGAGAGATAGACAGATATATGAACATATTTTATGGACTGAGAGAGAGAGAGTGATAGATATATTGCTAGATATATTGAGAGAGACAGATAGATGAATATATTTTATGGACTGAGAGAGAGAGAGAGAGAGAGATTGATAGATATATTGCTAGATATATTGAGAGATAGACAGATAGATGAATATATTTTTGTGCCTGTGCGTGAGTGTGTGTGTATTGAAAAATAGTTTGTATGTGTGTGTGTGTGTGGTATATTTAAGGAGCTTTTTTTCGTCAAATGTATCGTCTGAGCAATACAAATATATAAATGGAAATATATATGGACTAGAGTTAATGCTAACACAAATATACATCTGTTCAACCACGTACATCTCTCTCTCTCTCTCTCTTCATTGCTATCCTTACCTTCCACTTTGTAGCAAATTCTATGTTAGCATTAATTGCGGATTGCCTAGTCGGGACCGCAAGGTCTGTGCAGTCTGTGTATCTATGTAGCTCTCTCACACCCACACACTCACACATACACACACTCACACATACACACACACACCCACCCACACACACACACACAAACAAACAAACACACATACATACTCATTTAGTATCAAACCGTATGATACTTGTTTTGACTCTCAACCTATTAACCCTCTCCGACATATGACGCAATTTTGAGCCTATTGGGGATACTTTAAAGCCTTTGTTACCATCAGGGGTATTTAGAAACCTTTAGTTTAGTTACTTCAACCTCTGCAGTTGTCTTTGAGTTAGCTGTGGGCAGAAAACTAATTTTGGAGAGGTAATTATAAGAGTGAGAGAATTCTATTTCTTATTGCTAATCTGGCAACCTCTGCATCATATGTGCGTGAAAGGGTTAAGTGTAGGCCTACTCATGTGTATACTGTAGGGTATCTCTTTTTTTCTCTCTCTCTCTCTCTCTATATATATTCTGACATACGGAGCCCTGTATGTTAATTTAAGAGTTAGAATTAGAGTTCAAGGAGCCAAACTACCCAAGCGGTGAAGCAGACTAGCGAGCGAACGAGCGAGTGGGCAAACCATCTCGCCCCATACCAGCATGCTAGCCTTCACACCTCGATGACCGATGCTATGACGTATGATCGACGCCAGGAGCTGTGAGTGGACCATGCACCTGTTATGTGATTCGAGGAGCTATGATTGGAGCGCGCACCATCACTCGCCTCCTGATTCGTTCCTACACCATCATTGTTTGGTATATAAGACCCGAGTTGTGGGCATTCAAATCAGTCTCATTTGGAGTTGGGGAAGGTGAACTTGCAGCTGGAGGAAGACGGGGTGAAGTATTATAATGGGATTGTGACTGTCAGTCAGATTATATAAATGTGTGTTAAGTGTGTTCGGTGTAAACACTTATGTTATGTTGGTTAGTGAGATATGTGATTGGGAATTAACGTTAACGCTACTATTATGTGTTTAACTATTTAATTGGGAATTAACGTGAACGCTACTATTATGTGTTTAACTATTTAATTTAATTGCGAATTAACGTTAACGCTATTATTATGTACTTAACTATTTTAGTTGACTAACTTGTGGACTAAAGCAACTCTTTAAGTAATTGGGTTATGATGAAAGTAATACTATTGTTTTATATTAATACTTACGAGTTCTTTCATTTTCTTTGAATTAAGCTTACAGTGCTTAATGGTGCTTAGTACGGTGATGCTATTGTCTCGTATTAGTAATATCGCCTTAGACGAACATGGCTGTGTTAATATTACTTCTAGTGATTTCCTAAGCTGAAGAAAATTCTTTTGCTTCAAAATATTATATTTTGCTTTTCATTATTTGGGAGACCTGAATCGAATCTATGAAACGATCCTGTAACTTTATTTACTCATAATCAAACCTCAATGTTACGTGGTTAAGAAATAAATTTAACTAATTATTAAATATATATCTAACTTTTTATGTGACTTTGATATTACTCCTGATGATAATAATAATATAATACTATTAACGTAAGACAAGAACCAAGAATAATTACATTAAATATAAATAAAAGGACATATAAGAAAACTATCTATTCATTTCAAAAAGGGTAAGAGACAGAAATATTCTTACTTTAATATTTATCTTTCAAGACTTTTTATAAATTAATAGTCCTTCTTTAGCTATAACTTATTCGGTTCATGGCCTACTAAGCTTCGGTTAAATAATAATTCTTTATAAATACTACATGACTTTAATTAGTTTCAGTATTTTTATAATTAAAGAGTATCAGTCAATAAAGGATACTAAGTCCTAAGATCCAAAAGGAAAGGAAGCAACAACAGGAAATTATTTTATTAGATTTTACTTTTGTTTTGCCTTCAGCTGACTGATACCGTAATATATATATCTGTGCTATCTAGATTCATCAAGTTGAGGATCAAGATACGTAACAATATATATATATATATATATATATATAGCAGTAGAAAGACGACTAGGTGGGTTTGACCTGGAAGTTATGGAGGAAGTGGAGGAGATGAGCAAGTTGTTTAAGGAAGAGATCTGTGCATGTGAGAAGGTGTGTGGAGTGAGGAGAAGAGGGAGGGGAGTGAAAGGTACAGCATGGTGGACAGAAGAGGTAAAAATAGCTGTGGAAGAAAAGAAGAAAGCATTATAGAAAGTGGTTGGGTAGTAGAGGGAATGAAGATTTCGAAAGACAGAAACGAGCGAGGTACGTGGAGAGTAAAAGGGTGGTGAAGAGAGTAGTGAAGGAAAGTAAGAGAAGAGTAGATGAGGAATTGGAAGGAATCTGAGTGTAAAATGGAGGGAGAGTAAGAAACTGTTCTGGAAAGAAGTCAAGAAAGTTAGGGAAGGCAGCAAGGGAAACAGTAAGGGTGTGAAAGATAAGAATGGGAGAATGCTAGCCGAGAAGCAAGAGAGAATCGAAAGATGGAGGGAGTACTTCAATTGCTAAATGTAAGGAATGAAGAGCCAGCAAACATAGTTGGATATGGTATGGGAGGGAGAAGAGAAGTAGTGGAGGAGGAGGTTGGGATCAGGAGGTCAGAAGTGTGGGAAGCCATGAAAAGAGTGAAGTTGGGAAAAGCACCAGGAACAGATGGAGTGTGTGGGGAAATGTTGAGGTATGGTGGTGAGATAGTGATCGAATGGGTATGGAAAATGTGCAAACTAGCAGGGGAGAAGGGGAGTGCACCCGATGACTGGAAGACTGGCATAATAGTCCCCCTATATCAGGGCAAAGGGGAAAGAGGAGTGCGTGGTAACCACCGAGGAATATGTTTTCTAAGCGAAGTAGGGAAGGTATACAGTAGGGTAGTGATTGAGAGAGTGAGAGTGAGAATGGAGAAATGGATATAGGCAACGAGCAGGGAGGTTTTAGGAAGGGAAGAGGATGTGTAGATCAGATTTTTACCCTGAATTGTGTTGTGGAGAAATATCTGGAGAAGAAACAAAAGGTGTATGTTGCCTTTATGGCCTTGGAGAAGGCCTATGACAGAATGGATAGAGAAAGTTTGTGGAAAGTACTTAGAATATACGGAATAGATGGCAAGTTGCTGAAAGCAGTGAAGAGCATGTATGAGGGTGCAAAGGCGGCAGTACGTGTGGAGAGTGAGCAGAGCGAGTTCTTTGACCTGAATGTTGGTTTGAAACAGGGGTGTGTGATGTCCCCGTGGTTGTTTACTGTATATATGGATGGAGTCATGAAAGAAATACTATCAAGAGCAGTGGATGTTGGTGTATCGCTGAAAAGGGAGGGAAATGAGTGGAAGCTACCTATACTGCTGTTTGTGGATGATACAGTTCTAATGAGTGATAATGAATGGGAGTTGCAGGGTCTGATAAATGAGTTTGGAACAGTGTGCGAAAAACGGAATTTGAAGGTAAATGCGGGGAAGAGCAAGGTTATGGTCTTCGAAAGGGGTGAAGTCACAGAGTGCGAGGTGAAGCTGAACGGTCAGGCTATGGAGATCGTCAGCTCTTTTAAGTATCTGGGCAGTGTGTTGAGTAAAGATGGGACTATGGATGAAGAAGTGCGGGAGAGGGTACAACAGGGGAAGAGGGTTGTAGGAACGCTGAAAGCAGTAACAAGAAATAGGGCGGTCAGTATGGAAGTGAAGAAGTCCTTGCATGACAGTGTGGTAATCCCGATACTGACTTACGGAAGTGAAGCATGGACGTTGGTTGAGAGACTCAGACCAAGAGTGAGAGCAGTGGAAATGAAAAACTTAAGAAGTGCATGCGGAGTTACATGAAGGGATAGACAGACTAATGAAGAAGTAAGAAGGAGGTGTGGTGTGGAGGTAGATGTGCTAGAAAGTGTGAAAAGGAACAACTTGAGATGGTTCGGCCATATAGAACGTATGGAAAGCGAGAGAATGACCAAGAGGGTGTACGAGAGCGAGGTGGAGGGACAGAGAGGGAGAGGTAGACCGAAGGAGAGGTGGAATGATGGAGTGAGGAAGTATATGAAAGAAGGCGGTGCTGGTTGGGGGGAGGGGCGTCGACTGACTGGGGACAGAAGTGCATGGAGGCGGTTCGTTCGTGGCCACACCTTCGGGGATCACGGCGGCGGGCAATAGATAGATAGATAGATATATATATATATATATATATACAGTATATATATTTAAGAGACAGTTACAAGGAATAGTTAGTATCTCAGAGACCTTGCGGTCCATTCCAAGGAGATACTAGAAGTGGAAGGAGAGCGACTGTTTAGTACACTACACTCTTTACAGAGTGTGCAAAATACTATCTACTCTCTTCTTGAACTGCTCTACTGAAAACTATTTACAACTTCGGAGGGAAGTTTGTTCCAGGTAGAACAGATCTTATATGTGAAAATTATTTTGTCCACAAATACTAGTGCTGAACCTTTTCAATTTTAATTTGCAGCCATGGTTGCGTGTTGTATTCATATTCAGGCTAAACAAAAAATGCTATAATCCTCATTGTCAAACCCATTACATATTTGAAAAACTTCAATGAGCTGACCTCGTAGTCTGCGGGTCTCCAACGGGAAGAGATCAAGAGCTCTCAACCGGTCCTCATAACTCAGTCTTCCAAGCGATGGAATAAGCTTTCTAGCTTTAGCTTGTACTCTTACCAGTCGCTCTATATCTGTCCTGAGTGCTGGAGACCAGAATTGAACAGCATACTCCAGAAGAGGCCTATCAGAGCGTTGTAAAGTGTGAGGACTATTTCCTTTATTTCTATACTTAAATTGCCTCCTAAGGGGGTAGTGCTTGCTTTTTGGCTTTTATATTAATTTCTTCATTTATTTTTTTAGTTTCCTCTCTAGATCTCCATCAAGCTTAAAAAAACACCCCCTAGACTCCCTTTCGAGATAAATTTGTACATTTTTCGGTAGAAACATTTCCTGTCCTAAAACTACAGGCTTGCTATCGCTCGCCAAGAAAAATTCGACACCTAAATGGCACGAAAGGTCTTAATATTGAAACATAAATGAGGCGAAATGTCTCAAAATCATCAAACTAAAGGAACGAACGTCTTATAATCTCAATACTAATATTTTAAAGATGAGGGAGAAGGGGGTTCAGAAAAGCGACTACCTCCCCTTTATTAAGAGAGAGCGAGAGAGAGGTGGGGTGGGAATAAGATATTATGTTTTGCGCGGGAACTCTTGGCGGGTGATACAAGAATTTGGCGCCAGAAACTAACGACTTGGGTGCCAACGGTTGTAACGTTTGCACTATCAGACCCCCCCCCCCCTCTCTCTCTCTCTCTTATATATATATATATATATATATATATATATTAAGGAACATACCTTAAATTTCAACTGGGGGGGGGGGGGGCCACATGTTACAGGTATCACTGCCTTTTGTCTCCCTCATACACATAGACAAATACCAAATACATGTTATGGTTAGCCCCATTAGTTTTGAGGGTTTACGACGTTTACCCCATTGGTTTGGCGATTTTAAGACCTCTCGTCCCATTTCTTTGTCAAGTTTTTGTTTTATACAGGTACCTTATGGAAACATGAAACTACTATGTCTGTTTAAGGGGGAGGTGGTCGCTTTTCTGGACCCCCTTCTCCCTCATGTTTAGCCCCATTAGTTTTCAGATTTTTAGACATTCGCCCCACTAGCTTGGCGATTTTAAGACCTTTCGTGCCATTTAGGTGTAAACAAAATTCCTGGTTAGCGAGCTTGCAATTTAGTAGCAGTCGGCCCTTGGCCGGGGCATTTTTCTACCGAAAAATGCACAAATTAATCTAAACGGCGGATCTAATGGATGTTTTTGTTTAAGTTTGATGGATGTCTAGCGAGGAAACTAAGAAATAAAGGAATACATTGATTAATAAACCAAAAAAACGACCCATCCCCCCCTTAAGGTCGAAATTAGTCTGCATATAAATTATCGAGGGGGGAGGGGGAGGGGGTCGACCGGGAAGGGGAGGGGGGGGGGGGTGAGGAATGCGACGTTGCCCCAGGTTAATGTAAACAAAAGGAGTCTCCGCCATTGTGTTGTTTTCTATAGACTTGGCAACATGGCGGCCATTTTGGGAACCCCGCGGTACGCTCCCTTGTCCTTATACGGCCTTATGTGTGTGTGAGAAAGAGAGAGAGAATATACAAATCGACTATAGGGAGGCTCCTTGCTACAGAGAGAGAGAGAGAGAGAGAGAGAGAGAGAGGGGGGGGGAGAGGGAGAGAGTGAATGTGTGTGTGTATGTGAGTGTGTGTGTGTACAAAGTACAAAGGAGTACAAAGGAGTACAAAGGAAATCAAGCAACAACAGATCCAGTGACCCTTCTAGGTTGCTTGTCCTCCAAAACACTGAGGATCAAGTGTCCAAACAGTGGTTTAGAGTGGGTAAGGGAACATTGGAAAGGGAATTACTGCCCTGGAACTAATGTCCGTGGCAGGATTAGGAAGTTAGTAGGGGACAGATGGGTTAGTAACTGAGGGGGGGATAAAATAAAGTTATTCATTTACAAACGCAGTCAGTCGCGGGTTTGATGCGAGATATTTGTCTAGGCGGAGTTTAAATGAATCAACGGTGATGCAGTCTATAACGTTTCGGGGAAGCCCATTCCACAAGTTGACAACTCGATTGAAGAAGAAATTCTTAGATTCGTGCGAGTTAAAAGATTTACCAATAATTTTGCAACCGTTTCCCCGCGTGTAATTAGATTGGTCGATAGTGAAGTACTTACTACAGTTCATATTGTCGATGCCTTTGATGATTTTGAACACTTGAATTAAGTCGCCTCTTAATCTGCGCTGGGTTAAAGGAAATAGATTTAATTCTCTAAGACGCTCTTCGTATGGTTTGTTCTTTAGGCTAGGTATCATTTTGGTAACTCTACGTTGAACTCGTTCTAGCTTGTTTATATCTTTTTGGTAATAAGGGCACCAGGATTGAACGCAGTATTCCAGAAGAGGGCGGACTAAGGAATTGTAAAGGGTTAGGATAACTTCTTTGGATTTATGCTCAAATGACCTGCCTATAAAGCCAATTATTTTGTTTGCCTTCTTAACAACTTCTGAACATTGTTGACTCGGTTTTAGGTTACTCGATATTGTTACTCTCAGATCGGTTTCTCTGTTTACATTCTTAAGCTGAGTGCCATTCATCGAATAGTTTGCTTTCTCATTTAGGTATCCGATATGTAGTACTTTACATTTATCCGCATTGAAACTCATTTGCCAAATTTGGGCCCAACATGACAATTTATCTAGATTGTGTTGCATATCGTCAACTTGTTCTTTCGAGAGTACGCTATTTGCAATTTTTGTATCGTCAGCAAATTTTGAGATTGTACAGGTGAGACCCTCATCTATGTCGTTGATGTAAATTAGAAAGAGAATTGGTCCTAGTACCGATCCCTGGGGTACCCCGCTACTTACATTGGTCCATTTTGATGCCTTACCGTTTATGACTACTCTTTGCTTTCTGTCGCTGAGCCAATTTTCTATCCATTTCAACACACCGTCTTGTATTCCATGCGCTTTTAGTTTTAGCAGTAAACGTTTGTGGGGAACTTTGTCAAAGGCCTTTTGAAAATCAAGGTATATAATATCTACAGCTTTACTCTCATCATAGAGGTTGAGGATATCGTGGAAGAAGTCTAAGAGGTTTGTTAAACAGGAACGTTTTTTACGAAAGCCGTGTTGAGTATCTTTAAGTATGTTATTTTCCTCTAAGTGATTTACGAGTCTGTCTCGTATGACAGTTTCTAGCATTTTACATACAACTGAGGTTAAGCTAATTGGACGATAGTTACTGGATAGGGATTTGCTGCCTTTTTTGAATATCGGTGTTACGTTGGCTAGCTTCCACTGATCGGGCATAGTTCCAGACTGCAAGGATTTATTGAATAGTAATGTCAGTGGTTTAGAGAGCTCATCCTTAGCTTCCTTTAGAACTCTAGGCGAGATTGTATCAGGTCCAGGCGTTTTATTTACCTTGAGTTTATCTAAACAATTCAATACTTCTCTCTCTGTAACGGTGATATTGCTTAAAACATCTGAATTATCAATCTGAATCGGCGATGGTGTAGGGATATCACTGAGGTCTTCTGTTGTAAAAACTGATGCAAAGAAGGTATTGAGGGCATTACTCATTTGTTCTTCGTCTTTGGTGTATTCTCCATTTTCATCGACTAACGGTCCAACAGTTGAAGTAACTACTTTTTTCTTTCTGATATAACTATAGAATTCTTTCGGGTTTGTTTTACTTTGATTCGCAATATGTAACTCTAAGGTCTTTTTACTTTGCTTAATTAACTTTTTGGCTTTGCGTCGTAGCTCTACAAATTTCAGCCGTTCTTCGTCATTTTGTGAGGATTTTAATCTATCATTAGCAAATTTTTTAGCAAGCAGGCAGTTTGAAATATCTTTATTCCACCATTTGGGCTTATTATTATGGCCTGGACGCCGAGTTTTCGATGGTATGCAGTCTTGCACTGCTTTTAGGTAAGTGGCTTCGAATAACTTCCAAGATGTATTTATGTCGTTATTGTGAATTAAAAAGCTCCAGTCAGTTTCTTTAAACATAGCTCTAAGTTTATGGAAGTTTGCTTTCTTGAAATTAGGGACTTTTTCGATGCTACTATTTGGTTCGTTACTAGTAAAGTTTAAAGTGAAAGTTATCGTACGATGGTCGCTGTTACTGAATTCATCACCAACATTCAAATTCTCTATTAATTCTTCTTTTGTTGCAAGTACAATGTCAAGAACGTTATTACCACGGGTCGGCGTTCCAACAAATTGATAAAGCGAACTCTCTTGCAAGTTCGTATACAAGTCATGTCCGGAGTGTGAAGTAAGAGTATCGCCCCACTTGGTCACAGGTAAATTAAAGTCACCAAAAATTACGGTATCTTGCGAGTTACTTATATCTGCAATTTGTTCGTAAATTTCTCGGTCAGTTTGCACTGATTGAGCTGGAGGTCTGTATATTAATGCAAGTATTATTTTGGTACCTTTATTATTCTTTATTAGCACAAAAGATGCGTCGACGTTCACAATTTGAGGTTTTGACAAGAGGGTAGGGTTAAGACTTTCTTTGATATAAAGTAAAACGCCACCTCCATTTCGATTTATTCGGCTTTTCTCAAACATTACATAACCGGGAAGTGAATACTCTGCTAAAAAGTCTCTATCTTCTGTATTGAGCCAAGATTCTGTTATGCCAATCACATCATAATTTTCTGTAAACACTAGCTCCTCTAAATCTGAAAATTTATTGCGTATGCTACGAGCGTTTGCATAGAAAACCTTTAAATTTGTTATTTTAGAACTCACGGAACGCGCTTCAATAATATTTTTGGTTCTTGTCGGATCTACATTTATGTTCATGGCTGTCCTCGGTCCTCGCTGTCTCCGGTCCTTATCGCTGGTGGTCCTCGGTTGCCTCTGTTTTTTTCTTGGCGTTGGATGATTTATGTCACTGCTGCTTCTTCTCGGATGGCGTTTTTTGATCCATGGCTGCGGACTGCTTCGTGTAGGAGACGACCCATGCGTGCTGAACCCACAGGGTTTAGATGAGTGCCATCCTTGCGGAACAGAGTAGGCTGGTTGTAGAAGTTGTCCCAGAGGTTGATGAATTCAACTTCTTCCCTCAGACACAAATGTTTTAGTCGGCTATTTGTGCTGAAGGCCTTGTCGTAGAATTTGTCAGGTGCGTCGATCTTGGGGAGAATGCCTGAGATGATGATATTCCTTGACTTGTTTTTGTAGTGCTGGATCATCTTGCGATATTTATCCATCAACTCTTCGGATCTGGTGCGCATGACGTCATTTGAACCAGCATGGATGACAAAAAGGGTATTTTCATTTGCATCCTTTGTGGTATCTTCGAAGGCTTCCACAATGTCGTCCAGTCCAGCTCCTGGGATGCAAAATCTTTTTCGTTGAATTGGGACTCTGTCGCAGAACTCTTCGACCTGTCCTCGTAGGATGGAATCCCCAACGAGCCTGGTCTCTTCTGGTTCGTCTTCCATCTCTACCAATATCTCAAATCTGTTTGACATTGTGTGAGAGAGAGAGAGAGTGTATGTGTGTGTGTGTGTGTTTTTTTCAAATTATATGATTTCAATAGAATATTACCCCAAAAACTAGATATCTTGGAAAACAAAAACAAAAACGAATTGAAATGTTAGTTGTATTGCCCGTAGATTTAATTGTGTTTATCAACTCTTTAACCCTTGTCTATCGGGTCCGACTTAAGTCGGATAGAGAACCAAGGCCTAAAGAGCGGGTCCCGGCTTAAGTCGTATGCGATTTTGAGCACATAATCGGCTCTGAGAGAAAGTCCGAGCGGTGGGAGGAGCGCGGGCGGGCTCTGACCGTTCAGCGTGGACCTCGTCCCGCCTCTGACACCACCATCACATGTCTCCACCTCCCTGCGATATAGGGAAAAAACTTATGAAATTACTGTACTTTAGGTTTTTTTTCCTTTGTGTTGCAACATAGTTGCAAGAGAACCCGTGGTCGAACAAGGATGGTTCAGGTGTCATTGGAAAGCTCATTATCGCCCTTTCACGGATACATAATTGTATTACGCTCTGGCTCTTCTTTATGCATGAAAAAAGCATGGAATGAAGCTCGTTTAGGGTAAATCTGCCAGCTTGGTAGGTAGTAGCGTTACAAAACTAGCCGCTCGGGAGGTGTTAAGGGAGCCCACCTCGCTTGTTTTTCTCTTTCTCTCCCTCTCTCTTTGGCTTGTATCCATTCGGCCCCATTCAGCCTACTGTTTTAAGATGTTTACCCCCATCCAGGTGTCAATATTTTCCTGGCGAGCGGTAGCGAGCCAGCATATATACAGTATATTTTTGTTTTGACAGCAAGCTAAATTTGTACATTTTTCGATAGAAAAATGTCAGCAGCGAAGCCGGATTTCTCCATACAATGCTGGCTCGCTATCGCTCGCCAGGAAGAAATCGACACCTGGATGGGGATCAACGTCTTAAAACAGTAGGCTGAATGGGGCCGAATGGATACAAACTAGGGAAAGAGAGAAAATGAGAGTAAGATACAAGAAGCCGGTGTCCACCCTCTATTTTACTCTAACTATATTTAGACGATTTTGTGCAGTTTACGAACGATCTGTGGTAGTAAAATGAGGTATGGGAGCTCAGACGGTAGCCTATTGTGCAGTATGATTTACTGGTTCGGCTCAATGGTTTAAGTAAGGGGTTTAGTTTGCTCTCTACTCTATCAAAGTTAAAAAAGCACCCACAAGACCCCCCTTCGATATAAATTAGTACATTTTTCGGCAGAAAAATGTCCCGGCCGAAGGCCGATTCCACTTCAAATACAGGCTCGATATCGCTCGCCAGGAAAACAAATAGACCTAAATGGCACGAAAGGTCTTAATATTGGCAAAGAAATGGGGCATAAGGTCTGAAAATCGCCAAACCAATTGGGCGAAATATCTTGAAATCTCATTACTAATAGGGCTAAACATGAGGGAGGAGGAGGACTCGAAAAACCAACTGCCTCCCCTTAAGTAAGATAGTTCGAAGCCTGTTAATCGCTGAAAACCCTTTGAAAACTGAATAAAATAGTAGCCAGAATAAAGTTAAAAGGACGGCACCGGTACTGAAAGGGTTAAGGGGGGTCACCGGCTTGTTTGTATCTTTCTCTCCTTCTCTCTCTTTCCCTGGCTTATATCCATTCGGCCCCATTCAGCCAACTGTTTTAAGACGTTTATCCTCATCCAGGTGTCGATTTCTTCCTGACGAGCGATAGCGAGCCAGCATTGTATGGAGAAATCCGGCTTCGCCGGAGATTTTTTTTTTATCGAAATATGTACAAATTTCGCTTGCTGTCAAAACAAAAATATATACAGTATATGCTGTCTCGCTAGCGCTCGCCAGGAAAATATTGACACCTGCATGAGGGTAAATGTCTTAAAACAGAAGGCTGAATGGGGCCGAATGGATACCAGCCAAAGAGAGAGGGAGAGAAAGAGAAAAAAAGCGAGGTGGGCTCCCTTAAACAATTTAATGTAACCCTTATTATCTTCATTAATATTATTATTATTATTATTTTTATTATTATACTCCCGGCCGGGATCTAACCTCCGACATTCAGAACGAGTGTCCAAGCGTTTAATCCACTTCACCACGGCGTGATAAAGGAATCTTAACCTTTTTCTTACTTATATTAAGGAGAAGGGAAATCCTACTTGGAAAATGTCGGAGGTTCGATCCCGGCTGGGAGTATATAAAAATGTATTAGCTCACGTGTTTTTGTGAGATATGCTTTATATATAATATATATATATATATATATATATATATATATATATATATATATATATATCTGGGTATACTTAGGTATATATTGTATGTTCCTTTGGTGGTGGTCTAAATTAACACTGGGTATTTTTTCTCTCTCTCCCTCCCTACCTTCCTACCTATGCCATACCCACTAATACTCTCTCTCTCTCTCTTCCTAATCTAACCAAATATTCTATCTTTTCTTTATCGCTCTCTAACCTCCCTTTCTTCTTCTATCTCCCTCCCTTTCCTTCCTAATTTACTCTCTCCCCACCCACCACTCCTCCCACTCTTCTACCTTCCCTAACTTCCTCTCTACCCTTCCTAATTTCTCTTTGCTCTTCTGTCCCCTTAAACTACATCTCCTTAATTCCCCCCCCCCCCCCTCTCTCCCTCCTCCCCTTCCCTTCCTAACCTAACCATAATTATATTCTCTTTTCTCTCTCTCTCTCTCTCTCTCTATATATATATATATATATATCTATCTATCTCTCTACCTCTCTTTCTTCTACTCTTTCCTCGTTAACTACCTTTCAAAAACTTCCACCCTTCCTTCCCTTTCTGAGTCTCTCCCTACCCACCACTCCTCCTGACCCACAGCCCTCTTGGCAGGCACCCTCCGCACCTTTCAGGAACATGCTTGTGATGCCAGCACCCTGTCACTCAACTGCCCTCACAACACCACCATCGATATAACAGTGGTTCGCTATGGAAGGCCGAGACATAACCAAGCCAGTGTCGATCTGTGTCCGCCTCTACACTACCACTCAGCCCTCGACCATAAAACTGTCTGCTCGTACTCCAAAGAAGTTGATGTGAGTATGATCCCCTTGCTTTATTTTGGAAACTCTTATCTTCTTGGTATATCTTTTCCGTTACTGTTTTGCACGGAATCACAAAGCTGTCTGCTAGTATTCCAAAGAGGTTGATGTGAGTATACCTATTATTCTGTCTGGCCGAACAGTCCCTAGTTCGGTAGACCGAAGCCGCTCCAGATGCTCGGGCCCCCGAAGGGGCCAGGGTGAGATGAGATCTGTCTCTGAGAGGGCAGCGGGGGAGGGGATCATCAACTCATGGGCTTGCACACCTGGGCCAATGCCCCCACCATCCACAGCCCCCCTTGCAGTGCCACCCAATCGGTCGATCTCGCCAGCACCTAGAAGGAAAAGTAGTATAGGAAAAGAGACAGACAGAAATGGCTACCGTTGGGTAGAGGATGCCAAACCTCACTCAGGATAGGACCAGCCCTCACTCTATTGTTCTTCCGTTAGCCATCATTCTGTTCTTGTTCTATCAATCTCTGTTCCCCGTTCCGCTACCAATCAGCCCTCCACCACAAGATCCCCTGCCAGTACTCCAAACAAGTTGATGTGAGTACGTTGCCTTTTTCTTATTTTGGAAAGTGTGGGTTCTTGGTATCTTTTTTCCATTTCTCTTTGGTGTTGGATCAGAAAGCCTTCAGAGGCTCTAATCCGCAAATAATTCCAGGAAATTTCCCGCAGTGAAAGGGTTAAGAGGTTGCCTAACTACCATCTTTCAGGTATTAACACTCATTCGTGTCCTCCCTCAACGAAACACTGGGGGACTCGAACCCTCAACCTCGCGTTCAACACACAGTGCCTTAGACCACTCGGCGGCTAACCATTATGTATGTGTGTGTGACTGAGTGTGTGTGTGTGCTACTTTGTGTGTTTGTGTGTGACTATATGTTTGTGTCTGTGTGTAACTATGAGTATGTATGTGACTGTGTGTGTGTGTGCTACCTTGTGTGTTTGTGTGTGACTATATGTTTGTGTCTGTGTGTAACTATGAGTATGTATGTGACTGTGTGTGTGTGTGCTACCTTGTGTGACTATATGTTTGTGTCTGTGTGTAACTATGAGTATGTATGTGACTGTGTGTGTGTGTGCTACCTTGTGTGTGTGACTATATGTTCGTGTCTGTGTGAGTGTGTGTGACTGTGTGTGTGTAACTATGAGTGTGTATATGACTGTGTGTATGACTATATGTTTATGCCTGTGTGAGTGTGTGTGACTGTATGTATGTGTGTGTTACTATGTGTGTGACTATATGTTTATGCCTGTGTGACTGTATGTGTGTGTGTTACTGTGTGTGTGACTATATGTTTATGCCTGTGTGAGTGTGTGTGACTGTATGTGTGTGTGTGTTACTGTGTGTGTGACTATATGTTTATGCCTGTGTGAGTGTGTGTGACTGTATGTGTGTGTGTGTGTTACTGTGTGTGTGACTATATGTTTATGTCTGTGTGAGTGTGTGTGACTATGTATGTGTTACTGTGTGTGTGACTATATGTTTATGTCTGTGAGTGTATATGACTGTGTGTGTGTGTAACTCTGTGTGTGTATATGACAGTGTGTGTGTGTGTGTGTGTGTGTGACCGTATGTATAGTTAAGTCTACCCTTATATTATTAGCCAAGTCCCGTTTTTTGTGGTGAGGGGAGAGAGAGAAAATAGAGGGGAGTGGCGTCTGTCTGTCTAGCGTGCTGAGAGAGAGAGAGAGAGAGAGACAGACAGACAGATAGTGTGTATATGTGTGAGAAAGAGAGAGAGATGTTTACATATATTTACATAGATACACTGACCACACAGACCTTACGACCCCAGCGAGATGGCCAGGACTTAATTCTAGTAGAGCTAGCTAACCCAAGAGTTAGGGAAAGTGAAAGGAAAGGATAGCAAAGAAGAAGGCTCTCTCCCCACCCCCGTTCCCTCCGGCAATTACCGTACATGAAGACAGTGGGAAGTGAATAACCTTGCAGATCTTGGAAACCGCCTGAAGGAATTTATAGAATGTTAGAAAAGGAAAGGAAATTGCATGCATGAGAGAGAGAGAGAGAGAAAATATTTACATAGATACACTGGCCACACAGACCTTACGATCCCAGCGAGGTGGTCAGGACTTAATTTTAGTAGAGAGAGAGAGAGATAAATGTGTGTGTGCGTTTGTGTGTGTTACTAAGAGCTACAATAATGGTGTGTGTATGTGTGTTTTTTTATATATTTGAGTGGTGGAGACAAAAGGCGAAGCTGCCTGTAACAAGTGTCTCCTCCAAAGTTGAAAGAGTGACAGAGAGCCATTTTCAAGGTATGTTAGTGTCAAGGTATATTAGACTGGGAAAATGGGTTCACTCTTGGGTTAGAGAGTTGGACAGAATAGGTGTGGCAGTGTGTTGAAAGACGGGTGCCCCCCACTCGCCATAAGGGAGGAGGTATACACTGAGAGAGCTCTGAAGAACACTGATTATTGTAATATCGGTATAAGAATGTGTGAGAGAGAGAGAGCGAGAGAGAGAAAATAACAAATCACTATAGGGAGGCTCCTTGCTACAGAGAGAGAGAGAGTGAGTTATTGTAGAGAACTAGTAAGAGGAAGTGAGGTGATTAGATTAAATGCTTTTGAGCCTCCCCACACATGTGAACAGTACTCAATGCATGGGTGCACTGTGCCCCAGTACAGAGCAAGAAGCAGTGCGGGGGTGAGGAACCCAGGGAGACGGTTGAGCACACCTGATATCTGGGAAACTACTTTAGAGAGATTAATGATATGGTCTTCCAAGAAAGATCAGAAGAAAAAGAAACACCCAGAATACGAAGGGTTGATATTTGTATTGTTGAAGAATAAGGGAAAGTTGTGTGGAAGATTGTGACGGGTAGGGAAGGTGTGGTGGAGTGGTCTTTCCACTAGACTGGTAATCCAATGGACCTGGGTTTAAATCCCGATATGTCAATGGGAAGATATTATTGGGATGGAATATGTGCTGTACCTAGTATCAGTGCATTACCACAAAGCACACCGAAACGTTAAATAAATAATTTACCCTCATTGTTCCCTGATTAACCCGTGGAGCCCCGGCTAGTTTTGTATTGTTTGTTCACCAGAACCCGGCCGGTTTTCAAAAAATTGTTTTATTCCAGAAACAATAGCGAATGGGTTAGGAATGAAGGAAAAACCACGAAAAAACGCTCAAAAAGCTTAAAGAATGATCCTACAGAGCCCCCGAAAACATATTTTACAAGAGTAAAAAATTGAAGGCAATTACCCCAAAAAACCAGGTTATTGCGCGCTCACGCGCACGCACGTGGACTTTGAGAGTTTTCACCCATCGGCACGGTTGCGTGGGATACGGACACAGTTCCCATACAAATCTGAGCCCTCTCGAGTGGCTACACCTGAGGTTACGGTCGGAGCAATTAGGTTGACTCGTCAGACGCGTCGCTGGGGCTGTGCGTTACATACATCGCCGACGCGCCAGACGCGTCGCTGGTGCTGGACGGGTTAAATAGCACTGTATGAATATTCCCATATTCAAAATATGCTACAGGGGGGCAATGACTAGGGAGTTCATTGCTCAATAGGTGTCGTTCTGAGAGTGAGGGTCCGAGTCTAGGGGATGAGACAGTAAAGCACTGGAGCGAGGAAAACTTCAGAGATGGGGCTGCTTCGAGCTGTGAGTGAGCAACCAAGCCCCATGCATCCTGCGAGGGCAAAATGGCAGGGGCTGGTTGCAGATAAAAGTGCTTCACATGTCTCACCTCCTAGACTGGAAGGAGACCTCATGGGATTCACCGTTCATAACGGTTGAATGTACAGGCTCTCAGCCTATGCCTTAGAGGGAGTAGTTGGCATATAGAAAAACAAAAAAGATAGATAGACATATTGGGTTTTGGAAGCATTGAAAGTAACAAGATTTTATCTGCCCCAATTGGAAATAATTGATTGATCAGGAAAGAAAGAGAGAGAGAGAGAGAGAGCAGGGGAAGACAAGAGAGAGAGAGAGAGGGAATGAGGGGGTTAGGGAGACAAGACAGAGAGAGAGGTAAAGAGAGAGAGAGAATGAGGGGGTTAGGGAGACAAGAGAGATAGAGAGAGAGGTAAATAGAGAGAGAGAGAGAGAGAGAGAGAAAGAAAGAATGTACTCAAAAACTACTAGGCCCGAATTCAGAACAGTGGTTTAAACCTCCTCGCTGGTTAAACCCGAGATTGAAACTCAATCCAGGACTATCGGTATGCAGAATAAAATCCTGAGCCGCTTATCCAGTCAATCCGCGGATTACTCGATCCGAGGTTCAAACCTGCGGGAGAGTAGGTTTGAAGTTAGATCGAAGTTATAAAATCATCAAATTACTTATAATAGCTTACATAATCCATAAGGAATCCATAATATAAATTAATAAAGACTGGCACTGACTATTTGCAGTCATTCTAAGCAAGGATTTATATAAATAATGGATGACAAGTGTAGCAATGCAGCTCAGGCAGTCAATCCGAGGTTTAAACCAGCGGGAGGCTTGACAGACGATCGCGAAGGCTTCCTACTCTCCACTAAAATTTCGTATTATTACTTCCAACTAACACAAACTGTCATTAAACCGATTCTATTATATTGTAAAAAACGGCAACAATATTTACATTACGTTGAAAATTGTCTAAGCATACGAACAAATAAATAATAAGTGCCAAGGGAACGAAGCATCGCCGTAGCCTAAGCACTGATGTGGTTATTCGATAATAGTTGTAAGTGTCTTGATAACCTGAGATGCATCTATGCTGAATAAAATCAATTTTATAATTAAATGTCCACGAACATATATTATATAAAATTATGTTAGTATTTTATTAGTTTATCATAGAACCAATAGTATTAGTTCACTACATGTTGCACAGCAAATAGGCTATAATTATTCACTGTATCCATGCAGTGATTAATCCTTTGTACGAATTAAAATATATAGCTTATATAAATAAGGAATCACAAGTGAACCATTGTCTTCAAATGCATGTAAAAAGTAGTCTAGGATAAGAGAGGTAATTTGTATGAGTTGTCTTTTCCATAGCCTAGTAGGTTGTAATGCTGCATAGTTTAAATCACGAGTCACATTGGTAACGGTTTTCGCCTACATACTTAATGGTTACAAATTATTTCAGTTGAGCTATTTATCCTATATACATGTGTCCAATTGAGGAAGTATTAACAGCGCTGAGCATGCGGTGGATGCAGTATCTTAAGTATAAGCTTGACTTACTGTACACATTCACCCGCCGGCTTTAGCATCGCCAACAGCTCCGCATCGCCACTGAGAAAACTCGATCCTAATTTGAGTATTTCATACCCAATTCCCTTTATTCATTGCATGAACAGTAGTTAAGTGCTTGTGTAACCTCCACATAGTTCTGTAGTTGCCGTGCATGTTATTTTATTGCTTTTCTGACTGATAAACATTGTTGTTTACATTTGTTATCCTAGCTTGTAGCAGACGACGCACGCGCACCTCTAATCGACCTAGCTTTGTATTTTCTTATTAACTCTAGTAGTTATCGTATTCAGTATCCTACTGTATCTATATATATATCTGTAATTTTAGTTGTTGCTTGCATGATCTTGTAGTAACCTTTGACTGATAACTTTGTTTATCTAAATATAATCCTGCTTGACTAGCCTACAGTGACACCAGTGCCATCTGTTGATACAGTATATTAACCCCTTGTGTGCAGTTACACTTTATTTTTATATAATCTCTATTTGGTGAATTGTATATTTAGTTACATATTCTATTATATATATATATATTTGTTTAACTTTTTTAGGTAGGTTATCACCCCTGGTAGCCTACTTCTGCATATTTCATACTTTTTTGTGTTTGGTTATTTTTGTTTTCTGTTAGTCTGGGCTATCATCCCTGGTGGCCTATTTCTGCGTACGGTACTTCAATTTTTAAATTTTCAGTTAGGCTATCACCGCTGGTGGCCTATTTCTGCGTACTGGTATTTCATAATTTTTGTTTTCGGTTATTTTTGTTTTCGGTTAGTCTAGGCTATCGTCCCTGGTGGCCTATTTCTGCGTACTTCAATTTTTAAATTTTCAGTTAGGCTATCACCGCTGGTGGCCTATTTCTGCGTACCGGTATTTCATAATTTTTGTTTTCGGTTATTTTTGTTTTCGGTTAGTTTAGGCTATCACCGCTGGTGGCCTATTTCTGCGTACCGGTATTTCATAATTTTTGTTTTCGGTTATTTTTGTTTTTGGTTAGTCTAGGCTATCATCCCTGGTGGCCTATTTCTGCGTACTTCAATTTTTAAATTTTCAGTTAGGCTATCACCGCTGGTGGCCTATTTCTGCGTACCGGTATTTCATTTCATAATTTTTGTTTTCGGTTAGGATAGGCTATAACCCCTGGTGGCCTATTTCTGTTTAAATAAACATAAAATTGTTTTCGGTTCGGCTATCACTGCGTATTCAAATTTAATTTTGTTTTGTTTTAATTTTCGGTTAGGCTATCACCGCTGATAACCTATTTGTGTGTATTTCAAAAAAAAAAAAATCGGTTAGGCCTATTTAAGTAAGTGAAGTGTTTTTAAAGTGAGTTTAGTGTTTTTAAAGTGAGTTTAGTGTTTTTAAAGTGAGTTTAGTGTTTTTAAAGTGAGTTTAGTGTTTTTAAAGTGAGTTTAGTGTTTTTAAAGTGAGTTAAGTGTTTTTAAGTGAGTGAAGTGATCTGAAGAAAGTGATCGTCACCATGCCTCGTGCCTGTACGAACTGCGCCGGTAGGTTTGGTGCTTCCATGTTTGCTCCTGCCGATCCACAAGTCTGCCGACTCTGCCAGCAACGAGAGGATTTGACAGCAAAATTGGATGAAGCCCACAACAAGATCAACGCCCTCACCAGGAAGCTGGAATCACTCCAAGAGTTTGTAACACTCAACGTTGGAGTATCACTAACTCCAATTGTTTCAACTCCAGCATCCACCACCGCCCCAACGTCATCTACCAACAATCCAACACCTGCAGTAGACACTGCAGCAGATGCTTCTGACGAACCTGAGCCGACATCAAACCAGGACAGCCGCCCTGTTCACCTTAGTCTCTCCCCCACTCCTCGTGCAAGAAGCCTGCTAGCACGAACAGTACCAACCCCTCGCCCCCGTTCTAACCACTCCTCTCCCCGACCTGTACGTAGAGTCCCGCCACCACAGGTTTCCGGATTTACACCAGTGAGGAACGGTGCACGGCCAACGCAGAAAAGGTCTCATCTACCAGTCACAATGTCAAACAGATTTGAGATATTGGTAAAGATGGAAGACGAACCAGAAGAGACCAGGCTCGTTGGGGATTCCATCCTACGAGGACAGGTCGAAGAGTTCTGCGACAGAGTCCCAAATCAACGAAAAAGATTTTGCATCCCAGGAGCTGGACTGGACGACATTGTGGAAGCCTTCGAAGATACCACAAAGGATGCAAATGAAAATACCCTTTTTGTCATCCATGCTGGTTCAAATGACGTCATGCGCACCAGATCCGAAGAGTTGATGGAGAAATATCGCAAGATGATCCAGCACTACAAAAACAAGTCAAGGAATATCATCATCTCAGGCATTCTCCCCAAGATCGACGCACCTGATAAATTCTACGACAAGGCCTTCAGCACAAATAGCCGACTAAAATATTTGTGTCTGAGGGAAGAAGTTGAATTCATCAACCTCTGGGACAACTTCTACAACCAGCCTACTCTGTTCCGCAAGGATGGCACTCATCTAAACCCTGTGGGTTCAGCACGCATGCGTCGTCTCCTACACGAAGCAGTCCGCAGCCATGGATCAAAAAACGCCATCAGAGAAGAAGCAGCAGTGACATAAATCATCCAACGCCAAGAAAAAAACAGAGGCAACCGAGGACCACCAGCAATAAGGACCGAAGACAGCGAGGACCGAGGACAGCCATGAACATAAATGTAGATCCGACAAGAACCAAAAATATTATTAAAGAGCGTTCCGTGAGTTCTAAAATAACAAATTTAAAGGTTTTCTATGCAAACACTCGTAGCATACGCAATAAATTTTCAGATTTAGAGGAGCTAGTGTTTACAGAAAATTATGATGTGATTGGCATAACAGAATCTTTGCTCAATACAGAAGATAGAGACTTTTAGCAGAGTATTCACTTCCCGGTTATGTAATGTTTGAGAAAAGCCGAATAAATCGAAATGGAGGTGGCGTTTTACTTTATATCAAAGAAAGTCTTAACCCTACCCTCTTGTCAAAACCTCAAATTGTGAACGTAGACACATCTTTTGTGCTAATAAAGAATAATAAAGGTACAAAAATAATACTTGCATTAATATACAGACTTCCAGCTCAATCAGTGCAAACTGACCGAGAAATTTATGAACAAATTTCAGATGTAAGTAACTCACAAGATACCGTAATTTTTGGCGACTTTAATTTACCTGTGACCAAGTGGGGCGATACTCTTACTTCACACTCCGGACATGACTTGTATACGAACTTGCAAGAGAGTTCGCTTTATCAATTTGTTCGAACGCCGACCCGTGGTAATAACGTTCTTGACATTGTACTTGCAACAAAAGAAGAATTAATAGAGAATTTGAATGTTGGTGATGAATTCAGTAACAGCGACCATCGTACGATAACTTTCACTTTAAAGTTTACTAGTAACAAACCAAATAGTAGCATCGAAAAAGTCCCTAATTTCAAGAAAGCAAACTTCCATAAACTTAGAGCTATGTTTAAAGAAACTGACTGGAGCTTTTTAATTAACAATAATGACATAAATACATCTTGGAAGTTATTCGAAACCACTTACCTAAAAGCAGTGCAAGACTGCATACCATCGAAAATACGGCGTCCAGGCCATAATAATAAGCCCAAATGGTGGAATAAAGATATTTCAAACTGCTTGCTTGCTAAAAAATTTGCTAATGATAGATTAAAATCCTCACAAAATGACGAAGAACGGGTGAAATTTGTAGAGCTACGACGCAAAGCCAAAAAGTTAATTAAGCAAAGTAAAAAGACCCTAGAGTTACATATTGCGAATCAAAGTAAAACAAACCCGAAAGAATTCTATAGTTATATCAGAAAGAAAAAAGTAGTTACTTCAACTGTTGGACCGTTAGTCGATGAAAATGGAGAATACACCAAAGACGAAGTACAAATGAGTAATGCCCTCAATACCTTCTTTGCATCAGTTTTTACAACAGAAGACCTCAGTGATATCCCTACACCATCGCCGATTCAGATTGATGATTCAGATGTTCTAAGCAATATCACCGTTACAGAGAGAGAAGTATTGAATTGTTTAGATAAACTCAAGGTAAATAAAACGCCTGGACCTGATACAATCTCGCCTAGAGTTCTGAAGGAAGCTAAGGATGAGCTCTCCAAACCACTGACATTACTATTCAATAAATCCTTGCAGTCTGGAACTATGCCTGATCAGTGGAAGCTAGCCAACGTAACACCGATATTCAAAAAAGGCAGCAAATCCCTACCCAGTAACTATCGTCCAATTAGCTTAACCTCAGTTGTATGTAAAATGCTAGAAACGGTCATACGAGACAGACTCGTAAATCACTTAGAGGAAAATAACATACTTAAAGATACTCAACACGGCTTTCGTAAAAAACGTTCCTGTTTAACAAACCTCTTAGACTTCTTCCACGATATCCTCAACCTCTACGATGAGAGTAAAGCTGTAGATATTATATACCTTGATTTTCAAAAGGCCTTTGACAAAGTTCCCCACAAACGTTTACTGCTAAAACTAAAAGCGCATGGAATACAAGACGGTGTGTTGAAATGGATAGAAAATTGGCTCAGCGACAGAAAGCAAAGAGTAGTCATAAACGGTAAGGCATCTAAATGGACCAATGTAAGTAGCGGGGTACCCCAGGGATCGGTACTAGGACCAATTCTCTTTCTAATTTACATCAACGACATAGATGAGGGCCTCACCTGTACGATCTCAAAATTTGCTGACGATACAAAAATTGCAAATAGCGTACTCTCAAAAGAACAAGTTGACGATATGCAACACAATCTAGATAAATTGACATGTTGGGCCCAAATTTGGCAAATGAGTTTCAATGCGGATAAATGTAAAGTACTACATATCGGATACCTAAATGAGAAAGCAAACTATTCGATGAATGGCACTCAGCTTGAGAATGTAAACAGAGAAACCGATCTGGGAGTAACAATATCGAGTAACCTAAAACCGAGTCAACAATATTCAGAAGTTGTTAAGAAGGCAAACAAAATAATTGGCTTTATAGGCAGGTCATTTGAGCATAAATCCAAAGAAGTTATCCTAACCCTTTACAATTCCTTAGTCCGCCCTCTTCTGGAATACTGCGTTCAATCCTGGTGCCCTTATTACCAAAAAGATATAAACAAGCTAGAACGAGTTCAACGTAGAGTTACCAAAATGATACCTAGCCTAAAGAACAAACCATACGAAGAGCGTCTTAGAGAATTAAATCTATTTCCTTTAACCCAGCGCAGATTAAGAGGTGACTTAATTCAAGTGTTCAAAGGCATCGACAATATGAACTGTAGTAAGTACTTCACTATCAACCAATAGTTGCGGGGAAACGGTTGCAAAATTATTGGTAAATCTTTTAACTCACACGAATCTAAGAATTTCTTCTTCAATCGAGTTATCAACTTGTGGAATGGGCTTCGCCGAAACGTTATAGACTGCATCACCGTTGATTCATTTAACCCTTTCACGCATATGACGCGATTTTGAGCCTATTAGGGACACTTTAAAGCCTTTGTTACCATCAGGGGTATTTAGAAACCTTTAGTTTAGTTACCTCAACCTTTGCAGTTGTCTTTGAGTTAGCTGTGGGCAGAACACTAATTTTGGAGAGGTAATTATAAGAGTGAGAGAACTCCATTTCTTATTGCTAATCTGGCAACCTCTGCGTCATAAATGCGTGAAAGGGTTAAACTCCGCCTAGACAAATATCTCGCTTCAAACCCGCGACTGACTGCGTTTGTAAATGAATAACTTTATGTTATCCCCCCCTCAGTTACTAACCCATCTGTCCCCTACTAACTTTCTAATCCTGCCACAGACATTAGTTCCAGGGCAGTAATTCCCTTTCCAATGTTCCCTTACCCACTCTAAACCACTGTTTGGACACTTGATCCTCAGTGTTTTGGAGGACAAGCAACCTAGAAGGGTCACTAGATCTGTTGTTGCTTGATTTCCTTTGTACTCCTTTGTACTAATGTAGTGGCTTACAGTATTTGGTTTAGCGTTTTAGTCATAATTATCACTCTTAAATGTATTAATTGATAGATTGTAAGTCGAACTACGGAGTACACATTAATTCTGCATTAATACATAAGCCAATATCAATATTTCTAACTGTAAATACAATGAGAGTGCGTTCTTTTTATGATTAGCTTGGTGACTTCAAATGTATTAATAGCCTATGGTTGCCATGCAATTGGTTTGGATAAATGGAGCAGTTGATATCCGTACATGTAGAAATCAATGAACATTTATTTGTTGATAATTGATTACAAAATAAAAATAACAGGTTGCAGTTTATCACAGTACTGGAGTTTGGCAAAGCTCGATTGATTGTATTTTTCCTCTGAATAGACTACCTGCCAATATCCAACAGTAGGCCTATCTTTCGTGACATACACATACTGTACGTATATACTCGTAAATTAAATATTATGTCCGATATATGCCATCATCTATATGCTCAGATACATTTTAAATGTTCGAAACTCTCAAAAGCTTGAAGTAACTGAAATAAATAGGAGGAAAGTATCGACATGTCAGTAGTAGGCTACTCATACAGTATAGGCTACTCGGTACCGGATCATTTCTAATTCTAGGCTATATAGCCTACATATTTGTTTAATGTGTACTCTCTTAGTAAAACAACTTATTATATATAATTTATTTTGTGAATTGGTAATTACAAACTAGAATTCACCTGAGCGAAAGCAAAGACGAAAATAAGGACATATACTGTATATACAATGGCTCGTTCGTGCTCTTATTGGCTGACTGCATTCTTTACGGCACTGTGATTGGCTGTTGCAAACCTTCGACTTAAACAGAGTTTTAAGCCGTGGATTACTCGATCTCGATCTCAATCCCGTGTTCTGAATACGGATAAACCTTTGTGTTCGATCCAGGATCGAGTAATCTCAATCCCGGGTTTAAACCTTCTCCGAAATCCGAGGTTTAAACCGGTGTTCTGAATTCGGGCCCTAGAGACTATGCACGTGTAAGCGAAGGGGAGAGAGAGGGGAGAGTGTATGTGTGTGTGTGTGTGTGTGTGTAAGTGGGGGAGAGGGGAAACTGTGTGTGTAAAAAGATGTGTGTGTGGGAGAGAGAGGGGAAATTGTGGGTGTAAAAAGATGTTTGTGTGTGTGTATGTGTGTGTGGATGAGAGAGAGAGAGAGCGAAGGGGGAGGGGGAGTGTGTAAAAAAATGTGTGTGTGTGTGTGTGTGTGTACTATGTGTATATGTGTACTATGTGCGTATATACTGTATATACTGTGTGTGTATGTACTATATTAATTATAATATGTGTTTTAGTGTGGTGTGTGTACTACACTCTGTTCCAAATAGGTAGGCCAGAATCGTGAACCCTAACCTCTGTAACTCAAAAAGGGCTAGAGCAAATGGGCTATAAATGTCCACACCTCTACCCTGGCTGACCTTTCCTAAAATGGTAGACATATTTGCTCGAGTACTCTAATCGTTTGTGAGTTATAGAGGTTAAGGGGGGATGGCTGTTTTTCTGGACCCCCTTCTCCCTCATGTTTAGCTCCGTTTGTTTTCACATTTTAAGACGTTAGGCCCATTAGTTTGATGATTTTAAGACCTTTCACCCCTTTTCTTTGTCAATATTAAGACCATTCGTGCAATTTAGGTGTCGATTTTTTCCTGGCGAAAGATAACGAGCCTGTAATTTTAAGAGGAACTGGCCTTCGGCTGGGACACTTTTCTACCGAAAAATGTACAAATTTATCTTGAACGGAGGACTTTGGGTTTGATGGAGGTCTAGCAACTAGAAACTAAGAAAAATATATATGGAAATCAAAAATAGACCCAACAAATTAGCCCTACTACCCTTACGGGGAGATGGGCTAGTTTTTTTTTTGGCCCCCTTCTCCCTCGTGTTTAGCCCCATTGGTTTTTAGATTTCAAGACGTTCGGCTCATTAGTTTGGCGATTTTAAGACTTTACACTCCATTTTGTTTTCAATAATAACACTTTTTGAGCCATTAAGGTGTCAATTTTTTTCCTGGCGAGCGATAGCGAGCCTATAGTTTTAAGAGCACTCGGCCTTCGGCCGCGAAGTGTTTCTACCGAAAAATTTACAAATCTATCTAGAAGGGGTGTCGATGGGGTGTTTTTTACAGTTTGATGAAGGGTTATCGAGGAAACTAAGAAATAAATTAATACACGAATTAATAGATAAAAAGACTCCGGCCCATCTCTCCTTAATGTTGAAGAGTTGTGAAGGGTATAGTGAGTAAGAGAGAGAGAGAGAGAGAGAGAGAGGTACAAATCGACTTTCTACAGAGAGAGAGAGAGAGAGAGAGAGAGAAGAATGCACTCAAAAACTACGAGAGTACGCACGTGTGAGAGAGGGAGAGGGGAGTGTGTGTGTGTGTGTGTGTGAAACGTACGTGTGTAAGTATGATGGTAGGTGTGTGTGTGTGTATCTATGATGGTAAGTGTGTGTGCGTTTGTGTGTATGTAGGTATTGTAAATATGTATATGTGTGAGTTTTTGGTGCATTATGTTGTTGTGTGTGTGTGTGTGTGTAAGAGAGAGAGAGAGATATTTACATAGATACACTAGTCACACAGACCTTACGATCCCAGCGAGGTGGTCAGGACTTAATTCTAGTAGAGATAGCTAACCCGATAGTAAGGGAGAGTGGAAGGAAAGGATAGCAAAGAAGGTGGAGACAGAGAGAGTTACACAGAGTTACACAGATACTGAGACCACACAGACCTTGCAGTCCCAACTAGGAGGTCCTGCCTTAATACTACTAGACAGGGACAATTTATAGTGGAAGAATAGGACAGCAAAGTAGAAGGCTCTCTCCCCACCCTCCGGCTAAATACTCTGGCTGTTTTCTCTTTCTCTCCTTTTCTCTCTTTCCTTGGCTTGTATCCATTCGGCTACATTCAGCCAACTGTTTTAAGACGTTTATCCCCATCCAGTGAGTGAGGAAGTACATGAACGAAGGTGGTGCTGGTTGGGGGGAGGGGCGTCGACTGACTGGGGACAGAGGTGCATGGGGGCGGTTCGTTCGTGGCCACCCCTTCGGGGATCACGGCGTCAGGCAATAGATAGATAGATAGATCCCCATCCAGGTGTCGATTTCATCCTGGCGACCGATAGCGACTCAGCATTGTGTGGAGAAATCCGGCTTCGCTGGAGACATTTTTCTATCGAAAAATGTACAAATTTATCTTGCTGTCAAAACAAAAATATACATATATGCTGGCTCGCTACCGCTCGCTAGGAAAATATTGACACTTGGATGGGGGTAAACGTCTTAAAACATTAGGCTGAATGGGGCCGAATGGATATAAGCCAGAGAGAAAGAGAACAAAAGCGAGGTGGGCCCCCTTAACGCCGTACAGTGTATAACGCCTTAACCCTTTCGCTGCGGGTGACGTTCTGGAACGTCCTGGCAATTTGTAGCAATTTCCAGGCTTTAACCCTTTACTAGCGGCGTGCAACATAAGTCGAGTTAAAGAAACTGGCAAAAAATGGGTGAAAATCGAGTGAAAATGGGTGGAACAGTAATGAACCATACGTCCGACATCTGTGGCCTCCCGGCCCCACTAACTCCAGTTCCCCCACCGCACGGGAGGATGACAGTGTGACCAATAGTTCGCTAAAAGTGAACAATGTAGCAAAATCCGCTAAACTTCCATCTTTGAGGTAACACTGTCAGGGCTCCACGAGTGCTACGTAGCTGTATGTGGTGTCATTGTGTAGCGATTTCCGCCTAGTTTTCGGCACAATACAGTTCCTTTCATGCTGATGGTTGATATAGCAGTCAGAATGGCCTGAAAAGGCCCAAAACGGCAGACCCCCCGCTAGACAAGGGTTAAGGGGACCGACCGGTTAATTACAAACTTCCAGGTCTTACTTTCAATTTAAATTAAATTTGGCACAGGTATAGGCTATATGACCATAAAACTAGATCAAAAAATTATGATTTTTTTTTTTTTTTTGCTTTTTTCTTGCAATTTAGGTTAAAAAAAAAACGTTGAAAATCATAGCACTGCAGAAAATTATAAACTACAGAAATCCCCATATCACATGTTTTATGTGATCAAACAACTCACAAAAGGTGTATCTGTAGTTTCTATAAAAAAACATTTTATATATTTTGTGTATTTGTTCGATTTAGGTGATTACGGATTCAGGCGAATATATTTATAGAAAATTACAACTTTGACGACATATTGTGAAAAACAAAAAAATTACTAGAGTAAATTGGCTTCATAGGCCTTTTAGTGTTTTTAATTACCTTTCCAATGGTATATATACCATTCCTATAGGTCCAATAATAACTGTAGAATAACATCCGATAGTGCGGCAATATAGGTTCTGAGAAAAACGGGTGAAAGTCTAAGGTAATTAGATGAACATTTTTACTTTTGTTTTTTAGATTTACAATATTTTACGCAGGAACATGGCAAAGTAGAAGATAAAGCGTATGGGAGGTTGTAGAGTAGCTTACGCTCTTTCGATTTATATAGGTATGCTCCTCCTACGACCAGTAGTTACTGAGCATGTTAATTTCAAAGTTCGCTATATAACGTTTTTAGAATTACAGGAAAAGTTTGGAAAACATAAAAAAAACGATTTCCAATGGGTTTTCACTAATAACATTTCACTGGCTTATGAAGGGATGTTGACTCTTGTTGAGTAAACACCTATCGGTATTTTCAGGATTTCGAGTTTTTTAAGCCTAAATTAACCGGTCGGGCCCCTTAACCTCTGAAGTGCGCATGGGGGTATTTGGAAACGTCCCCCTGTGCTGACGTATTTGAGGTGTTTCCGTCACTAAAATATTCATTGTGCCATTAATAGCATTAATATTTATCCATATGCGCCTATTATGGGTTGATTATAAAGGTATTAACCTGAAACAACAATAAAACGAGTGAAAACAGCGTTTGGATGGTCAAAATCGGAGATATAGCCCGCGAGTTGTATAATGTATGGGTGAGGCAATCTGCTTTCCCGCCAATTTCCCCCAAGGCCACTGAGACACAGTCGATCGATACTCTCTCTCTCTCTCTTGCACTCGCTTGCTATCAGTGATGACCACACCCTCCAATCGGATTTCTAATGTTAGCACGAAAATATACCTCAGAATAAGGGAATAACAGGGAAAATAGGTGATAACTGAAGGAGAGGAGGAAAGTGGGGAAGGAGGGGAGGTAGAGGACTGAGATTTTCCATGGCCCAGGGGCCAAAAAAAAAAAAAAATAAAAAAAAAAAAATATAAATTTTTTTTTTTTTTTTCGATGTCAAAAGTTGATTTTTATTTTCTCTGACTCTTAAGAGTCTTCCCGCAGTGCGCCGGGGGAACTCTTAAGAGTCTCCCCGCAGCTCCCGGGTTAAAAACCTGTAAAAAACGTAAAAATCAAGTGTCTGTGGGCGGGAGCGTGAGGGGCCCACCTCCGATCCTCAGAGCAGCCAGCGGCCCACTGAGGTTGACTGTGTCTCGCGCGGGTCTCTCACAACAGTGTAGCCAAGCGAGCGAGTGCTAACAAATAGCGGGTTTCCCGCGTTTCACTGGCACCGCTGCGGGTGAACCAGGCCACATACGAGGCCCGTTCTGGTCTCATTTTGAAGCTATTTTCGCCTAGTTTTCGGCAGAATACAGTTAATTTAATGCAGATGCTTGATTTATCATTCAGCAGTGCCGGAATATGCCCTAAATAGCCCAAAACACCCCGCAGAGAAAGGGTTAAGGAGAGATTTTCACTTGAGTGATTTTTTTCTGGACACCTTTCTCCCCCACGTTTAGTCCCATTGCTTTTTAGATTTTAAGACGCTCGCCCCCTTTAGTTTGGCGATTTTAAGAACTTTCGCCCCATTTCTGTCAATTTTAAGAACTTTCGTGCCATTTAGGTGTCGATATTTTCCTGGCGAGCGACAGCGAGCCTGTCATTTAAGAGGAACCGGCCTTCGAAGCCGGAAAAATTTTCTACCGAAAAATGTACAAATTTATCTTGAAAGGGGGTCTAGGGGGTGTAATTTATGCTTGATATATAAAAGGAACAAACTATAGTCAACCTCAACTGAAATGAGTTCCAAAGAGGTCAAGGTCGCCCTCTGCGGTGGTGCCACATTTTTACTAAAATAAACCTATTAGAAAACGGGAAACCAAGCAATGTTCTCTTCTATCACATTTAGAAGGGAAACTTGAAATAAATGTAAAAGACTTTTTATGTCTGGAAGGGTTATTGGTATTCTTGTATAAAAGTTACAGAAACGAAATAATAGGTAGGCTATATTTGTATATAATTACATGAATAGACTTTTTATATAATTACATTAATAGACTTTCCATTAACCCCTTCTTTACCGGCAATGTCTATATAGTTTTATGGTAGCTACTGTTAGACAATTTGATCTCAGTCTTTAATGTTTCGCCTTTTTTTCCACACCACCATTGAGGTAAAAGTCTGGGCGCGTTTTTTTTTATAGAGGTGTCCCCTGGAAGCCTATTCCTCTCTCTGATTATGATGATTACTCCAGTAATTCTTCATCAGAACTATCGTTTGCAATATTGATGACGAACGAATCCACTAGATGATCAACTGCAACATCCAGCTTTGCATCACTTTCCTGAAGCTGTTCAGCATGCTTCACTGCCTGCTCCCAGTTGTACGGCGTAACTTGATCAATGCTTCCTTGACGAGCAGTTTGACGTCGGCCATTTTAAATTTATTTTTCTTGGCTACGTATGTTTTGACTTGAGCCCAAATGAGTTCAATAGGGTTGTATTGACAGTGGTATGGCGGTAGCCGTACAACCCTATGTCCTGCTTGTTGAGCCAGAGTATCAATGACATACTTTTTGCCTGTGACATATTTTTTAGCCAGCTCAAGTAACTGAGCTTTCAATAGCTCGTCACTGGGTTGAGCTCCTTTTTTTAGTAGCCAGTCCTTGACTTCTGCTTTTCTCCAGGATGAGGTGGGCTGTTTTTCAACTTGGGCTGAATGGTAGGAAGCATTATCCATGACGATGACCGAGTTGGGTGCAATGTTTGGAAGTAACTGGTCCTTAAACCAGTTTTCAAACACTGTCGAGTTCATCTGGTTATGGTAGTCTCCATCATTCTTTGCTTAGAAAACCAAATTAGCAGCGTTGATGAAGCCATACTTGGTCCCTGCATGCAGAATAATTAAGCGGCTGCCTTTACCAGTGGGTGCCTTAATCCCTGTAGCTTTGGGGGATGCAGAGTCAATCCAACACTTAGGGACAGTGTAATTTTGGTTTACCCAGGTTTCATCGAGGTAAACAAAATTATGGCACGATTTTCGTAGGCGTTGCATCTCTTGTAAAAATGTTGAACGGGCAAGCACGTCGCTTCTTTCCATGAGAAATTGGCGCCCATTAATCTTGGCAAATTTGAAGCCAATTTTCAACACAACTCTGCGAAGAGACTCAGGGCTACCAGTGTAGTTGATCTTTTCTCTGATCTCTTCCATGATTTTGTATATTGTAGGGATTTCATTCCTCTCGTAGAATTCCAAGATTGTTCTCCTTAACACACATATATCGAAATCATCAAAATTTGTTACTGTTTGAGGACGATATTTTGTTGGTGAGGAGAATATGGGCTTCTCAGGTTCATTCTCAGTATCACCAATTTTGTTTAATTTGGAGCAAATTCGCTTCACTGTTGATTCACTCACGTTGGTAGCTTGGGCTGTACGAACAACAGCTTTTGAGGGATCTACCATAGGTCCTCTGTTTCCCTTCTCTCGTTGAAAATACCTATTTACATTGTACAGCATCTCCCTTGCCTGGCTATGAAGATGAGAGTAACTTTTGCGAGTTTTTCCTTCCATGGTGGTCGCGCTATGAATGAGGGTTAGTGACCGTCTTACCTGGGTGATGTTGTTGTCGTTGTTTGAGACCCTTTAACCCTTCTTTAGCGGCCTATGCGGTTTATTTATATGTACCGCCCAGCGGGGTGTTTTTAGCCAAAATAGGGCTGTTTACGTGATCATTTTCATGCCTAAATAAGACCCAGAACGTAAAACAAGTATCTATCCCTGAAAGGGCATAAACAGAGCTTTCGAATGACACCATAACGATCCTTTTATGATGGCTAGTTTTCTTGCAATAACCGTGCAACGCGAGTGCAAAAAGCAGGTAATTAGCCACTTTCCCGATACAATTCCGTATATAGCGAGTGAGAGAGGGAGGAGGGAGCTGAGATTCGTGTCAGTAGGTTCGCCGCGGTGGTCTGGAGCAGTCATACGCTCGCTAGTCTCCTGCCACCACTTGTCTCTCTCTCTCAGCAACATTACGTGCTGAAATTGCCACTCGACCTATGTCGAGCGCCGCCACATAGTCCAGCTTTATTAAAAACGACTTATGTGGTGAGCCGCTTTTTAAGGGTTAAAGCGTTGCCATTACTCGTATCCAGCTCTCTCGCTCTCTCTCTTTTGATGGGATTACATTGTGCTATATTGCATTTTGGAGATTGTGTATGTATGTGTGTGTTTGTGTGTGTATCTGTAGGGGTGTGTGTGAGTGCGTGCGTAGCCAACAGAACCGCATTGACATTACTTGGCAACGTCGACATATCATGCCACTCCTTCTATCTATTTATAGCTGTCCCCAGAAAAATGGCAACATGTTCTAAATAGCGCGCCATATGTTGTATAAATTCCTTCTATATATCCTTAAAATGATATGTTTCTTAACACCACATAACCTTTATAAATTGTAATATAATATATATAGGCCTAGTCATAAAAGCTAAAATTAATTTGTTAATAGCCTGAAAAACTAACATTTGTTGTTAAAGCTTTGAATATTTGACAACACCGCACAGGGCGAGGGACACCACCTTGTAGCTTATTTCATAGGAGGATGACTATAGAAACCTCCCCTTAACCCTTTCAAGCTCCAATACGCATTTCTTTTTTGTTTTCTGGTAATTATTAGACGATTTTATTCAGATTAGGAAGGGTATATGGAAGTCAGAGGGTTGATTGAGCTAGTCTTTACCGTTTTAATACCCACAGATCCTTCCTAAGCTGCATAAAATCGTCTAATGATAGTCAAAATAAACTGCTAAAAGGCGTCAGAGCTTCAAGGGGTTAATTGACCACTTGCAAGTTTCGTTCTATAAGGAAGTTGGAGCTGTAGACATCGATAGTAATCAGACCTGCAACAATAATATAGGTTTCTGATGGCTAAAGAGTATGTTGAATTGGACTTTATGTATCTATAAATATACTATAACTGTATTTTAGCTGGCAATTATGTTAAATATCGATGTCTACAGCTCCAACTTCCTTATAGAACGAAACTCGCAAGTGGTCAATTGGCAGGGCTAGGGCATGTAATTGACTACTTGCGAGTTTCAGTTTATAAGGAAGTTGGAGTTGTAGACATCAATATTTAGCAGAATAACCAGCTATAATACGGTTTTAGTAATTTTATATATACATAAAACCAAAATCAACATACTTTTTATCCATCAGAAACCCACATTAATATTGCATTTCTTTTTAAATCGATGTTCACGGCTCCAACTTCCTTATAGCCTGAAACTCGCAAGTGGTCAATTCTAGGGACTTTAATGGACATTTGCCACTAATTAGCCACCTGCGAGTTTCGGTCTATAAGGAAGTTGGAGCCATAATCATCGATATTAAACAGATATACAATAATAATTTAGGTTTCTAATGGATAAAAAGTATGTTGGATTGGGTTTTATGTATTTATATAAGCATTACAACCGCAATTTAGGTGATACTTCTTTTAATTATCGATGTCTACAGCTCCAACTTCCTTATAGACCGAAACTCGCAAGTGGTCAATTGGCGACTTGCGAGTTTCATTCTATAAGGAAGTTGTAGCTGTAGACAACAATATTTAACATAATTTACTGTTAAAATACGGTCGTAGTACATTTATAAATACATAAAACCCAATTCAACATACCGTTTATCCATCAGAAACGTACATTATTATTGCGTTTTTGTTTAATATCGATGTTCACGGCTCCAACTTCCTTATAGACCGAAACTCGGAAGTGGTCCAATTAAACAAGCTGCCCAGACTCTTGACATGGGGTGGGATCAAACTGCCGACCTTTCGATCAGGAGCCAGATGCGCTACCATCCATGCAATGTACAATCGCGCTAATAAGTGATGTCTCGGCACCAAGTATGTTTTGATCAATAATTGGTATTGGCAATATCTAAGCTTCATTTCTTCATATCGAGTGAAATATACGAACATGTTCCTACACTTACCCACCCTATTCAACATCTAACAGACATAAATACAGCACACAGCAAGCCAAACGTAATGACAGCTGGGACATGACTTATTAGCACGACCTCGGATCAACAGAAAAGGCTGATTTTCTATTTTATTTTCCAGTACAACACATTGAACTTGGTGGTCCGGCTATGTCAACAGCAGGAGCAGTGTAGTATAGATGTGGAGCCGGAGACCTTCGCTGCCGTGGACCCCTGCCCGCGCACCCGCAAGTACATGGAGGTGGCCTACAAATGCCGCCCGGGTTAGTAGGGTTAATCTTTACTTGGTAGTAGTAAAAAAAAAAAAAAAAAAAAAAAAAGTAGTAGTAGTGGTAGTAGTAATTTGTATTAGTAGTAGTAGTGTTTGTATTAGTAGAAGTACTGTAGTAGTAGTAGTGGTAGTAGTAGTAGTAGTAGTAGATGTAACGGCAAACATGCTCAGGGAGGTGTGTAGAGATGTGGTGCGCGAACCATCACTCATTCCCTTGGATGGAGAGATCTTGCAGCACAGGACGGCCAACACATCCAATGAAGCACGAGTGGACGTTAGTGCAAGAGGTTTTTGGACCAATGCACAGCGAGCGTTCTTTGACATAAGAGTATTTGACCCAATGGCCCATAGCTACAGCGAGCTGTCTCTGGATGCTGCACACAAGAGGAACGAACAAGAGAAGGTCAGGGCATATGGGGAAAGGATCTTAAATATCGAACAAGGCAGCTTTACCCCACTAGTCTTCACCACATCTGGAGGGATGGGACCCAGGGCCCAGTGTTTCTATTCAAGGCTTGCAGAGATCAATGCAGAGAAGAAGCAAAAGCCCAGGAGCCACGTCGTAACCTGGATAAGGTGCCGTCTATCTTTCTCATTGCTCAGATCAGCACTACTATGCCTGCGGGGAACAAGACGGTCTGCACCACAACCAGTGACGGTGGCAGAAGTGGACTACGAGGCAGCAGTGGCAGAGGGTCGCATAGGGAGGCGACTGGATTGAAGTTGCATGGTGTAGAATAGTATTATCTGATGCTTGTAAAATAAAATGTATGAACAATATTAAATAAAAATCAATGTAGTAGTAAAAAAAAAAAAAAAAGTAGTAGTAGTAGTATTTGTAGTAGTAGTAATAGTTGTAGTAGTAGTAATATTCCACGATGATGAGTGTGAGTGCAAACTCCGGAATATGAAGCAGCGGTACGATTATCAAGTCGTGTGCATTGCTGACTGTTCCGACCTTGTTTGGGGTCCAAAGGGTGGATGCACAGGCTGAGTGGTGTATATTTTGTTGCAGTAGTAGTAGTAGTAGTAGTAGTAGTAGTAGTAGTAGTATATATGTGTCAAAGCGGATGATATCAACAGAATGGAATGTTACGAGATAAGAAGGGGGAGATGGATGTGTGGGGCCAAACTGCAAGATAGGATATCTAGTGAAGAGCTGAGGAGAAGGTTAGGTATCAAGAGTATCAGTGATGACATGCGTACTAGCAGGCTTGGATGGTTTGGACATGTGGAGAGGATGGGTGAACTAAGTTAGGTGAAAAGATGTAAGTCTGTGAACGTGGAGGAAGCTGCACCAAGGGGCGGACCCAGAAAAATGTTGGATCAGACATTACGGGCACATTAGGGGCAGACCAAAAAAGATACTGTATTTTACCTGATCTTATAGCTAACCCAGAACCCTACCTATATCACCAGTCAGAGCTATTATACCTTACCTGATCTTATAGCTAACCCAGAACCCTACCTATATCACCAGTCAGAGCTATTATACCTTACCTGATCTTATAGCTAACCCAGAACCCTACCTATATCACCAGTCAGAGCTATTATACCTTACCTGATCTTATAGCTAACCCAGAACCCTACCTATATCACCAGTCAGAGCTATTATACCTTACCTGATCTTATAGCTAACCCAGAACCCTACCTATATCACCAGTCAGAGCTATTATACCTTACCTGATCTTATAGCTAACCCAGAACCCTACCTATATCACCAGTCAGAGCTATTATACCTTACCTGATCTTATAGCTAACCCAGAACCCTACCTATATCACCAGTCAGAGCTATTATACCTTACCTGATCTTATAGCTAACCCAGAATCCTACTCCCGACAGCGGCGTTTGTGAACAAGATGGTGTGCGTGCCGGGAGAGGTCAGCCTGGATTGCCCGGAGGACAACAGACTGGCCATCTTCCGGGTCCTGTTCGGCCGCAGGCTATCCGGTTCCTACGCCTGTCCCCAACCTGAAGGAGTCCCTGAAGAAGGTAAGGTATTGTTTTGTTCTGGGTTGTATCCATTCGGCCCCATTCAGTCAACTGTTTTAAGACTTTTATCCCCATCCAGGTGTCGATTTTTTCCTGGCGAGCGGTAGCGAGCCAGCATATTTTTTATTTTCACAGCAGGCTAAATTTGTACATTTTTTGATAGAAAAATGTCTCCGGCAAAGCCGGATTTCTCCATGCAATGCTGGCTCGCTATCGCTCGCCAGGGGAAAATCGACACCTAAATAACATGAAAGTTCTTAATATTGACAACAAAATGGGGCGGAAGGTCTTAAAATCGACAAACTAATGGTCCGAACATCTTAAAATCTCAAAACTAATGGGGGCTAAACATGAGGGAGAAGGGGGTCTAGAAAAACGAGGGGAGGTGGGGGGTGATAGCTTGGATTGCACGGAGAACAACAACAGACTGACCATCTTCCGGGTCCTGTTCGGCCGCAGTCTGTCCGGTTCCTACGCCTGTCCCCAACCTGAAGGAGTTCCTGAAGAAGGTCAGGAATTGAACCAATGTTTTTCTCTGGGTTGTATCCATTCGGTCCCATCCAGCCACCGTCACAACCACCACCACCACCACACCACCCCTTTTATAAACTGTATACACCATCTTTCACACATTTACATACCACCACGAACAAACCGTCATCAATGTTTACTAGCCAACCAGGCCAAGGTTTTTTTCTATATCTGCCGAAAATTCCTTGTAAACAGTTTAAGTAATGTAGTTAACTCTTTCAAGATCCGGTTATCTTATTTTCTTTTCGTTTTTCTTGACTATTATTAGACGAACTTATTCAGATTAGGAAGAGTGTATGGATGTCAGATGATTGTTGTTGTTGTTGTAGTTCCCCAGACTGTTTGGCCGAGCAGTCCCGAGTTCGGTTCAGATGCTTGGGCCCCGAAGGGGCCAGGGTAAGATGAGATCTGTCTCTGAGATGGCAGCAGGGGAGGAGATGATCCCCTTAACCCCTTTTATACCGGCAACATCTCTATTATATTCTAACTATATTATAAGATCCCATTTTCTGTATATTCTAACTATATTATAAGATCCCATTTTCTGTATATTCTAACTATATTATAAATTCCCCTTTACTTCCAGAGTGCCAGGCGAGCTATGCCAACGAGATAGTGATGGCCAAATGTCACGGTCATCAGGCGTGTCACATCTCAGCCACGACAGAGGTCTTCGGCGACCCATGCTCCACCGCCTCACAGCTTTATATGAAGACGGTTTACACGTGTGGTTAGTCCCTTTGAGTTGGTTAAGCTCAGACTCATTTTACCTTACTTTTATTCCCTTCCCCACTTTATATATTTTTTTCTCTCTCTCCCTCTCTCTCTGGCTTGCATCCATTCGGCCCCATTCAGCCTAATGTTTTAAGATGTTTATCCCCATCCAGGTGTCGATTTTTTCCTGGCGAGAGGTAGCCAGGAAAAAATTTGACACCTGGATGGGGATAAACATCTTTAAACAGTAGGGTGAATGGGGCTGAAGATGGTTTACACTTGTGGTTTGTTCCTCTGAGTTGGTTATGCCCTGACTCAATTTCTCCTTATATTCCCTTCCTTATATCTCGGCAACTCTCTCAGACGGTTTGCACTTCTGGATGGTCCCTTTTGTGTAAGTTTAGTTAAGCCGTGACTCTTTTCCAATTAGTATTTAGAATATATTAAAGTATGTGATTCAGTTTAAGGTTAGAGTGCTTAAAATCTGTGTGTGATAACCCAGGTTCGAATCCCGGTGGATCACATGCTTTCATTAATTTATTTGGGAGGTGTTTGGTGTTGGAGTGAAATTAATAGATATAGATATAAAATTTATCTACGTTAGGGTACGTAGTAACCTTCTTGCAACACAATCCCACCCCTACTCTGTACAACTCTCCAACTCAAGAGTGAAACGTTACTCCCAATCATTCTTCTAATCAACAGCTAAGCTCTGGAACTCTCTCCCTGAATCCATCTTTCCCTCATCCTATGACTTAAATTGTTTCAAACTCCGTGTGTCCAGAAATTTTGGCTTGAACGTTCCTTGATTTTGGCCCTGTCACTCTTTTAACTCTGGGGAATGCACTCGTCACAGGCAGTTTTGCCTTTTGTCTCCCTCATCCACATAGGAAAAAAAAAACAAAAAAAACATAGTAACTTATAAATGCAAATCTCCGCAGTGCCAAAGAAAATCCTCAAATCGCCATCGAGAGACGCGGACGATCCGGATACCACGGCTGCCGAGGACGAGGAAGCTACGAAGAAGGGGGGCTACGAGGAAGGCAGTCTAAGGTCCCCCCCGGCCCTACCAGCCCCCCACTCACCCGACGACCCCCCTCCGCACCACACTCCCTCCACGGCTTTCTACAATCCCACTATCACTACCAAAGTTACTGAGAAGATAGGTACGTTCTCTGTCTATCTATTCATCATTCTATTTATCTATTTATCTCTATATGTATATATCTATATTTATCTATTTATCGTTCTGCCCATGGTATTAATCCCTACTATACCGACGACGTCTTTATATTTTATTCCAGCTACATATAGGCGATTTTGTGCTGTTTAAGAAGGATCTGTGGTAGTGAAATGAGTTAAGTGAGATAGCTCGAAGCCTGTTAGTTGCTGGAGGCCCATTTTAAGCTGAATAAAATCATCTAATAGTAGCCAGAATAAAGATAAAAAGACGTCACTGGTACAGAAGGGGTTAATTAGGGAAGACAATACACTTAAAGTTGTTATGCTTCATTATTAAGTTGTAAATCAGACAAAAATAGTCCAATACATACTGGTACGGTCGCGCTAATAAGTCATGTCTCAGCTGTCATTACGTTTGGCTCGCTCTGTGCTGTATTAATGTCTGCCAAATGTTGGGTAAGTGTAGGAACATGTTTGTATATATCACTCGAAAAGAAGAAATCATGTGTAAATATTGCTGATACCAATTATTGATCAAAACATCAAGACATCACTATTAGTCCGATTGTACATTCATAAATTTAAAGACCGAGTGCTGCACTTTAAGTGCGGCTTCGGTCTCACGTTCTAATGGTGGTGCTCCAGGCAGCCCTGTTCAGAGCTGCCTCACTTGTCAGGTTTATTATTCAAGATCTGATCCCACATCTTTCTTGGTCCGCACCTTGTTGCAGCTCCCTCCACATTCACAGACTTACATCTTTTCACCCAACTTAGTTCATCCATCCTCTCCACATGTCCAAACCATCCAAGCCTGCTATAGTCTATTCGCTGTAAGTAGGCTAGAAATCATAACCTCAAACCTCTGTAACTAAAAAACTACTAGAGTAATCAAGCTAATATTTCTACCATTTGGGAAGAGTCAGTCAAAGAATAGATGTGGACATTTACAACTCATGTGCTCTCGCCCTTATTGAGTTACCAAGGTTAGGGTTCACTATTTCTGGCCTACCTATTTGGAACAAGTTATAGTAAACATATAAGACGCACATTAACACCATTTACCCGTACAGGCGACGGGGAGTTCAGCAGTCGGGAGGGCACCACAGATCCTCCGCCGGGGAGGGACATGGGGGAGGACGGCTCGGGGCAGTACCCCCAGGACGACCCCCCCAAGTTACGACCCGAGCTCATCAACTGTACCGTCACCATCCTGGCCGGGTCACAGAATCGGGAGATCGGCTTCCTCACTGAGTGGATGCAGGCCGTCGCTTTTGTTAAGAGTGAGTGGAGAAGACCATAGACTTAATATTTGCTTGTCCGTTCAATTATATAAGGTTTTCTTTACTGCATTATTGTACAGTCGGCCTAATAAGTGATGTCTCAGCACCTATTATGTTTTGAGCAATAATTGGTATCAGCAATATTGACACATGATTTCTTCTTTTTGAGTGATATATACAACCATGCTCTTACACTTACCCACCCTATTCAACATCTGACAGACATTAATACAACACAGAGAAAGCAAATTAAACATAATGACAGCAGAAACATGACTTATTAGCGCGACTGTACTGTACTGTAGTGATGCTAGGCTGCGATGTGGGCACCGTCCAGGACACTTGTCCAGGTTGTAACACAACACCACACACTATCAAACACATTATGGAAGACTGTATAACACACAACACACTTACGCCAACAACACAATATACATTCCTTGAGAGTCTTGTGGGAAAACTCGGTCTCGACCGTGGCCTTCCTTAGGAGCTCGGGGCTGTTCGGCCAGGCAGCCTAGGGAACAACTACTACCACTATTACCCAACATACAGTATACTATACAGCATCTGGTGCGGCTTCGGTCAACCGGACTCAGGACTACTCGGCCAGATAGTCTGGGGAACTACAACAACAGGACCTGGAGTGGCGGCGTCTACTCCGTGGGTCCACCTCCCGCGGCTGCCGACCATGGATGGCTGACGACCCTCCCGGCTGGGGACAAAATCGCCGACCAATGAAGGACAGCCGGCTGCCAACCGTGGGGAGCAGTTTCTTGGGAGCCAAACCGCCATAATAAACCCCTGCACCCTCCTTGGAGGCACGAGACCTGGGAGTGGTTTTGGTCACCCGGGCAAGTACCACATCTCTCACACCACACACGCACATCACACTGTTTTTTCTACACCGAGAAATGACTCTCCAGCTGTCATTTCTCGAAGAGTTCTACTAGCCGGAGTCATCGAGATCAACCCAGGACCCATCCACAAATACATATATCCAACATGCTCAAAACCTATCACTTTGAGTCGCCACACAAGGGGCTCAGTTCTCTGCAATTCATGCGGGAACTGGACCCATCTCACCTGCACAACACTTGCCTCCATGGAACACTACACGAACACCTGGACCTGTTCCTCATGCCCCTCCCTCTCCCAGTCAAATCTCTCCCCTACACCCCGTACACCTCTCCTCCCCAACCCACCTAGCCTTTCCATACCATCCACATCCTCAACCTCTCACACCCCACCCCAACCTAATCCATTTCTACCTTCATCTCTCGCATCACCACCACCACCTCACCCATCTCCCTCACCCTCACCCCCACCCCATCCCCTTGCAGCAACATACACCGCACACACAACATTAACATTCTTCAATTAAACATAGATGGCGTGGTTCTCGGACATCTCAACCAGTAGACCATTTCAACCAGTGTCTCTCAACCAGTGCCAAATCAACGAAGACCAACCAAACCATTGCCAAAATATATTACTAACCTAACCTAACCGTATTGGTTGATTTGGTACTGGTTGTGAGCTACTGGTTGAAATAGTCTACTGGTTGAGTTGTCCGGTCACCAGATGGTATCAACACAAAGAAACACACACTCACACTTCATCAAACAACACAACATACACATTACCATCTTACAAGAAACAAGACTCTGCACAACACAAAAAACACCTACTTTTCATGAATTCACCACCATCACACAAGACCGGGCCATCGGTGGCGGCGGTGGCCTCATCACCTTAGTTCACAAAGAAATAACCTATACAGACACCAGTGCACATACCATATCCGTCCTTCCCCCAAATGATAACGTAACAGAAATCCAACAAATCCAACATAACCATCATAAACACATACATCCTTCCCCAAACATCCCCTATAGTACCCAACGAATACAGACCACAATTCCAACAAATCACAAACACTCCACACATCATCCTGGGTGGTGACTTCAATGCCAAGACATCGGCCTGGTTTGTCGACAACAGAGGGCTGGCCCTACAACGCCAATCAGATAACCTTTTCATTCTTAATGACATCCATCAACATACCCATATTTCCCACCAAGCCCTCTTCCACCCATCATCTCCAGATATCACCATTTGCTCCCCAGAACTCGCTCCCCCCCCCCCCCCCCCCGATCATTATCACCACCAAAACCAGACTCACCCCAGCTAGCCACAGACACACTTACACCATCTATAAAAGAGCCAACTGGAAAGCTTTCACAAACGAGACAGACCAACACTTTGAAACCCTAAACAGCGCACCCATCACTAAAATCAACAATGCTGTCCACACATTCAACACAACTATCCAAAATGCTGACAAGAAACACATTCCAAGAGGTATCAGAAAAAGACACAACCCCAACTTCACACCAGAAATTCAAAACCTCATCAGACAACGTGACACACTGAAACACTCCCCAGCACCCCACACACAAGACATCGCACAACAAATCCAAGCACTAAACACCCAGATTAACGACAAAATACTACAACAACAAACACTAAACTGGAATAACTTCCTACACACACTTGATCACAAAACAGACCCTATAAAAACTCTACAAAACACTAAACAGCATCACACTTTCCAACAGCAACACAACACAATCACATGCTGCAATCACAACAACAGACTCTACTCCTTCATATAAACAACAAGCAAACACTCTCACATTAATCATTTCTCTCATGTCAGCCACCTAAAACCCCCATAAAGACGACCGACGAGTTATCTGATGTACGAAACAATTCCCCACAGACCCTGACTATGCACCCTTCACCAACAACCAGACAAAGCACATCATCAACAATCTCAAGCACTCGCCCGCCTGTGGTCCAGACAAACATACACCTCAGACACCTGGGACCACAAGGCATACAAGCACTCACCAACATATCAAACTACAGTTATTCACACAACACAATACCAGGGGAGGTGCGGCAGAGTGGTCTTGCCACTGGACTGGTAATCCAATGGACCCGGGTTCGAATCCCAATACAGTATGTCAATGGGAAGATATTATTGGGATGGAATTTGTGCTGTACCTAGTTTCAGTGCATTACCACAGCACACCGAAATGCCAAAAAAAATACCCTCATTGTTCCCTGATTAAATAGCACTGTATGAATATTCCCATATTCACAATATGCTACAGGGGGGCAATGCCTAGTGAGTTAATTGCTCAATAGGTGGCATTCTGAGAGTGAGGGTCCAAGTGTGGGGAATGAGACTGTGAAGTGCAGAGGCGGAGCAGCTTCAGAGATGGGATTGCTTCGAGCCGGGGTGCTTCGCATGTCTCACTCCCTAAGCTGGAACAAGACCTCACGGGCCTCACCGTGTTCAGCGGTTGAGTGTGCAGGCTCTCAGCCTATGCCCGAGAGGGAGTAGTTGGAATATAGAAAAAAGAAGAAAAAAAAAGACATATGGAAGCATGGTGTCATCATTACATTCCCCAAACCCAACAAAGACCCCACGCTACCCTCCTCACACCGCCCTATCACACTCCTCTGCACCCCCACCAAAGTCTAGAACGCCTCGTACTACAACTGACCACACACGCTCTACCCCTAGCTCCAATACAACATGGCTTCAGGCCACTACACTCCACAAACACTCTTCTTACAGACCTTAAACAAAGAGCTTTTGAGTTGCCATCCAATACCGATTCGCGCAGCAATAGGTGCCGACCTCGTTAAAACCACTAAATCGTGATGGTTGGCGCTTAAATCGGCATAGTGTGACAGGCCCTTTAGGGAACGACAACAACCCTCTATAATACCACAGATCCTTCTGAAGCTGCACAAAATTGACTAAATATAGCTAGAATAAAATTTAAAAGATGTCGCCGGTACAATGAAAACATAATGTACTGTACATGAATTTTACCAACTTTTTCCATCCACAGGAAATTTTGAGAAGTTTTTGCTGTACCTTCTATTGGGAGCATGTGTTGGTCTGGTGCTGTTCATGGCTGTGGTGATGTCCCAGCTGTTGTACGAGAGACGACGGGCACGCAGGGAAGCCAAGATGATGCACGACCCTCTCACCTCCGTCTTTGCTGCAGGTAACTTCATTATTATACATACTTTTATATAAGGTACAGTCGCGCTAATAAGTGATGTCTCGGCACCAAGTATGTTTTGATCAATAATTGGTATCAGCAATATCTAAAACTTGATTTATTCGTTTCCAGTGAGATATACAACCATGTTCCTACACTTACCCACCTTATTCAACATTTGACAGACATTAAAACAGCACAGAGCAAGCCAAACGTAATGACAGCTGGGACATGACTTATTAGCGCCACTGTACATACATATACCATAGTCGCGAGCTGTGGCATAGTCAGTAGAGCGTCGGTTGCTGATCAAAGGGTCAGCGGATCGAATCCTCACTGTCAAAATGTTATTGGTAGATGTCAAGCTCGGGCAACTTGACCTAGCAATTTGTGACAAACGCTTAAAATTCATCTCCGTAATTACGGCGTCTGGCAAAACAAAACGAAACAAAAAATAGGAAAGTACATGCAAGAGGTAGTTGGCCTTCAGCATTTTCATAATTTCTGAAAACAATGCTAACCCAATTTGTGCTGAATAGTTTGTCAGTACAGTACTGTATTATTACATGAACATGTTAAGGGGAGACTGACCGTTTGTTTGGTCTATTAATTCATTTATTCATATATATTTTTAGTTTTCTCCCTAGACCTCCATCAAGCTAAGAAAAACACCCTCTAGACCCCCCTTCAAGATAAATTTGTACCTTTTTCGGTTCCTCTTAATATTGCAGGCTCGCTATCGCTCGCCACTAAATAATCGACACCTAAATGACACGAAAGGTCTGAAAATTGACAACAAAATGGGGCGAAAGGTGTTAAAATCGCCAAACTAATGGGCCGAACATCTTATAATCTCAAAACTAGTGGGGCTAACATTAGGGAGAAAGGGGTCCAGAAAAACGGTCTGCCTCCCCTTAAGTTTGTACATAAGACAATTCTTTTCATTATGGCTGATGTTTAACCCGTTGTCTCCCACGCAATTTCCAGATTTTATATACAGTACCCCCATTCCCAAGGCCAAAATGGATTATATATATATATATATGTGGTATACAGTATATATATATATATATATATAGTACAGTATATCCACCCATCCAGGTGAATGCGACTCGTCAGCCTTGGTCGGCAACCTTTCTAGGGGAGTAAACCTTATACAAATCGGTACTGCTTACATAAGGGTGAAGCAGGTTAGTGGATGGACTGGCCGCACACCACTGTAGAAAAATAGTGCTAAAAAGATACATAGAGGGCCTCGGGGTTGGACGGGTCCTAAATTGAGTGGTCAATCCTGTAAGTCCTTCAGTAAACTGGCTCGGGTTGTCCCTCTTACAAGGAATAGGTCCGCTTGGGGGCATTTTGTGTAGGGCCACCCTCATTAAGGGGAGTAAGGCGTCCAGCGATAGATAGATGTATGTATGTATGTACAGTATATATATTTTATCAGGCACATATCCCATAGCTGGCGGTGGCCGACTCAAGACAGAGGGTCCGGGACCACTTTCCCGTTCCCTCGCCCCTTTCTCTGTCTCGTCTAGTTGGTGAATTTTACAAGGGGAGGAGGATTCCTAGCCCGCTGCCCCCAGAAGGAAAAGTAGTACAGTAAAAGAGACTGAAAAAAACAGCTAAGGTTGGGTAGAGGATGCCAAACCTCACTCTGGAAAGGACCAGCCAAAATTAGTGTTCTGCCCACAGCTCTCTCAAAGACAACTGCAGAGGTTGAAGTGACTTAAGCCGGTATATATCACACGAGCGCATTTTCTCTCAACATTTATCCTTAACACTGGTCTGGCAGCTTAGGTAAGAATTCAAGAGTAAACAAAGTTAAATTTACCGATAAACTTACAAGAGTTAACTTACTTTAAACGTTGATAGTGATGGATAGCTCAAGGATAGAATTAGGAATAGATAGAAAGTATAGTGGCCACTAGGAGTTAAGAAATAGAATGACTTAGCATGAAACAGGTGGTTGTATTGGAGCGGCTGGAAGGTGTTCTCGAGGTCGTAGCTAAAGCGAGTCTGTCTTTTCCCGGCAAGCAACCCGCCAGTCCCAAAAATTACGCATGCGCAGTTCATATCCACCAATGCGTCATTTAACTATCTACAAGATATACAGGATTAATTGTAATGATAACCCGATATAATTATGGATGATAAACCCATAGAAACTTAATACGAAATAGTACATATCTTTTATAAAGATATGTAACTTAGCCTAATACTGGTGCCTAATTTGAACTTCCAGTAGGTTTACTTAACCTAAACTGTCGAGTTACTTACGAGTGTCGACACATTCCCACCACCAATGTATACATATCTACAATAATCCCGCAGCGATGTTAGATCTCCAAAGCTGTAAAGAACTAACAGCGGCTCGGCAAAGAGGTAATCTTCCAACAGGATCGTTACTGGTAGATGGTCCAGCGACCGCAGGTGACATAGGGGTGGAGTCGTGAGAGCTAACACCATCATCAGCGACCGCCGGTTGAGAGATCGAAAACCTTTCGATTTCCTGTTCCAATGGATACAACTTGACGATGGGTTGAGTGGTCAGGCCAGTTTTTGTCTTAATCTGGACCACTCTAACCAGATCATCTCGTCCTGGATAGAGTCTAACTACCCTACCAAGTTTCCAAAGGACACAAGGTCCTTCGTTATGTATAAGAACGATGTCATTTACCTTTGGCCATACACTGTTTGATGAGCCTCTTTTATTCTTATAGGCTTCTCGTAGTGACGCCAAGTATTCACTAGACCAATGCCTCCATAGGTCCCGGATCAATTTATTGATGTAATTGTACCTGCTGTGTATTGCTGTTTTACTATCATAACTAGGGTTCTGCAGCTCATCTAGCTGAATTACGTCCTTTGGAAAGTCACAAAGTCTATGACATTTAACCAGCATGGATGGAGTAATAGGACAAGGGTCCTCCAGATCACCCGAGACATACGTTAAGGGGCGATCATTCACGTTAGCCTCCAGCTCCAATAGGACAGTAGTTAGTTCCTCAAAGGAGACTAGAGCGCGACCTAGTACCTTTTTAAGCCCAGCCTTCACAATACCTATGGCTCTCTCCCAAATAGCTCCGAACCAAGGCGCACGTGCTGGTATAAAACGCCATTCACATCGGATTTCGGTAAGATGAGCCTGAAGACTGGGATCGCTTTGGATGTCTTCCAAGTGTCTGGAAGCTCCTACAAATGTAGCAGCATTGTCGCTTAACATTATCTGTGGAAATCCCTGCCTACTACAAAATCTCCGGAACGCATGGATAAAGCTGTCACAGGTCATATTGCTAACTACTTCAATGTGAATAGCTCTTGTAGTAGCGCACGTAAATAATAGCATATAAGCCTTGTTGTTGTGTGAGTCCCGGACAGGAATTGCTCCTGTATAATCGACCCACGTGACCTCGAAGGGATCTCTAGGAGTAGTCCTGATGTCTGGCAGGGGAGGTACTCTAGCTGTCGCGTAGGTATTACCCTGTATTTTACGACAGGTTATACACTTACTGGTCACTTGTTTTACAGCTTGTCTTATCTTAGGAATCCACCATCTTTGCCGTATATATGCGACCACGTGATTAACTCCATAGTGACAACAGACACGATGGCACATATTAATGAGCATGGTAGTGAAAGGATGTTTGGAAGGCAGTAGTATCGGATATTTCATTGAATCCGGAAGAGCCGCTAACTTCAATCTACCTTCACATACAATTAAACCTCCTTTCATGACAAGTCCTAATTGGTTTACCAAATTATTGCGAGTACCCTTGTCACCAGACAGCATCTCGTACTCCTTTGGGAAGCATTCCTACTGGCATCTTTGAGCTACAATCTTTTCTGCTACTTTTAGTTCCATTATGCTGAGGAGGGCACAGTCTGTGGGAAACGTCACTTTAATTTTTGCCTTCAAATTATTCTTGTATCGAATAGTCCATGCAACTACCCGAATTAATTTTTCATAACTGCCATATTTTCCCCAGTTCCATAACTGTGTGTCCTGTTCATCATTGGTCCCAATGACTTGGCTAGTTAATTTTGGCGTCGGGTCATCTGGTAATATGTCTTATGGCCACTCGTCTTTGTTTCGGAGCCACATGGGGCCCCTCCCACCAAAACGCAGAAGATTTCAAATGTTTTGCCAAAACACCCCTAGACAGTAAGTCACTAGGGTTTACTTTAGAGGACACGTACCGGAATTCTACAGTCGGAAGAAGGGATTTGATTTCATCAACACGGTTTGCGACATACACTGGAAGCTTCTTCATACTACGCAACCAATGCAATGTAACCTGGCTGTCCCACCATAAAACAATTTTGTTGACATTTACAATATTATGACAGGTTTCCTCTACAAATTTGATTAATCTGGCGGCTAGCAACGCAGCAGTTAGCTCTAGTCTTGGTATTGTTATGGATCTTATGGGAGCGACCTTTGCTTTAGCGATGACCAGACAGCTTATGTTCCGGGCTCACAAAATATATCGCAGTGCCATAGGCGACACCAATTGCATCGCTAGACACATGAAGTTCCACTGAGTCAGCATATACCGACCTCCGAGGATAAGTAAAGTCACAGCAGAGATTGAGGTCCTTGGTAATTGTAGACCATTCGGTAGCGCAGTCTTCAGGTAGCGGATCGTCCCAATCTAGTTTCAGTCTCCATAAGTGCTGTTATAAAATTCTGGACCTTATTGTAACAGGCAGTAGTACACCGAGTGGATCGAACAGTTGTGCCGTCACCCTTAAGCACTCTTTCTTTGTAGCCTTAATTGTCTCTGGGAGATTAGCGTTGAACGTCAACAAATCAGAGTCAGGTAACCATAAAAGTCCTAATGTCTTCACTCGCTCTTGATTCTTGGTAGCAACACCATCCAATTGCAGGAGGTCACGTAGTTGAGGACTATTGGTAGCCCACTCTTTGAGATATAAATGTGCTTGAGACATCTTTGGGCATCCCAGTAACGCTTAATGACAGTATCTTCATCACTGCCTGTACCCTGGAGGTTGTCAATGTACAAACCTTCCTTAATAGCCTCCACAACTTCGGGATCCTCTTTGATAATGGAAAGATGCTTTAAGATCGTGGCATTAAGAAGAAACTGTGAGCAAGTCACCCCGAACAACACTACCTTAAATCGGTAGCAAAGTAAGGGTAAAGATAACTCCAAGGGATCCTTTGGCCACAGAAATCGGGTGTAATCACGATCTTCTTCATGAAGTCTCAACATGAGAAAGGCTTTCTCGATGTCACTTATCCAGGCATATTTGTGTACCCTGAATCTCGGCAATATTTTTGCTAGATCTGGCACTAGTGATGGCCCTGTGGAAAGGCAGTCATTAAGACTTGGTCTGCCTTTGCCAATACTAGCGGAACAGTCGTACACAATACGAACGGGCGTCGTTGTGCTATTCTTGGTGACCCTGTGATGTGCCAAATAATTAATGTTTTCAGTAACACCGAAAGGAACCTCTTCAATAAAACCACGATGAAGATGATCTTGGATAACGTTGGTGTAGTGACTACAATAAACAGGTTCTTGTTTAAATCGCTTCTGCAGACCCCTTAGGCGACCCGCTGCTAAACCATAATTAGAGGGCAGCTTCTCCTTTTGTTGGTTCCATGGCAGTCTGACCTCATATTGCTGATTCTGTGCAGAGTATTTTAATGTCTCTTTGTAGATGTCCAATGCAGTCTTGTTTTCCTTTGAATCTTCGGTCGGAGAAATTCCTAGATGATCCAGTTCCCACATACATTTTAATTAATTATGACATGGATTATTTGATTCCGTGGATATGTATTGATCCATCGGGGTGACCGCAACTTTCAATATTGTAACTACCTCTACTTGGGCGCCAGACTTGTCGTTATGGCAGGAGCCACTTAGTGCATAGCCAAATTTAGTGGGTAAGAGAATTATGTCACCCTCTTTTTTGTACCCTGGCCGTACAAAGTCATAATAATAATCGGCACCAACCAACAAGTCCAGTCGAGATGTCTGTGTCATTAGAGGATCAGCTAATTTGTAGCCCTTGCTTCGCAACACTTTCATGTCTGCTTCAAGCCATTCTGATCCTTTGTGATCTGTGAGAGTTTCTACCCCAACTGCTTGTAGAGGATAGTTTCTGCCCCGGAACTTGTACTTGAAGGACACTACTGGATACTTTCTGCTCTCACATGCTCCGGTAAACCCTCGCAACTCTAGCTCTTCAACACCCAATTTTTCATAATGGATAGAGTCTAGAGCGGAATTTAGAATGAAGGTGCGCTGTGAGCACTGATCCAGCAGCATACGCATCTTGACTGTTCCTCTTGATTCCTTTACTGTTGGCAGTATAACAGTTGGGAGGATAATACTAGTCTTCCTTGAAGACACAGACATCGTGGTAGTTTGCGTCTTGGTCTTTGTTACCTGTTGAGGTTTTTGCTCCTTCTTTGCACCGTCCCAATGAGATCTGGACTGACAGAGGATATGGTAGTGTCTGTTATGACAGAATTTGCAGTTACGGATGTCAGGGTTCACACAACCATTGCTCCCGTGGGTTGAAGATAACCTCCCGGTGCAAAGGTTGAGTTGTTTTGCGCGTTTTACTTTCAGAGCACTGGTTATGCATTTGAGACACTTGAACCACGCGTGTGCCCCTTCGCACAACTTACATCCCTTACTTCGCACCGAGGCCTCCTGCACCGCAAAGGATAATGAAGCAACTGGTATGCGTGGTGTAGACCGTTCTGCTACACTTTCCATGTTAAACACTTCTGTCTGGTAAGCCTGGACAAACCTTTCTAGGTTCAGACCATCGTCACCTAAAGTTCTCTTTAATGTTTCCTTTACAGTTTCTTACAGTAGATCCTCTGGAAAAAGGCAAACTAGGCCTGTGTATCCAGCTCAGTGCCAGTACTTGCACTGCTGCGGTCGTTCACGGTGTTGGCGGCGGCGGTAGCTAGACGCAACATTTTTACTATTCTGTATTTTTGCTTTGTAATCAAACTTCAAATCTTGTCTTCCCCCATGCTTTATCAAGATTACTTTCAAACTTCATTACTGATTCGGAATCGACTACATACTGGGGCAGTGCGTTCCACTCATTTACCACTCTATCACAAAATGAGTTCTTTGCCTTTTCAAGCCTATTTCTTTCCTTGTAAATTTTCTTAGTGTCCTCTCGTTCTTGTGTCCTCCCGTATCAAGAAGATACCTTCACACACATCTTCATCATACTTTCCTGACACAATCTTAAAAGTCTCTATCATATCCCCTCTCTTTCTCCTATATGCCAGTGTCGAAAGTCCCAGTGTCCTCAACCTCTGCTCATAGTCCGCGTTCTTCAACGTTGGTACCAGCTTGCTAGCTCTCCTCTGCTTCTATATCCGTTACCATATATGGAGCCCACACCTGGTTCGCATATTCCAGGTGCGGCCTAACCAGCGTTGTATAGAGATTCCTGAAGATTTCTTCATCCATTGACACGAATGTCCTCCTTATCAGCCTTACAATAATATTCTATTGGCTTATTTATCTTTTCCGCTAAATGTTCTGAGAAATTTAACTTATTGTCTATCACTACTCCTATATCCTTTTCTGCATTCACTTCCTCCATCGCTTCATACATACTGTATCCCATCTTGTCTGTCTTGCTTGTCCCAATTCGCATGTAATTGCATTTTTTTGGATGAAAAGGCATTAACCAATGTCAGACCATCCCTTCATGCCCTCCATATCTCCTTCAAGCAAATCCACATCTTCCTTGCTCCTCATTCTTGTATACAACTTGGTGTCATCCGCATAAAGGTATATCTCACTTCCATTAGTTACAACTTCAGGTAGGTCGTTGATAAACATAACAAACAGTAGTGGTCCCAACACAGATCCCTGAGGTACCCCACTTGTAACTTCCCTCCACCCCGAGCCTATTCCATTCACCAGTACCCTCTGTCTCCGATCTTTCAGGAAGGCATCTATCCATTTCACAAATTTCTTTCCTATACTATAGCTTCTAATTTTCTCTATTAGCCTTTTATGTGGGACCTTATCGAAGGCCTTCATAAAATCGCAATATACCACGTCTATAACATCCCCATCCTCCAGAATTTGCATCCAATCATCTACCACCTTAATTAGCTGTAATACCGTCGACCTCCCTGGCAAGAATCCGAACTGTCTTTTCACTGAAAAGTTGGTTTGATTTCATATGTTCCATTATTCCTTCTCTAATTACAGTTTCCATTAGTTTACACACAATACTTGTCAAACTGACTGGTCTATAGTTTCCTGGGTAATTTCTCTTTCCCTTCTTACAAATGGCTGTTATGTTTGCCTCTCTCCAGTCCGTCGGGGTTTGTCCTGTATTAAAAGATACCTCAAATATCATTTTTAATGGTTCTACTAACATCTCACCTCATTCCTTTATGATTTTTGGATGTGTCCCATCCGGTCCCGGGGACTTACTTCTGTTAATTTTTCCTATAGCACTCCTAATTCTAGCATGGGAAAACTCTCTTTAGTGGGGATGGCAATTTATTCATGAGAATTACAACACTAGCTTCATGAAGGGTAATTTGTAGGGTCTCTATTGACCTCAGTGTACTTTCAAAACTAGCATAGAATCCCTTTAGTTCCTCGACATTGTAAGAGGGAGGATTCAAAGTAGTAAGGTTAGTTATATGTGCCGCCTTAATTCTATCCCTGTGCTCATAGGTTTTCTGTAGAAGGGCAACCGCTGTTTGGTAGCTGGCTCCCTCAATTGCGAAACCTTCAATTAGTTGTTTTGCCTCGCCATTCAGTTGACCTCTTAGGTAGGTGAATTTTTGGATGTCACTGAGCTCCGCATTGCTGTGGACACTACAGTGGAACATATCCCAGAATCCCATCCACAGAGTGGGATCACTGTCAAACACAGGATGAATGATTTTCGGCAATCTTATACCGGCATTTCTGTTAACTGCAGCACGATTTGGCTCCTTTTGGTTTAGCTTACCTTTAAGGTGGACGATAACTTGATCAAGACACTCTATATAATCCACGTCTGCTTCTATGTCCGCGAAATACTCGTTGTCGTCTTCATAGAGTGTTTCCATTTCGCGGCGACATGAATTTAAATCCTCGAGCTGTCTTAACACCGAAGCCAATTTAGCCTCAATCGCATCATTATCTGCATCAACTAAAAATGTAGCTATATCTTTGGTAATCCTAGTCAAACCACTCTTGATACCCCCGTTGCGTCGCTTGTACTGGGACTGTCAACGACATGATGGCAATAGACAGGAAATAGAATATTTATATATCTTACCTATATGTACGTAAAGCTCACTCAGAAAGTTAGCTGACGCCAATAAAGGCAAGACATAGGGAACTCCGACTTAAACGTAATAATTAATTAAACGTGTGATGTCGGGGTAGGGCAATAAGCGGGAAATATGACGGGGAATGCAATAATGAAAGCAAACGAACAATGCCTAATATCTCCACTCTTAAATTTAAATAGTTAACCTTATATTAAATGCGGCAATTTTGTTGGTGTAGGGCAATCATGAGAGAAATAAGACGCAGAGCGCAATAATTAAAGTTAACGAATGCCTATTATATCTCCATTTACAAAATGAAAGTAATTAACCCTACATAAATATGCGGCAAATTGTTGTTAGAGTACACTAAGGAAGGGATGCCAAAATGTTGTATAACAAGCCAATTTAATTTGTAAACATAATAAACTAGGCTAGCCCAACATCTAATGGTACCAACAAAAATTGTGGTAATTACCCCTTTAAATTTAGTTAAGACCGAACAAAATAAATTTAACCCTTATAATTCTACTTTACATTAATTTAATTGTTGCAATTTTATACCTATAGCCTACCACCTAATTATTACTGAGATCCACTTTGGAAAAACTAGCCGCCTCCCACTCCTCTTTGACTGCTCCCTCAGAGCCTGTTTATCGAGCTTGAAGTGCTCCTGGGCAGCAGCCACGACCCTCTTAAACAGATTCTCACTGGCATCATAAGTCAGGTGTACGCCATCTTCACTGTAATCACCGTCCCGCACCTCCATGGATTGGTAGCGGGACTTTGTGAATGGCAGTACTTTTTTCAACCAGCGATTAATTCCGTTTCTGATGCTCTTGTACCGCTCTGCCGTCAGAACGCGGGGCGCCGGTCTCGCCTCCAGGCCTATAATAATACAGGCCCCTGAGATATCCTCTATCTCTTTTGCAAGATCCTGGATGGCGTTGGCGACAGAGCGGATGTCTGTCTTCATTCCTGCCCAAGACTAAGAAGGTCAGGTCCGGCTGGTAACGGACGTGGCTCTCCCAGGCCGCAGAGGACTTAATAGTGTCCACTCGAGCACCCCCTTGGGCAAAAGTTTTCACCTGGAAGAATGGGTGGTACACCGGCTTGTCCACATAAATAGCCTTGACATAGCTATGTCCCAAAATGGATACCTTTTTAATAGGCTTGGGGTAGAAAGTTACCACACGCGTTTAATCTTCCCTCCCCCCCCCCCCCCCCCCCCACCCCGCCAAAAGCGTCGGTCGGAAACACATGGCAGCGGCTCATATGGTCGGGAAAAACTAGCGGGACCCTGCGGAAATTAGGCCACAGACAAGAATCAACAGCCCACAAGCCTACAGGGGACACCAGGGAAGCGGAAACAGGGAACAGAAAGAAGGAATAGCTAGGAAATAGTAGACAAAAGGAAAGCAGGAGAAAGACAATACAAGGAAGAAAAGTTAGCAACCTTCTAGGGTTAAGGCAAAGATCAGAGGTTAGAAGGACCAATTTGTAAGAATTTAAGAGTATACAAAGTGAAATTTACCTATAAACTTACAAGAGTTAACTTACTTTAAACGTTGATAGTGGATAGCTCAAGGATAGAATTAGGAATAGATAGAAGGTATAGTGACCACTAGGAGTTAAGAAATAGAATGACTTAGCATGAAACAGGTGGTTGTATTGGAGCGGCTGGAAGGAGGTGTTCTTGAGGTCGTAGCTAAAGCGAGTGTGTCTGTTCCCGCTTCCCGGCAAGTAACCCGCCAGTCCCAAAAATGACGCATGCGCAGTTCATATCCACCAATGCGTCATTTAACTATCTACAAGATATACCGGATTAATTGTAATGATAAGCCGATATAATTATGGATGATAAACCCATAGAAACTTAATACGAAATAGTACATATCTTTTATAAAGATATGTAACTTAGCCTAATACTGGCGCCTAATTTGAACTTCCAGTATGTTTACTTAACCTAAACTGTCGAGTTACTTACGAGTCTCGACAGCTTATGAGGTTAACATATATAATATTTCTGTCACCTAAATTCATCTATCATCAGTCTAGTTACCGATACCAGTGCAAAATACACCAGAAATTTTGCCAGAAAAATTTTGCTTATTGAATGTTGACTATAAAAGCTCTTGTGTGATACCGACTTTAGCTAAAGGTTTCTAAACATCCCTGATGGTCACGAAGGCTTTAAATTACCCAGAAAGGGCTAACATGTATGTACAGTGTACTCTGCAAATAATAATAATAATATTATAATAATAATAATGCTTTATTCCAGAACTTGTTACCTTTAATGCTTCCAAAACCCAATTTGTCCATCCACCTACCCGTCCGGAACTCCCAAAGGACTATCCCTTATTCTTCAACAATACAAAAATCAATCCTTCATCTTCTCTCAATATTCTTGGTGTCTCTAAGTGGAAAGGAAAGCCTTTCGTATCATTAATTCCCGCCCAATCACCAACTCTTTGCAATCTCTCTCTCTTCGCCGCAATGTTGCATCTCTCTCACTATTTTATCGCTACATACTACAATAATCAGTGATCCTCAGAGCTCTCCCAGTGTATACCATCTCCTCTACGTAGTTTACGTGGTACCCGTCTTGCAACACAATTCCACCCCTACTCTGTGCAACTCTTCAACCCAAGAGTGCAACGTTACTCTCGGTCTTTCTTCTATTCAACAGCTGAGCTCTGGATCTCTCTCCCAGAATCAGTCTTTCCCTCCTCCTATGACTTAAGTTGCTTCAAACTCCGTGTATCCAGGCATTTTGGCTCGAACGTCCCTTGATTTTGGCCCTGCCACTCTTTCATCTATGGGGAAGGCACTCACTACAGGCAGTTCTGCCTTTTGTCTCCCTCACACACATAGAAAAAAAAAATCACACAGTAGGGGATCATAATGGGGTCCATATATATCTTACAATAACATAAATATACTGTATATACTGTACATACACCATATAAAAATAAATATAATAATACCCAGCTTGCTAGTATGTAGTTCACAGCACTGCATCAACCAAAGACAGTGGTCATCAAACTGCTGTACTGTAGCAATTCCCTGTACCGGTAGCTAAATGATGTGAGGCATGGTACTGTACACTATTAAGACAGATGGTCATTAAAATACGCAGTAGTTTGATGGCCACGGTTTTTGGTTGGGACAGTGCTGTGAACTAGGCTACATAATGGCAAACTGGGTAGTGTTTTATTTTTTGTCTCTATCTATTTATCATTTGCCTGACGCAGTGATCCCCGAAGGGGTGGCCACGAACGAACCGCCCCCATGCACCTCTGTCCCCAGTCAGTCGACGCCCCTCCCCCCAACCAGCACCGCCTTCGTTCATGTACTTCCTCACTCCATCCTTCCACCTCTCATTCGGTCTACCTCTCCCTCTCTGTCCCTCACCTCGCTCTCGTACACCCTCTTAGTCATTCTCTCGCTTTCCATACGTTCCATATGGCCGAACAATCTCAAGTTGTTCCTTTTCACACTTTCCAGCACATCTACCTCCACACCACACCTCCTTCTTACTTCCTCATTAGTCTGTCTATCCCTCCATGTAACTCCGCACGCACTCCTTAAGTAATTCATTTCCACTGCTCTCACTCTTGGTCTGAGTCTCTCACCAACGTCCATGCTTCGCTTCCGTAAGTCAGTGTCGGGATTACCACACTGTCATGCAAGGACTTCTTCACTTCCATACTGACCACCCTATTTCTTGTTACTGCTTTTAGCATTCCTACAACCCTCTTCCCCTGTTGTACCCTCTCCCGCACTTCTTCATCCATAGTCCCATCTTTACTCAACACACTGCCCAGATACTTAAAAGAGTTGACGATCTCCATAGCCTGACCATTCAGCTTCACCTCGCACTCTGTGACTTCACCCCTTTCGAAGACCATAACCTTGCTCTTCCCCGCATTTACCTTCAAATTCCGTTTTTCGCACACTGTTCCAAACTCATTTACCAGACCCTGCAACTCCCATTCATTATCACTCATCAGAACTGTATCATCCGCAAACAGCAGTATAGGTAGCTTCCACTCAATTCCCTCCCTTTTCAGCGATACACCAACATCCACTGCTCTATTTTTTGTATGTATGTATAATTGTATGTTATTGTAATGTGTATATGAACTCCAGTATGGTCCCCTCTGTACTGTGTGAGTCTGGAATAAAACATTATTATTATTATTATTATTAATATTATTATTACTGTGTAGGCTACAGTATTTTAATTACCAAAACCACTGTCCTAGTTGTGTACAGTATCATGCCTCACATCATTTAGCTACCGGTACAGTATAGTGCTACAGTACATACATACATACGGTACATACAAATGTTAAGACTGTTTTGTCCACAGAGAATGTGGTTACAGTCTCACATCCTAAATGGCGGCTTTCCAGGCGGCCCTGTCAAGGGCTGCCTCTGTTGTCAAGTTCTATATTTTGAGATCAGACCGGAGTACCCGAGCCCACGTCATTCTAGGTCCACCCCTACGCGCAGCTCCCCCCACGTTCACAGTATAGATATACCGGTACTGCACTATGAGGTCCAGTACCGTACCATACATAGAAGAAGATAAATTGTCAGGACATTTGCTAGTTGATAGACAGAAATATAGATAGGGTAAAGAAGAAAATATATGTATTTTGGAGGTTAAGAGAAAATCACACAAACTACAATTAAAGAACCAGCAAACAAAAGAAGACTACGAAGAATGAAGAAGAACCAAGAAGAAAGAAGAACAACCAAGATGAAAGAAGAACAACCAAGATGAAAGAAGAAACGGAAAGTACAACAAATCCGAACATAAAACAAAAGTAAAAAGAGCACGACAAAAGGGAGGCGCCGTTGTAAAGGCCAAGCTTCCCGCCCAACAACTGAAATGACAACAACTGAACTGAATACATTACTTAGGGTTAGATATTATTATTATTATAAATAGGTATGAATGGAGAATGCTTGTGAATAGATGAGTGTTAACGCGGTCGTTGGGAGACGAGGTCGGGCGCCAGTTGGACTAGATAATAGTCCGTCAAGCGCCTGGCCCGGGAAGCCGGTATATATGAAGGGTCATGCCTGGATGTGAGGTGGGCTGGCATTGTGGTGTGCTCCGCTGCGTGTCTGCCTGCTGAGACCAGAACCTCTCCAGGAGGTCTGGGATCTGGGGAGTGCTGGAGGCCCTTAGTGATCCCTGGTCTCTGGGTCTTCTCCTGGGTGACCTAGATGTGTGTTAATTTTTTTTTTTGTGTGTTCATTTTTATTTTATTTTTTTTTTGTATTGTCCCTGTTCGGGCTCTGTCTCGAGTCGAGTCAGCCACCCCCAGTAAAAATAAATAAAATAAATAAATAAAAAAAAAATGGGGAATGGGCCTGAGCAAATAGATAGATATATGGATAGATATTTATTTATTTATTATTATTACCGGTACTATAATATTTGTGTTTCTCCCCAGCGGACATTGACGACATAGACGGCGACCTGGACTTGGGGGTTGGTCTGGGCAGCCGGGGGGGTTCCTTGGGTCGATCCCACTCGCCCCCCTACCACCACCACGACCCGGCGAGCGAGGTGGTCCGCTACAACACCATCTGCCGGGGGGTTAGCAGCGGCGGGGGGGGCCTAAGGCGGCAAGACAGCGACACCAATCCTCGTAGCCTCACGCGCAACAATAACAGCCAACTCTTCTATAGTTAATATATATTTTATTAATTTCACCAACACCGGGATTCGAACCTGGGTTATCACACACAGATTTTTAAACACTCTAACCATTACACCACCAAGACGATGCATTAATTTCATTGGAAGTGTTTGATGTTGTGGTGAAATATATACAAAAATAGATTATGCACAAGCCTACCGGTACGACTTATTATCCATTCTCGAATACTGGATATTAAACTAATCATGTATATATTCCCAACCGCGGTAAGGTAGCCTAATAAGCCTGCATCACACGACCGCTTCTTCTTACAACTTTCTTCTGTAATTCTTGTTTGTCCGTTTCTAAATTAAGATTGTGCCACAGCGCGTAGCACGGTTGGTAAAGCGCTGGCCGGCAAAGCGAGAGGTCGAAGGTTGGAGGTTGAGACCAGCCAGTGTGTGCTATTGACAGACAAACAGTGTTGTTGGTGGATGGTGGTGGTCTAGCAACCCATCAAGTTCAGGACACCTCCCACCACCGCCCAGCTTGTCTGGGACACATCTCCAGCTCCCCTACAGACTTGGGGATAGTGGAAACCGCTCGAATCCGCTAATTTCTACCGATTTTGCCCCACCTTTGCAATATTGATCCACTATAACCAGTGGTCATACATACATGATTCAGGTGTCATTGGAAAGGTCTATTTCTCTACTTTCAGGTATATATTATTGAAATACGTTCTAGCTCTTGTATATACATGAAAATGTGCATGGAATGAAGGTCACATTTTAGTCCAAATCCCCATATGGTACAGTGCAGACCAAGCAATTGTCATATAACAAGTGCCGCAGTCATTGTGTTAAAACAGCAGCATATCAATTTGTCTTCACATTCATTATAAGTAAGTAACACCCCATTCATTAATCATCAATTACAAACCCCAATGTACTTGAATAAACTAATGAAAGCATATGGTCCTCCCGGGATTCCAACTCGGGACACCACACCCAGAACATAAGCATATAAACCATTACACCACCAACACAGTTAATTAATGAAACCATATGGTCCTCCCGGGATTCCAACTCGGGACACCACACCCATAACATATGCATCTAGACCATTACACCATCAACACAGTTAATTAATGAAAGCATATGGTCTTCCCGGGATTCGAACTCGGATACCACACCCAGAACATAAGCATCTAAACCATTACACCATCAACACAGTTAGACAGAAATTGTTACCTGAAACGTCTCTATTAGTTCGATTAAGCCGGTATCACACGAGCGTTTTTTCACTTAACATTTATACTCAACACTGATCTGGCAGCTTATGGGGTAAACATCTAAAATATTTCGGTTAGCTAAATTCATCTACCACCAGTCTAGTTTCTGATACCAGTGCAAAATAGTCCAGAAATGTTGCCAGACAAATGTTGAATATCGAATGTTGACTATAAAGGCTCTCGTGTGATACCGGCTTTACTCTAGTCCGTTTTGAGTTATAGAGGTTAGAGAGGTTACGATTTCTGGCCAACCTATTTGGAACAAGGTATAGTTTCCAATATTACAAACAGTAGCTCCGAAACGTCGGCAGAAATAAGGTTTTGGATGGAAAGTTGTCCGAAAAAGCTCTCGTGTCGATTCTGCTCAAGAAACCCAAGTTGATATTTAAAGAGACAGTTTGAAAGTTTATGATTATAGCCGTGTGGATGTTTGTTGCTGTAGTTGTTTATTTATGTGCGGTAATGTGAAAACTAATGGGGGCTAAACATTGGGAAGAAGGGGAACCAGAAAAACGCTCCATCTCCCATTAATAATGACGGTGAACATAAGTCAATCAGCTGGAACTATTGCCACATGAGTGTTTTGTAAAGGTCTCCCTCGATATACGATTGGGTTACGTTCCTGAAAACCCAATCTTAAATAGAAAAATCATATAGCGAAGCCCTAAAATTGATGGGGTAAATGGGGATGCGTTCTGGGACCAGCCAAAACCCAAACTCAAACCCCTAAAAACCTATAATAATATCCTAATCTATATTTTTATTAATTTCACCACAACACCAAACACCTCCATTGAAATTAATGAAAGCATATTATGTGATCCACCGGGATTCGAACCTGGGTTATCACACGCAGAAATTTAAACACTATAACCATTACACCACCAGGACGGTTAAAGGTTTATGCACACGCCTACGACTTATTATCCATTCTCGAATACAGGTCTCCCTCGATATACAATTGGGTTACGTTCCTGAAAACCCGATCTTAAATAGAAAAATCATATAGCAAAACCTAAAATTAATGGGGTAAATCGGGATGCGTTCTGGGACCAGCCAAAACCCAAACCCAAACAACTGAAAATCCTATAATGATATCGTGTTTCGGGGCATCGGATAGTGAGGGAGACCTGTAACCATCTCTGAGTGGCTGACACAGCATACAGTATAGTGGTAATTAAAATGTAAAACTTGCAAACTAAACCAACCAAAATGGGACAAAGACAATATAAAGGCAAAATAACTAAATAAATAAAGGCGTTTGGGTATCGTTGTTTGTTTGCATAGTAAATAGAGTGTTTGTACATTAGTGAAGCAAGCGTTTTACTCACTATACATTGATTGTACATAGCATCACATTATTTACACTTGCTTTCTCTCTCTCTCTCTCTCTCTCTCTCTCTCTCTCTCTCTCTCTCTCTCTCTCTCTCTCTCCCTCTCTCTTTCTCTGGGTTGTATCCATTTGGCCCCATTCAGCCTACTGTTTTAAGACGTTTATCCCCATCCAGGTGTAATTTTTTTCCTGGCGAGCGATAGTAAGCCAGCATTGTATGGAGAAATCCGGCTTTGCCGGAGATATTTTTCTATCAAAAAATTTACCAATTTAGCCTGCTGTCAAAAATATGCTGAAAATTGACACCTGGATGGGGATAAATGTATTAAAACAGTAGGCTGCATGAGGCCAAATGGATACAACCCAGAGAAGGAGAGAAAAAAGCAGGTGACCCCCCTTAACTCCCGATACATTAAGTGTTTTTACATTATTGAAGCAACTTGCTTTTTCTCTCTCTCCCTCTCTTTCTCTTTCTCTAAGTTGTATCCATTTGGCCCCATTCAGCTTACTGTTTTGAGACTTTTATCCCCATCCAGGTGTCGATTTTTTCCTGGCGAGCGGTAGCGAGCCAACACTGTATGGAGAAATCCGGCTTCGCCGGAGACATTTTTCTATCGAAAAATGTACAAATTTAGCCTGCTGTAATTTTTTTTTTTAAATATGCTGGCTCACTACCGCTCGCCAGGAAAAATTCATTACCTGTATGGGGCTAAATGTCTTAAAACAGTAGGCTGAATGGGGCCAAATGGATACAAGCCAGGGAGAGAAAAAATTGTAAAAAGCGTCACATCTTTACTTTAATGTGTTCCCGTTTTAGTAAATATGGCTGGCGATCGGGTGTCCAGATTTACGTCAACTGTAAATAAAGTGTTAATATCACCAAATTAATGGGCCAAACGTCTGAAAATATCAAAACTAATGGGACTAAACATGAAGGAGTAGGGGGTCCAGAAAAGCGACCCATCTCCCCTTAATATGTACTTTAGATTACGTAGAGTATTGTACAGTGGCGCTAATAAGTGATGTCTCGGCACCAAGTATGTTTGATCAATAATTGGTATCAGCAATATCTAAGCTTCATGTCTTCATATCCAGTGAAATATACAAACATTTTCCTGCACTTACTCACCCTATTCAACATCTGACAGACATTAATACAGCACAGAGGAAGCCAAAGGTAATGACAGCTGGGACATGACTTATTAGCGCGACCGTACATAACACATTTACTTATTTGAGAAAGAATATGCCAAAAAATCTGTTGTTGTTTTGGAAAGTATTGGGAGATTATACTGTGTAAATCTCGGGTTGAGCAGCATCCCAATTGACCACTTGCGAGTTTCAGGCTATAAGGAAGTTGGAACACTGAACATCGATATTAAGGGGGCTCACCTGTTTTATTTTCGCTCCTTTTCTCTCTTTCTCTGGCTTGTATCCATTCGGCCCCATTCAGCCTACTGTTTTAAGACGTTTACCCCATCCAGGTATCAATATTTTCCTGGCGAGCGGTAGCGAGCCAGCATATATATATTTTTGTTTTTACAGCAAGCTAAATTTGTACATTTTTCGATAGAAAAATGTCTCTGGCGAAGCCGGATTTCTCCATACAATGATGGCTCGCTATCGCTCGCCAGGAAGAAATCGACACCTGGATGGGGATAAACGTCTTAAAACAGTTGGCTGAATGGGGCCGAATGGATACAAACCAGGGAAAGAGAGAAAAGGAGAGCAAGATAAAAAAAAGCCTGTGGGGTTCCTTAAACAGAAATGAAATAATAAAGTAGGTTTCTGATGGATAAACAGTATGTTGAATTTGGTTTTATGTATTTATTCAATGACTAAAACCGTATTATAGCTGGTTATTCTGCTAAATATCAATGTCTACAACTCCAACTTCCTTATAGAATGAAACTCGCAAGTGGTCAATTGGGCCGCCTGACGGACCGACTGTACAGTGGCGCTAATAAGTGATGTCTCGGCACCAAGTATGTTTTGATCAATAATTGGTATCAGCAATTTTTAAGCATCATTTCATCATATCGAGTGAAATACACAAACATGTTCCTACACTTACCCACCCTATTCAACATCTGACAGACATTAATACAGCAAAGAGCGAGCCAAACTTAATGACAGCTAAGACATGACTTATTAGCACCACCGTACACCAAGAATATTTGTATCACTTGTATTGAAACCTGTCTTAAGGGGGGGTCACCGGCTTTTTGTTTTATCTTTCTCTCCTTTTCTCTCTTTCCCTGGCTTGTATCCATTCGGTCCCATTCAGCCAACTGTTTTAAGACGTTTATCCCCATCCAGTTGTCAATTTCTTCCTGGCGAGCGATAGCAAGCCAGCATTGTATGGAGAAATCCGGCTTCGCCGGAGAAATTTTTCCATCGAAAAATGTACAAGTTTAGCTTGCTGTCAAAAAAAATATATATATATGCTGGATCGCTAATGCTCGCCAGCAAAATATTGACACCTGGATGGGGGTAAACGTCTTAAAACAGTAGGCTAAATGGGGCCGAATGGATACAAGCCACAGAGAGAGGGAGAGAAAGATAATAAAAAAACGGTGGCTCCCCTTAACTAATGCTTCTACCTCACCTGTACAATGATGTAGTGGTCAACCTTTAATTATAGGCTACGTAGTTTGTTTCCTTTCACTTTCTGCGTGTCAGTGTCAGATCAAAGAATATAATAAAAGTGCATGTAAATTCTCTCATGTTGCGTCATATTTGTTAGAAAATATATATATATATATACAGTGCACTCCCCGTAACCGCGCCTAAGTCGTACCTCGTATCTTCCACGGATACGTGGGCAGTGTTTAACATAGCTTTCAATGGGAAATAGACTTAGGTCGTACCAAGCTCACCCATTTTGACCTACGTAATGACATTAATATGTACCAAATGATTAAAGGATACTCACTTTGATCCACAATGACTGTTCCACTGCCCCACTAAGCTCCAGGTACAGTCCAGGGCCGTGGACATCAGGTACAGTCCAAAGGTAAATCCACAGTAGACATAAGGTACTGTATACTGTACAGGTGTAATCCAAAGGTAAATCCAGGTGTCACTTGTACCATATCCTCAACTACTTCCCTATGAACCATTCTTAGAACCCCTTTTAGAACCATTTCGAACACATTAAGCAAGATTATCTGCACTTTTATCTAAAAAAACACTTATTAAACATGATTTTCATCGCTGTATCCTCAACCAATGAACCATTCTTAGAACACATTAAGCAAAATGAATATAAGAAGGAAAAGAAAATTACATGAAATACAGTACAGTAGCATTGTGTTTGGCCAATTTATTTCCTACAAAGGCATACAGTAACAGAAATTAGAACTAAAAATCTTAATTTTATCTAATGTACTAACAATAATGGCCTCGGGTTTATTTTGACACCCTGTAAAACATAATTTTCTTCACTTTTTCCTCCTTAAAACTCCATCATTAATACATTTTCATTTGTTTTTCTTTAATTCTCAGCGTCCCTCCCAAGTCCCAACACATTTACTGTCTCTCCTCTGCTGCCTCGAGGACTGCATTAAAACCCTCAAAGTCATATTCATCATCATGATCCTCAGGCACATTATTAGCTGGGTCATCTGCATCATCTGAGGAGTCACTATCCTGCTGGTGGTCCGCTGCATGTTGTTGGCGGTTACGGAGATAGTCGGTGATCAGAGCCTGCCTCCGTTCATTGACTCTCGTATTGTAGGTGTCTTGGTGAAAACTGAAAGCTCTCTCCAAGAATTCTGTCAGGGTCTGCATGTTGTTGGCGGTTGCGGCTCGCTTGGTGTAGTGACTAGCGTCTCGGACTTCCACCCAGAAGGCCCGGGTTCGCGCCCACGCTCGGCGCATTAAAGATTTTTCACTAGCACTGAGTCGTTACCATCCCTCATGAGCAAAAGGGATGGGGTAGTAGTACAGGACCCCAATGGAAATACGCCTAATCGGCCTTATTGAGCTATCCTTAGCTAGCTTAGCATGCGCTAGCTTTAAGAACTATTATTATTATTATTATTATTATAGTCGGTGATCAGAGCCTGCCTCCGTTCATTGACTCTCGTATTGTAGGTGTCTTGGTGAAAACTGAAAGCTCTCTCCAAGAATTCTGTCAGGGTCTGTGTCATTATCCTGAAGGCACTCTTTCAGTACTGCAACCTGGGCTAGAATGATAGAGAGTTTCTGGGTTGAGACTGCACCGGGTGGTAAATGTTCTTGTTCGTCATTGGCCTCTTGTTGTTCATCTTCCTCCTCTTGGTTCATGGCCTGGTTCATCACATTATCAATGGTTACTTCGGCAGCAGATATTAACTCGTTCATATCTTCTGGTTGAACGTCTGCAAACCCCGGGGCTGGCACACGTCTGGCTGCTTCCACTGTTCGTTGGCGAATGGCTTCCATGGTCTGACCTCCCCCAATCATCAGTTCTTTTCCACCCATGTCGAATCGTGGCTTCATTAACTTCATCCCAGGCTTCAATTGTTACTGCATCCTTGACGAACTTGTCATCGAACCACATATTATTGACAGCTGAAGTCATCCATCCTTTTGAGTTGTGTGCCCAGTACACACCATAGTTGTTCATGTCCACATTTTTAAATGCCCTCGGTTTCTTGAACCTGTGTATCACTAGCGGTTTCATCTTGCAAGATCCGTCAGCTTTGGTTGTTAGAAACACGTAGAATATATCTTTCGCCATTTTGTAGCACCTACTGTAGCTTGCTTGTCCTCGGTTGCGATGAAAGTTGTTCTTGATGATTTGTGCCAGTTGAGAGCTGTTTCATCACAATTAAATATTTTTGCTGGTGTGTAACCACCATCTTCAATTACTTTCTTCAGCAACTGAGGAAATTCATTGGCGGCTACATTGTCTGCTGACGCAATTTCCCCCTGCACCTGAACATGTCTTACTTTAAATCGTCGCTTTAAACTAGTCAACCACCCATTTGAAGCCACAAATTTGGGGGGATTTGGGATTCTCTTCCTCTTGGCAACAAGTTTGTACATTTTCTGAGCTTTCTCTTGTATCATAGGGCCTGAAATACTCTCGTTGTCACGTCCTTTGCGACGAATAAAATCATCCAGGTACTTTTCTGTGAGCACAATTAGTGGGCTCCGGCACACCTTCATGGCCTCTGCTATACCTGGTTGCTTCGAGACCTCCTTCAGTGCTCCGTGGATCTTGTGTTGTTGACCACAAATTGATCGGACTGTAGATTCATTAATCCCAAACATACGAGCGACGGCACTAAGTTTTTCTCCCTTATCCAACCGCTGTAATATTTCGCCTTTCTTGGTTAATGGTAGCACTGCTTTCTTTCTACGAGAACCTCCAGGTCCACCAGGTAAAGGGGGAGGGGGAGGGGCCCCGCGAGGCATGGTAAGGTACAAGGTAGGACAAACAAAAAATCACAATGGCAGAGAGGCGACGCTGGTTGGCAGTTAAGCTCTGATGTCATCAACATGGCCGACCAAAACAAGAATTGAGAGATGCGCATCGGACCCCTCGATTGAAAACGCGCAGATAACACTTACACTTTGCGCGGATAACAAGTAATGGGATGTTTAGGGGTATGCGCGAATAACAAGGATCGCGGATATTTGGATCGTGGATAACAGGAGTGCACTGTATACATTATAAATAAAGGGTGTGCCAAATTTCAGGATGTGATCATATGGATGGTTTCTAAGCTTAAATTATTCTATAACAAAATTTCTGAATCTCAACCCATACTGTACTGAAATTTTGAAGGTTGTATATAGTGTCCTCCCCTGCATCACTGTAATGGACTCTTCCATGTCAAATGGTTTCCAACAAGTTTCTAAAAATACATATAAGTTTATCTTAAGGGGTGCGCCTCCATACAATTATTTATTAGCGAAACGGATCCCACTATCTAGTCTAGGCAACCGCTTCTCCTATGTACAAATGTAAATATTATGGGGAGTGTGTAAGTTATATGAGAGTTATACTGGGTTATTATATATTATATACAGTATATAGGGGGCCGGGAAGCTAGGAATCCTTCTCCACATGAAAAATCCACCTACTAGACGAGACGGAGAAAGGGGCGAGGGAATGCCAAAGGTCCGGGACGGACCCTAAGAACTGGAACTTAAAATGTTGTTTCTGTTTGGGCTCTGTCTGGAGTCGGCCAGCCTCAGCTATGGGGTATGTGGCTGAGTATATACATATATTATATATATGTACAGTCACCCACACTAATACACACCCACTCCGTCATATTACATAGGGTAGACGACTGTACAGGGCTAAACACGAGGGAGAAGGGGGACCAAATAAATGCCCCATCTCTCCTTAAGGGGAGATGGGCCGGTTTTCTGGACCACTTTCTTCCTTATGTTTAGCCCCATTAGTTTTCAGATGTCAAGATGTTTGCCCCATTAGTTAGTCGATTTTAAGACCTTTCGCCCCATTTCTTCGTCAATATTTAGACCTTTCGTGCTATTTAGATGTCGATTTTTTCCATGGCGAACGATATTGAGCCTGTAATGTTGGAAGAATTGGCCTTCGGACGGGACATTTTTCTACCGAAAAATGTACAAATTAATCTAGAAGGGGGATCTAATGGATGTTTTTTTTAAATTTGATGGAGGTCTAGGGAGAAAACTAGAAAAATAATGAATACATGCAAAAATGGCCCTAAAAGTGAAGGATCTCCCCTTAGGTGATTGAATTAGGAGTGTACCGTACTGTTTGTTATACAGTAAACCCCACCTCTCTTATGGACTAATAGGGGGAAACAGGGTATAGTTCCGGGGAACTACCAAGCCCAAACACCAAAATTCCCCAAGCTTGAGAATCCGGATTGTTCTCGGTCTATCGGACTACAATACGAAAGAGAGTGAATTCAATCCGGAAAATCCGGAGAGTATTCCTTCTCTTTCGTATTGTAGTCTGAAAGAGAGAGAATCCAATCTGAAGTTTCCCAGATTGTATTTTCTCTCTTTCATACTTAAATCGAAAGAGAGAGAATTGAGTCCGAAACCAAAATTCATTCCGGAAGTGAGGATTATTATTATATGAGATGCCAAACCCTCCAACCAGGGTACAGAAACACCAGCAGGATGAATCCACACAAAACACCCGGAGGCACTGAAGAGAGACTACGGCAACTTAGGGAGAAAGAAAAAAAAGAAAAACATATACAGTATACTCTATATACAGGTATATATATATATTTAATAGTGGCCCCTTCGTCATTGACGATATTGCCTATTAATATAATAATCTCCATTCAACAGCCGCGTCAGCCATTTGAATTAACCGCCGCGGGAGGAACAGGAGTACAGCTTCATTAGTGCAACGCGTATTCTCTTATGGAATCGTCATTATGAATTGGGTACCCTACAGAAAAAACTCTGTAAAAAATAAAAAAAGATAAATTAACTTAATGTCTGTTATATTATGGCTTTCCATGTGTGGATTTCTTGTGCGTGGCTATCCGATGCCCGGTCCCCTAGCGGCCATCTCGTCCTGCTCCCTCCCGCGGCCGTACCGTGAGGATGGGGGTCCTTGTGGTCCAGCTTCATTCGACGTTCTCTCGCTTCTCGTGAGTTTGTTTACATCTGAAGTGTAGTGGACAGGGTTTTAGATTAGCTAGCACAGGCTGCCCCATTGGTACGCCCGCAGGGAGTGTGTAATTCAATATAGGGTACTATTGTAACAGGCGCCGACTTGTAGGCCTACCAGGTTCGTCGCGCCATGAGGTTTGTTTTTGTTTTCTTCTTTGCGCCTTAGCTCTCTTATAGATTAGTTAGGAGGCTAACTTCCCGCAAGATTATACTTCAGGCTATCGCTATGAGGCAGTTGCATTTATATTTTTAGCAGATGCTCTGGTTCAAGGGTGGCTGCACGTGGTGCGGTGCCTTCTGGAGTCCGTTTTCTGCGCTTGGGCCCCGTTCCATGGGCCCCTCTTCCTCGTGCTGCTGCTGTGTGTTCTTCGGAGCGTGTGGTGGCTGCTGTTGCTGATGGTTCTTCGGAGCATCTGTGTGCTGCTCCTCCTGCGTGTTCGTCGGAGCGTTTGGTTTCTACCATGTTTTGTTTCGTCGAGCCTCGTGGCCAGCCTCGTTAGGGGTCTCCAGTGTAGGCTAGAGATATATTTATTGTTTTTAAATTTACTCTGTGTTTGTTATAGCCTATGTTATCCCCGTTGTTACACATGTCTGCTTTACATGTTCCTAGGTTTTTTTTCTTTGGGAGACGTCCCGTTGTTTGTGGGGTTTTTTGGGGGTGTTTTGATTTCCCGGCTAAGTCAACACCTCTAGAAATCTTTTGGTTAGTTTCTCCGGCGGCTTTCTCAGCAGGGCCGCCGGTTTCTACTCTTGCAGATGTTTAAGGAACTATCCAAATGTCCCGGCGTGGTGTGCATGTATGCGGGAGTTTTTTGGGGGGTTGACTTCCCGGCGAAGTCAACACCTAGAATTTTTTTTGGTTTGTTTCTCTGGCGGCTTTCTCAGCAGGGCCGCCGGTTTCTACCCTTGCAGAGGTTTAAGGAACTATCCAAATGTCCCGGCGTTGTGCTGAACCACATACCTCCCGGCGGATATGCTACTTCCTAAAGGGAACCTTTTACTCGGCCCGCCGAGGGAACTCGCCCTGAACGTTAGCCTCACGCAACAAGACTTAATCGCTCGGCGATACCGTCAAAATGGGAAATACTATATAACCTGGTCCTAATGCTTAATCGCCCTGCGGCGATACAGTCAGGTGGGTCGGACTATATGGCAGTTTCACACCGAATAACCCCAGTGTGTTTTGCTGGGTCAGGTCCGGTCGACAGTTAGAATAGTAGTGGCTATTTCTTATTTTCCGGCAGACCTGTGGTAGGATGTATAACACCTCTCAGGTTATCCTTATGAGCACTGATTCCTGGAACCATGCCTACCTGTTTTTTGCTTTAATATTCCGATACTTGCACACTGAGATTGGTGCAGGATGGATCTAAGTTTGTCTGTGGACTTCCCAGCAATGCCTGGTGGGCGTAGATCTTTTTGCGGAATGGGGGATTTTTTTTTTTTTTTTCTTAGATCATCCGGGCCTTGCAGCCTTGATCTATATTTACCTAAATTTACCTCCTATGCCACAAAGTGGAAATTGATTGTAGAAGCTAACTTCCAATGCAAATTTCCCAAGGTCACAGTCATCGTTGTGTCTATGCAATACAGACTCAACACTTAGTTGAACAATGGTCCATTAGTAGTTACTAGGACCACGTTGAGGTAATACCCGAAACACCCCCCCCCCCCCCCCCCCCCCCCCATACAAGAACCCACCTGGCTTCGCCCGTCACAGTTCTAGATTGACACCCCGGCGACAGATCGGACACTTCCGGCTGCGGCCCTCGCTCTCCCGAGTGACAGGAGAGAACCGAGGTCGCAAGAAAGGGTAATTCAGTTTTTTCTTCCTAGTTAAGTCTAAGATAAGATGGGCTCACTTAGTATCTCATTTAATGGTCCCTACGATTAATTAAGCCAGTGATACGGCTCATAATTGTCATGCAGATATGCCGGCGAGACGGCTTGTTTTTATCTTATCCTAAATAAAGTCGGTGAGAAGGTGCAACGTATTTACCTTAATTTCGTTGAACTATCATAGTTACAACTATAAGATATTACGGATAACGAATATGAATTAGGATGTGTTCAGCTGTAAATTAGGGACATAAGTCTTCCAAGTAGAGTTTCGAATTGTACTTTCATTATGTGGAACACATAACAAGGATATTCTTAGACGCCAAGTTCATTGTATCTACGGGTTGTCTTCTTGATATAGGTACCTGCAAGTCTCCATGCCTAGTTCTACCATCCGGAAAGGTTTAGGTTCACTACCTCGCATGCCCCCCAAACACTACGTTTACGGCAATAACTCGGATTGGCTAATCCCGGCGAGTGACTTCTCGGCGGAAAATTGGGCCCAGCAAACCCGGAACGGCAATCAGAATTCAAATACTTGGGTTTCATTAGACGCTGTTAGTCTCCGGTAAGGGGAGATGTGACGAGCACAGTTATGGGTGTTTTTTCCTACCCGGCGTCAACTTATGACGGCGGGTTAGAGGGTAAAGTCTTTGTCTGACCCCTCGGACTTTTAGTCACCATTTATGAACACGGTATAACCACATACCTTTTGCTCTTCTCCGGCCACTGGACTCCACCAGAGTCTCGTTTGTTTTTGGGGAGTAACGTTCCTTCCTGCGCGTTCGCCCCTGTTTTGGCGGAGTAAAACAGTACATTACGGACTCAGTAAGGCAAACGTAGGTTTCAGCTCAGGGGCACGAGTTTAGTACCCCAATGACCTCTAGCTTCAATTCCTCCACTTCCCCGGTGGATGGGTAGGAATCGAGGAAGAATACATTGACACGGTTTCGGAAATTTACGCTCGGTAGACTGGTGGGAATATCACCCACTGTAAACTCTAGGGACATGGCCCGCCGGAGTTCACTATCTTCCAGTTGGAATACCACGTAATGATAGGCGATCTAAGTCGCATCAGTCCCCGGAGTTTTTAGAAGATCGACTCGTATTAATGAATACAAACGATCGTCTGGGGCACTATCCCGTTTTTTCCTACACCAATATGTCTCCTCAAATTTTTGGCCTACATATGCCGTGTTTCACGGTCAACATGTGAAAGCCGGGAAACAGAGAAAATTTTCATATGTTTTCGGGTTCATAAAACAGTGTTGAGGCGAGACAGCATATAGCCTACCCGCAATGACCGCAGGACAAGCGGTCAGGTTAGATGCCTCTGGTATTTTTTCCCCCTTACCCACTTAGGTGGTACGAGTGCCAGTCGAGACGACTTTAAAAACCTCTACTAAAACAGTAATACTGCCTAGGGCTTCCCCCCGGCGATAGATGATTAGCTGGTGCAGTCTACAAGTTTTCTAGCTGACCAGAGGGTAAGGTGTTATACCATGGGTTGGAATCTGTGTAGGGCCAGTGAATCGGACACTCTCTGCCTCCCCGACACAATGACAGTCCCGGTTCGGTTGCTCCAATCTTACTATCGAGTCGTTTTCATTAAGCTTCCGGTTGTACAGGAGTAGGCACAAAATTTACTAAGCCCCCCTCGCTAAAATCTTCGGATTTAGCCGTAAGAGTCACTTCAGTTACGGTACTTGGGTACGGTTTTTCGAGATTCAATCTCACCGCCCAAAATATAATTTCGGTCCAGGACCCTGGTCAACAGAGGTTTTCGAAATGTCGCTCCGCCATACGCACCCGGTGGTATACCGTGGCTTCCCGGCTGGTTTCCATATATTAGCACAAGTTACTGTTGAGTGGTGAAGTTCCCTTCAAGTTGACGCAATCTACCAAGTTACAAGAGGTAAAAAACGTGATATAGACTCAGGCCATGCTTACGTATCTACCTGTTAGTGGAAATAGTTCTGAAGGGTTGGTTTTTTATGAATTTTAAAAAATCCCTAACACTTCGGTACTTTAGGGATTCGTTTTCATCTTGGATTAAGATCACAAAACTACAAGGGTGGAATCCCTCGCAGTTGGCGCTTGATGAGGGCACAACTACGAGTTCTATCCCTTAAGACGCTTATTGATCGAGAGTCACAGCCAGGGATTCCCAGAAAGATGGACGTCCCAGGAGTAGACTCTTCGAGGTAGACGAGCAAGTACCGCTAAGTATAGCAGTACACGCGTGACAGGGCTTTGCCACTTTCAAAATAGCTCTAAGGTTGACCCGGCTCCACGGTTTGTTCTGTCGTGTCTTATCGTCTGCCTATGATAGGCTAGTTCCCGAGAAGATTCGGTAACAGACTTTTTGGGGGGTTATTCAGCCCCTGGTTCGGAGTTTTTGTCTACTCCACGGAGATTCACTTTACCAAAGTCTCGAAATAGGGGTCAGTACAGTTTTCAAGACGCCGTCAGTCTATCTGGTCTACCAAGCACCGTCTGAGCAATTCCAATCATTCGACTGGGATGGCTCAGTAATGCATGTCGTATGATAGTTATTTTAGACCAAGCACCTGCAGGGCCATCCCAATCATTCGATTAAGATGGCTCATTTAGGCAAGTCGTCAAGGACTCCACGTTGGTAGTCAATACCTGCTGTGATCAACCCCTCGGGACTGGCTCGCCTCTTCTACGAGGATAGGTGGTTCACTATTTGTAAAAATCCACGGTGGAAGCCCGCCGGGTTTCACTCTGTCCCGGCACCATCATTAAGACAGTAGACACAGCCTTCTGGCAGGGGAACCTCCACCGGGTTTCATTAGATCCCGGCGCCCATCCTTAAGACAGTATGAGCAGCCTTCTGGCAGTTGAACCTAATGTTGTGTTTTTTTGTGTGACCTAAAATACTTGGAATTCAAAGTATCTTCTCCCATTAGTTGGTTTTCTCATCCCGGCGTTCGCCGGAAACGGTGGAATAAACGTACCTCCATTTTTTTCACCCCAGTTGGTCCACGACACCCGCAATAATGCGCTTAACATTAGTTTCAGGGGCTAATCGAGCCTTGGACACGGCCCGATTTTTTAATGCAAGATGATTTCTGGTTCCACAGGGACTAACTAAGCCCGACATTACCAATTCCTAGATAGGAAGCTGGTTAGGATCGCCTTCCCTTTACCAGTCAGTCTAGAATGTGGTGTTAATCAGAAATAGTGGAACCTGATCGAACTGGAAAAAATTCAGACTCGCTCACATTCCCTTTCAAATTAATTCAGGCATGAATTTACAAGCCCTACGCGGCAACTAGGGGGGTCTCCTCCCCCCTGTTAGGTTGCCTAAGTGGAGTAACGTGTCTTTTACGGCCAGTGTTCACACTTCTCCCCTCCACCCAGTCGAAATGGGGATCGCATCGGAGGCATTGACCCGGGAGTATCCCAGGTACAATAGACACGTTACCATTGACCTTAGTACGTTCTCCTCTACCTTCACGGCCCCTAATAGGCTGTCCGTTTGACTACATTTTTGCAGGCTCCCGGCGTTTACGAACATCAAACTAGCCTCTGGCTTGGTATATCCGGTGCCTGTGCTTAATGCAAGTTAAGGGGATCATCCCGGCTGAGCCAGCCTGGGCCTCTCATGGGTTATCTTCCCTCTCTCTCTCGCTCGACCAATCACTCTATGGGCCTGGTATGGCAACGGGTCTGAAGGTATGGTACCTGCGTGGTAAGCTGCTTTTAAAAAGGGGGGGGGGGGGGCGGTACTGGAGAACCAAAACCTTCAACCCCGCCGGACAGGTTGTACGTAGGTAAGTAACAGACAAGAACAGACCGAGAAAGTGTTTGCAACAACGACAAATTTTCTTTTCGGTTTTTTCCAGGTATGATTGGACAATCCAAGTAAAGGATGTGTCCTCGTTAGTAGTTTAGAAGACGGAGTTCTGTTCCTCCCGACGGTCACGAAAGTGCCGTTATTTACTTAGCCAGTTAGAGTTTTTTACCCCTAAGGTTTTGCAAAACCTTCCATAACTAGCACTATTTTTTTTTGTTTTTTCCCAACCGTGGTCTCTGGACACAATGCCTGTTTATGGCTCTGAATAAGCCACAACTGCACGGTGTAGCATCACGGCAGCGGGTCTAGCTAGTCCAGGGGCTTAGCAATTTAGGGGAAAGGTAAAGGGGGGGGGGGACGTGCTGGTAAGCCCATAGACCCCTAGAACCTCTCCGTCGGATAATTATAAGGAAGTCACGATCTGTGATATTAATGAAGCGAGCTGAGTATACAGCTCGCCAATAATTTTTTTTTTCTTTTGTTTTAAGTTAAGATCTCATTGTGAGATACGACCAGTTGTATCTAGTCGATCAAATATAACAAGGGGTACGCAACCCCTCCGCCTGAGACTGTGATAAGATCACGAATCACGAGCGGTGAGATGAGGCAAACTAGTTGCATTCAAAGTTTGCGTTCAACTCTTCTTTTAGAAATCTAGCATAGTCGCAACTATGTATTAATAAGTTTAAAGGCCAAACATATTCCAAGGAATACTAGGTCTAGGTATGGGAGTACAAGAGTGTTCCCATTTAATATGTGAAGGATTTCAAGCAGAAATCAAGTCACACAAGCAGATCTTCTTTGAAGTAACGCACTGCTTGCCCTCTTTTTCTATTTTTTAAACTATTGTATGTACACAATAGACACTTAAAATGTTATACGGATTCTTGGTTAGTACCTATGGCTGGTGGTGTGCTGGGTCACGAATGTCCCCCTCCAGTCTTGGTAATCTAGGCAATATCGTCAATGACGAAGGGGCCACTATTAAATTATAGGTTTGATTCCCGGAGGGAAGTAGAGAAAACCTAATATTTAGTAGGGCCCCGCAGTCATTGACGATAAATAAACCCTCCCATCCATTCCACTTCCCATTCGTGTCTTCTATCTATCTATCTATCTATCTATCTATCTATTGCCTGACGCCGTGATCCCCGAAGGGGTGGCCACGAACGAACCGCCCCCATGCACCTCTGTCCCCAGTCAGTCGACGCCCCTCCCCCCAACCAGCACCGCCTTCGTTCATGTACTTCCTCACTCCATCCTTCCACCTCTCATTCGGTCTACCTCTCCCTCTCTGTCCCTCCACCTCGCTCTCGTACACCCTCTTAGTCATTCTCTCGCTTTCCATACGTTCCATATGGCCGAACCATCTCAAGTTGTTCCTTTTCACACTTTCCAGCACATCTACCTCCACACCACATCTTCTTACTTCCTCATTAGTCTCTCTATCCCTCCATGTAACTCCGCACGCACTCCTTAAGTAATTCATTTCCACTGCTCTCACTCTTGGTCCGAGTCTCTCAACCAACGTCCATGCTTCGCTTCCGTAAGTCAGTGTCGGGATTACCACACTGTCATGCAAGGACTTCTTCACTTCCATACTGACCACCCTATTTCTTGTTACTGCTTTTAGCGTTCCTACAACCCTCTTCCCCTGTTGTACCCTCTCCCGCACTTCTTCATCCATAGTTCCATCTTTACTCAACACACTGCCCAGATACTTAAAAGAGTTGACGATCTCCATAGCCTGACCGTTCAGCTTCACCTCGCACTCTGTGACTTCACCCCTTTCGAAGACCATAACCTTGCTCTTCCCCGTATTTACCTTCAAATTCCGTTTTTCGCACACTGTTCCAAACTCATTTATCAGACGTACCCTGCAACTCCCATTCATTATCACTTATCAGGACTGTATCATCCGCAAACAGCAGTATAGGTAGCTTCCACTCAATTCCCTCCCTTTTCAGCGATACACCAACATCCACTGCTCTTGATAGTATTTCTTTCATGACTCCATCCATATATACAGTAAACAACCATGGGGACATCACACACCCCTGTTTCAAACCAACATTCAGGTCAAAGAACTCGCTCTGCTCACTCTCCACACATACTGCCGCCTTTGCACCCTCATACATGCTCTTCACTGCTTTCAGCAACTTGCCCTCTACTTCGTATATTCTAAGTACTTTCCACAAACCTTCTCTATCCACTCTGTCATAGGCCTTCTCCAAGTCCATAAAGGCAACATACACCTTTTGTTTCTTCTCCAGATATTTCTCCACAACACAATTCAGGGTAAAAATCTGATCTACACATCCTCTTCCCTTCCTAAAACCTCCCTGCTCGTCGCCTATCCATTTCTTCTCCGTTCTCACTCTCACTCTCTCAATCACTACCCTACTGTATACCTTCCCTACTACGCTTAGAAGACATATTCCTCGGTGGTTACCACACACTCCTCTTTCCCCTTTTCCCTTATATAGGGGGACTATTATGCCAGGCTTCCAGTCATCGGGTGCACTCCCCTTCTCCCATGCTAGTTTGCACATTTTCCATACCCATTCTATCACTATCTCACCACCATACCTCAACATTTCCCCACACACTCCATCTGTTCCTGGTGCTTTCCCCAACTTCACTCTTTTCATGGCTTCCCACACTTCTGACCTCCTGATCCCCACCTCCTCCTCCACTACTTCTCTTCTTCTCCCTCCCATACCATATCCAGCTATGTTTGCTGGCTCTTCATTCCTTACATTTAGCAACTCATTGAAGTACTCCCTCCATCTTTCGACTCTCTCTTGCTTCTCGGCTAGCATTCTCCCATTCTTATCTTTCACACCCTTACTGTTTCCCTTGCTACCTTCCCTAACTTTCTTGACTTCTTTCCTACTCTCCCTCCATTTTACACTCAGATTCCTTCCAAATTCCTCATCTACTCTTCTCTTACTTTCCTTCACTACTCTCTTCACCACCCTCTTACTCTCCACGTACCTCGCTCGTTTCTGTCTCTCGAAATCTTCATTTCCTCTACTACCCAACCACTCTCTATATTCTTTCTTTTTTTCTTCCACAGCTATTCTTACCTCTTCTGTCCACCATGCTGTACCTTTCACTCCTCTCCCTCTTCTCCTCACTCCACACACCTCCTCACATGCTGCACAGATCTCATCCTTAAACACCTTGCTCATCTCCTCCACTTCCTCCATAACTTCCAGGTCGAACCCACCTAGTCGTCTTTCCACTGCTCTCCTGTACTCCTCCCTGACTTCCTCCTCCTGCAACCTCTCCACCCTCCTCACCATTCCACCCTCCTCTCACCTCCCTCCAGCTCTCCTCACCCACTTCTTTTGTATCCTAACCTTAGCTACCACTACATAATGATCAGACAGACCCCCTCCAATACCCCTATACACCCTAGCATCCATCACAGATTTCTTCATTCGTTCATTCACACATACATAATCAATCAATGACTTTCGTTCCACCACTGTCTTAGCCTTCATCATCAACATCCGTTTCCACGTGTACCTGTGGATCATTCTGTGTCGGAAGAAGGTGTTGGCTATCCACAGCCTCCTCCCCACACATACGTCCACAATTGCACTACCATTCCCATTCACCTCTGATGGTAGGGGGTACCATCAGAGGTGAATGGTACCACCTCCCACCACTCCCTCAACTTTCCTATCACCCACCTTACCATTCATATCCCCAATCAGAAATATTTTTTCGTTCTTGTCAAACTTCTCCAGGCACGCCTCCACATTCATCCAGAACTCCTCTTTCTTTCTTTCAAGTATATCCTCTGTCGGGGCATACACGCATACAATCACCCACGTTTGTATTCCTACTTTCATTCTCACCCACACAATCCTTGAACCCACAGACCCATACTCTCTTACACATTCCTTCCATTTGCTACTTACAAACAAACATGCACCTTCTCTCGCTGTTCCTTCACTCACTCCAGCACACACATCCATTCCACACTCCCACTCTCTCACATCTGAACCTTTCCATTTGGTCTCTGTCATTCCACATACATCCAGCCTGGCATTCACTAACACTTCCAGAACCTCTCTCTCTTTTGTGCCATCATTCATGCCACTAACATTCCACGTAGCCATTCTCAGAATGTCCGAAGGAATGTCCTTAGTCGGTCGTGGTTCGTCAACGTAGGTTCCGTCCGCATCCGAGGCTGTTGGTTCGTTTTTCTTTGCTTAGATATTTTTTCCGGGTGGGGGTCGCAAGCCCACCGACCCAACCTCTTTGTGTCTTCTTTTGTGGTATCTTGATATATCATTGAAGGACGAGATGGCCGCTAGGGGACCGGACGTCGGGTAGCCACGCACAAGAAATCCACACATGGAAAGCCATAATATAACAGACATTAAAGGTGGGGGCTCATGGGTTGAGATAAACATGGAATGATAATCGCCAAGCTGTACATAATTATCTTGCAAAATGCTATGGCACTGAAATAATTATTAACAATGGTATAAAGGATTTTGTGGATCGTCTATACCGGGCCTGTGACGTCACAAGAGTGTAAGTCCACCATCCAGTCTAGGCTAAGGATACTGGTGTGACGTCACTATGACGTCACAGGCCCGGTATAGATGATCCGCAAAATCCTTTATACCATTGTTAATAATTATTTCAGTGACATTGCATTTTACAAGATAATTATATGCAGGTTGGCGATTATTTGTCCATGTTTACCTCAACCCATGAGCCCCCACCTTTAAATTAATTTCTGTTTTTTATTTTTTACGGAGTTTTTTCTGTAGGGTACCAAATTTATAATGACGATTCCATAAGAGAATACGCGTTGCACTTATGAAGCTGTACTCCTGTTCCTCCCGCGGCGGTTAATTCAAATGGCTGACGCGGGTGTTGAATGGAGAGTATTATATTAATAGGCAATATCGTCAATGACGAAGGGGCCCTACTAAATATTAGGTTTTCTCTACTTCCCTCCGGGAATCAAACCTATAATATACAGTATATATATATATATATATATATATATATATATATATATATATTCTATTTATTATTTATTTCACCACAACACCAAACACCTATATATAATTTGTACATTTTTCGGTAGAAAAATATCCCAGCCAAAGGCCGGTTCTTCCAACATTACAGGCTCACTATGGTTCGCCAGGGAAAAAATTTGACACCTAAATAGCACGAAAGTTCTAAATATTGACGAAGAAATGGGGCGTAAGGTCTTAAACTCGACTAACTATGGGGCAAACATCTTAACATCTGAAAACTAATGGGGCTATACATATATTAAACACCAAGGAATGACGGAGTGGGTGTGAATCCAGGCAGGTTATATTTGCTTGATGCCTTTATTTCATTGTATTCTGGCTAACCTTAGAGGATTTTATTACAGGTCCTTCTTAAACGGAGTGAAATCATCTAGCGACAGCCGGAATATAATTTAAGAGGGCGTTGTCGTAATGATCGGATTAACCCCTACAGTACCGGGGACGTCTTTTCCATTGTATTCAGGCTATGATTAGGCAATTTTATTCAGCTTAAGAAGGACCTCTAGCATAAATAAGACTTCAAACTATCCCTACCCACCCTTTTAGCTACCACAGATCCTTCCCAAGTTGCCGAATATCGTCTAAATATAGTCAGAATAAAATATAACACAAGTCGCTGGTACTCAATGGATTAAGTATATATATTACAAAAGAAATGTGTAATCGACGTAGGATCATTCTGCGAGTTCCGTATGCATTTATATTTTATACATTTTCTTTTCCGTGCTAATATTGTAATGCTGTTGTACTGTAATGCTTAACCCAATTAATACCAGTACTGTCCTTTTAACTTTATTCTGGTTACTATTAGAAAATTGTATTCCCTTTAAGAAGAGCCTCCAGCAATTAACAGGATTCGAAATATCTCATTTAGCCCTTTTGACTACCACAGATCCTTCTTAAACTGCACAGAATCGTCTAAGCATAGCTAGATTAAAATAAAAAGGATGTCGCCGATACAGTATGGGTTAAAAAAAAATGTGTGCCACAAGAATCGGTGTTATTGAGTATATTTGTTTTATTATTGAAGTATTTAGTGTGACTAGTCTCAAGTATTTTATAATTTCCAAGGGTGTTCAGATGTAAGAAAAAAATATGCATATGATAATGGTTATAATCTTTTACATGTGACAATTTGAAAAACTACATACACTGCCATACCCATAGCTTACTCTGACTGTTCCTTTTACTTATATATTTTCTAGATCTCAAGTACCGGCGTCTCTTCCGTGGATTGACCTCTCTAGGTTGGCAGATTGGGAGCCAAAGTGTCACATTTTTCCTTTGCCCCTCAACTTTCCCTTCATAATTGCTGAGGAGCACAGGGCCTTGGGTGGGGCTTTGGTTTCCCGGGCGTTTCCGCACCCTCCTCAGCTCCCCGCCTTTGAGTGGCTTCGGTCACCCGGGCATTCATAGTGGTAGTCACTAATCAGGGAAGGTTCTGTGGGGCGCTCGGTTATGGCCTTGGTCTTGCTCGGGACCTTGGGGCTGCTTGGTCAGACAGCCTGGGGAACAACAACAACAACATACAGTACACTGATGGATACACATTTGATTCTGGAGTTGGGTGTGCTGCAGTCTCGTCCAGATACTGTCTTGGGCTTAAGAAAGTCAACATATATATAATGGTGCCACAGTGATCTCTCAAATGGTGCAATTATTTGGTGAAACTATTATTTGTTATGTGGAGTTTATAATTATACTTTCAGTCTGTATTTAATTGGCTTTCTTCCATTAGATGTACAATCGGCCTAAGAAATTATATGAATGATGTATAAAGAGCAAATAAATTGTATAAAATATGTATACAAATCTTAGAAATGCTATAAAATATGTATACAAATCCCAGAAATGGTATAAAATATGCATGCAAATCTTAGAAATGCTATGAAATATGTATAAAAACAAAGATATGCTATGAAATATGTATACAAATCTTAGAAATGATATACAAATCCTAGAAATGGTATAACATATGTATAACAATCTTAGAAATGCCATAAAATATCTATACAAATCCTAGAAATGCTATAAAATGTGTATGCAAACTTTGAATTACTTATCATGTACAGTTGGTCAAATAAGTGATGTCTCGGCACCAATTATGTTTTGATCAATAATATGTAACGGCAATTCAGTATCTGAACTTGATTTCTATATTTCGAGTGCGATATACAAACATGTTCCTACACTTACCCACCCTATTCAACATCTGACAGACATAATTACAACACAAAGCGAGCTAAATGTAATGACAGCTGAGACATGACTTATTAGCACTACAGTTACCCACCCTATCCAACATCTGACAGACATTAATACAGCACAGAACGAGCCAAAAATAATGACAGCTGAGACATGACTTACTAGCGCTACTGTACAGTATACATTAGCTTTAATAATTGGGCAATATTCAAAAGAGGTAATTTATATTATTTTGACACTACAGGTCTCCCTCGATTTACGATTGGGTTACGTTCCTGAAAACCCAATCTTAAATAGAAAAATCATATAGCGAACCCTAAGATTAATAGGGTAAATGGGGATGCGTTCTGGGACCAGCCAAAACCCAAACACAAACACCTAAAACCCTAAAATAATATCGTAAGTCGGGGCAGTGAGGGAGACCTGTATAATCTTAGCCCTTTCTGTACCGGCGACGTCTTCAATATTTATCTAGCTATATTAAGACGATTTTGTGCAGTTTAAGAAGGCTCTGTGGTAGTAGAAAGGGTTACGCGAGATAGTTCGAAGATAGCTGTTAATTGCTGAATACAATCGTCTTATAGTAGCCAGAATAAAGTTGAAAGGACACCGCCGGTACAGAAGGGATTAATGTCTGAGTCAAAGCTGATTTTCGTTTATTGTTCAATGTCAAGATATTTCTTGTTTTGACTGTATATATAAAATCTGCCGTTAACATATCAAGCATTGGTAATAAATTGATCGTCTACATATTTTGTGGGTAGTTGATTGCAATATCTATGAACGTTCTGACACTTATTGATATTTGAAGGCTTTAACTGATTATGACGCATTTTGACAGTTAATTCTAGCTATCATTAGATGATTCTATACAGTTTAGGAAGAATAACAACTATCTCGATTAACCCTCAGACGACACCTGCCCAGGATGTAATGCAGTACCCTATACCGTTAAACACATAATTTCTAGAAGGCCTTTCAAAATGGGCTTACGTTTTGAAATCAAAGTGGTAAGAATGATTTCAATTGCTATATTGTCTCCCACAGGCCATTCCTAACCTGAATAACATTGTCTAATGATAGCCCGTGGCGACTTTAGTACTTTATTGTTTATTGTGTACGTTATTGTGAATGTGGATATGTCATTTTTGTGTGGTTGGCGCGAGAACTGTTTCAGCGTAAGAGGCAGTATATCGGACAGAGTTTATTGCTTACTATGACTTTGACAATGATGTATAAAGATGTTTTCCATAATAAAATGTTCATCAAAATATTGGGTATATTATGACCTGTTTTTATATATATTTAACACTTAAGGCTGATTCATGCCACCAGCTGAGAAACTTGCATCAATGCATGTAAAGGTGAGCTTGTGTTCAATGACCGGCTCGAGAGTGTTAACTTTATCAATGAGGCACTGGAGATGGTGGACAAGTTTTGCTACTTGGGTGATACCATCTCTGCCGGTGGTGGGGCCGAGGCTGCCACTATTGCCAGAATGAGATGCAGCTGGAGAAAGTTTAGAAACTTCAGAGAACTGTTGCCACTACTTACCATGAGAAGACTCCCTATCCCCTTGAAGGGAAAGGTGTACGCTTCATGTATTAGAAGAGAAATGACATATGCATCAGAAACGTGCCCTGTCAAAGCGGATGATATCAACAGAATGGAATGTAACAAGATGAGAATGGTGAGATGGATGTGTGGGGCCAAACTCCAAGATAGGATATCAAGTGAAGAGCTGAGGAGATGGTGAGGTATCAAGAGCATCAGTGATGAGATGTGTACTAGTAGGCTTGGGTGGTATGGACATGTGGAGAGGATGGATAAACTGAGATGGGTGAAAAGATGCAAGTCTGTGAACGTGGAGGGAGCTGCACCAAGGGGCAGACCAAGAAAGATGTAGGATCAGACCTTATGGTCTGATCTTGAATAAAAAGTAATCTGACAAGTGAGGCAGCTCTGAACTGGGCTGCCTGGAGTGCAACTCTGTAAATTGCTAACTGAATAAATATTATTATTATTATTATTATTATTATTATTAAATGGAAAAGATGAACACAGTGGCGGATAAAGATAATTAACCTAAGGATTGAATACATAGATTTATGGGGCGATTGTCTTCAGAAACTTAGTCTGGCAAGACAAGGTATTTTAGGGTATGTTGATATTAATACTTAACCTAAGGATTGAATACATAGATTTATGAGGGCGATTGGTCTTCAGAAACTGAGTCTGGCAAGACAAGGTATTTTAGGGTATGTTGGTATTAATACTTAACCTAAGGATTGAATACATAGATTTATGGGGGCGATTGGTCTTCAGAAACTTAGTCTGGCAAGACAAGGTATGTTAGGGTATGTTGATATTAATACTTAACCTAAGGATTGAATACATAGATTTATGGGGGCGATTGGTCTTCAAAACTTAGTCTGGCAAGACAAGGTATGCTAGGGTATGTTGATATTTATATCTTAAACTTAGGGACAGAGCATGGGTGTATTAACTTAAAGGTGTATTTATTCGTCATCGTGTAGGTAGATTCGGGCGGGTAAGAGGTGTAGGACACGAAGTAAAATGGCGTAGTGTGGACTGTGGATACGAAGGAGGTAAGTGGAAGACGTATGACAATTGTGGAAAAGTAAATGGAAAAAGGTGAACACAATGGCGGATAAAGATACTTAACCTAAGGATTGAATACATAGATTTTATGGGCGATGAGTCTTCAGAAACTTAGTCTGGCAAGACAAGATATGTTAGGGAATGTTAATATTAATACTTAAACTAAGGATTGAATACATAGATTTATGGGGGCGATAGGTCTTCAGAACTTAGTCTGGCAAGACAAGATATGTTAGGGAATGTTAATATTAATACGTAACCTAAGGATTGAATACATCGATGAACGACAACATTATAGTCGTCGTCCTAATAAGGTGATGAAACCTGGTTGATCTGCACTTGGCACAATACGACACAAGGACAGTGCCGCTATGTCGTATCAATACTGGTGGCAGTTAATATTATAGAGACACTTAGTTACTAGAGGAACAATGCAAGGGGGCGACTGAGCACGGGTTACATATATCTATACTCGTCATGGGAAATGATATACGAGGTCTAGGGACAGGCGTGGGTGTTTTAACTTCTAAGATATATAACATCTACTTCTCGGATGTAAAAACATACATAGATATATGGCTGTCTGATTTGTTGGCTTTGGCTCAACCTAGGGACAGGGCATGGGTGTTTTTAATATGAATGTATATTTCTGTTCATCATCATTGTAGTTAGAAGTGTAGGACACGAGGGGGTAGTGTACGTGAGGTGTGGAAAATGGTCAGTTTAGAAGGGGTAGGTAGGTGCGGCCTGGAGCTGCTTAGCCCTGCGGGCTTGGGCCTGTCTGAATTGGCTGGCTCGGTCAGCTGGTCCTTTCGTTCTGTGGACCTTTCTTTTGGGTGTTTCTGTGTGGTGTTCGTTCGTGGCTTCTGTGGTGGGCTTCTCGTTCTGGGGCATTTTAGTCCCGTTAAAATATCCTCCTCAAGTAACCTATCAAAAACTGTTCAGGGGACTGGTTAGAACTTGTAGGATGTTTAATTGAATGTCGGAAATCAGTATTTACTGAGAAATAAGTCTTAAAATGCGCTATGGGTCACCCAGGGTCCCTGCCCTCTTTTTCCCAGGTAATGTTATGTTATGTTATGTTATATTATATTACATTAGATTAGGGTTAGGTTAGGTTAGGTTAGGTTAGGTTAGCCTAATCTAATCTAATCTAATATAATATTTGTACATTTTGGGCAGTGGGCGGGGCCGCGCGTATGTGGTGGCGTACAGACCCTCCCGTAAAACATAGCGCATTTTAAGACTTTTATTTCTCAGTAAATACTGATTTCCGACCTTCAATTAAACATCCTACAAGTTCTAACCAGTTCCCTGAACAGTTTTTAATAGGTTACTTGAGGATATATTAACGGGACCATAGGTAAATTTTTACCTAGGCCTAGGCCTAGGCTAAAACTTACTGAAATCTCTGTCGGTCCAAACAGTCAGGTTTACCCTGGGCCTATCCTGTAATGCAATAGGACATTAACCACGTATGTTCCCATATTTATGTATAATACCGGTACCTGGCAATGTGGTTTTGAAGACTATAAGCGCATTTTTCAAAGACACTGTGGACCATAGAACTTTTATGTTTTGAAAAACTGGCAAGTTGCTCATGGCAGACCTATAATTTTTAAATATATATAATAAAAAAGCATAATTCAGAGAATTTTTTTTTAATTAAACAATAATATTACTTTTCAACTCTATAGGAATGCAAATGACTCTAATTCATTCGAAATAATAATTATAAATATATGAAGGATCAAATATTTACAACACTCACCCCTGTCAACACTCACCTCAGTTGTAAAACATTTGAATCATGCCTTGTAACGAAGGCTGTGAGTGGCTGAAACTGTCACCAGAGTCCTGCCTCCCGGCTGGTGGCCACACCCCCAGATTTCGTTAATCTTTGGTCTTGGCCGAGCTGACCAAAGACTACCAGACAATCTCGGGAGGCTGTCTGCTTCTGTCTGGTTGTGTCTGGTAATCTATGGTAATCTATGCCTCTTTGTGCCTTTGAAAAACGCGCTATATCACTGTAGCTATTGCCTGGCACTGGCAGGGACGAACTCGTTGTTGTTGTTGTTGTTATGATGTGATCAGCTGGGTGGCTGGTGGGGAGGAGGGGGATTGAGAGAAGGCGCAGTACTCTGAACAATTACCAGTCTAATTTTGCCCTTTAACCCGGGAACTGCGGGAAGACTCTTAAGAGTTCCCCCGGCGGACTGCGGGAAGACTCTTAAGAGTCAGGGGAAAAAAAAAAAATCAATTTAAAACACCGAAAAAAAAAAAAAAAAAAATTGCCCCTGGGCCATGCCAAATATCACTCCTCCACCTCCCCTCCTTCCCCAGTTTCCTCCCCTCCTTCAGTTATCACCTATTTTCCCTGTTATTCCCTTTTCCTGTGGTCTATTTTCGTGCTAACATTAGCGAGTTGGTAGCAGGGCGTTGTCATCACTGTTAGCAAGCGAGTGCAAGAGAGAGAGAGAGTATCGATCGACAGTCTCTCTCCAGAGGTGGAGAAAAATGGTGGGCTGGGAGGTTGCCTCAGCCATACATTGTGTAACTCCCGGCCTGTATCGCCGATTTTGACCATCCAAACGCTGTTTCCACTTGTTTTATTGTTGTAACAGGTTAATACCTTTATAATCAACCTATAATAGGTGCATATGGATAAGTATTAATGCTATTTATGGTAAAATAAATATGTTAGTGATGGGACCAGCTCAAATACATCAGCACAGGAGTGTGGTGTCTCATACCCACCATGCGCACTTCAGAGGTTAATTCTAACCGAACATTCATAAGCTGTATAAAATCCTCTAATGATAGCCAGAATAAACTGCTAAAATGTGTCGTAATTTTTCGGGGTTAAACTGTTAATTAAAGGATCATATATTTATTTAATTTAGTTACCCATAAAATATAATGATAAGTGTAATGCCCTCGAAAATATCCCGCAACCCCAATAATGTACTACCCGAGTTGACGTCAGGTATAGTGTAAACTAGTTGTTGATGGGAAGTCCAATAAACTCATCACGTGAATCACCACAAGACTATCACCTGGTTCTTACAAATCGGACTAAGGTTACTATACTTTTGTACGTCCGTGGTAGTACAGTGGGTTAGCGCGCGGGCCTGGTTGACCTATGGGGTACATGGTCACTAACCAGGGTTCGAACCCCACCCAAGGCATCTCAAAACCTGTGGGTTTTTAGGAGGGTTAAACCTTTCCTGGGGCCTGGCGCGGGGCTCGAACCTCTGAAGGGAGTTTAACCCTCCTAAAAACCCACAGGTTTTGAGATGCCTTGGGTGGGGTTCGAACCCTGGTTAGTGACCATGACCACCATAGGTCAACCAGGCCCGCACGCTAACCAACTACTACCACGGACGTACAAAAGTATAGTAACCTTAGTCCGATTTGTAAGAACCAGGTGATAGTCTCGTGGTGATTCACGTGATGAGTTTATTGGACTTCCCATCAACGACTATTTTACACTATACCTGACGTCAACTAGGGTAGTACATTATTGGGGTTGCGGGATATTTTCGAGGGCATTACATTACATCCTTATTTAACTAGGCTAGTCCCTAGCCTCTTTAAGGTCGTAAGGTATCGTAGCTGTATCACCTCAGCAATCTCAATATTGTTAGGGTCCGCATGATGGATGCTCTATGTAGCTACCAGATCACGTTCCGTGACTGCCACCAATGAAATGCTGGGTGTGAAGGGAATTTTTCTGTCCTGACAACTCCCCAGGCCCACTTAGGGTCAACCTTTCCTGGGGCCTGGCGCGGGGCTCGAACCTCTGAAGGGAGTTTAACCCTCCTAAAAGCCCACAGGTTTTGAGATGCCTTGGGTGGGGTTCAAACCCTGGTTAGTGACCATGACCACCATAGGTCAACCAGGCCCGCGCGCTAACCCACTGTACTACCACGGACGTACAAAAGTATAGTAACCTTAGTCCGATTTGTAAGAACCAGGTGATAGTCTCGTGGTGATTCACGTGATGAGTTTATTGGACTTCCCATCAACAACTATTTTACACTATACCTGACGTCAAATAGGGTAGTACATTATTGGGGTTGCGGGATATTTTCGAGGGCATTACATTACATCCTTCTTTAACTAGGCTAGTCCCTAGCCTCTTTAAGGTCGTAAGGTATCGTAGCTGTATCACCTCAGCAATCTCAATATTGTTAGGGTCCGCGTGATGGGTGCTCTATGTAGCTACCAGATCACGTTCCGTGACTGCCACCAATGAAATGCTGGGTGTGAAGGGAATTTTTCTGTCCTGACAACTCCCCAGGCCCACTTAGGGTCAACCTTTCCTGGGGCCTGGCACGGGGCTCGAACCTCTGAAGGGAGTTTAACCCTCCTAAAAACCCACAGGTTTTGAGATGCCTTGGGTGGGGTTCGAACCCTGGACCATGACCACCACAGGTCAACCAGGCCCGCGCGCTAACCCACTGTACTACCACGGACGTACAAAAGTATAGTAACCTTAGTCCGATTTGTAAGAACCAGGTGATAGTCTCGTGGTGATTCACGTGATGAGTTTATTGGACTTCCCATCAACGACTATTTTACACTATACCTGACGCCAACTCGGGTAGTATATTATTGGGGTTGCGGGATATTTTCGAGGGCATTACAATAAGTTTTCTATTATGTGGTGAAGTAAATTTTCTATTATGTTTTAGGATAAACTATTATTTATTTTAACTCTGACGAATTACAAAACAAATTTAAGTTCAAATTTCTATATTTAGTACAAATACATGATCAAATTTGTAATAAACACTGAAATATGTTAATCTGAATTACAATTGATTTGATACACCAGAATTTCATATATATACAGTATATATGTATTTCTGTTAATTAAACATCAAATATCTATGTTGACATTTTGACCAATTCTCGTCCTGAACATCGGAAGTGCATGTACTATCAAAGTTACCTAGAGCTTGTAACGGAGTAGAAGTACTTTCTACAGTAACATCGTAGTTGTCTTACGTTGAAAATTATAGACCTACCGGTACGTAAATTGATCAGTTCTATTGACAGCTGTGTAGGCCTATAGGCTACTTAAGTTATAATTATCACCACCGTCCTGGTAGTGTAAATACGTCCCCTCATTCAACAGTTTATAAGAGAGCCCGAGTGGAGAGCAAATTGGAAGGCAGAGGGGTAATGGGAACAATGAAAAGGATGATATCTCCCGTTGCCACAATCGGTCCTGCTCATAAGAAGCTCCGGCAGGATACTGTATGCAGAACTGAAGGGGAAAATAAAAATATCGTCAGTCCGAGTACTTCTGAACAAATCACCAGAGAAAAAACACTAAGTAAGTTGGTCTTGTTTCCACAAATACCATTCCAAACCAAGTCAATCCCCACAGTAACATGCCTTCAGTCAGTCCTGCTGCATAAGGGTACCTATATGTAAATGCAAAGGTTGAAGGGGAAAAAATGAATTTTATTCTAGATTCGGGAAGCACGATGAATATAATGCGTGCTGTCGATGCCAAAAGGGTAGGTTTATATAACATGCCCAGTGAAGACATTCCTATGTATATCAACACTTGGTGTGGTAGAGTAAAATATATGGTAAAATACTTTAGGAATGTGGGAATTGATTTTACTAAGAGCTTATCGATATACATAAATGTATATGTCGCCCTAACCTCGGATCAAAACAAGCTTAATCATAATGTAATTGGAAGGAATACTCTAATCCATATAGGTGCTCTACAGTTCTGCGATGAAAACTTTGGTCGACTCTAAATAACAAACCCACAGGCACCCCCATGTCATGATCAAGGAACCTTAGGATGCCGGTGTAGGCGCCCCTTAACCCTTAATTTGTATAAACTAGTGTATAAGTCACTGAAGGTTATGATTGATACCTGGCTCTAAAAAAGATATAAAGACATAGCCACATTTGGCGTCAAAATATGCATTGAGTTCGCGACCCAAAACTGTTGAAATCCCTACACAAGATGGACCGTCTCTAAAAGGAATTGTCGATGAACATCCCCTTCAACTCAACGCAGGGTTTGATATGGTAATGGGAATGGCTTTCCTCCGCCGGTATCGAACTCTTATCAATTACACCAAGTGATTTGTATTTCAACATCGCAGATAAAACTTACTGTACAAGAGCTGTTCTTTAAAACACACCACATACTTCTGTTGGTACCACCCATTTCTCATTTGACAACTTGCACGTTTCTGTCTATAAGCAAGTTGGAGTTATAACTATCGATATTTAACTCATTTACCAGCTACGGTTGCAGAGCATATATAAACACACACAACAAACTTTCTATCCATCAAGAAGTCACATAACTTTGGTAATTTCTGCCAAAAATCCATGTCTACAACTATATATACAACTTCCAAAACTCGTAATTGACCAATTGCGAGTTTCAGGAAGTTGGAGCCGTACACATCGATATTCAACAGAAAGGCAATAATAATGTAGGATTCTGATTGATAAAAAGTACGTTGAATTGAGTTATATGTATTTATAAATAAAATACCCCCAAAAAGCATATCCCCCACCACCCTCCCAAGCAGCAACCCAGTAACAATCCCGAAGGAACCAGAGCGAAAGCCGACCGGGATGAAGGGACCCAACAGCCAGAGAAGAAAGAAGAACACACCCACAGGATCAAAGGAAGCCGTCACTCCTGTCACTCAACAGAGGGTCGCCCGAATGGACCAGGAGACCGACACCAACACGACAGGAAAGCAAAGGACCCCAAAGGCACGTCGGCCAAGAGTGGTTTACTCCCAACCCTTCTAACACCCACAACAGTACAACTGGGGAGAGTCATACTTGACACTGTTATAATTATATTATTTACCTTAGTGTTATGTGTGTGGTATGTAGGTGTCCTACATACCACATACATAACACTAAGGTAAATAATATAATTCTAACAGTGTCAAGTATGACTCTCCCCAGTTGTACTACCGACCAAATAATTTAACCACAACTCTATACACACGATAACCCTATGCCCAGTTAGTGTATTGATTTATACTTGTTGATTTATTAAGTTAATTATGACCAATCTGCATACGATCATCTCAAGAGAGATGCAGGAAAGATACCTAGTATCTCTCTCCATTACGAGTATACTGTAGATATGTGTAGCCCCATGCTCAGTGTTCGCTTTTTAGTAACTAAGTGTATATATAATTAAAACCAGAGTTATGCCAGACTGATATTAATATGACGAAGCGGTAGTCCCTTTGTCATGTTGTGTCAAGTGCATAACAGCCAGGTTCCATCATCTTATTATGACGACGGCTATAATACCGTCATTCATGCATGTATTCATTTCTTGGGATAACTATCTTTTATCCCCGATTTTGTTCCTCTCTTCCATTCCTTTCCACACCTGTTATACGTCTTGTCAATCACCCTCTTCTAGTCCACAATCCACACTACTCTGCTTCGTGACCCCATGCCCAGTTGTAACCTTTTGAGTCACCCTGTCACTTTCTCCTCCAGACGGTGACCGGTCAACTCAACCAGTAGACCATTTCAACCAGTAGCTCTCAAAAAAAATAAAAAAAAAATAAAAAAAAAAGTACCAAATCAACCAATACGGTTAGGTTAGGTTAGGTTAGGTTAGGTTAGTACTATATTTTGGCACTGGTTGAGAGCTACTGGTTGAAATGGTCTACTGGTTGAGATGACATGGAACCCCTCCAGACACCACTATACCTGTTTTCATCGTAGGGAAATGCCACCCATAATTATGTCCAGAGCGTTAAGGGTCAATGTCAAAGTTCACAAGCGACACCGCGACCTAGCCTCACACCACACCCCCCCCAATTCGCAACCCTCCACCTGTAAAGACGTCCATAAGGATGTTGTAACGTGCCGATTAAATTCGTTCCCCAGCCCCAGTAAATAGAAGGTAAAAACCTATCCTTGTAACCCCATTAACTACCGGTATCCTCTAACTTGATAGCCCCACTCACAACCCGACCCAGGACAGACGGCGCGAGGCTAGGGCAGCCACCTCTCACCCCCTTAAGAGTGTATTTCCCCCCCTGACTTGCACTTACACAATACCACTATTCATAACCCCCACGAGTGATCCTCGTAAGTAAAAACTAGATTCAATGATCAACCATAACTAGAAGTATATCTCATGACAACCTAAAATCATATATCAACCCAATTAACGTAAAGAACGCCATGCTGCAGTATTTAAGGTGCGGCATGCCCCCCGACCCCAAGGGAACCCCACCAACCCCCGCGGAGGAATACCCTGACCCGGACGGGCCAGCCAAATTCTTGCCAGACACCAGGTGAGCCTCCAACATGTTACAAACTAAAAGTTCTAATTACCTATCCAAATACCATCCTACCCCATCCTTAACCAAAATCAAAATCCCCCTTAACCCATCCTAGATTCCGAATAGCATGTCAGCTAGACCAAAAATTGATACTTATGTGAATTGATGAATAATGCCTTCCAGCCTGGGCCAGTACGGCGCCCAATAAAGTAGTACCCCCCCACCCCCACCCCCTTGACCAAATCCTGCTCTATCCAACTCTAATAGTAACTTGTACTAGAGTAAAGATGTCCACAATAACCAATCATATTACGAACTACATACTGCCGAGATAAAGACCCCTTTCACTACCCCCCTAAGTTAACAAGAATAAATTAACTACTTCCTAGCCCGGACATCCAGTAATTCTAGAATATTCTTTGTTCCATGACCAACCCCCGCGGAGGAATACCCTGAGCCAGACGGGCCAACCAAATTTTTGCCAGACACCAGGTGAGTCTCCAACATGTTACGAACTAAAAGTTCTAATTACCTATTCAAATGTCATCCTACCCCCATCCTTAATTAACCATAACCAAAATCCCCCTTAACCCATCCTAATAATAATAATAATAATAATAATAATAATAATAATAATAATAATAATAATATTTATTCAGTTAGCAATTTACAGAGTTGGTACCACATAGTATGTTACAAATATGACATGTACCAGCCTTGCATAATTCCAACTAAGGATAGCCCAATAAGGCCGTTAGGCGTATTTCCATTGGGGTCCTTGTGGGATTAGGTTAGCTGGGGAAAAAGGGGAGGATAAAGAAATAGATACTTTAGAGAAAGTATTTCTAGGGGGTTATTTTAAGATACCTTACATCCTATAGTAAATATCAGTAATCCGTAATCAGTAATCATTTCAGTTTGGTTTGTCTATCTCTTATGTCGCATTTAGTAGTAGACATAAGCTTGGTGCTCCCTTCTCACAGCTGTCCGGTTCAGGTGTTCCTTCAGGCTACGTCTGAAGGAATACAGTGTTCTCTCAAGTCAAGTCAAATTGAGTAGTGACAGGGGGTTAGGGGGAAGTGGGGATAGGACAAGAAATAGTTGGATGAAGTGAATTGTAGCAGGAGAAAAAGGTTTCCAGGCTTGACTGGAACTGCCTGAGGGTTTTTCTGGTTTAGCAGCTGAAGAGACTGGCCAGGGCAAGGTCGACAGGGGCGCGTTCGGGGAGGCTCCTCGCTGGCACGGGTATCATCTGCCATGTCTGGTCGGGGGCGTGTGAGGTTGTTCTCCTTCAGGAGGGCGGGCAGAATCTGCTGCTCTCTTTTCACGGACTGACTGGGGTAGGTCGTTCCAGTCTTTGATGGCGGTGAAGAAGAATGTTTGCTTACCCTGTCCTTGGATTCTCGGGACCTTAAAATTAAACATCCTGTTTCTTGTATTATGTCCACTCCTCTCATTTGCTTTAACAAAATCATTCTTTAGATACTCTGGAGCTCTGTCATAGAAAATTTTGAAGGCATTAGTGAGCCTGATTTGTTTGGCCCTGTCAGAGACATTGAGCATACCTAGTGACTGAAGTTGTTCCTGGTCAACATGTGATCTGGGTCCTAGGTTCAGCATGAACCTAACCATTTTATTTTGAGTGACCTGAAGTTTGTGCTGTGCTGATTTAGATGATGCAGAGTACCAGGATGACTTGCTTTCCAGCCTGGGCCAGTACGGCGCCCAATAAAGTAGTGCCCCCCCCCCCCCCCTTGACCAAATCCTGCTCTATCCAACTCTAATAGAAACTTGTACTAGAGTAAAGATGTCCACAATAACCAATCATATTACGAACTATATACTGCCGAGATAAAGACTCCTTTCACTACCCGCCCAAGTTAACAATAATAAATTAACTACTTCCTAGCCCGGACATCCAGTAATTCTAGAATAGTCTTTGTTCCCTTGACCAAGCCTATAAATACACCACAGAGGCAACATTCGGCCAGTTCAATATTAGCTTTCAAATCAACGGCCAGCCGCTCTGTTTGAAGTCTAGTGTACTCCACTCCTCAAGATTCCCGATAGTTTGGCCTCCCGTAGTCTGTGAAAATCTGTGAGAAAGTGAATTAACCCTTTGTGAATATTTTATTGCACCCGGACCCCCGTCAGGTAATATTATATCTGCAAATAACCAATTTACCAATTATTGATTGTCTTGTAAACGCATTGTAGTGTGTCCTCTTCTACTTGGGTTTACAAGCAATCATAGAATATAATAGTGACTCCACGTGAATAACCTATAGGATTCTGGACCCCCAGATTAAATAAGTTATCCATCCGAGTACGTTTTCTGTTATAATTTAGTGGCTGTTACAACAGGAAATACGCCTCCCAACAGTGACTAAATAAAAATAGTAGACAATAATAATAATAATAATAATAATAATATTTATTCAGTTAGCAATTTACAGAGTTGGTACCACATAGTTTGTTACAAATATGACATGTACCAGCCTTGCATAATTCCAACTAAGGATAGCCCAATAAGGCCGTTAGGCGTATTTCCATTGGGGTCCTTGTGGGATTAGGTTAGCTGGGGAAAAAGGGGAGGATAAAGAAATAGATACTTTAGAGAAAGTATTTCTAGGGGGTTATTTTAAGATACCTTACATCCTATAGTAAATATCAGTAATCCGTAATCAGTAATCATTTCAGTTTGGTTTGTCTATCTCTTATGTCGCATTTAGTAGTAGACATAAGCTTGGTGCTCCCTTCTCGCAGCTGTCCGGTTCAGGTGTTCCTTCAGGCTACGTCTGAAGGAATACAGTGTTCTCTTTTCACGGACTGACTGGGGTAGGTCGTTCCAATCTTTGATGGCGGTGAAGAAGAATGTTTGCTTACCCTGTCCTTGGATTCTCGGGACCTTAAAATTAAACATCCTGTTTCTTGTATTATGTCCACTCCTCTCATTTGCTTTAACAAAATCATTCTTTAGGTACTCTGGAGCTCTGTCATAGAAAATTTTGAAGGCATTAGTGAGCCTGATTTGTTTGGCCCTGTCAGCGACATTGAGCATACCTAGTGACTGAAGTTGTTCCTGGCCAACATGTGATCTGGGTCCTAGGTTCAGCATGAACCTAACCATTTTATTTTGAGTGACCTGAAGTTTGTGCTGTGCTGATTTAGATGATGTAGAGTACCAGGATGACACAGAATAGTCAAAATGACATTGAACAAGCGCTTGGCAGAGGGCACTAGTATATTCAACTCATAACTGGTCTAGGACAGAAAGATCTTGTTATGTTAAAAGGGATTATGCGAGAACCTCTTAATTGAGGACTCTGCAAGAATAACTCCTTGGTAACAATTGGCTGTGGACTCCCATCAAATTGTTAACTAAAAGGTTTCAAAACCGCCCGAGTCCCTTGAACCTCTTATAAAGACCAGTGATAGATAAGAAAGTCGCTTCTCCCGACTGTCTTACGTTCATCCGATACCTTGTTAATTCGGCCTGTGCCTGAGACACTGTATTTAAGGTCCCCAGCAAGAGTAACATATCGGGGCTTCATCACCGGTTAAACAAGTAACCCATCTGTAACCTTCTCTACACTACCGGACAACTTGGACAGCCCCAGAGCAGCTGTTAACCCCCGACATCACCAACTCAAATTAACCAGGAAACTCTATTACAGTGCTAATTCTCAAAGTATCAGTGTTACGGTACTATTAACTCGACAATCCAGTATATTCAGTTATGTCTCAATTTTCTCTGATGTTATGAAGAAAGTTATTACTATGGTAGTGTGTGTTAAAATATATCAGTGAATTTAAGACTAGGCGAACTGACTCCCGTAATTATTCTTGCCATCAGGTTTAACCTCGCCGAAGAAATAAGTCTTAATTAATTGGACTACGGATCGAGTGAAAGCAATTCTGAAATAAATTATTGTGATTGTTAACCAGAACCCTGAATCGCCCTCACTGATATTCTGTCTTAAGTATTACCTAGACAAGTGAACATACTCTAGACCAGTGAAACTAGCTACGGTTATTCCCTTTACGTTAATTCTTGGGAAATAACTATATTACTTACATTTTCATCTTTGATTACGAGTCATATTACCAGAGTTAACCTAACGAGATACCTAGCCTATGTGATTCGTATACCATACGTATCGTTGACGTAATGTGATCAGAAGAATAATACCTGAACGTTGGAAGTGGGAAGTGTGTCTCTATCCAAATCCGCGATAAGTGCTAGAGATTATAAAAGTCCAAAGTACGCATTTGACTTATCCAATTTACCATTGTTTCTTGTGCATATATAACCATTATTCTGCCTAGTGTTTTGGAGAATAAAGCTGCATTATAAACCATTCTTTTGATATTATCTATGTCCTCCATTGATTCCATTCGTGTACTGTGCATGAAATCCTATAATCCAATCTTGTAGAACCCACCTATACCAAGTTAATCCTGCATAAAAACAGGGCATAACATTGGCGGCTAGCGGTGGTTCTTGATTCGGATAGAAGATTTCATTACATTACATTTTTTTGAAGCAATAGAAACATAATAACATCGAAAAATGGCAGCCCGTTCTCACATTCCCATTCCGAAATACGATGGAGAGACGTACGGAATAGAAACATACATGGACATGGTCTTGGTCTTGGTGCGAGAGTCACGCTCGACTGGTCGAGGTGTGGCCTTAGTATCGGCTCTCTCTCCTAGGATAAACTTATAAACTATAATGGAAAAGGACAGGTTGAGAATAAAAGAAGATTGTTCCCCCGTGGGCATTCTCACCCCAGCCTCACTATTGTGAGGCTGATCTTTTCCTCCACACTCCCTCTAGGTAGTCCTTAACACTCCGTGCAGTGGTCTCATTCCACATGTTTAGGCCGTTCAGGCCAAGCAGGTAGATCACTATTCCGTCGAGCCCCCATTCATACCTTCCTACCACTGCATTCCATTCCTCCGCACTATGGATCTTAGCATTACCCGCCTTTCTCCTTCATATTTTCTGCACTTTAGGAGGATATGCTCCACAGTCTCATCCTCCCCGCTCTCGCACATCTTGCATGCCTTGTTGCCTTCATTTGACCATCTATATGTTCTGCTGTTCAGCTCAAGCGACTTAGTTCGGGCCTTGAAGAGGAGTTCACCTCCGATGCTCCCATCGTAGAATGGCTCCCTCCTTGGCTGTTGCTTACACATGTACCATTCTAGTGAACTCTTGTTTCTCATATTCCCCGCCCATTCGTCCCTTGCTACGCTTTGTACCCGTTTGCCGATCTCTTTCTTCCATCTCTCATGGCTCCACATTTCCATACTTTCCCCCATCATGATACCACGCATTCCGTACTTCTCTATCTTTCTGTTGCACATCTTATTCCATTTACTGCTCTCCTTAGCCCATTCAAACACCTTTCGTGCCCATCTATCACCATTCATTTTTTCCAGTCTGACCCGGTACCGTAGGACTCCCTTGTCTATTCTTTCTTCAAAGGAGCTCCACCCCGCGTCACCTCTCAAGGCTTCTACTGCAGTGTACTTGTTCGCTCCCAGTGCGAGCCTTCCGACCCAATTCTGGGCAACTTCCAGCTTTGCCGTGTCATTCGTTGTCCACGGGATGGTTTCCAGACCATACATCAGGCCTGGCACCGCCATACCTTTCCATACTCCTCGCACTACTTCATACTTGTTCGCTCTACACCTTGCAGCACTGCCAAGTCTTCCCACCCACTGGCTCGCTCTTGTTAGTCTCTCATCTTTTGTTTTCTCGCATCCTCTTGCATCCACTGTCATTCCCAGGTACTTGTATTCATTTGTTTGGGTAATAATATTATTCCCAAGTAGCCACGTCGCACCCACATCCGTTTCATCTCCATTCACTACTAGTACTTTACTTTTCTCCCTGCTAAAGCTCACATTCAGATCATTCCCATATTCGGACACCACATCTAGCATCCTCTGCAGATCCTCTCGGTTGTCGCATCACTACATCATCTGCATATAGCAAGATACCCAGACGTTCGTTCCCAATTAGTGTTCCCCTGCCGGCTTCTTTCATTCTTGCAGCTAGTTCCTCTGTGTACATCCCAAACAACCCGTGTACCAGATAATCCTAATCATAATTCCCACCTACTGGACTTATTTTTAACAACCAATTCAGAAAATTATGATGTTACAGTGAGGTCCCCGCTTGGATCTTCTGATCACTGTCTGATACAGGCCACCTGTCTATCACCTACCACACCTTCCCACTCTGAACCTGTTTTGGTGACTAAATGGCATTACGATAGGGCAGACTGGGAGGGTCTTCAAGGTTTCTTTATTGATATTCCCTGGACCTCTTTCTTTTCTAATGATGCACACTCCACCTTGAGCCACATACAAGATTTTGTAAAAATTGGAATGGAAACTTTTATTCCTCATCAAAAGTACAGTAAAAGATCTAATTCACCTAAATGGTTTGACCATAATTGTGCTAGAGTAACTGAACAAAAAGCAATAGCCTACAATGCATACACAAGATCAAAAACACATGAAGCCTTTAATTACTTTAGAAACATCAGAAATCATGCCAAAACTGTATTAAACCTAACTAAATCAAACTTTCTCCACAAGCAGGCAAATAAACTTCTAAATAATCCAAATGATAACAAAATATTTTGGTCTACTCTTAACTCATTTAAATCCAACTTCACTACTGCTTCATCCATTCCACCATTAAAATCTCCGACTGGCAATCTTGTAAGTGACCCACGAGGTAAAGCTAACCTTCTTGCGGATATTTTCTCCACCAACTCAACCTTAGATGAAATAAATCAAGATGTCCCTGTACTTAATTTTAATTCGCCTGAAATTCCCTCACTTAAGATCCACACCAGACATGTCAAAACTATTTTGCAGAATCTCTCGGTAGATAAGGCTCCTGGTCCAGATGAAATTCTTCCAATAGTACTTAAGAATTGCTCCTTGGTGCTCGCTCCTGTATTGGCAAAATTTTTCCGTCTGTGTACTCATACCTCATGCTTCCCAGTACCCTGGAAAGAAGCAAACATCCATCCAGTTCCTAAAAAAGGTGCCTCTTCAGATCCATCAAACTACAGACCAATAGCTATAACTTCCACTCTTGGTAAAGTCTTTGAAATTATATTAAATAATCACATAATTAAGCATCTTGAGAATAATAAATTAATCAGTGATAGGCAATATGGTTTTAGACGATGTCGATCAACTGCAGACATGCTTTGCCTTCTTACACATCAAATCAACCAAGCTACAGACCAACATGGTGAAACACATACAATAGCACTGGATATATCAAAGGCATTTGATAGTCTGGCATCAATCCTTATTGTCGAAGATGTCACACTACGGCCTTGCATCATTAGTTCCACTAATTTCTTCTTATCTTCATAACAGAAAAATATGTGTAATGGTAGATGGCCTTATTCTCAATTTCACTCAATAAATGCTGGTGTTCCCCAGGGATCAGTTTTGGCCCCAATTCTGTTCCTCATTCATATCAATGATCTCATATCTACCACTCATAATCCAATACATTCCTACGCAGATGACTCAACACTCCACAGTTCCTTCACATTTACCAATTCTTTCACCCAACCCGATCTTATAAATTCAAAAATAAACACTGCAATTTCTCTGAACCAGGACCTTTCTAGAATTAATGGATGGGGACAAAAGAATCTAGTTTCCTTTAATGCACAGAAAACCAAGTACATTCAATTTTCTAACCGACAGAATCTCACTGACTCCCATATATTTTGTAATGATGTAAATATTCCCACTTCCCCTAGTATTGACATTCTCGGTGTAACATTAACTACTAACTTGAGCTGGACACATTATGTCAGAAGCATTGCTAAGAATGCCTCTAAAAAACTGGGACTCCTGTACAGAGTTCGAGAATTCTTCACTGACGAGCAGTTGGCCGTGATATATAAAAGTCATGTGCGTTCTCAGATGGATTACTGTTCACCTCTGTGGGGTGGAAGTGGAGTGGTTGCATTGAGGCAGTTGGACAAAATTCAAAATAAAGCTATTAGATTAATCAATAACCCTGCAATCACACAGGACCTTCCTACATTATCCATACGAAGAAACGTTGCATCCCTTGCATTATTCTACAGATATTTTCACAGCAATTGTTCCGAGGAACTTGCTTCAATTGTGCCGCCTCTCCACATCTTTCCCCGTAGAACTAGGGCAGCTGAGAGCGCCCATGAATTTACACTTTCTCCTCCACAATGCAGAACTTCTGCTTATCAGAATTCATTTATCCCCAGAGCTACTACTCTTTGGAATTCACTTCCCTCGAATTGCTTTCCACAAACTTACAATCTACAAATGTTTAAATCCAGTTGTTACAAACATTTTATGAATGGAGGATGCCTTTAGGCACATGGACCTTTTTGTTTTATCTGTGTTTTTCCTTCCTCCGTTCATTGTCTCTTAAAAAAAAAAAAAAAAAAAAAAAAAAACAGGAGGGGGGATAGCCCACAGCCCTGTCTAACTCCCCGCTTGTTTTCGACCCAGTCTGTCTCTATATCCCCCCATACTGTATCTAGCCCTGGTATTCTCATACATACTTCTTATGATATTTATTATCTTTTCACTCACCTACTGTTTCAAGCAGCCTACACAACTTGTACCTGTTCACTCTGTCATATGCTTTCTCTATGTCTAGGAAGGCGAAGTATCCCTTCCGTCCGGACTTTTTCGTATTCTCTATCACTTCTCTCACTACGAACATGTTATCTTCCCCTCTTCTGTCCACTCAAAACCCATTCTGTTCTTCTCCCATCACTCTGTTCCTTTCAAAGATCCCTTTCAGCCTTTCATTCAGCACCCCACAGAACACCTTGGAAATTGTGTCCGTTAGCGTTATTGGTCGGTAGTTTTTCAGCTCTTTCTTACTCTTGTGACCCCCTTTGTGCAGGAGGGTCACCCGGCTCTCGTTCCATTTATACGGTACCCTCTCTCCTGACCACACTTTCTTAAAAAGTCCATACATGCCTTCAATTACTCCATTCCCACCCTCTTTGTAGAATTCATATGGGATTCTCGTCGTTGCCTGCGGCTTTACCATTCTTCAGTTTCTTGACACATTTCATTATCTCTTCTCTACTGATCTCGTAATCCATATTTTCATCTACTGGTATCTTTCTTCCTATTATCAGGTTGGGTTCGCCCCTATCCTCCACCTCATTCGCACCCCCTATGTTTTCCCAGAATTCTTTTACTGCCCTAGCTTTCTCCGGTTTCCCTCTCACCTCTCTTCCGTTCACCATTATCACTTCCACATTCACTCTTTCACTCTCTTGTTCTCCCCTTAGGAAGTCATACCATTCTCTACTGACCTCACCGCCTCTTGCCTTCAGCTCATCTACTACATCCTTATCGGCTTTTACTCTCGCTTTCCTTATTAAACCTCCCGTTATACTTTTGTGCTTCCTGTATTCCTCCCATGCTTCCTCATATGCGACCCGTTCATTCTCACCGTTGTCCTTGGACCTCCTTAGTCTTCTACACCTTCGGTTGCTCTCTTTTCTTTTTTTCCTGGCAGATTCGATGTCTTGGTTCCACCATCTCCTTTGGGGTCTCCTATTATTTCCTTTCTTTTTCCTCCCGACTCTTCTTTCACTGTCTTGGTGAATTCTTCATTAATTCTGTCTACCCCTCCGTCATCCCTCCAGTTCACACGCTCTAGTTCTTCCCCGAGTTTTACCCAGTCCGCTTGTTTCAGTTTCCATTTCTTATCCTTTGGTTTCCTAGCTTCCTTTCTCTCCCTCCCACAGGTATACTGTATCCACAACATATTGTGGTCACTTGTCACATCCATTCCTCGTTCTTCGTCTATCCTCATGTATTCCACGTTCTTCCTTGCATTCTCATTCACCAAGATATAATCAATCGCAGATTCATTGTCTCTTCCGGCCCATGTCACTCGTCCCTCTGCGATAGTTTCATTTAATATTTCCAGTTCATGCTCCTCATTGAAATCCCTTAGCAGTTGTCCATTCGTGTTCACTTCCTCACCCAGGATTCCGATGTGTCCGTTCATATCACCCATTACGATCACCTGTTCTCGTCTATGTTCGTTTACCAGTCTTCTCATTAGGTCGTATTTCCTTTCATTATCACGTCTGGCATCCGGTCCCTGTACCGTCATGTAGCATATAATCAGTAGGATCCTTTCAGTCTTTCCTTTTGCCTTGTAGTTCAGGTAAGCTGCCATCATATCTTCACTCATCTCGCATTCGCCGACTTTTAACTCTTCAACCTCTATATCCATGTTCTTTCTCACTATTAGGCCTATACCTCCACCCTTTTTCTTCCATTTACTGCGCCCCTTCCCAGTCATTCTGTAGTTTTCCGTGTACAGTTCCACTCTTTCACGTAGCTTTGTCTCTGTTATACCGAGCACATCTATACCCCCCTCATACAGTACTTCACTCATGTCTTCCATTTTTCCCACTCCCCATCCATTCACATTTAGGCACCCTAATCTAATGCCGTTCCTATACTGCTGATTCCTGGTTCACATTTCCCGGGGGTTCTCACTCTCATTGCCGGAGTCAGGAGTCCCCCTGTCCTCTCTCTCGGCTGGGGTCTCTCTGTCCTCTCTCACGACTGGGGCCTCGGTTGGGATTGTTTCCTCTTGGCCTTCCCTAGGGGCAGGTTCTTCCCTGGTTTCGTCCCTGTGCGTCGGCTCATTCTCCCCTCCCTCTCCAGGTACTGCTTCTTCGGCTTCTACCAGTATATCGGTCTCCTCTGTTCCTGGTTCTCTCCCCGTTTCCTCGTTACCGTTTGTAATTGATCCCTCCCGGGTTTCTTCATGGTCCGGGTCTTGCCCATCCCTGGGGGCTCTTTTTTTCAGGCGCCCCTTGTGTAACCTTTCGCTAGCCAGGAACCATTCCAGGGTCCTGTTTCCGAGGAGTCTTATCCCCTCGTTGTTTAGATGTACTCGGTCTCCTGCGAATCTATTGCCTGTGAGTTCCTGGTCTAGATCTAAGAAGCTCACTCCTATATCCTCATTCCTCATGTACAGTACTCCATTTTCATCTTGTATACCTCTTCTGCTATTTTCTTATTTACTCTTCTTCGGGTATATTCATAGGCCATGTTTTCTCTGGGTCGTCTTAGTATACCCATAACTCCTACACGCAGATTCTTTTTGTGTGTCTTAATTATCCTGATTCCCTCAATCACTTCTCTTACGGTGTTCTCAGCTCCCTGTTGTATGAGGTCGTTTGCACCACCCTGGATGATTAGGGTTCGTTCCTGTAGCTGTTTCCCGCATTCCTTCGCCTCTTCCATTATATCCTTTATTCCTTTCCCTTTCAGGCACATGTTCTTGCTTCCTTCCGCCTCCATCTTCACCTGTTTTCTTACTTTACTGATCATGCTGTCCCCCACTATTACCCTTGCTGTCCTCCTGCGATTTATTTCTTGTCTAAGTGCACTGCCCTGGTCTGTGGGGTCCGTCCTCACAGGGGTGGCCATAGGGCTAGCTCCCATTCGGTTTCTCTCTCATCTTCATTTACACTATCATTTTCTTCTGCAGCTTCCCTATTTTCCCCTGTAGTATGTTTGGGTCTGCAGTTGTTTGTACTTGGTTGCTGGGCTTGCTGGTTCTCTGGGGCTGGAGCTGCCGCCCCCGCCGCCGCCGTTTGTGTGCATGTACACACGCGTGTTTTTTCCTCCAGTTTCCTACTCAATTCTGCATTTTTCTCTATCAGACCTTCCATGCCCCCATTCAACTCCATTATTTCCCTCTCCATGCATTCCCTACACAGCACAGTCCTCTGGTTGATCTGCCGCTGTGTCATACCCTCTACGCCCATTAAAACATGTGGATGCCACGTCCCGCATTTGGAACATTCTACCAAGGAACATCCATATTTTCAAGAAAAAATTGGATAAAAAGTAGACTGAGAGACGGGACAACACGAGCTTAGCTCAACTCCTGTAAACTACAATTAGGTAAATTAGGTAAATACCAGCGTGTCTCCTCTCACCGCTCTCCCAGTCCCAGTTCGTCTCGATGCCATTTCGCCAAATTGCCAACCTGCGGCTTATTTTACCTCAAGGCACAATCTAGGGGAACTAATCTACTTTATACTCAACAAGATGTTCCGTAGTTGAAGTTATATCCTGGATTTTCGAGCTATTTTCCGCGGACGCACGACCTCTTGACCCCGACCTCCGACCTCGACCTCACACACATACCAAAAATTGTAAAGCCCGTGCTAGATTTGGCATATACTACGGATCGAGAAAAAATCGCCGTATCACTTACGCACTTGGGAAAAGCCGTTTCCCTAGTCGCATATCAGGTAACCCCTACCCTCACGTGGGACCAATTCAGGCCCATAGTTATTGAAGCTATCAAACCCTCATTGGGCATCTTCGTCGCCCACACCCGTATTCAAGATACAAAGTACGAAGGTGATTTGGATGCAACGTTGAACACCATTTCACAACATATTAAAATTTCATTTCCAACCCTAACTAGAATTCAACAAGAGCAGCAAATCCTTGTCAACTTAGTCTCAGTGTTGCCCTCAGCAGTTAAAGAATATTTCGCTGTGCACGACCCCGTCGGGTTCCAAAAGGACCTAATCACCATCCGACGAATCCTAGCAGTGCAACCCCCGAAAACGGCGAAAATTGTTGCCATAAAGAGGTATACCAGCCATCCACAAAACTCCAACTCCAAGCCAGCCTTATCACTCCGGGAAGCCTCAGCCTAACAGACCACGATTCCAACCCCACTCACTGCGGCGGATCTATAGCAGGAACAAGGCCAACAACGTCAATCAAAGTAAGAACCCCACCCTTGTCATTATAAACCCCTATGAGTTTCCTGCATGTAGTTCAAAGTGTGCCCTTCATGAAATTCGCGACTCCGCAAAACCACAATCAAACCAACCTCGCATTTCAGTAAATGAGGAGTTTGTTGAGGAAGAGGATGCCGAGGATTTTGAGCAGGAAGATGTTGCTCACCTCATGAGCCCTGAGGCTACAGAAGAAATTCTGGAAGAGTCAGAAATAGACCCCCAGGATTTTTAGAATATCCCCCGCCCACGATGGCCTCGGCGGGGGACACCCTCAATGACAGAACTGCCCCCATTTATCATCTCGCCAAGATTAAGGACATCCCTGTCCGATTATTGATCAACACTGGCGCCTCTAGATCATGTTTGTTCAATTCCTTCTTTTCCAAACATAACCGCAAATTTGGGCATTATTGCCCACTAAATCAAAATTAATCAGTGCCGGAGATACTCCCTTGCAAATCCGGGGTGAAACACAACCTCTCAGCGTGACTACCCCTGCCCCCCATGTCAATTGCTACCATTCATTCATAGTTTTTCCATCCGATTGATAGCATTACGATGGATATTTAAGACTTGAACTCCTCCAGAAGCTCCAGGCCCAAGTTGATTGCGGCCAACGACTTATTTCTTTCAGCCTTATTTATGGGATCACAGAATATCTATACCAAAACATCCAATTTAGGAATATCTTGTGTCGTGGCTGGGGGTAAATATTGTCGCAGTAATATCTCGTAATATGTTTACTGGAACGAATCTCTGGCAAAACAGGGGACTCTAGGATCAAACTCGAAATCTCTATGGTTAGCGAATAACTCAAAGGTGAACACAGGCAAACACAACGGTTTGGTAACACGGTATCTATACACTGATATTATAATAGGAAATCGTGCCCGATCAGGTTATCTTCTTTTCCTCTTGAATCTGGTGTCGTCGGGGGCGTCTCGGCTGCTCCAGGGGGCCATCCAGGGGGTCCAGTTGTTGTTGTTGTTCCTTAAGCTGCCTGGCCGAACCGTCCCGAGTCCCTGAGGAAGGCCATGGCCACGATCGGGCTTTCCCACAGAGCTCTCATTGAGTGTAGATTGTGTTGTTGGCGTAAGTGGTTGTGTGAAATGCAGTCTTCTATGATGTGTTTAATGGTATGGGGTGCTGTGTTACATCCCGGGCAGGCGTCGACAACGGAGTCATCCAATCTCTTCTGATCGCTCAGGAGAGCTGGATGGTGTCCGCATCTAAGCCTGGCCAGGTGGACTCTGTCCTCGCGAGGAAGGGAGGATTCGGAAGGATGGACCTCGGGAGGTCGTGCATGCAGCTGCGTGTTGTCTGTGAGTGAGTGGATGGATCGGCGAGAGATATGAGTATGGATGTGCTTCTGGAAGTCCAGTTGTGTGAAGAAGTTACAGATGGGTCGGTTGACCGGTGATGAAGTTGAGTTCAGGCGGTTCTCCTATGGATCTTAAATGGTCTGCGTCTGGGCTGAGGCCAGGGTAGCGTCTCATCGGACTAACGTAAGCATTGGGTCTGCACAAACCTTTCTTAACTGTCTCTGATCCATGACGAGAGGTTCAATCAACCCAAGTGCATGTGTGGCGATATATATATTTCTCTTAGGTCCCTATATTTACCTGTGATCTACCACGGTTAATACAGGCTCAGGAATATAATATATCAGCTCCTGGTGTTCAGCTTGCGGGGTGCCGGTCGGTTACTAACAGGGGAGTAAAACAGTCTTCCAACAGAGCGACATCCCGCTCGGCAAAAAGCTATGTTTAGAACTGCCCGCTCTCCTCCTCTCGTGGTTTATATATGGCAGGGTGACTCGGTGTTGCCCGGGCCGGGGGCTGATGGGTCCCTTCCAATTCAAGGCCAGGGCGGCTGTGCAGGGCTGTGGGGTCAACATCTGGCAATCTGGCCCTTCGTTCCCAATGTTCTGAATTAGATAACAGTGTTAGTTCACACACCGACATATAAGAATAGTTAATGGCAGGTGGTATGGCAAGCAAGGGACCCGTCACCTTGTTGTTGTTCACGGCGGCGAGGGGAGGAGCACCTCGGCCAGGAGGGTCAGTGGCTAATCGTTTGACTTGATAAGTAGGTTACTTTTAAAAAGAAGGGTAACAAGGGGAAGACAGGTAAGTAAACAGTTCTCTCATACCTGTAGGTCTTGGTGAGATTGAATAACAAGTCATGTAATACCTCACAGGTGTTGGCACGTGTATACAGGTGGTGGTTAGGCGCGGTTGCCCTGGTGGTCCCGTATACCGGGGTCGAGCAGGGCGGCGCAGGTAGGAGTCCCTCTGGACTGGACACGGCTCGATGGCCGAGTTAATTTGTTGTTGGCCCACCTGGGTTAGGGTGGAAATACCCACGTAGACCACATGTGGACAAGGGAGAGGTATCTAGAGAGAGAAAATACAGCTTTATAGTGGTCAATAAAGTAGGCATGCGTAATCAGGCGGCAGTGCAATTATCATTATCACGGTGATAGACTGTGTTGGCGACGCACCTGGGGCGAGCCCGTGACGCAAGGCATTGGCGCTTCCGTGGGGTGATCAGGTCGTCGTCCATGCATGCATAGCTGTCGCCTGCCTGGTTGCAACGGAAAAAAAGATAGGATCATGTGAACTGTACTCCGAGAAGGAAGTGTCTTGACGAGGCGTGTAGAAGGCGTGTGGAGGGAGGCTAGAAAAGAAAAACCAGCTGGATTATGCAATGCAAGGTTTAGGGAAAAAATAGATTGTGCGGGGTGGCGATTTCCTTATTATTCTACGGTTAGTAGGTCAGTCATCATGCGAGGTTAGTATGTTAATAAGTAACAAGTAAAAAATGGTAAATGATACAATCAATATCTAAGTGGCACAGTTATATATCTATACCCCCCATAATACAGAGAGCTAAGAGGTGTCTGCCCTCTTACTTCTTCTACAGGGGCTGTCACGTATTCATTAATCATATGCATGGCATAACAATAAAATGGTAGTGACATAATCAATACAATAATTTGCATAGTCATATATCTGTACCCCTCATAATACAGAGAGTTAAGAGGTGGATTTCCTCTTACTTTTCCTGCAGGGGGGTCCTAGTTAAAGATAAACATATTCATTAATCATATACATGGCCTGCAGTCATGTTGCCTGTGGCGGTTGTAGTTGGGTTCAGCTGGAGCTAAACGCACATGAAATTAATACAACAGTAATTACGACAGTCACAGGGACATGCATACGACGCGGCCATCACTGCTTACGTCATCAGAAAGCAAGGGGGTGGATATCATCTAGTATCGTAATAATGGTGGGGAGGAAAGAGATGTGGTTTGTATACTAAGAAGAATGTGAGTTGAAAAGTGTGGAGCATGTGGATTGGTGTGGAGGTCCAGTCTGGAGAGGTGGGAGGTGGTCGTCTGGGGTCGGCCATTTTGGGGGTGGGTTGTCCAGTGCCGGCTGCCGAGGCGCTAAGCTTCTAATTGGGCTGGGGGAGGAGTAGATGGGAAAGGCGGGGTGTTTTTGTCCCTCTCTCTCTCCCTCCGACCGTGTTGGTGAATGTCTGTCTGTCTGTCTGTTGCTTTGGTAGGATATATACTTTAGTTACTTAGAATAAGGGGTAATCGGGCATGGGGTTACACATACACATACTGACAAGGCAGAGGGGAGTCAATATAATAACTAGCATGGGTGCATATACTTATACCGTCATAAGGTAGAGATAATGGGTGTCTTCCCTCCTTGTCTTCTTCTTAGAGGGCTGTCATAGTTAACATTATATACAGTATATATATCATGAATACAATAATACATGATTTGCAGTTATGGCCGTCTGCAGGTTGATCAGAATTAAACATATATAAGTCAGCAGAGGTATTTCGATACAATTAGTTAGTCTGGGGTACGTACCTATACCTTCGTAATGTAGAGAGAGCGAGGTGTCTTCCGATCGCCTCGTTCCTGTACACGTTGAGAGTATTATAGTCTGCAGGGTTAGTATTTAATGGAATACATACTTTAGTGGGTACTTCAAGAATGTCAGGGGTAAGGAAGTGTGTTTTGTATCTAGAAGACTGTGATTAACGAGACGTGTAATATGTGGATGGAAGTGGAAGAGACGGAGGGATCTTGCTGGGGGTGGAAGTTTCGCTCCCAGGTATTTTCATTCCTGGTGTATTTCACTTACCTCTGCCTTCCCTACAGTATATCCTCCCTCAGGCTCGTGCGTCAACAATGATTCAATGAACGTTTTTAGAATTCGTTAATGCTTTAACCCCTCTTTGGCGGCACCCGGCTATAGTCGGACAAGAGAACCCCAACCTAAAGAGCGGGGCCCGGCTATAGTAGCATGCAATTTTGAGCACGTAATGTGCTCTGAGAGACAGCCGAGCGGTGGGAGGAGCATAGGTTGACTCATGACCGCTCGGCACGGCTCCCGCGCGACTACTGACGTTTACTCCACACACATCCACCCTCCCTCCCTCCCTCACTACACAGGGAATTATGTCAGGAAATTACCTTATTTTAGGGATTTTGCACTCGTCTTGCACGATCGTTGCAAGAGAACGCGTGGTCGTAGAAGGATGGTTCTGGTGTCATTGGAAAGCTCAATTATCGCCCTTTCAGGGATACATAATTGTATTATGCTCTGGCTCTTGTTTATGCATGAAAAAGAGCACGGAAATAAGCTCGTTTAGGGTAAAAACCCCCGCTTGGCAGGTAGTAGAAGTTACCGCCTAGGCCGCTCGTAAGGTGTTAAATTATCAATATTATTTTTCTTGTTGTTTGGGTCTCTTATATAGCAGTGGCGAACTCAACATAGGTGACATAGGTAGGTAGTAAATTACTAAATAATAATAGTATACACTAGTATACTATTTCTACAAGATTTTTACGAGATGGAGCCATTGGTATAGCAGGTCCCCTAACCCACATCATCAACCTGTCAATTAACACCAACACTGTACCTGCTGAACTGAAGGAAGCTATCGTAACCCCTCTATTCAAGAAAGGAAATAAATTAGATGTTAGTAACTACAGACCAGTTAGCATATTATGTATTGTATCAAAAATCCTTAAAAGAGCTGTATACACCCAAATTGAACACTACCTCAAAGAAAATGATCTATTCTATAAGTTTCAATCAGGTTTCAGAGGCATATACTCGACAGACTCCTGTCTCATCCATTTAACAGATCACATTCGTAATGAAATGTCTAAAGGTAACTACACCGGTATGGTTCTTCTTGACCTACAAAAAGCGTTTGATACAGTAGACCATAATATCCTATGTAATAAACTACAAGCAATGGGCATTGGGTCAGTGAACTGGTTTAAATCTTATCTTAGTGGTAGAACACAAAGAGTCAAAATTTATAATATATCTGATCCTATGCCAATTAACTGTGGGGTCCCGCAGGGAAGCATCCTTGGTCCCTTACTCTTTCTCTGTTATGTGAACGACATGGAGCTGAGCGTATCATGTAAATTATTACTGTATGCTGACGACAGTGTGCTTCTGGTTTCAGGTAAAGACCCAATAAGTATTGCCGCCTCACTTTCCAAAGAACTAGAATCGTGTAGTGATTGGCTAGTGGACAATAGACTATCTCTTCACCTGGGCAAGACAGAAGCCATCTTATGTGGAACAAAACGCAAATTGAAAGACATTGAGGGCTTCTCGGTCAACTGTAATGATATTCCCATAACAACAGTGTCACAAGTGAAATATCTCGGACTAAAACTGGACTGGACTCGACTCTGTCAGGTGAAACAATCTTGGAATTGATCCTGAGTAAATGTAGAGCACGTATTAAATACCTGTATAGACAGGTGGGATGCTCATAAGGATAACCTGAGAGGTGATAATAACATCCTACTTACTCCCCGGCGACGAAAAAATTGGTGAGCCACAACCCAAAAAAAATTTCGCCTCCAGGACGTTGTCGTGTACAACCCCTCGCCCTTTTCAATCGGGGGGAAGTCACGCGTGACTGCTTACCTATGACATGAGTCACTGGCCCTAAGTGGACATCTAGCGAGCATCATCCTGCAGCTGTGTGCTAGCTAAACACTGCTAAATCTTTGTTACCCAACTGTGCCGCCGGACGTAGTGAGAGTGAAAAAAACTAGCAAGTCAACCCACCCCAACTGAGCCGCCGGGCCGGCGGGGTAAACTGGTTCGTCACAGGGCGAGTCTTAATCAAAGACGGTTGCACAACCGTCCTCCCTCTGCCGGCCCTTGCACGACCGCCGGCAGGGAGGGTAGTGGTACACTACGTAGTCAAAAAGGAGGGGAAAACATAAGCCCAAGCACGCCAGCGCGGCGGTAGCTGGTCCGAGTACGAAGACGGAGGGCCGGTGGGCCAAGGAACAAGGTAATAAACAGTCAAGAGCACAGGACTACTAAACCTGAGCCCAAAACAACCCCACACAAAACGAAATGACTCCGAGAACTCCAGGAAAGAGATGAAACTCGAACCCGAGATCACAGGACAAAAAAGGGAGGGGGGAGGGGCATAATATAAATATTATATAATACCAGTGTCCCCCTAAACCCTAAGAACAACCCTAACGTGGCTGACCACTATAGTGCATTCATTCGACATATATCGACAGGCCCCGCCCACTTCCCCAACCGTTATCATACGGCTGGCATGACTGTGCGAGGTGCGAGGTGTCCAACAGGGTTACCAAATCAGCACAAAAAATATTATTTAATCTGTTTGCAGAAGTAACTAGAAGAATACAAACTAGTAAATGCCTACCTAATATTGCTAGAATATTACTCCAATATTGAAAACATGTGCTAAAAGATTCGGAGTATAGCCAGCATTCTTATTGCTAGGTGTAAAATATTGCCGCTAGATCAAGTCAATATTTATTTATCAATTTAAATTATTAAAAATGGCCTACAAAGCCATCTACCTTTCTACATCAACGAGTGAGAAAGAAATGTTAAGACTGGAGCCTGTCTTTAACAGCTCCATTCCCTTGTTCAAGTAAATACTTTTAGATCTAGCGGTAAGGTAGCTACATGGCAACGCCGTGTCGTCTCTCTCAACTGTCAATGCGCTGTCATTCAAACGTCAGTTCAGTTCCCTCCCGTCTTCTGAAGGGGGAAGATGGCGTCTCCTGCCCATACCCCTGGCAGACCTGCTGGTTCTCCCCGACTTGTCAGTCAAGCCAGGAATATTGTATTAAATGTATTCAAGTATTTTGATAAGGAGAAAACTGAGCCAGTTGATGTGGTGGTGAAGAAAACCTCTGAGGCAACACAAGTTTCACAGCCATTGATTAACAAGATCAGGACTCAAGGCAGGAAGATTGAAGGAGTCTTTCATTCACCAGTTTACCAGCAACGGCTTTCACCCATACTTGGATCAATTGACAACTTGATCACTTCACACTATGAGAGAGAGAGGGAGGGAGGGAGACTGAGGTACACAGACAAGGGAGGGGGAGGCATTACGGTACCGTACCCTATACACCCAAACGCAGTCGCTCGCTAAGCCTAGCTTAAAAATGTCTACCTCTGCTCTGCCCAAGTAGACGAGGTAACAATGGTAATGGAGTTTACTTTTCTGTACAATGGTATATGGTAATATTGTATAGTAAAGAATAACTGCAAATATGCATGTATTAAAGCGCTCTAACATCCTATAATAAATTTTACTTGGAGCTCTTATCAGCTCCGTGGTAAGGTGACAAGTGACTTGTCCGAGATTGCGGTATGATAAGCTCTACTTCGTCTACGGCGCTGGTGGAAGCAGGCGGGGCCTGTCGATATATGTCGAATGAATGCACTGTAGGTATCAGTAATCCTTACCTTTTTGGAAGAAAGACTAAACCCTGAACTTAAGATAACACGGCCACAGCACAAGGGGAAGAGGCCCACGAGAGGGGCCCGGGAGCAGGCTCGAACACCAGAAGATCCCACACCACGTGTGACAATCCTTAAACTGGAGCGTCTGCTAAAAATGAAGAAACACATGGCCCCTAGGCCCAACACGCTGGACTGAAGACCTTCTGCGATGAAAAAACTAGCCTGGTAACTAGAAATAATCAACAGCTAAGGCGCGTAAAAACAAGAGAAAACACACACGTGGCGACTGACTTGGAGAACACGTAAGCGCCTGAAAGTACCCTAATTTAACACTTCCTGCGGGCAACCAACGGGTAGCCTGTGCTAGCTAGTCCTAAACCCTGTTCAATACAACTCAGATATATACAAATGAGCAAGGACTCACGAGAAACTGAGTGAACGACGAATGAAGCAGCGCAGGCGAGACACACCCGACTTGGTTGCGCGCGGGGAAGAGAAGGTTATGGCCGCCTGGCGAGGAGCGGCTGAGTTGCCACAACGCAAGAAATCCACCGAAAGTGGAAAGCATGTTATAACATTGTTTAAGTTAAATTTTTCTTTTTCTTCTCTTATTTTTTACGAAGTTTTTTCGTAGCGGGTACCCGATCTATAGACGACTCCATAAGAGAAGTTGCGAGAAGGAATACTCTGTTCATCCCTGCGGCGGTAGATTCAAAACGGCTGATGTGGGTTTTGAATGGAGACTATTATATTAATAGGCAGATCGTCAATGATGGAGGGGCCCACTATTAAATAGAATAGGGGTGGGAATGTGTTTAAAGTCAAGTGGCCCCCCCTCTCCGTGAGGGAGGAGGTAAATGCTTAGAGAGCTCTGAAGAACACTGATTATATTAATAACGGCCGAAGAGTGAAAGAGAAACAACACTACAGCGTGCAGAGAGAGATAGTAGGGAGCTAGTAAGAGGAAGTGAATTGATGAGACAAAATGCTTTTGACTCTACCCTTAAGAGAAGTGCAGTTTGGCTTGAACCTCCTCACACATGCAAAAAAAACTCGATACATGGACGCACAGAGCCCTGTAGTCTACAGAGCAAGACGTAATGCTGGGGTGAAGCATCTACAGAGACAATTGAGCACAACTAACTTTTGGGAAGCTGTTTTTAGCAAGAGTGGAAATATGATTTTTCCAAGAAAGGTCAAAATAAAATGATACACCAAGAATATAGAGAGAAGATGAAGGGTTGATTTGTGTACTTTTGAAGAGCAAGTGATAGTCTTGTGAAAGATTGAAATGGTCAGATAGAAGGAGAAATTGGGTCTTGAAGGCATTAAAAGTAACAAGATTCTCTCTGCCACAATCGGATATAGTTGAGAGATCAGAAGATAGGCGTGCAATGGCCTCATCATGTGAGTTTTGGAGTGATTCTGTGGTGGGTCGTGGAAAACTAGTTGAATAACATAAGGTACAGTCATCAGAAAATGAGTGAATAGGGCTAGAGGTACAGTATAACATTGGTTTAACATTGGTGGCAGACGGTGGTTCTAAATTCGTAATGAAGACTACAGTATATACGAGACATTAAAGCAAGCAAGTAGAGCGAAAAATAATACAAGAAACAAGGCTACTCGCTCCCATATACCAATTCCTGGGTACAATGCCGAGACATATGATATCCAAACATACTTGGATAAGGACAGCCCGGTCTTAGACCTGGCCTACACGACAGACCGCGAAAAAATCGCCGTCCTACTCACTCACCTGGGCAAAGCAGTTTCCTTCGTGGCAGGCAAGGTCACTCCCGACCTCACATGGATCGCTTTCCGACAGATGGTTATAAATGCTGTCCAGCCGTCCCTCGGATCTATAGTGGCCCTGTCGAACCTGGATGCCATCAAGTACTAGGTGAATTATACAAGGGGAGGAGAATTCCTAGCTCCCTGCCCCCAGAAGGAAAAGTGGGATAGTAAAAGAGACAGAAAGAAATGGCTAAGGTTGGGTAGAGGATGCCAAACCTCACTCTGGATAGGACCAGCCTTCACCCACAAAATTATATTATATATATATGGAAATTATAATAAGTGCATTTGAAGTTAACTTTTCCCAACACGTTACTTATGCGCAGATGGCAAGACCTCCAAACCTTGTTGTTACTATATTACTTGCCACTGCTGCAAATAAAATTATAGGTTTAAGAAGAACTTTTCTAAATTTGCATGAGATAACATTTAAGACATAAACAATCATAAGATCATTATTATAATTTGCAAATCAGGTTTGGCATCCATATGATAAAAAAATGCATACTAGCCTACTGAGCCAAAGCCACTTATAAGGCTAAGAGACCAATGATATGTCGAGAGAGTGAAAGGTCAGAACATAAACAGGTTAGTTAAAGAACATTGAATCTGTGAATAGGCTTTATATAGGAGCGGAGTGGAGCAAAGTTAACGAGGGTCGGCAAAAGAAGGTAAATTGTCAAGAAGATGGTCAAGCTGATATTGTAGTTTAGTAAGAAAATCGGGAATTTCGAGGTTTTGTCGTAAATGCTAAATGCACAGTGTGGTCCATGTTGAGAAAGAAGCAATGACAGATCGTGTCGCAAAGAGATGAAAGAACGCACTAGGGAAGCGATGTGATGTTCCGTTGAGGTCAAAGAATCCCTAATATGAGGTAGGACAATAGACTATCAACTGCAATAGGTGCCAAGTGATTAATCATTCTGTGAAGAGCTAACATCATCGCGGTCGATCAGAGGAAGGCATTCTTGTATGCATCAGGTGGTACCTGCAACATAAGCCAAGTTAATCAGAAGTCTCAATATCTATATGCGGGTCCTGAAGCATCCGATCGACTGCCATTATGGAGACAGCTGCTCCCGATACTGGAGAGGAGACATTGTGGTGTAGAACAGAAGGTTTGGCAAGTTTAGTTGTCAATGGGGAATTAGTGGGCGAAGAGGTAGGGTCATGCGACCTCTTGCGGCAGGCAGGCGGGTCATGGAGTTGTACGTGCGAACCGGAGATGCGGTATGTGACCAGGTCTGTATCCACTATATCATGTTGTTGTTGTTCCCTAAGCTGCCTGGCCGAACAGCCCCGAGTCCCTAAGGAAGGCCAAGGCCACGGTCGGGCTTTCCCACAGAGCTCTCAAAGAATGTAAATTGTGTTGTTGGCATAAGTGGTTGTGTGAAATGCAGTCTTCTATGATCTGTTTAATGGTATGGGGTGCTGTGTTACAACCCGGGCAGGTGTCGACGACTGAGTCATCCAGTCTCTTCTGATAGCTCAGAAGAGCCGGATGGTGTCCGCATCTCAGCCTGGCCAGGTGGACTCTGTCCTCGCGAGGAAGGGAGGATTCAGAAGGATGGATTTCGGGAGGTCGTGCTTGCAGCTGCGTGTTGTCTATGAGTGAGTGAATGGAACGGCGAGTGATATGAGTATGGATGTGCTTCCGGAAGTTGGTTTGGGGTGGGCAGGGAGGGAGAGAAGACAGTATTTGTGTGTGATAGCGTGTGCTGGGTGTTGTTTTGATATTTCTTGGTGTTTGTGGGTGTGTAGCCATGTAGTGTAGTGGGTGGTGTGGAGGCTGCTGCCAGGAATTGTGTGCCTCTCATGTCAAGATGATCTTTGACTTTGAGGACTTTGGTTTCTTGATGTAGGTGATCTGTGGGTGTCGTAGCTGTGCATCCTGTGATGATTTTCAGGGCTTTATTTTGAATGGTCTGTAAGGTCTTATGATGTGTTTCAGCTAGGTTGGAAGCCCAGGCCGGGCTTGCGTATTCCATAACTGATCTTATGTATTGTTTGTAGACTGTGGTGGTGGTTTCTTTGTTGTGTCCAAATTTTGTGTGGGCAAGTGATCTGAGGGCGTTAAGTCTGGGTGTCAGTTTCTTTTTCGTGTTTGTGGTGTGCTGTTTGAATGTCATTTGGGTGTCGTATGTTACTCCTAGGATTTTGGGTGTTTGTGCGTGTGTTAGGGGTGTGTTGTTTATGTTGAGTCCCGGGACGTAATCGTGCTCTCCTGTCCAGCTTGTGAGGAGGGTTGCAGTGGATTTAGATGGGGCTAAATTGAGTCTGTTTGTAGTGCACCATTCATGTAATGTGTCGAGATAGTCTTGAAGGAGTCTTGTTGCTGTGTCTGGGTTTTGGTGCGTGCTTGTGAGTGTTATGTCGTCTGCGTAGGAGGCTATGGTTATTTGGGGTGAATTTGGTGTATTTATATCATGCATGTACAGATTGAAGAGTGCGGGCTGTTGATATGGGTATATATATCGGGTTCTTAATGAGACACACTGGATAGGGGTTCACATATATTGGGGGAGTCTGGTTACATGCTTCTTGTCGTCAAGGGAGGTTTAGGAAGCCATGCCTTGATATCGGCTCGCCTGTAGATTATATATTTAGCTTACAATATTATTACCAATATTGTAACATCCTCTCTCTTTTGAGAAGATAGCTACCAGTGAAATTGGTATTATAAGAATAATTGTATTTTGACATTTTGAGGTCCCCTAGGATTATTAAGTAATGCTTATTCTATTATGGCACATGAGCTAGAGTAATAATAGTACCAATATGATTTATAAAATTGTACAGTACTATGATTTGTTAAGTTACTGGTACTGTACTGTATACAGTATGTTACCGGTACAGTAATTAGTGTTTTAGTACAGTATGGAATGTGATTAATTTTGTTAGAATATTAATCTATTAGTATGTAAATATGAGATATGAAGTAGATGAGGCATATTAGTCAAATCTATTGATATGGTAATACAAGACTAGGTGAGGTAGGTTAATTATTAGTTGATAATACTGTTCTACATGAGAATATCCACAAATAGTGAATATATATGATACAAAAATATATTGTATACCCTTGTGCCAACTAAACATAAAGAATCTATTTTATGAGATTATATGGGATTAGTAATTGTTGGTATATTAGTAAAGTTAGTACATTAGAACATTAATATTCAATGTTCTGAAAATGACAAAATGTTTCATGCAAAGTTCTTGGTTATATCATGCAGGATTAGTAAATTAGAAACAAAGGTTATATGATTGACTTAAATTTATAGATCCTGATACCCAGTACCGTACTCAAAATCATCCAATCTCTTTCCTTTCGCATTACAATTTCTTTGCATACCGATCTGCATTATAATATCCTTACACTCCCATTCACATTACAAAACCTTTATCATTCAGACTGTAATGTTAGGTTACTCCTCATTCAGTGGCTTCAGTCGTATTCTCACTCACTTACTCCATTTAGATAATCTTTCTCATCCTGTAACATTCTCATCCAGCATTTACATTTCTACCAGTGCCTCATCTCATACCAGTATTGGACTGCTAGTCAGACATGCAATCAGTCATACCGGTACTGTACTCTTACCTGGTCATGTCAAACTCTCGGTACCTGGTAGGTAATACATTCCTATTCCGTCTCACGCTCGTCCTGTTCTCATGTGTAGTGACAGGTTCATCAAGTCTACCGTGTATGTCTCTCACGTGTCTGTTGTTGGTGTAGACTGTAACACATATGTCTGTATAATTCCTATCTGTAGATCTAATGGTTGTGGTGTTGTCTGTATTAGTGACTTTTCCGTTATTTCTTATGTCAGCGTTTTCACTTGTCATCCGTAAATGACCTCGATTTCGTCTTATCGCTCCATTTTCTGTCTCCACTTCATACGATCGCTCGTCTAATCTCCTGGTTACAACTCCTCGTTCCCACTTCTTCTTGCCTAGTGATGTTGGCTTGATTCGCACCACGTCACCTTCAACCAATGGTTCCAAAACTCTCGAACCTTTGTCGTAGTACTTCTTGCTTTTGAGATCTTTCAGCATCTTCTTCCGCTTCACTCGCTCCAACATAATTCCTTTCGGCTCCAACAACTTGCTAGTAGTCGGCAGTAACGTCCTCGTACGTCGACCAAAGTTGAGTTGCGCTGGACTCTCTTCCAAATCTTGCATAGGCGTATTTCTGTAGTCTAGAATCGCCAAAAACGGATCATCACCACTCTCGACAGCTTTCTTGATCAGTTTCTTAGCCGTCTTGACCGCTGATTCTGCTTTACCGTTAGACTGGGGATGATGTGGGCTGCTCGTTCGATGTTCAAAGTCATACTTCTCCGCGAATTCTTGAAATTCTTCACTGCTGAACTGCGGACCATTGTCACTAACTAGTACATTTGGCAGTCCATATCTTGCAAAGTGCGCCTTCAACTTCCTGATAACAGCGCTTGACTTAGTGCTTTCCAGGTAGTCAACTTCCCAGAAATTACTGAAATAGTCCACTGTAACAAGATAGTTGTGACTCTTGATTGTCATAAGGTCTACACCTACTTTCTCCCATGGTCGGCTGGTTTGCTCATGAGTCATCAGAGGTTCTTTTTGTTGAGCTGTAGAGTTTGTGTTACAAATTTCACACTCTGAAATGAATTGCTTCATCTCTGCATTCATTCCTGGCCAAAACAAACATTCTCTTGCGCGTCGTAGACAACCTTCAACTCCCATATGTGACGAATGTATAGCGGACTTCATCTTCTGACGTAGACTGGTAGGAATTACAACACGTTCTCCCTTGAAGATCAATCCATCTTGAAATGACAGTTCTGCTCGTACATTAAAGTATGGTTTCAGTATGGTCTCTACTTCACTCTTGTCTTCTGGCCATCCTTTGAGAATTATCTCCTTCAATAGTTGCAATGCTTCATCTTCCTCAGTTGCTCGACGGATTTCTTGCAATCGTTCACTTTGGATAGGTACGTAGTCTGTCATGTTGATCTGTTCAAACACTTCTTCCTGCATATCTCTTGTGTTTTGCAGATAAGCTCTTGATAGAGTGTCGGCTAGATACATTTCTTTGCCCTTCTTGTGAACAATCTCGACATCATACTGTAGTATCCTCATCAACATCCCTTGCAGTCGTCTTGGTACACTTGACAACGGCTTATTTTGGATAGCTTCTAGAGGTTTATGGTCGCTCTGGATTGTCGTCTTCCTCCCAAAACAATACTGATGAAACTTGTTCAGTGCAAAGACGATTGCCAAAGTCTCCTTCTCTATCTGCGCATATCGTGTCTCCGTGTCAGTCAGTGCTCGACTTGCAAATGCGATTGGTTTACCCTCTTGAAGTAACGCTGCTCCTAAACCTTTTTGAGATGCATCACATTGAATCTCCAACTTTTGCTCTGGGTTGTAGTACTGTAAGATGGGTGTTTGGGTCATCATCTTCTTGATCCTCTTGAACGCCTCCTCGTGTTCTCTTGTCCACTTCCACTCGGTGTCCTTATGGGTCAGCTTCCTCATAGGCTCCATGACATCCGATAGACTGGGTACAAATTTACTCAAGTAGTTCACCATTCCAGACAGTCGTCGTACTGCAGTCACATCCTCTGGTGCTTGCATCTTCACGATTGCTTCAATCTTCTTTGGGTCAGCCATCAGACCATCCCGCGAGATCTTGTGACCTAGAAATGTGATTTCTGTACTACCAAGCTCAGTCTTTGCTCTGTTCAGCCTCAGACCCTTTGCTCGGCATCTATCCAGTAGGTTTCTCAGCTTTGAGTCATGATCCATTGCAGCTTCTTCATCAGTGTCACCAACTCCAAAGACCAAAATGTCATCAGCAACACAAATTACGCCTTGTAGATCATCCAGAACCAGTTGTAGCTTCTTCTGACAAATTTTGCTGCTTACAGCCAGACCAAAAGGAAGTCTGTTCCACCTGTATCTCCCATACAGTGTTTGAAATGTTGTCAGCTTGCATGATTCTTCATCCAACACACAGTGCCAGTAGCCATTCTTGAGGTCAAGCTTGGAGAAAAATTTGGCTTTTGCAAGGTCAGGCAGAATGTCGTCGATTACCGGTAGAGGGTGCATCTCTCTTATGAGTGCTTTGTTCAGAGCTTGAGGGTCAATGCAAATTCTCAGATCCCCCGACTTCTTGGTTCCTGCTACCATTCGACTTACCCATTCTGTAGGCTCGTCGACCTTAGTAATGACATTTTCCTGCTCCAACTGCTCCAGTTTCTCTTTAACCTTCAACTTGATGCTCAATGGTACTCTACATGAAGGAATTGCAATATGTTTCACCGACTCATCCACTGTTAGATGAACATTTCCTGGTATCTTGCCAACTTCATCAGCAAATACGTCTTCGTAGTCTGTTAGGATGTCATTCATTGCACAGATGTTTTCATAGTTAACTGTGATGAATCCCATCTTCTCAGACGCTCACTTACCAAGAATTGGTGTAACAACCTGTTTTACAACAAAAACTCAACAGAATAGTACCTTTGTGGTTGCTTGCAGTTGCGGACATCAATCCTACACTTTCCCAACGGCTGAATTGTAGTAGAGTTCCACATTTGAAGAGTTGACTCACACGGCTGTAGCTCTGCGTCCGGTACTAGATGTCTTGGAATGGCATTCACACTTGCCCCGCTGTCGATCTGGAACTTCACTTTATTACCGTTGACCATGAGATTAGCCATTATGTGTTTTCCTCTGGATCCGGTCGATACGTTCATGATGTATTCCCGTCCTCTTGAGTTATCTTCTGAGTCGTCGCTTTCTTCTGTGACTCCATCTTCTACCGCATGGACTCTGCGCGATGTCTTCTTTTTGCGTCCTGTCGCTGCGCTTCTTGGTGCTCCGCCGGTCGTTGCATTACTTGGACATTTCTTGGCATAGTGTCCCGTTTTCTTGCATTTATGACATTTGGCATCAGTTGCAGGACAGTTCTTCTTACCCCAATAATGTGCTAAACCACACCAGTCGCACTGCGTGAGGTTAGGCTTAGTCTTTGTTGTTTGTGGATTACTCTTCTTCTTGGGTTTTGCACTGAGTTTGTGTAGAGACTCCTGCTTGTCACTTCGAAATGCTGTCATTGATCTCCTTGAAGTTTCATAGGCAGTACACATCTTAAGTACAACATCTAGAGTTAGGCTATCCTCCCTAAAGAATTTTTCCCGAAGTGTATCCTCTTGGCAACCAAAAACAATTTTATCCCTCAGAAGTTCATCTTGAAGTTCTCCATATCCACAGTGTCTTACCAGTCTTCAGCCTAGTGATAAAAGATTCCAAGGATTCATCTTTCCTTTGCATGCTATCATGAAAGTTGTACCTCGCCATCAGCTGCTCATCTCTTGGTGAAAAATGCTTGTCAAATTTCCCAATTAATGTTGCATAAGTCAGGGCAGATTCATCTTCTATGCCAAAAGATTCGTAGATATCTAGCAGAATGTCACCTCCAGTCAACAATTTCGCTATTTTAATATCATCACTCTTACCCTTCAGACCGTTGCCGATGATGTAAAGATCGAGTTTCTTCTTGTAACGCCTCCACGCCACTGCTTGCTCAATCTCAGACTTGCAGATGAATAAAGGCTGTGAAGTGGATGCCATGACATCACTCATATCTTTTGACTTTTTGAGGTTAAATCCAAGGATAACTCACTATTTCAGCTGTAGAACTTAGTCAGCAGTACTTCATTCACACGTACACTGCTTACCCAGCTGCCACCATGTTGATATGGGTATATATATCGGGTTCTTAATGAGACACACTGGATAGGGGTTTACATATATTGGGGGAGTCTGGTTACATGCTTCTTGTCGTCAAGGGAGGTTTAGGAAGCCATGCCTTGATATCGGCTCGCCTGTAGATTATATATTTAGCTTACAATATTATTATCAATATTGTAACACAGGCGACAGGACGGATCCTTGCGGGACTCCGTTTGGGAAATTTCTAATGCTAGATGACTGACCGGCAAAAGATACGTGTGCACATCTGCCTGCTAAGAAGTTGGCCAGCCATCTTTTTGTGTTGTTGTGCATATATGTGTTGTAAATTTTGTTTGTTAGGTTGTGGCGGGGGATGGCATCGAAGGCTTTACTAATGTCGAGTGTGGCAAGTACTGATCTGTGTGGTGGTCTAGCCGAGTTGGTGCCGTCAAAAGCTCTTTGTGTAAGGTCTGTAAGAAGAGTGTTTGTGGAGTGCAATGGCCTGAAGCCGTGTTGTGTTGGAGAAAGGGGTATGTCAGGTGTCATCAGTTGTAGTACAAGGCGCTCTATGACTTTGGAGGGGGTGCAAAGGAGTGTGATAGGGCGGTGTGAGGAGCGTAGCGTGGGATCTTTGTTAGGTTTGGGGAATGTGATGATGATACCATGCTTCCAGATGTCTGGTATTGTGTTGTGTGAGTAGCTGTAGTTTGATATGTTAGTGAGTGCTTGTATGCCTTGTGGTCCCAGGTGTCTGAGGTGAATGTTGCTTATGTTGTCTAGGCCACAGGCGGGTGAGAGCTTGAGATTGTTGATGATATGCTTTGTCTGGTTGTTGGTGAAGGGTGTATAGTCAGGGTCTGTGGCGAATTGTCTTTTTCGTCGGATGACACGTCGGTCATCTTTGTGTTGTCACTATATCATGTTGTCACTTAAAGTGATCCATCAGAGCAGCCGGAGAAAGAGTTGAACGCTTAACATGGTCAACACACACACACGCAAGTTTGTGTGAGGAAAGCGGGACATCAGAGGGGGCGGTCCAATGAAAGAAGATCTCTAATTCTTTCGACCAAGTGCCAGTTGGAGAAGGGATATGATCGAGGAAGAACCGTTTACCACAATCATTACACCCACAGGAACTGTCTTGATCAGGTAACGACCAGAGGTCTGCAGGGGATGCGAAGCTATAAAAAGCTGCAACCGCCTGCTCAACATTGTCAAGGGTATCACTGTTACCACAGGCCGTAGCGTGGTTGGTAGAGCACTCGCCTGCAAACTGTGAGGTCGACAGTTCGAGTCTCGGGCCAGCCAGTGTCTTATTTGGCAGACGCCAGTGCTGTGGTGGATGGTGCGGTCTAACAATATGTGGCTAGTGTTCACTGAAGTCCCTGATCATCAGGGCCCTGCTATCAGTACCTCTTGATCAGAGACGCCAGGACTGGCATTGGGTGGAGGAGGGTCAGAAACAGTAGTCAAATTCTTGCTAGAGTTGTTCACCAAAGGGGCAACCCGAGAAATATTGGTAGTGGCGAGCCACAAGAACCACCCTTTTCAGAGGGAAATAACCCTCCTAGCCCAAGGGGATCACAAAGGCAGGAGTTTTCGCAGGGATCAGCACCCAATTAGGGGGAGCTGCCCCCCCTTAAGGTGAGCGGTAGGCTGTAGCTGATCAATATAGGGTAAATACCCCTCCTACCGGCGACGCTGATGCATGACACCTCCACATACCCACAATAATAGATGGCTTATAACCTGATCAATAGTGCCCGACTCTAGAAAAGCCAAAGGCTCCAACCCGAATGGTCTGCCAGGGGGTGTAGAAGGGGAAGCTGAAAGAAAGGGGAAAAGAAAAGGAAACACCATGCCAAATTAGTTGAGCTATTGACGGGGGACCGAGGCAAGAGGACGAAGACCTATCGTCCCACCCTCCTGCATCAGACCCCAGATGCCATCCCCCCCCCCCCCATGACAACGAGCATGGTACGGGGGGGTTAACATCCATAAAAATTAGGGATATTGATGCAATCAAATATGTGCATACGAGAGCTATGAAGATAGTGCCATTCTTGAAAGGTCTCTCATATCAGGAAAGCTGATAATATTAGATCATCCCTCACAGACATAAGAAAACTAGGGGAGATATGATTGTGCTTGAAACTTTTAAAATAATTAATGAGAAATATAATCAAAAGCTATTCATAATGAGGTGATATAACAGTAGTTAAGATAAAAGAAAAGCTAAGGATATGAGGGCATAGTAAGAAGAACAAGGCAGTAACAAGAAATCACCGTAACTGCTAGTGGCTGACTGCATTACCAAAGTAGCGAGCAGTGGGGTCATTGCATCCCTATGCCAAAGATAATAATGAAACAAAATCATAGCGACCCTAAAACGTCACACCAGACCTTGTTAAGGAGTGAGTAGTCCCAGAGGTAGAAAAGTTAAGACATGGGACTAAAACAGATATCTCAAACACTACTGCAGATGCAATTCAATCTACCATAGAGTGGTGCACAAAATAAGTTAATGTGTCTCATTCCCAGAGATAGATAAAGGACTAAGGATGGTATAATAAATACTAGTGAAAAGTCTGGGTTAACAGCATTGGCACACGTGGCTTTCCCCCTGCGTACTTGTATAAAATGTCTGTGAAAGCAGTCTAGGAAAGACATAATAGTTCTCATGGTAATAACTTTATTCATTTTACAGAAAGAGGATAGCAATTCAAGAAAGAGATGAAGGTGGAACAGCATGGGTTCTTTCTGCTTTCATCTGTCGGTATGCCTCCACTGCCCTCAACCTCTCAGCTTCCAACATTCGCTGCCGACCCACCGATACTTCACCGCTTTTCTTATCCTCAGTAGTGATTTCACTGCTGTTGGCCTTTAGCTTCTCCATGAACAGGAAAGACTTTGGCTGTAAAGAAAAAATATATAATGTAATTAATATAATCATTCCAATACCTTGCTTCTTCCTGATAAGCCATGGCAAAGTTTCCTTCATGTTAATTTTCTAGTCTATCCATCTATCTATTATCAGAACCTCAAGCTCAGACAGGGGATGGCGCAAATGAATCGCTTTCATATGCTTCCATATGCCGAGGCAACTCCTTCGTTATCTAGCTTGTTCCTGTTCATGAGAGAGAGTTGCTTGAACCCAATTGACCATTATCTGGTACAACCTGAAATCCATATACACTACTGTATATTTCTTGGCATTACTGTACTCTTACTCCTTTGTTTGCCATGCTCTCCTTCCAGCTATTGAATTTGGGCTAAGCATCCTGTGTATTATCTACAATAACAACCAGGTCAGTGGTGATGGGCTGGTCTATCAGAGTGAGAACTGAGCGATCTCTGCCATACCCATAGCTTACTCTGACTGTTCCTTTTACTTATATATTTTCTAGATCTCAAGTGACGGTGTCTCTTCCGTGGATTGACCTCCCAATCTACCAAGATTGGAAGCCAAAGTGTCACATTTTTCCTTTGCCCCTCAACTTTCTCTTCATAATTGCTGAGGGGCACAGGGCCCTGGGTGGGGCTTTGGTTTCCCGGGCGTTTCCGCACCCTCCTCAGCTCCCAGCCATGGAGTGGCTTGGGTCACCCAGGCTTTATTGTGGTCGGCGGGAAGGGTTCTGTGGGGGCACTCGGTTATGGCCTTGGCCTTGCTCGGGGCCTTGGGGCTGTTCGGCCAGGAAGCTTTGGGAACAACAACAACAACAACAACAACCAGGTCATCTGCATAAAACAGTTCCTAATAGTGGTGGGCGTAATCGACTACTAGTAATCGATTACTTCGATTACTTGTCAAAAAAATATTGTAATCGATTATTTTTTGAGTAATCGAATCCATTAAGTGATTACTCAAGAAAAATTATCAAGTTATTTCAAGGGTTTTATTAGTATCCCTCTTTTATATTCCATCAACCTACTCCCTCCAAAAGTATTGCTCACTATTGATATATATATACAGTATATACAGTATATATATATATATATATATAAATTATATGGTCAATCAATCAATCACAGCCAATAAATGAGGTATGCTCATCGTGAAGTGAATTTCAGGGTTGGTTTAGTACCCTTGTAATAATCTTGGTTAAAAAAATAACAGAAGGAAGGAAAAATGGGAAAATCCAAAGTAATCGGTCAAGTAATCGATTACTTTCGCAAAAGTAATCAGTAATCGTGATTACCTAAAATGGGTGTATTCGCCCACCACTAGTTCCTAAGGGAGACTAGTTTAAAATCCCTAAACAGTACTTCCAGGACCATCACATAGATAAGTGGGCTTAACACTAAGCCCTGGTGGACTCGACACTTACTGTAAACTCCATGCTCAGTATGCCTTGCACTCTCACTGACGTTTTATAACCCTTGTAGGCTCGTATATCTTCAAAATCATTAAGAAGGCGTCTGGGCATTAGGAGTGTCAGTGAAGTGATGTGCATGAGCCGACTTGGTTGGTTTGGACACATAGAGAGAATGGATGATCAGAGCTGGATGAGGAAATGCCGAAATGTGAACGTGGGGGGAGCTGCCCGTAGTGGTAGACCTAGAATGACGTGGGATCAGGTACTCCGGTCCGATCTCCAAAAAAAAATAAAAACATTTACAACAGAGGCAGCCATTGACAGGGCCGCCTGGAAAGCCGCCATTTAGGCCGTGAGACTGAAACCAAACGGTCTTTAAACTTGTATGTATGTATTCCATCAATCTTCTACACCAAGATTTCTCCTAGCCCTCTACAAAACATCTCAGGAAACACTATAAAAGAAATTTTCCCGGTCTACAAATACGAGATACAGCTCCTTATCTTTACATAAATACCTTTCCTACAGCTGCCTATGAAGATAGCATCAACTGTGGCTGTGTGTGTGAGGGAGTAACATGAAGGGTAGCTGTGACACAAAGCATGCAAGCAGGATGACGTAATTTTAGTTCTCCAAATTTTCAATCCCAATTATTTTTTGTTTATGTATGGGAGTCGCACTACCACACTGGTCCAAGTGCTCTAGGAAGGCCACCCTGGGGAACATAAGCTTATTTAATAATTATTTTTTTTTTCACCCCATTTTGGTCTCAAAACTTTCAGCACAATCAACCTTTCACTTTCTCTCTCGACCTCTATCTACCGGTATTCATTTTTTCCAAGGTGCGTTCTTTTCTTTCTTTTTTCTGTTTTTATTATTTTTCAATGTGTATGAAAGAGACAAAAGGCAAAGCTGCCTGTAACATGTGTCTCCCCCAAAGTTGAAAAAGTGAGATCAAATTTTTTTTTTTTTTTTTTTTTTTTAGAATTGGAAAGAAGAGTGGTGTGCTTGTTTAGTATAGTGAAATGGTTAGGAGGAGGAGGTGTTTCTGAGAGCTAGCTGGATTACTCTGTGTAGTTGAGACACAAACAGAAACAGTGCGGTATGGGTGGAACCTCCCCACACATGCGAACAGTACTCGACACAAAGAAAGAAGTGAAAGAAGTGGCAATGAAGGAAATCCTGGAGGAACAAAAGAACCAATCAGAAAGGGAAAAGAAAGATCTAGAATCAGTGGTAGTAAAAGCTATGAGGAGAAACGATAGATAGAAATAAGTGTATTATTGTATTTGGGGATATAGAGGAGCACATTATTGAGAGGAAAGCTAGGGTTAAGGAAGAAATTAACAACGTAAAAAACATTAATCAAGCATGTCGATGAAGAAGGAAACAACTGGAGAGATGATATTGAAGAAGTTAGGAGAATGGGTAAATATAGCAAGGGAAACACAAGGCCAATGAGAGTGCAGTTTAGGTCTAGGGTAACAGTGGATGCAATAATGAACGTAACATGGAGACTTAACTTGACCAGCAAGTTTAAGAAAATTACAATTAGAAAAGACATGTGTATTGAGGAACGAAACATAAGAAAGGAAATGCAAACCGAGGCAAATGAAAAGAATGGAGAAAGGACGAAAGAAGACGAAAAGAAGATTTTCTGGAGAGTGTGGGAGGGAAAAGTCAAGAAATGGTATATAAAGCGAAGGGACGAAGTAGGGAGGGAAAGGGAGATGGTGAGGGAGACGGCAGAGAAAGGGGAGGTGGAAATAGAAAGAGAAACAGTCCAAGTGGAGGCAAAGGGAGGGGAGGTGGAAACGGAGCGAGAAACAGTCCAGGTGGAGACAAGAGAAGAGGAGACAAGCTAGGAAATAAATTGGGAGGGGTACGTACAAAAAAGAAAGGAACGGGCAGGGACGAGAAAAATAGGGAAAATACTGGTAACGCTAAGTTCATGTATACAAATATTGATGGGTTAATCTCCAAAAAGATTGAGTTTGACGAATATGTAAAGAGAGAGAGGCCCGGGGTAGTATGTTTGACTGAAACTAAGCTTAACCAGGAGGTAGACACGAATATAATTAGTTTTGCGGGATACAGTACATGGAGAAGAGACAGGTTAGGAAAGCCAGGAGGAAGAGTGTTGATCATGGTAGATAATAAAATTACTGCTAAAGATTTAAAACTTGGTGATAGCATTGCTGAAGTGGTAGCAGTTGAAATTGAAGATAATGATAGGTCAAAATTAAACATTGTATCAATGTAATTACCTCCTAAGACTAAATCTTGGAGCAACGATGAATATAATTAATTAGTTTTGGAAACCTTGCGAATGTTAGAAATTATTTGTAAAAGGAAAAATAGGCTTATTCTTGCAAGGGACTTTAATTGCGGGGAGGTGGATTGGGAATGTTTGGATGCGGGTTCAAATGAAAATACTTGGGGTAGCAAATTTCTTGAACTAACAATGGGGTATCTACTAACAGAACACGTTACGGAAAATACAAGATTTAGAGGAGGTGATGAACCATCAAGTCTTTCCCGCTTCCTATGACTTAAATTGCTTCAAACTCCGTGTGTCCAGGCATTTTGGCTCGAACGCCCCTTGATTTTGGCCCTGTCACTCTTTCAACTATGGGGGAGGCACTCGCTATAGGCAGTTATGCCTTTTGCCTCCCTCAATCACATAGAAAAAAAGGAAAAAGAAAAAAGACTTGATTTAATATTCACCAAAGACCCCCAAGAAATAAAGAACCTAACATATTTGAGTCCCATGGGAAAAAGCGATCATGCGGTGATTGAATTTGAATTGACAGTGGAATTTCTGGAAGGCAGAGAGGAGGAACATAGGGAATATAGACTAAATGATAGTAAGGCAGATTATGAATCATTACGAGGATACTTTGCAAATATAGATTGGTAATTTATTGAGCAAGAACAGAATATTCAGGTAAAATACACCATGTTACTAGATATTTACAGGGAGGGGGTAGATAAATATGTACCAACATTTAAGGATAGAAAGCTGGCCAAGGAGAAAGAGTGGTTTAACCCTCTCACGTCCTTGACGCAATTTTGAGCCTATTAGGGATACATTAAATCCTTTGTTACCGTCAGGGGTATTTATAAACTTTTAGTTTATTTACTTCAACCTCTGCAGTTGTCTTTGAGTTAGCTGTGGGCAGAAAACTAATTTTGGAGAGTTAATTATAAGAGTGAGAGAAATCTCTTTCTTATTGCTAATCTGGCAACCTCTGCATCATAAGGATGTGAGAGGGTTAACATGCGATGTCACATTGCCCAGAACAAAAAGGACTCTGCATGGAATAAAGTGAGAAGGAGACACACTGAGGAAAAATGGAATGAGTATAAGAATGCTAGAAACAACTATGTAAAGACTATAAGAGAGGAGAAAAAGAACTTTGAAAAAGATATAGTAAACAAATGTAATAAAGAACCCAAACTGTTCTATAGTTATATCAACCGCAAAACAAAAATAAAGGACAAAATAACAAAGCTTAGGGTAGAGGGTCAGTTATATGAAGAGACAGTGGGTATGTGTGAAATTATGAATGATACATTAACATCCGTGTTTGTGGAGGAGGATGACTATGTAGAATCTGTGGTGGAATTGAACGAGATACAGGGACTAGAGTCGATAGAAGTCAACCAGGATGAACTAAAATCATTGTTGGAAGAATTGGACATGAGAAAATCTATGGGCCCAGATAACATTGCTGGATGGGTATTAAGAGAATGTTCTGAACAACTAGTGAGACCTATTTTTAATATTGTTCAGCACTCATTACACAAGGGGGAACTTCCCTTAGAATGGAAACAAGCAAATATAACTCCAATATATAAAAGTGGAAATAAAGAAGACCCGCTAAATTATCGACCGGTATCATTAACGAGTGTTATATGCAAGCTTTGTGAAAAGATTATTAGAAAAAGATGGGTGGGTATGTTGGAGGAGAGGGAAATAATTTCAAGCAAGCAGTTCGGGTTCAGAAAAGGTCATTCGTGTACCACAAATTTGTTGAGTTACTATGATAGGGTAATTGACATTGTACAAGGGAGGGAAGGGTGGGTAGATTGTATTTACTTAGATTTCAAGAAGGCATTTGATAAGGTACCTCATAAGAGATTGTTGTGGAAGCTCAGGACTGTGGGGCGGGTTGAGGGAGTATTATTAAAGTGGATGGAAAACTATTTAATTGGGAGGGAAATGCGAACAGTAATAAAAGGAAAGTTCTCTTCGTGGAAAAGGGTAAAAAGCGGAGTGCCTCAAGGATCGGTATTGGCCCCAATCATGTTTTTGGTTTTCATCAATGACCTTCAAATGGGAATAGGCTCATATATGTCTATGTTTGCTGATGATGCAAAATAATGAAGCATATTAAAAGTAGGAGTAGTTGTGAAGAATTACAGAGAGACCTAGATAAATTATATGAGTGGAGTCAAACTTGGAAAATCGAATTCAACACGAGTAAGTGTCATGTTCTTGAGATGGGAAAAAGTAAATATAGACCTTCTTGGGAATATAAAATAGGAGATGAAATAATTAGTAAAGCTGGGAAAGAAAAAGACCTAGGGGTAGTTGTTGTTGTTGTTGTTGTTCCCCAAGCTGCCTGGCCGAACAGTCCCAAGGCCCCGAGCAATTCCAAGGCCATAACTGAGTGCCCCCACAGAACCCTCCCCGCCGACCACAATAAAGCCTGGGTGACCGAAGCCACTCCATGGCGGGGGGCTGAGGAGGGTGCGGAAACGCCCGGGAAACCAAAGCCCCACCCAGGGCTCTGTGCCCCTCAGCAATTATGAAGAGAAAGTTGAGGGGCAAGGGAAAAATGTGACGGTTTGGCTTCCAATCTTGGTAGATTGGGAGGTCAATCCACGGAAGAGACACCGTCACTTGAGATCTAGAAAATATATAAGTTAAAGGAAAAGTCAGAGTTAGCTATGGGTATGGCAGAGATTGCTCAGCTCTCACTCTGATAGACCAGCCCATCACCACATGACTAGAACCCAATCCTCTCAGCATCAGCTAGGAAAGGCCCTAGAAAGCCGCCTTTGGCGGGGGGATAGCTCCCCTATTTCAACCCTTTTCGGGGTTGGGCACCCGCCCCCTAACCTGCCTAGGGGTAGTTATGGCAGATAGCTTGTCACCTGAACAGCATATAAATAAAATAACTGGTGAAACCTATGCAGTGTTGACTAACATGAGAATAGCTCTGAATTATTTAGATGAAGAGATTTTAGCAAAAATAATAGGGACAATAATACGACCAAGACTGGAGTATGCAGCAGTGGTGTGGTCTCCACACCTTATAAAACATAATAAAAAACTGGAAAGAGTTCAGAGAGTTGCCACTAAGATGATAGCTAGCCTTAGAGACCTGCCATATGAGGAGAGATTGGAGAGGCTAAAGCTGCCAACGCTGAGGGAGAGGAGAGAGAGAGGTGACATGATCATGATGTTTAAGTGTGTGAAGGGTTTTGAGAAGATCGATAAGGGAGATTTTTTGGTGAGGGACGAGGGAAGAACCAGGGGTCATGAATGTAAGTTGAGGAGAGTTGTATGTAAGTCTGTTGTAAGAAAGTTCAGCTTCCCGTATAGAAGCATTGATTGTTGGAAAAAGTTGGATGGGGAGGTGGTGGGAGCAAGAAATATCCAAACTTTTAAAGCAAAATTGGATAAATGTAGAGAGAGAGACAGGACAACACGAGCTTAGGCTCAAATCCTGTATACTACAATTAGGTGAGTACAAGGCGAACTGCGCCCCTATAAAGAGCAAGAAGTTGTGCGGGAGTGAAGAACCCACAGAGACGCTTGAGCACACCTAACTTCTGGGAAGCTGTTTTAGCAAGAGTGGTAATCTTATCTTTCCAAGAAAGATCAGGAGAAAAAAAAATACTGTACCAAGAATACTGAGAGAAGATGAAGGGTTGGTTTGTGTATTGTTGAAGTATAAGGGATAGACGTGAGGAAGTTCTTGAAGGGTAGAGAGAAGGAGAAATTGGGTTTGGAAGCATTGAAACTAACTCTATGGTGATGGGCTGGTCTATCAGAGTGAGAACTGAGCAATCTCTGCCATACCCATAGCTTACTCTGACTGTTCCTTTTACTTATATATTTTCTAGATCTCAAGTGACGGCGTCTCTTCCGTGGATTGACCTCCCAATCTACCAAGATTGGAAGCCAAAGCGTCACATTTTTCCTTTGCCCCTCAACTTTCTCTTCATAATTGCTGAGGGGCACAGGGCCCTGGGTGGGGCTTTGGTTTCCCGGGCGTTTCCGCTCCCTCCTCAGCTCCCCGCCATGGAGTGGCTTCGGTCACCCAGGCTTTATTGTGGTCGGCGGGGAGGGTTCTGTGGGGGCACTCGGTTATGGCCTTGGAATTGCTCAGGGTCTTGGGGCTGTTCGGCCAGGCAGCTTGGGGAACAACAACAACAACAACAACAATATTTTCTCTGATCCAATCAGAGATGGTTGATAGATCATAAAATAGGCATGCTATGGCCTCATCACATGAGTTTTGGAGTGATTGCATGCTGGGTCGTTGTGGAAAACTAGTTGAATAGTGAGAGGTAGAGTCATCAGCATATGAGTGGATAGGACTAGAGGTACAGTTGAGATCATTAATGAAAATTAAAAAGAGAACTGGAGACAGGACAGAGCCCTGAGGAACACCAGAGTTGATAGGTTGAGGAAGTGAGCAATGACCATCCACAACCGCACCTATGGAACAGCCGAAAAGGAAATTAGAGATAATGGCACAGATGGAGGGATAGAAACCAAAGGAGGGTAACTTAGAAATTAGAGATTTGTGCCAGACTCAATCGAAGGCTTTCAATTTGTGTAGAAGAATAGACAAGGTCTCACCGAAGTCCCGAAATGAGGATGACCAAGAGTTAATAAGATAAGAAAGAAGTTTACCAGTAGATTGGGCCTTAAGGAAACCATACTGGCAATCTGAAAGTAGATTATGGGAAGATAAATGCTTAAGAAATTTTGAAGTAAGAATAGTTTCAAGAACTTTAAAGATGCAAGAAAGGAGACGATAGTTGGAGGGTTGAGAGCAGTCACCCTTCTTTGGGACAGGATGAATGAGGGCAAACTTCAAGCAAGAAGGAAAGACGTAAAGGAAAGAGGAGAGGCAGAGACGTAAGAGTTTTCCTAGGCAGGGAGTCAGCACGGAAGAACAGTTTTTTAGAACAGGAGGAATATCATCAGGTTCGTATGCCTTCTTAGCATTAAGCAAAGAGAGGGCAGAAAGTACATCCTTAGAAGAAATTATGATTTAAATTAAAATGTAAAACTTGCAAACAAAGCAAAGATATTAGGCATAAGTAAGAGAGAGTGGGGAGGAGAGGGAGGAATAGCACCAGAATCATCCAAAGTGGAGTTGTTGTAGTTCCCTAGACTGTCTAGCCATCCAGATACTCTGGCCCCCGAAGGGGCCAGGGTGAGATGAGATCTGTCTCTGAGAGGGCAGCGGGGGAGGGGATCATCAGCCCATTGGCTTGCACCCCTGGGCCAATGCCCCCATCGTCCGCAGCCCACCTTGCAGTGCCAACCAATCAAGCGATCTCGCCAGCACCTAGAAGTAAAAGTAGTAAAAGAAATCAGACTGACAGAAACAAGTTGGGTAGAGTATGCCCAAAATCACTCTGGATAGGACCAGGAGTTTTTAGCAAAATTTAGAGCGAAGCGTTCAGCTTTGTCTGACGGTGGTGCCGTCAGAGTAGAAAAGAGGAGGGATTGATAAAGTAAAATTGTTGGAGAGGTTTTTGGCTAGATGCCAGAAAGCTTGGGGAGAACTATAGTTGGAAAGTTCAGAGCACTTATTATTGATGATTTTTTTTTTTGTAGAGACGAAGATCAGATTTGGCTTGATTCCGAGCAGAAACATAGAAAAGTATGAGATTCTTGAGTTTGAAGGCGACGGTACCATTATGGTGAGATTCTTGAGTTTGAAGGCGACGGTACTGTTTGAAAGCTTCCTCCATATTCCAGACAGCAGTAGAATAAGCGTGAGGATATCAAGATTTTTGTCAGTTAGTTTGAGAGAAAGAAGATGGGAGGTATGCTTCCAAGCCCGAGAGGATTACCTCAGTAATGCGTTCGGCACTCTCTGAGGGTCCCCGGTCACGGAAGCAAAAATTATTTCATAGAAAATATAAGAAGTACTGTCGAAGAATCTCCCAGTCGGCAGCGCCAAAATACGACAAGCACCACCGGCTGTGGGGGGGGAGGTCAGAAGGCTATACTGGAGAGACAGACCAGGTGACAGAGATAAGGATATGATAGGAGAAGCCCAACAGAGGGAGAAGATCTACAGTGTAAGCAGAAGGATTAGAGGTTAGAAATTACGTCAAGAATGTTGGGCCGATCTCCAAGGCCGTCCGAGATAAGGGTAGGGTGTTGAACTAAATGCTCTAGGTCATTTAGGATAGAAAAGATGTAGGCTTGTAGTGGACTAGTGGTAGTGGTAGTAGTAGTCGTTACCTAGGCTGCCTGGCCGAACAGCCCCGTGTAGGCTTTTTCACCAGGTAGGTCAGTGATATGAGAGGAGTTTTTTTCCCTATGTGCATGAAGGAGACAAAATGCAAAGCTGCTTGTAGCAAGTGTCCCCCGAAAGGTTGAAAGTGATATATGTATGCATGTATGTATGTATGTATATACTCAGGCACATACCCCATAGCCGAGGGTCGCCGACTCGAGACTATCTATCTATCTATTGCCTGACGCCGTGATCCCCGAAGGGGTGGCCACGAACGAACCGCACCCATGCACCTCTGTCCCCAGTCAGTCGACGCCCCTCCCCCCAACCAGCACCCCCTGGTGATGGGCTGGTCTATCAGAGTGAGAACTGAGCGATCTCTGCCATACCCAATTACCCATAGCTTACTCTGACTGTTCCTTTAACTTATATATTTTCTAGATCTCGAGTGATGGCGTCTCTTCCGTGGATTGACCTCCCAATCTACCAAGATTGAAAGCCAAAGCGTCACATTTTTCCCTTGCCCCTCAACTTTCTCTTCATAATTGCTGAGGGGCACAGGGCCCTGGGTGGGGCTTTGGTTTCCCGGGCGTTTCCGCACCCTCCTCAGCTCCCCGCCATGGAGTGGCTTCAGTCACCCAGGCTTTATTGTGGTCGGCAGGGAGGGTTCTGTGGGGGCGCTCGGAAATGGCCTTGGCCGTGCTCGGAGCCTTGGGGCTGTTCGGCCAGGCAGCTTGGGGAACAACAACAACAACAACCAGCACCGCCTTCGTTCATGTACTTCCTCACTCCATCCTTCCACCTCTCATTCGGTCTACCTCTCCCTCTCTGTCCCTCCACCTCGCTCTCGTACACCCTCTTAGTCATTCTCTCGCTTTCCATACATTCCATATGGCCGAACCATCTCAAGTTGTTCCTTTTCACACTTTCCAGCATATCTACCTCCACACCACACCTCCTTCTTACTTCCTCATTAGTCTGTCTATCCCTCCATGTAACTCCGCACGCACTCCTTAAGTAATTCATTTCCACTGCTCTCACTCTTGGTCTGAGTCTCTCAACCAACGTCCATGCTTCGCTTCCGTAAGTCAGTGTCGGGATTACCACACTGTCATGCAAGGACTTCTTCATATACTGACCACCCAATTTCTTGTTACTGCTTTTAGCGTTCCTACAACCCTCTTCCCCTGTTGTACCCTCTCCCGAACTTCTTCATCCATAGTCCCATCTTTACTCAACACACTGCCCGACAAAGCCCGAAAAAAAAAAAAAAATCACACACATCTAGGTTGCCCAGTAGAAGACCTAGAGACCAGGGATCACTAAGGGCACCATAAACAACGCCCCCTTAACCTAACAAGTGCGCATGGGGGTAATTGGAAACGTCCCCCTGTGCTGACGTATTTGAGGTGTTTCCGTCACTTAAATATTCATTGTGCCATTAATAGCATTAATACTTATCCATATGCGCCTATTATGGGTTGATTATAAAGGTATTAACCTGAAACAACAATAAAACGAGTGAAAACAGCGTTTGGATGGTCAAAATCGGAGATATAGCCGCGAGTTGTATAATGTATGGGTGAGGCAAGCTGCTTTCCCGCCAATTTCCCCCAAGGCCACTGAGACACAGTCGATCGATACTCTCTCTCTCTCTCTCTTGCACTCGCTTGCCATCAGTGATGACAACACCCTGCTTGCAACTCGCTAATGTTAGCACGAAAATATACCTCAGAATAAGGGAATAACAGGGAAAATAGGTGATAACTGAAGGAGAGGAGGAAAGTGGGGAAGGAGGGGAGGTAGAGGACTGAGATTTTGCATGGCCCAGGGGCCAAAAAAAAATAAAAAAATAATTTTTTTTTTTTATTTTTTTTTTCGATGTCAAAAGTTGATTTTTTTGTTCACTCACTCTTAAGAGTCTCTCCGCAGTCCGCCGGGGGAACTCTTAAGAGTCTCCCCGCAGTTCCCGGGTTAACACACACACCTAAAATCCTAGGTGTAACATATGATACTTTAACCCTTTCAGGTCCGGGGGTTGCCGTTTAGTATTCAGATATAGAATTATCTTAATCTCATAATTACCTCTCCAAAATTAGGTTTCTGCCCACAACTCACTCAAGACAACTGCAGAGGTTGATGTAAATAAACTAAAGGTTTCTAAACACCCCTGATGGACACAAAGGATTAAAGTATCCCTGTAAGGACGCAATCGTGTCCTGCAGTCCGCGAAAGGGTTAATGACACTCAAACAACATATAAAAATAAAATAAAAAACAAACTGACACCCAGACTTAACGTCCTCAGGTCACTTGCCCACACATAGTTTGGCCCCCCAAAGAAACTACCACCACAATATACAAACAATAATTACAATATATAAGATCAGTGATGGAAAACGCAAGCCCTGCCTGGGCTTCTAACCTAGCTGAAACACATCACAAGACCTTACAGACCATTCAAAACAAAGCCCTAAAAATCATCACAGGCTGCACAGCTACTACACCTACATCAAGAAACCAAAGTCCTCAAAGTCAAAGACCACCTGGACATGAGGCACACTCAATTCCTGGCTGCAGCCTCCACAAACCAACACCATCCACTACACTACATGACAGCACACCCACAGACACCAAGGAACATCAAAACAACACCCAACACACAGTATCACACACAAATACTGTCATCTCTCCCTCCCTACCCACCCCAAACCAGCTTCCAGAAGCACATCCATACTCATATCACTCGCCATTTCATCCAGTCACTCAAAGACAACACGCAGCTGCATGCACGACCTCCCGAAATCTAGCCTTCTGAGTCTTCCCTTCCTCGCGATGACAGAGTCCACCTGGCCAGACTGAGATGTGGACACCATCCAGCTCTTTTGAGCTATCAGAAGAGACTGGATGACTTTGTTGGTGATGCCTGTCCAAGATGCAACACAGCACCCCATACTATTAAACACATCGTAGAAGACTGCATTCCACACAATCCCTTACGCCAACAACATAATATACACTCCTTGAGAGCCCAGTGGGAAAGCCCGATCTCAGCCATGGCCTTCCTTAGGGACTCAGGGCTGTTCGGCCAGGCAGCCTACGGAACGATAACAACAACAACAACTATGGGCCCTCCAGCACTCCCCAGGCTCCTGACCGGTTCCGGTCTCAGCAGGCAGACATACAGATGTCGAAATACAATGCTGAAAGTAATTTACAAAAGCCAATTGACGCTCTTGATGCTCCATGTCTAATATAGTTGTGTAAAAATTGCATTAAAATTGTTATGCGACGCTATAATTTAAAGTGCTCACCAACGGAGCACACCAAAGTGCCTGCCCACCACGCATCCATGCAACTCTTCATATATACCGGCTCCCCGGGCCAGGCGCCTGACAGACTATTATCTAATCCAACTGGCGCCCGACCCCCTCTCCCAAACGACCACGTTTTCACTCATCTATTCACTAGCATTCTCCATTTATTCCTATTTATCACCACTTCTCTTGCCTGATCTATAGTAATTCCTCTATCTTCCAATGCTTGTACTACACATTCTCTCCATCTCAAAGGAGATCTTCCTACCCCTCTATGTCCATACCAATACAGCAGCCTTCTGTCCACTCTGGCCAACAAAGGTTCCTGCTGCCCCACTCTCCTACATATCTCTTCATTCCTCAATCTGTCCTACAAGTCACTCCACATACACTCCTACAAGCAGCTCATCTCCATCACATCCAGCTTTCTTCTCTCCTTTGCCTTCAGAGCCCATGTCTCAGCCCCATACACCACTGTTGGTACAATTATCCCTTGATACATTGCACTTTTAGCTTTCATTCCGAGATTTCTCACCTTCCACATACTTCCCATTGCTCGGATCATTTCTTTCCTTCACATACTCTCTGATTTACCTCCATTTCCGTCCCTGCTTATCATTCCTCCTAGATATTTATAACACTCCATTTGTTCCAGTATTTCCCCATCCAGCCGCACATCTAGATTCACCCTACGAGCACCTCTATTACTCACCATCACTTTACTTTTATTGACGTTCACCTTCAGCTTCCTCCTCCCACATACCACACCAAACTCTTTGACTACTCACTGCCGTTTCTCCTCAGAATCCGCCAGCAATGCTGTGTCATCAGCAAACAGCAACTGGTTCAAATCCCAATCTATACCATTCTTTCCTACTAAACCCAATCTTCTACCCATAGTTCTCATTTTCACCTCCCTCACCACACCATCCATCTATGCATTAAACAGCCACGGTGACATTACACAACCCTGTCGCAGACCTACATTTACCTCAAACCATTCACTTAACTCATTATTTCCTACTCTAATACACGCTCTGCTCTCTTCATAAAAACTCTTGACTGCTTTCAACAAATTTCCTCCAAATTCATAAATTCTTAGCACCTTCCACATTGCTCCTCGATCCACACGATCATACGCTTTTTCCAAATCCATAAAAACCTAAAATATCTCTTTATGCTTCTCTAAATACTTCTTGCATAGCTGTCTTACTGCACAAATCTGATCCACACACCCTCTTCCTATCCTAAAACTGCATTGCTCTTCTCCTATTGCACCTTCTGTACCCTTTATTATCCTCTCTATCAACACCCTGCCATGCAGCTTTCCAACAACTTATAATAAACTAATACCTCTATAACTTGAACACTCCTGCCAGTTTCCCTTCCCCTTGTACAATGGCACAGTACAGTATATGCACTCATCCAGTCTAGTGGTACCATTGACACAACAAAGCACACATTGAATAGTCTCACCAATCAACCTACTGTATTATCACATCTCCACTTACTGTAGGTGTCCAAACCAGGGTTCAGTCTGATAAGGGCATTTTTGGTCCCCACACCTCCTCCCCTGGGGACTCCGAGGATGGGCGTATGACTGAATGAGGACAAAAAGGGTAAATAGACACAACCTTTAACCTTGCCTTTAACTATTGGGAATTTCCCAGAATTACCAGTAATTGAAGGCCAGGTGTGGAAGTACAAATGGGCTGCTCTACCCTACCATACCTTTGTTACTCCACCATTGACTTTTCTGGTGAGCTTCTCGGTGTCCAAGCTTGGAGGTTCATATACAACTTCACCAAACTTTATTTCATCTTTGTAATATGAAAATTCATCATCATCTTCATCATCATCTTCTTCTCTCTTCTTATTTTTCCGTCTTCTTCGCTGGTCACGCTCCTGGAAAGGAAAATATATACAGTATATATAATACTTTTGATACTTAAGTATACAAAATATGATGATGCCATATGCCATTTTAGTATGGCTTTCATTAGACATTATCATTTAATTTAGGAAGTACCTGTGGGAGTCTAGAGTTAATTGAGATACAGTAGTTTAGTCAAATATGTAGTTAAACCAGTATGTATGTATTTATTACATTTCAATCAGGCCCATTCCCCACTTTTTGACACAGAGTTGGTAGCGGATTCTGAGGAGAAACTGCAGCGGGTAGTCAAATAGTTTGGTGTAGTTTGTGGGAGGAGGAAACTGAAGGTGAACGTCAATAAAAGTAAAGTAATGGTGTGTAATTAGGGGTGATCGTAGGGTGAATCTAGAGGCGAGGCTGGATGGGGAAATATGGGAAGAAGTAGAGTGTTTTAAATATCTAGGAGGAACGATAAGCAGGAATGGAGGTATGGAAATAGAGGTAAAACAGGGAGTATGTGAAGGAAGGAAAGTTTTTGGAGCAATGGGAAGTACCGGTATGTGGAAGGTGAGAAATTTTTGAATGAAAGTTAAAAGTGCAATGTATCAAGGAATTGTTGTGCCAACAGTGATGTATGGGGTTGAGACATGGGCTCTGAAGGCAAAGGAGAGACAAAAGCTGGATGTGATGGAGATGAGCTGCTTGAGGAGTATGTGTGGAGTTACTCGTAGAGACAGATTGAGGAATGAAAATACGTAGAAGAGGGGGGCAGCATGAACATTTGTTGGCCAGAGTGGACAGAAGGGTGCTGAGCTGGTATGGTCATGTTGAATGAATGAAAGATGAAAGGCTTACAAAGAGAATATGTGAGTCAGATACAAGGGGAGATAAAGGGGCAGGAAGACTCTCATTGAGATGGAGAGACTGTGTAAGACAAGCTTTGGATGATAGAGGAATGACTATAGATCAGGCAAGGGAAGTGGTAATAAACAGGAATGAATGGAGAATGCTTGTGAATAGATGAGTGAACACGTGGTCATTTGGGAGAGGGGTTCGGGCGCAAGTTGGACTAGATAATAGTCCATCAGGCGCCTGGCCCGGGGAGCCGGTGCTCCTGGAAGTGTGGTGGGCGGGCTTGTGGTTTCGACTTCGCTGCAAGTCTGCCTGCTGAGACCGGAACCTCTCCGAGTGGTCGGGGGCCGGGGGAGTGCTGGAGGAACCTTGGTGACCCTGGTCTCTGGGTCTTCTCATGGGTGACCTAGATGTGTGTGAAATTGTTTTTTGTGTGTTCATTGTTTTCTATTATGTTGTCCCTATTCAGGCTCTATCTTGAGTCGGCCACCCCCATAAAAAAATAAAAAATAAATAAATAAATAAAGTAAACCAGTACCACTTTGATTTCAAAAGATCAGTCTTGAAATGATTAGTCAAATCTAATATGCTTTGGATAATTTGTTTTCATTTTTTCAACTCTAGTTAACCCCTTGAGATTTATAAATTAACTTATATCATATGATATTAAGTCTCTTTGTTTTATCAGGCAACAATGGATGGCACACAAAGAAACAAGTTAGTATTGCTCTGCTTAACCCCACAATAATCGTGTCTACTGTACAGTAATGAGTTATATAGTAATGAGTTCCAGGCAGGGTTGCCTGGAATGCCGCCATTAGGACAAGAGACTGAAACTGCACGTATGTGTGGAGCACTCGGTCTTAAAATGTTATGTACTGTACAGTATGTGTATGTATGATTGTTTGTTTATTATTTATTTTGCCAAAAATAGTATACAATATATACATATGCAGAATATTATATATGGCTGTGCCCTTTGAGAGAAATACTCTCTTTAAAAGGCACCTCAATATCAATCTTACTCACATGCTCCGACAACAAAATTGTGAACATATATACCCAACCATGAGAAAGGGATAGTGGAGATCTATGAAAAGAATCCAAAAATGTTTTTCAAGTTTGTAAACGGCAAAAGGAAGATAAAAGCCACGATCGTTAAGATTAAAAGTGGAAACAGAATCATAGAAGAGGATACAGAGATTGCGGAAGAACTAAATAGAAATTTTGCATCAGTATTTACAAAAGAAGGAGAATTCATTGCACCAGAAACCAATGAGATAGGTACAGAGGAAATGCCGGAAGTAACATTTAACAGACCAGAGCTCATAGACAAAATGAGTAAGGTGGATCCAAACAAAGCCGCTGGACCGGACGGAGTATCAGGCTGGATTATTAAAGAAAATGCTATGGAACTGAGTATACCGTTATATGACATAATGACCAAATCATTGGACACAGGGATATTACCTACAGAATGGAAAAGAGCAAATATTATTCCTATATTTAAGGGAGGAAGCAGAGATAAACCACTGAACTATAGACCTGTATCACTATTGAGCATCCTCATGAAGATTCTGGAAGGATTAATAAGGGACAAATGGGTGAACTACCTGGAATCCAAAAGATTAATTACTGACCGACAATTTGGATTCAGAGGTGGCAGATCATGTGTAAGCAACTTGTTGAGTTTTTACTCTAGAGTAATAGACACAGTGGACAAGAGGGAAGGATGGGTAGACTGTGCCTACCTAGACTTTAAAAAGGCATTTGACAAAGTTCCACACAAGAGATTGCTGTGGAAATTAAAACATGAGGGAAAAGTAGGAGACAAACTGCTGAAATGGATGGAGAGCTACCTTAGCGGAAGACAGATGAGAACAACAGTAAGGGGGAAATCGTCAAACTGGACTCAAATTACGAGTGGGGTACCACAAGGATCTGTTCTAGCCCCAATCATGTTTCTAATATTTGTAAATGACTTACCTGAAGGACTAACAAGCTACACGAGTATGTTTGCGGACGATGCTAAGCTGCTTAAAACGATCAGAACCCAGGAGGATTGCCTTGAGCTCCAAACAGATTTGCAAAAGATCCATGAATGGAGCATCAAATGGAATATGGAGTTCAATGCAGGGAAATGTAAGACTCTAGAAATGGGTAAAAGCAAGTACAGACCTAGAAAAGATTATAAACTAGGAAACGAAGTGATTCCCAAAGCAGAAAAAGAAAAAGACTTGGAGATAGAATTTAGGGATAACATGTCTCCAGAAAGCCACGTAAATAAGATAGTGAGAGAATCACTAGCACTATTGGCAAATATCAGGATGTCTTTCAATTATCTTAATGAAAACACCATGAAACAAATAATAACGGCAATAATAAGACCCAGGATGGAATATGCATCTGTAGTGTGGTCCCCTCACTTGAAGAAACATATCCACAAAATTGAGAGGGTACAGAGAGCAGCTACGAGGATGATCCCAGGTTTGGAAAATTTGGAGTACCAAGAGAGGCTCGAGAGATTGAATCTACCTACACTGGAACAGAGAAGGAAACGAGGACAGCAAATTCAGATATATAAATGTGTTAGAGGTATTGACAAAATCTACCAAGAAAACTTCATAGAGAGGGATGGAGGTGAGAGGACAAGAGGTCACAGCTACAAACTAAAAGTGCTAAATAGTAAATCTGATCTGAAAAGTAAAAGATTTCCTACCAACTCGATTAGTGGGTGGAACAAATTGCCAGCCGAAGTAGTGTCTGCACCATCAGTGCATAGTTTCAAAGCACGGTATGACAAACATATCTTAGGAGGCGGGAATTAACGAGCATGCTCACTCCCGCAAATACAACTAGTGTAAGTACAACTAGTGTAAGTACATATATACAGTATACACACATGCACACATTTACACACATACGCAAACATATACATACACTTACATATATAATACAATAGAACCTTTTGCATGATATTATTTTCCACCTACATTAATTTGGCAATACACGCCCACATAAACCACTATAGCAGCAATACACCCCTTCACAACCAAGACAAAAAAAAAAAAAAAAAAAAAACATACATACATCCACTCAAATTCAACCTATTATACTTGTATATAAAATCAAACACATTAATTTATAGACAGAAATATAGTCCTCATTAATACTCACTAAAGAGTTTGTAGTAATATACACAATATATTTCCTACGTGCGAGTAACTCACTTCACATTAAGACCTTCCCATTCTATATTTAAAGATATCCATCCACCAATCCCATTCAAATGCACATATAGTAAAATATATAAACACAACAACAATTCTCCTAATAGAAGCACAATGTTATATCTTCGGCGATTAATATTGTTCCAAGAGATATTTTTTTATACAGTAGTACGTTTGAACCCTATCAGTGTTGGTTGTTGCCTAATTTCGAGAGGTAAATTGTTCCACAACTTTACACCTTGATAATGAACAGACATCTGGGATTGGACTGAAGTCATTTGTGGCAATTCCAAAGACAAATTATTCCTGAAACTGTACCTGGCATTCACTCGATATTTAAAGAAGTTGTTCTGGGTATATCCATTCAGTGATTTGTAAACATATAAGGTGCATGCATATGTAGAAAGTTCCTTAATCTTTAAGACATTTAGGGTTTTGAAAAGTTCATTTGTATGATAATATCTAGGTTTAAACGTTATTGTTCTCACAACTCGCTTTTGTGCAATACTAAGGGATTGGATTTTTGATATTGTTACGGTTCCCCAAACTGTATGACAATAATACAGATGTGAATATATTAGAGAGTAATAGATGTTCATAAGTGCTGATTGGTGGAAGGAATTTCTAGTTAGAAATAGAATACCACATTGTTTATTTACTTTGCTTGTTACATGATGAATATGTGATTTCCATGATAATTTTTCATTAACAATTACACCGAGGAATTTTACTTTGTCCACTTTACGTAAGTTGGATCCACCGATTGTTATTGGTTGAATCTGATTTACAGCTTTTTTATTTCTGTTTAAGTACATATAGTTTGTTTTATTTATATTAATTGTAAGTTTGTTGTTAATAATCCAATCTCTTACCTTATTTATCTCTTGATTCATTATATTCGTCAACATTTGAAGATTAAAGTGGCTGGCATATATATACCGGTACCGTAGTACTATCGTCTGCATATAACAAAAATTTCACTTCACTACTATAGTTAACCATATAATCTCTCCCTCCCTGCCCACCCCGAACCAACTTCCAGAAGCACATCCATACTCATATCTCTCGCCAATCCATCCACTCACTCACAGACAACACGCAGCTGCATGCACGACCTCCAGAAATCCATCCTTCCGAATCCTCCCTCCCTCGCGAGGACAGAGTCCACCTGGCCAGGCTGAGATGCGGACACCATCCAGCTCTCCTGAGCTATCAGAAGAGACTGGATGACTCCGTTGTCGACGCCTGCCCGGGATGTAACACAGCACCCCATACCATTAAACACATCATAGAAGACTGCATTTCACACAACCACTTACGCCAACAACACAACCTACACTCAATGAGAGCTCTGTGGGAAAGCCCGATCGTGGCCATGGCCTTCCTCAGGGACTCGGGGCTGTTCGGCCAGGCAGCTTAGGGAACAACAACAACAACCATATAATTTATATATAATAGAAAAAGGAGTGGCCCCAATATGGATCCCTGCAGTACTCCGCAATTTATTTCTTGGACACATGAATTTACACCATTGTATTTTACAAATTGTTTTCGATTTCTAAGGTATGACTGAAACCATTCATTTGATTTATCTCTTATTCCATAATAATATAATTTATGCAAAAGTATGTCATGGTCAACTGTATCAAAAACCTTTGAAAGGTCCAAAAACATAGCTATTGTATATTTCTTGTCATCAAAGGCTCTTAATACAGTACATTGTTCGTGAATGATAAAAGTGCAGATTCCGTGGACTTCCCCTTCCTAAATCCATACTGAGACTCTGTAAAATTGTGTTCTTTTATTTAATAATTTTCATTTTAGTAAGTGTTGTTTCCACATAGCGATTTTGATAATTTAATTTGACTTTATATTGTCCTTGTCCCAATTTTGGTTTGTTTAGTTTGCAAGTTTTACATTTTAATTAAAATATTGTTATTATCACAGAATGATAACACGCGGGAATACATTAACCTTTCCAGGATTTTGCTTATACACGGCAGAACTGATATAGGACGGTAATTTTGAAATTTTCTTTTATCATCTGCTTTATAAATGGGAGTAACCTGAGCAATTTTCAGCATATCAGGAAATATGCCACTAAAAAACAAAAAAAAACAAAAAAAAAGATATTGCATATATGTAATAAGACGGGTAATATTATTTCAATAGTTTCCTTAATAATTTTACTTGGAATTCCGTCGTAACCCGAAGAGTCATTCATTTGTTCAACCACCTCAATCAGTTCATCGTATGTACTGTAATAGGAGTCAAAACTAAGTTTCCTAAATTTCAATCCACCAAGTATTTTTCGTAGTCTGGGTTATTTCCTCCTCTTGTATGTTATACATAACAAGAAAGATAGCCCACACTACAATAGGAATGCATTAAACTTGGAAATGTCAAAATTTCATACTGAAATTTGTTTGATAATAAAAATAATTCATCATTCTTTGGTGTGCAACTCGTCACAATTGTGTTATAAGCTGAGCAATATTTGTTTTTATATGAAATATAAATTTTCATTGGCTTTCCAATGGACTAGTCAAAATTTGTTTATCATCAATAGTTTGTGTATATGCACTAGAATAAAGGGAACTCTACCAAGAAAAAAGTCCGAAATTATGGTGGAGGAAAAAAAATATGCCTCGCGCATCCTACTGTGTGTCGTACAAGGCAACTAATAGGGGTGATGGCAGTAGACTTGTGGACCAACAGTAAATTACTATACAATAAAGCCTTGCTATTGGCACTGTCTTGGTATGGCACTGCAGAGGCTAGTGGGGTGCGGATAGGTGCCACAGGGGACTCTACTAGTCTTACCTGGGCGCTGTTTAGCACCACGCCAGAGTGTTTACATGGTGGGGTAGTGTTGTGGCAGGATTTTGTTGTTCTATAGTCCAAGTTGCCTAATGTACAGTAGAGTCTTTTTATGGTCTTGTTATGTCTTGTTGTAGCACTGTTGAGGCTGGTGTGGTTGTTGTGGTTGTTGCTGTTCCCCAGGCTGTCTGACTGAGCAGCCCCAAGGTCCCAAGCAAGGCCAAGGCCATAACCGAGCGCCTCCACAAAACCATCCCCGCTTACCACTAATAAAGCCCAGGTAAGATAAATAAAGACAATAAAATTGTAGGGCTGATAAGGAGGACATTTGTGTCACTGGATGAAGAAATCTTTAGGAATCTATATACAGCGCTGGTTAGGCCGCACCTGGAATATGCGAACTAGGTGTGGGCTTCATATAAGGTGAAAGATATAGAAGCGGTGGTACCAACTTTGAAGAACCTGGGCTATGAGCAGAGGTTGAGGACACTGGGACTCCCGACACTGGCATATAGGAGGAAGAGAGGGGATATGATCGAGACATTTAAGATAGTGTCAGGAAAGTATGATGAGGATGTGTGTGAAGGTACCTTCTTGATGCGGGAGGGAACAAGAACGAGAGGACACTCTAAGAAAATTTACAAGGAAAGAACTAGGCTTGAAAAGACAAAGAACTATTTTTGTGATAGAGTGGTAAATGAGTGGAACGCACTGCCCCAGTATGTGGTCGATTCCGAATCAGTAAAGAAGTTTGAAAGTAATCTTGATAAAGCATGGGGAAGACAAGAGTTGAAGTTTGATTACAAAGCGAAAATACAGAATAGTAAAAAAATTGCGTCTGCTGCCGCCGCCACCAACACCGTGAACATCCGCAGTAGTGCAAGTACAGGTACTGAGATGGATACACAGGCCTAGTTTGCCTTTTTTCCAGAGGATCTACTGTAAGATACTGTAAGATACTGTGACTGAAGCCATTCCAAGGCGGGGAGCTGAGGAGGGTGCAGAAACGCACGGGAAACCAAAGTCCCACCCAAGGCCCTGTGCCCATCAGAAATTATGAAGGGAAAGTTGAGGGGCAAAGGAAAAATGTGACGCTTTGGCTCCCAATCTGCCAACTTCTAGGTTGGAAGTAGGGAGGTCAATCCACGGAAGAGATGCCATCACTTAAGATCTAGAAAATATATAAGTAAAAGGAACAGTCAGAGTAAGCTATGGGTATGGCAGAGATCGCTTAACTCTCACTCTGATAGACCAGCCCATTACCATGGCTGGTGTGATTTGCAGATACTGCAGGTGCAGGTGCTGCAGTTAGACTTAGTCGAGTCTTGCTGCGGCACAGTTAGTGCTATTATAATGTAAAACTTGCAAAATAAACAAACCAAAACTGGGACGACACAAGATAAAAGCAAAAGAACTCATCAAAATTGCTATGTGGAAATAATGCTTTTAAAAATAAAATTTTGAAATAAAAGAACACAATCCACTACTTACTGTAGGGTGTACATCACTACAAGAGCAAGTTAATCTGGTTCCCAAGCAAACTAATCGCACATATAACAACGCACTATCGTCACGTTCAAGGAATTACTGTAGTCAATTTGGGAAGTCCTGGACGTTCTGGTAAATTTGACTAAATTCTGTATGAATATAGAAACTACAATTTATATAAAAATGTTATATTAAAATCAAATTTGCAATTTGACAAGATATTAACAACATCAGCCAAAGTGATGACATGATAGGGCAGTGTTGTGACGGGACTTTATTGTATTCCAACTACGGAAAGGCAACCACGTCTGAGCCGTTACAATGTATGTAATGGAAAATTACATTATACCATTGCATGTATGTATTGTATGTAAAACGTGGCCTGTCAAAGTGGATGATATCAACAGACTGGAACGTAATGAGATGACAATGGTGAGATGGATGTGTGGTGCCAACTGCCAAACTGCAAGATAGGATACCTAGCGAGGAGTTGAGGAGACGGTTAGGTGTCGGGAGTGTCAGTGATGAGATGCGTACTATAGGTAGCGTCAACGAACTTGACAATAATCTAAAAACCTTAACTTCTTATAACTCAAAATGAATGAAAGTTGGGAAGAGTACTCCAGGTAATAGGTATGGATATTTACAACCAGTTTGCTCAAGGTCCTTTTGAGTTACAAAGAGGTCAGGGATCAAGATTATTGTCAAGTTCGTTAGCGTTGCTTGGATGGTTTGGACATGTGGAGAGGCTGGATGAACTAAGTTTTTGCTGCCACAAATGGGGATGTGGGAGCAGGGAATGAGATCTTCAGGCATAGGCTGACGGTCACAGTCATTGGTCTTGATGGGAGCATGTAAGCTAGTCTCGCACACTGGTTGGCTGTACGAGAAGTGAAAACAGAAAAGGACAGAAACACATGATAATATGCTACCAGGCCTCAGACTCTCACTCTTCCAACTAGTGCGATGAGGTTGCTATCTTTAACCTAAGATGTGCGCATGGGGGGTATGAGACACCACACGCCTGTGCGCACGTATTTGAGCTGTTCCCATCACTAACATCGTTATTTTATCATAAATAGCATTAATACTTATCCATATGCGCCTTTTTTACGTTGATTATAAGGTATTAACCTGTTACAGCAATAAAACAAGTGGAAACAGCGTTTGGATGGTCAAAATCGGCGATATAAGCCGGGAGTTACATAAGGTATGGCTGAGGCAACCTCCCTCCCCTCCACTCCTCCCCACGTCTGTAGAGAGATTGTCGATCGATAATCTCTCTCTCTCTCTCTTGCACTTGCTTGGTAACAGTGATGACAACGCCCTGCTTGCAACTCGCTAATGTTAGCACGAAAATAGACCACAGAATAAGGGAATAACAGGGAAAATAGGTGATAACTGAAGGAGGGGGGGGGGGGGGGGGGGGGAGGGGGGGAAGGAGGGGATGTGGAGGATTTATATTTGGCATGGCCCAAGGGCACAAAAAAAAAAAAAAAAAAAAAAAAAAAAAAAATCAAGTTTTTTTGGGGTGTTTTAAATGGATTTTTTTAGGCCCAGGATCTTGAGAGTCTTCCCGCAGTCGCCCGGGGAAACTCTTAAGAGTCTTCCCGCACTTGCCGGGTTAATAGGACTTTCAAATTTACTTAAAGAGAATAAAAGTGCAATCAGACACTGCCATTGTGTACATACGAGGAAAATAGTGATAACCGTCAAAATCACATTTTTGGTGTGATGGTCTGAGTGCACCTTATCACGGGGGATGCCTCAATTTTGCCTCTTTTCTTACAGTTTCTTACAGTAGATCCTCTGGAAAAAGGCAAACTAGGCCTGTGTATCCAGCTCAGTACCAGTACTTGCACTGCTGCGGTCGTTCACGGTGTTGGCGGCGGCGGTAGCAGACGCAACATTTTTACTATTCTGTATTTTTGCTTTATAATCAAACTTCAAATCTTGTCTTCCCCATGCTTTATCAAGATTACTTTCAAACTCCCTTATTGATACGGAATCGACTACATACTGGGGCAGTGCGTTCCACTCACTTACCACTCTATCACAAAATGAGTTCTTTGCCTTCTCAAGCCTATTTCTTTCTTTGTAAATTTTCATAGTGTCCTCTCGTTCTTGTTCCCTCCCGCATCAAGAAGATACCTTCACACACATCCTCATCATACTTTCCTGACACTATCTTAAAAGTCTCTATCATATCCCCTCTCTATCTCCTATATGCCAGTGTCCTCAACCTCTGCTCATAGCCCGCGTTCTTCAACGTTGGTACTAGCTTGCTAGCTCTTCTCTGCACTTTCTCCACTGCTTCTATATCCTTTACCATATATGGAGCCCACACCTGGTTCGCATATTCCAGGTGCGGCCAAACCAGCGCTGTATAGAGATTCCTGAAGATTTCTTCGTCAAGTGACACAAATGTCCTTATCAGCCCTACAATTCTATTGGCTTTGTTTATCTTTTCCGCTAAATGTTCTGAGAAATTTAACTTATTGTCTATCACTACTCCAATATCCTTTTCTGTATTCACTTCCTCCATCGCTTCATACATACTGTATCCTACCTTGTCTATCTTGCTTGTCCCAATCCGCATGTACAGTAAACTTCCGTTAATCCGAAGGGCAGCGGACCGGCCCTCGTTCGGATTAGTGGATTTTTCGGATTATCGGACTTTACCCCTATGAACCTGTGTATGACGAAAACATTGAGGCATTAGGCCACCCAAATGACACAATGGTGCACACACACATATCATATGTTCATGAAATCACTTCAAAAGTTTACCATTGTCATTGTAGCCTATTACCTACTTCAAAACATTCAGATTAATGGTCAAAGGAATCTGCTGATATAAACGTCTTCTTCTTCTTCCGTCTACTAGCGAGTTTGTCTTGCTCTTGAAGATCAGATCAGATGTGGTTCGGGAAGTAATGCCTTAACAACGGCACTTCCCTGAGAGGTTCTTGTAATTTTCATTTTGTGATTTTCTTTTTGTGACATGCTCTGTTATATTATATTGTATTGAAAGCACCCTTGTCTTGTTGTCTTGAAAGCACCCTTGGGACGCTCCGATCACTGAACTATAAATAGTAGCGTATCGGAACGTCCAAAGGTGCGTTTTCAAGCTCAAGATTAATACGTCCAAAGGTGCGTTTTCAAGCTCAAGACAGAATGCGCTTGCAGAAAATGCGGTGCAAGCCAGTAGCGCATCGGAGCGTCCCAAGGATGCGTTCAAGAGCAAAACAAACTCTCTAGCAGACGATGTGGAAGAAGAAGAAGAAGGTGTTTACGTTTATATCAGTAGCTTCCTTTGACCATTAATCTGAATTTTTTGAAGTAGGTAATAGGCTACAATGACAATGGTAAACTTTTAAAATGAATTCATGAACATATGATGTGTGTGTGCTCCATTATGTGTCATTTGAGTGGACTAATGCCTCAAAAAGGGGACTTTGGGACTTCTTGAAATTCGGACCATCGGGTGAATTCGGATTTGGCCTCAAATTGAAAAATTCGGACTATTGGGAGATTCGAATCATCGGTCGTCGGATTAACAGACTTTTACTGTACTTGCATTTTTTTGGATGAAAAGGCATTAACCAATGCTCAGACCATCCCTTCATGCCCTCCACATCTCCTTGAAGCAAACCAACATCTCTCTTACTCCTCACTCTTCTATACAGCTTAGTGTCATCCACATACAGGTATACCTCACTTCCATTAGTTATAACTTCAGATAAGTCGTTGATAAATATAACTAACAGTAGTGGTCCCAACACAGATCCCTGAGGTACCGGTACCCCACTTGTAATTTCCCTCCACCCCGAGCCTATTCCATTCACCAGTACCCTCTGTCTCCAATCTTTCAGGAAGGCTTCTATCCATTTCACACATTTCTCCCCTATATTATAGCTTCTAACTTTCTCTATTAACCTTTTATGTGGGACCTTATCGAAGGCCTTCATAAAATTGCAATATACCAAGTCTATTACATCACCATCTTCTAGAATTTGCATCCAATCATCTACCACCTTAATTAGCTGTAGTACCGTCGACCTCCCCGGCAAGAATCCGAACTGTCTCTCTCTTTGCGAAACTGTGACATGGAAAGAAAAAGTTTGCAAAGGAGGCCATTTGGTAAAGCAAGCAATCCAAAGAAGAGAGTAGAGATAATAAAACCATAAAGGATAAAATTACTATGATAATATTACACACTCTTCTGGCCTGTCTCCTCTTCTCTGTCCTGGAGCAATCTTGAGGTTCCTGTGGGCCTCGGAGTAGCTCGGCGTCAATCTTCTCACGATGATCCACCGACAGGACGCGGCCTCTTGTGTCACGTGTCACTTCCACGCGGAATTTCTCCTCAAATTTGGCTTCCTTCAACATTGTCTGCAGGGAATCAAATTTTTAGAATGACTGGCTAAAAAAGTCTGGTCTAATCCTACTGATCATGAGTCAGAGGTAATATACCTTACCTATAGTCTGTTTCATTTCAACTGACGGTAAATTGCAAAGTTCTCATCAAGATTTCTTAGTTATTTTGAATATTTTTTAATGAAATATGGTGCTAACTATATAAACTTGGTCTTACAATGATGCAGACATAATAGTTTCTTATTTTTCCATTAAGTATCGAGAAACTAGCTGTTAACCTCTGAAGTGCGCATGGGGGTAATTAGACACCTCTGCCTGTGCGCATGTATTTGAGCTGTTTCCATCACTAAAATATTCATTTTACCATAAATAGCATTAATACTTATCCATATGCGCCTATTATAGGTTGATTATAAAGGTTAAAACAAGTGAAAACAGCGTTTGGATGGTAAAAATCGGCGATACAGGGCGGGAGTTACATAATGTATGGGTGAGGCAACCTCCTTTCCCGCCAATTTCCCCCAAGGCTGGAGAGACACTTTCGATCGATACTCTCTCTCTCTCTTGCACTCGATTGCTAACAGTGATGACAATGCCCTGCTTGCAACTCGCTAATGTTAGCACGAAAATATACCTCAGAATAAGGGAATAACAGGGAAAATAGGTGATAACTGAAGGAGGGGAGGAAAGTGGGGAAGGAGGGGAGGTAGAGGAGTGATATTTTGCATGGCCCAGGGGCAAACATTTTTGTTTTATTTTTTTTTTGTTTTTGTTTTTCGATGTTTAACCTCTCCTGGCCCGGGCTGTATCTCCAAAGGACAGGGTGGGCTACCCGGGCGATCTGGCTGAAAAACGTCTAGGCCTAGGCTACCGTATTTTAGTTAATTTTAACTGCTAGAAATTTCCCACGCATCTATAAATGTAGTGCGGTTTCCAATCTGTAGACTAGCGTTGAGTAGAGCTCTCTAAGTCAACTGGTTCAGTTGTGATGACGATTTCAGTGGAAAGCATTTTCAGGCGATGTTAGCAATACGACGATCTTTTAACTACTGAAACAACGACATACAGACATACAATAACAAACGAGCCTTCTCCTTCTTGTTTTCGGAGGTGCGGTGACGCAACGATCGGCTTTATTTACATGCGTCGGACGCACGGCGTTCAGACCAAGCTGAATAGGCTTTCAAGCTTAAAAGTCCTGAAAGGACACCCGGGCACCTGACCTTATTTCGTGGTGTCATTTTAAAATGACAACCGGGCAGGAAGGGTTAAAGTTGATTTTTTTTTTCTCTGACCCTTAACCCGTGGAGCCCCGCCTAGTTTTTAATTTTTTGTTCACCAGAACCCGGCCCGTTTTCAAAAAATTGTTTTATTCCAGAAACAATAGCGAATGGGTTAGGAATGAAGGAAAAACCACGAAAAACCGCTCAAAAAGCTTAAAAAAATGGTCCTACAGAGCCCCCGAAAACGTATTTTACAAGAGTAAAAAATTTAAGGCAATTTCCCAAAAAAAAAAACAGGTTATTGCGCGCTCACGCGCACGCACGTGGACTTTGAGAGTTTTCAACCATCGGCACGGTTGCGTGGGATACGTACACAGTTCCCATACAAATCTGAGCCCTCTCGAGTGGCTACACCTGAGGTTACGGTCGGAGCAATTAGGGTGACTCGTCAGACGCGTCACTGGGGCTGTGCGTTACATACATAGGCGACGCGCCAGACGCGTCGCTGGGGCTGGACGGGTTAAGAGTCTTCCCGCAGTCCGCCGGGGGAACTCTTAAGAGTCTTCCCGCAGTTCCCGGGTTAAGGGATTAAATTTATCGTCAGTTGAAAAGCTGTAGATGTTTTTTTCCCCGGTTAAACAAAAAATGAAAAATAAATACATAAATATATATATAAAATATAACAAAAATTAAACTTTGTTTTCTTGTGTTTTGTATAGAAAACATAAATAATAGATATGCAAGTTGTTTGTGCATTTTTATGAAATTCAATATGGTAAAATCCATAAAACACATTTACTTAAATGTTACATTATATATACTGTATACAGTACTGTACATATATATTCTGATTAATACATTATTTACTATTAACATTAAAGATTAGATTGATATCCAGTATTCGATAAACAGATATTAATTGTAGGCTAGTCATGTGCTGTACATAGAACTGCCTTGATGGTGTAATGGTTAGAGCATGTAAGTTCTGTATGAGATATTCTAGGTTCGAATCCTGGGAGAATCACACGCTATCATTAATTTAATTTGTGGGTTATTGATGTTAAGAACGATGTGAAAAATAATAGCTCCAAGATTTAATGCACACAATAGCTGCGTGGCCAGTTAACCCGGGAGCTGCGGGGAGACTCTTAAGAGTTCCCCGGCGCTTTGACATCGAAAAAAACAAATTTTTTTATATTTTTTTTTTTTATTTTTTATTTTTTTTTTGGCCCCTGGGCCATGCAAAATCTCAGTCCTCTACCTCCCCTCCTTCCCCACTTTCCTCCTCTCCTTCAGTTATCACCTATTTCCCTGTTATTCCCTTATTCTGAGGTATATTTTCGTGCTAACATTAGAAATCCGATTCATCACTGATAGCAAGCGAGTGCAAGAGAGAGAGAGAGAGTATCGATCGACTGCGTCTCAGTGGCCTTGGGGGAAATTGGCGGGAAAGCAGATTGCCTCACCATACAGGGACGTTTCCAATTACCCCCATGCGCACTTCAGAGGTTAAGCAGTCAATGCTGTCAGCAACATTTTCGAGCTGATTTGGAGTCTTATTCAAATTAATGCTTTGGAGTTATGATTTTCGATTAGAATAGGCAAATGAATGCCTATCAAGTAAATCAACATAAATATTAGGGAATCTATGAAGGGAAATATACAGTATATCAGGAAAAAATATAATTTTTTCTATTCCGTCTATCATAATTTTTATGCAGGTCTAGTTTACATACCAGTACTGTACATAATTTCAAAGAGAATTACAATCTTATTAACTCTACTTATACGGTATATGCTGTTATTTAACAATCTTTGTAGTCTTATGTTAACCCTCCAGCCCCGGCTACGCATTACATAAATATTCCCCGAAACCCGGGTGTTTTGGCCGAAAAACGTCTAGGTATATTTGTTATTCTGACTGCTTCCCGCATTCCCACGCATCCCCAAGCGTAGCTGTGTTATTTACCTGTAGAATGGCGTTAAGTAGAGCTCTCTTAAGTCAACTGGTTGAGTTGTGATGATGATTTCATTGGAGATAACTTTATGGCAAAAACAGCCACTTTACACTACTTTTCGATACTTAACAACAACATACAGGCACACACGAACAACCGACGCTCTCCTTCTTGTGGCCGGAGATGCGGGGCGTCGGTCCAGCCGGCTGTTGTTTACATGCGTCGGACCGACGCCTCGCACACCAAGCTCACAGGCTTTGACCTCATGGGTGTTTAAGAGCCCTTCCGGGCAGCTCGTGTATGCTTTTTTATGGGCGTTCAAGAGCCCTTCCGGGAACAGAGGGTTAAATGAATAAGATTTTGTATATTATCACTACAGTATATTAAAGTGGTAATTGTTGTAGTTGTTGTTCCCCAGGCTGTATGACCGAACAACCCCAAGGTCTCGAGCAAGGCCAGGCCATAACCGAGCGCTCCCACATTAACCCATTGACTGCTACGATTCCTCGGAAGCTACAGTATTTAACCATGTGTAAAAATAAACTTCAAAAACCATGCCAGTGCCGGGAAATGTCTGAAATTTGGGTGACACATAGAAAGTAGTTGCATCTTTCCATATCAAATCCTCCACTCCTTCCCCTTTATACCCCACCTCCCCTCCCTTCCTCAACTTGGCCATATATTTTGAACATGTTCTAGCAGTTCATGGGTTAAAGTGGTACAATAGTTAAGGGGAGATCCTTCACTTTTTGTCAATTTTTTTATTTAGTTATTATTTTTCTAGTTTCCTCGCTAGACCTCCATCAAGCTTAAAATGAAGCTCCCTAGATCCCCTTTCAAGATAAATTTGTACATTTTTCGGTAGAAAATTTTCCTGGCCAAAGGCCAATTCCTCTTAAATTACAGGCTCGCTATCGCTCACCAGGAAAAAATCGAGGCCTAATTGACAGGAAAGGTCTTAAAATTGACAGAAATGGGGCGAAAGTTCATAAAATCGCCAAACTAATGGGTCTAAAGATGAGGGAGAAGGTGGTCTAGAAAAGTGACTCGTCTCCCCTTAAGCCTGTAATATTACAATGAACCTGGTACCGTACTAAGACAACAATTGCAGGGATGCTACATCTCTACACTTTACTACAACTGTATGATCTAAAAAATACTGTATACAGGTATATAAAAAACATTTATGTAAGCTATTAGAAACATCAAGATAATATCTTGTATAGAAAGTGATTAAAAACGAAAATGTACGAGAAGTCATATAAGTACAGGAAAAATACTACGCTACTGTAATTATTTTCCCACCCAACATAAAAACAAAACAATATCAAATATTTACATCACTAACCTTATCCGATCTTATGACTAACCCAGATGTTACCTACCATTAGTCAGAGGTAATATACTTTACTTGATCTGATAACTAACCTAGAAAGTAAAGAAGCATGAAAGTAAAGAAGTCATTGCATGATAGTGCGTTAATCCCGACATTGACATACAGGAGCGAAGCATGGACGTTGTTGGAGAGACAAATGGTACATACAAAGTGAGGGGGATGGAGATTACACAGTTACTTAAGAAATGCTGTGGAGTCACATGGAGAGATAGAAGAATGAGAAAGTTGTTGTTGTTGTTGTTGTTGTTCCCTAAGCTGCCTGGCCGAACAGCCCCGAGTCCCTGAGGAAGGCCATGGCCACGATCGGGCTTTCCCACAGAGCTCTCATTGAGTGTAGGTTGTGTTGTTGGCGTAAGTGGTTGTGTGAAATGCAGTCTTCTATGATGTGTTTAATGGTATGGGGTGCTGTGTTACATCCCGGGCAGGCGTCGACAACGGAGTCATCCAGTCTCTTCTGATAGCTCAGGAGAGCTCGATGGTGTCCGCATCTCAGCCTGGCCAGGTGGACTCTGTCCTCGCGAGGGAGGGAGGATTCGGAAGGATGGATTTCGGGAGGTCGTGCATGCAGCTGCGTGTTGTCTGTGAGTGAGTGGATGGATTGGCGAGAGATATGAGTATGGATGTACTTCTGGAAGTTGGTTCGGGGTGGGCAGGGAGGGAGAGAGGACAATAATTGTGTGTGATACCGTGTGCTGGGTGTTGTTTTGATATTTCTTGGTGTCTGTGGGTGTGTTGCCATGTAGTTTAGTGGGTGGTCTTGGTTCGTGGAGGCTGCTGCCAGGAATTGAGAGTCTCTCATGTCCAGATGGTCTTTGACTTTGAGAATTTTTGTTTCTTGATGTAGATGATCTGTGGGTGTAGTAGCTGTGCAGCCTGTAATGATCTTCAGGGCTTTGTTTTGAATAGTCTGTAAGGTCTTATGATGTGTTTCAGCTAGGTTAGAAGCCCAGGCTAGGCTTGCGTATTCCATTACTGATCTTATGTATTGTTTATATACTGTGGTGGTAGTTTCTTTGTTGTGTCCAAATTTTGTGTGAGCAAGTGACCTGAGGGCGTTAAGTCTGGGTGTCAGTTTCTTTTTAATGTTTGTGGTGTGCTGTTTGAATGTCATATGAGTATCATATGTTACTCCTAGGATTTTGGGTGTGTGTGTATGTGTTAGGGGTGTGTTGTTTATGGTGAGTTGAGGGATGTATTCGTGTTCACCTGTCCAGCTTGTGAGCAGGGTTGCGGTGGATTTGGCTGGGGCTAGATTAAGTCTGTTTGTAGTGCACCAGCCATGTAGTGTGTTGAGATAGGGTTGAAGGAGATCTGTTGCTCTTCTTGGGTCATGGTGTGTGCATGTGAGTGTTATGTCATCTGCATAGGAGGCTAAGTTTATTTGGGAGTATTGGGTGTAGTTATATCGTGCATGTACAGATTGAAGAGTGCGGGCGATAGGACGGATCCTTGTGGGACTCCGTTTGGAAAGTTTCTGATTTTAGATGACTGACCGGCAAAAGATAAGTGTGCACATCTGCCTGCTAGGAAGTTGGCCAGCCACCTTTTTGTGTTGTTGTGCATGTTTGTGTTGTAGATTTTGTTTGTTAGGTTGTGGCGTGGGATGGCATCGAAGGCTTTACTAATGTCGAGTGTGGCTAATAGTGATCTGTGTGGTGGTCTAGCTGAGTTGATGCCGTCAAAAGCTCTTTGTGTAAGGTCTGTGAGAAGAGTGTTTGTGGAGTGCAGTGGCCTAAAGCCATGTTGTGTTGGAGCTAGGGGTAGGTCGGGTGTAATTAGTTGTAGTTGTTGTTGTTGTTGTTGTTGTTCCCCAAGCTGCCTGGCCGAACAGCCCCAAGGCCCCGAGCAATTCCCAGGCCATAACCGAGCGCCCCCACAGAACCCTCCCTGCCGACCACAATAAAGCCTGGGTGACCGAAGCCACTCCATGGCGGGGAGCTGAGGAGGGTGCGGAAACGCCCGGGAAACCAAAGCCCCACCCAGGGCCCTGTGCCCCTCAGCAATTATGAAGAGAAAGTTGAGGGGCAAGGGAAAAATGTGATGCTTTGGCTTCCAATCTTGGTAGATTGGGAGGTCAATCCACGGAAAAGACGCCGTCACTTGAGATCTAGAAAATATATAAGTTAAAGGAACAGTCAGAGTAAGCTATGGGTATGGCAGAGATCACTCAGTTCTCACTCTGATAGACCAGCCCATCACCACATGACTAGAACCCAATCCTCTCAGCATCAGCTAGGAAAGGCTCTAGAAAGCCGCCTTTGGCGGGGGGATAGCTCCCCTATTTCAACCCCTTTCGGGGTCGGGCACCCGCCGGTGTAATTAGTTGTAATACTAGGCGTTCCATGACTTTGGAGGGGGAGCAAAGGAGTGTGATGGGGCGGTGCGAGGAGGGTAGCGTGGGGTCTTTGTTGGGTTTGGGGAATGTGATGATGATACCATGCTTCCAAATGTCTGGTATTGTGTTGTGTGAATAGCTGTAGTTTGATATGTTAGTGAGTGTTTGTATGCCTTGTGGTCCCAGGTGTCTGAGGTGTATGTTGCTTATGTTGTCTAGGCCACAGGCGGGTGAGTGCTTGAGATTGTTGATGATATGCTTTGTCTGGTGATTGGTGAAGGGTGTATAGTCAGGGTCTGTGGGGAATTGTCTCTTACGTCGGATGACACGTCGGTCGTCTTTGTGAGGTTTTAGGTGGCTGACATGTGAGAAGTGATTGATGAGAGTGTTTGCTTGTTGTTTACATGAAGGAGTAGAGTCTGTTGTTGTGATTGCAGCATGTGATTGTGTTGAGTTTCTGTTGGAAAGTGTGATGCTGTTTAGTGTTTTGTAGAGTTTTTTTGGGGTTTGTTTTGTGATCAAGTGTTTGTAGGAAGTTATTCCAATTTAGTTTTTGTTGTTCTTGTATTTTGTTGTTAGTTTGGGTGTTGAGTGCTTGAATTTGTTGTGTGATGTCTTGTGTGTGGGGTGCTGGGGAGTGTTTCATTGTGTCGCGTTGTCTGATGAGGTTTTGAATTTCTGGTGTGAAGTTGGGGTTGTGTCTTTTTCTGTTACCTCTTGGAATGTGTTTCTTGTCAGCATTTTGGATAGTTTTATTGAGTATGTGTACAGCATTGTTGATGTTAGTGATGGGTGTACTGTTTAGAGTTGTGAAGTGTTGTTCTGTCTCATTTGTAAATGCTTCCCAGTTAGCTCTTTTATAATTGGTGTATGTGTGTTTGTGGCTAGCTGGGGTGAGTCTGGTTTTGGTGGTGATAATGATCGGGAGGTGGTCAGAGCCTAAGGTTCTGACCACCCTCCAGGATGTTGTGGGGGCGAGTTCTGGGGAGCAAAAGGTGATGTCTGGAGATGATGGGTTATAGAGGGCTTGGTGAGGAATATGGGTATGTTGATGGATGTCGTTAAGGATGATGAGGTTATCTGTTTGGTTTTGTAGTACCAGCCCTCTGTCTGTGTCGGGGTTGTCGACAAACCAGGCCGACGTCTTGGCGTTGAAGTCACCACCCACGATGATGTGTGGGGTGTTTGTGATGTGTTGTAAGTGTGGTCTGTATTCATTTGGTACTGTAGGGGATGTTTGGGGAGGGATGTATGTGTTTATGATGGTTATGTTGGATTTGTTGCCAGTGCGTATTTTAATTGATTGAGAATGAGAAAGTATGTGAGTGATGTGGTGTGGATGTGCTGTAGTGTGAAGAGGAATACCTTGTGGTGGTTTGATCATGTGGAGAATATGGCGAGTGAGGCAATAACTATAAGAGTGTATGAGAATCAGGGAGAGACAGGCAGAGAGGGAAAGGCAGAACAAAAGTGAGGTGGAACGATGGAGTTGAGAGATAAACAAGTGAAAATGGTGTTGGGTCTGAGGACGGGCACTGGCTTATGGAGTAGCATGGAGGCGATTCATTCATAGCCACCCCCTTGGGGATTAGGGCGTCTGGAAATAGAAAAATAGATAGAGAGTCTGTAGAAGACCCAGCTTGGGTATATTTTTGAACAGATTACAGTACATCCAGCCTTATGAGAGTTTCTGCCCAGTAGGCTGTTGACAAATAGTTTTTATTATTATGAACAGATTACAAGAGAGGATACTGTTTCAAGATTGTAGAACAATAATTAAAGTCAAATCATGCCAAGCATTCCTTTTCAACCAAGTTGTAACCGTTTAGGAAAAGCTGCCACAAGACATTATTAATTACAAAACTGTAAAATCTTTCAAAATTAGCTTAGATCATTTTATGAAATTGAGGTCTCGCCTAGTTACTGTACTTTCATAGCTGAACTATCTATCTATATACTGTACTGTATATACTCAGGCACATACCCCATAGCTGGGGGTGGCCGACTCAAGACAGAGCCTGAACAGGGAAAAAAAAAAAAAAAAAAAAAAAAATTGACACACATCTAGGTCGCCCAGGAGAAGACCCAGAGACCCCGGCCCATTTGGGTTCTTCCAGCAAAAGATTCCCAGATCCCAGACCTCCCAGAGAGGTTCCGGTCTCAGCAAGCAGACATGCAGCGAAGCTCCACCACACATTCAGGCAAGACCCTTCATATCTACCAGCTCCCCGAGCCAGGCGCCTAACGGACTATTATCTAATCCAACTGGCGCCCGACCACCTCTCCCAAACAACCGCATTATCAATTATCTTTCACAAGCATTCTTCATTCATTCCCATTTATTACCACTTCTGTTGATCTATAGTCATTTCTCTATCTTTCAACGCTTGTACTACACAATCTCTCCATCTCAATGGAAGTCTTCCTACCCCTCTACCTCCCCTTGTATCTGACTCATATATTCCCTTTGCAAGCCTTTCATCTTCCATTCGTTCAACATGTCCATACAAGCACAGCAATCTTCATCCACTCTGACCGTCAAAGGTTCCTGCTGCCCCACTCTCCTACGTATCTTTTCATTCCTCTCTACGAGTCACTCCTCAAGCAGCTCATCTCCATCACATCCAGCTTTCTTCTCTCCTTTGACTTCAGAGCCCATGTCTCAGCCCCATACATCACTGTTGGTACAACTATCCCTTGATACATTTCACTTTTAGCTTGCATTCCAAGATTTCTCATCTTCCACATACAGTGCTTCCCATTGCTCCGAAAATTTACTTCCTTCACATACTCTCTGTTCTACCTCAATTTCCATACCTGTGTCCCTGCTCATCACTCATCCTAGATATTTAAAACACACCACTTGTTCCAGTTTTCCCCATCCAGCCGCATATCTAGATTAAACCTATGAGCACCTCTATTACACACTATCACTTTACTTTAACCCTCACAGCCCGGTTTCGCCTTCAATAGGATATCCGCGAAACCCGGGTGATCTGGCCGAAAAACGTCTTTAATAGGCTACCCGTATCTTTGTTATTTTAACTGCTAGAGAATTCACTCACATCTCTAAACGTAGATGAGTTTCTTATATGTAGACTGGCGTTGAGTAGAGCTGTCTAAGTCAACTGGTTCAGTTGTGATGACGGTTTCTGTGAAGAAAGTTTCGAGGCGATGTTAGCGATATCGGACATTTGCAGACACTAATCTCGTCAATGCATACAACAACAACTTTGATCCGACGTCTCCTTCTTGGTTTCGGAGGTGCGGTCACGCAAATACAAGCTTTGTTTACATGCGTCGGACGCACGGCTTTCAAAACACGCTTAATAGGCTTTCAAGCTTACGGTGCTCAAGAGCCCATCCGTGTTTCGGGCCCTAGTTTGTTATGGGCTCCTCAGAGCCCTTCCGGGTACCATGGGTTAATTGACGTTCACCCTCAGCTTCCTCCTCCCACATACCACACCCAACTCTTTGACTACTCGCTGCAGTGTCTCCTCAGAATCTGCCACCAAAAATCAAGTGAGGTAAATTCAATTATACAAATAAATATGCAGCCTCTCCTTTTACTTAACAATCACCAGCCTCGTCAGAACCAGTCAGTTTGTTGCAATTTGTATTCCGCACGAATTAGATGCGGCTGGAGAAAGTTCAGAGAACTATTGCCACTACTCACTATGAGAAAACTTCCTCTCCACTTGAAGGGAAAGGTATATGCTTCATGTGTTAGAACGGCAATGACATGTGCTTCTTAAACGTGGCCTGTCAAAGTGGATGATATCAACAGAATGCAATGTAACAAGATGAGAATGGTCAGATGGGTGTGTGGGGTCAAAGTGCAAGATATGATATCTAATGAATAGTTGAGGAGACGATTAGGCATCAAGAGTATCAGTGATGAGATGCGTACTAGTAGGTTCGGGCATGTGGAGAGGATGGATGAACTAAGTTGGGTGAAAAGATGCAAATCCGTGAACGTGGGGGGAGCTGCACCAAGGGGCAGACCAAGAAAGATGTCTTGAATCATATAACCTTACAAGTGAGGTAGGGATGGAGTGAATACACGCACCAAGGGGCAGACCAAGAAAGATGTCTTGAATCATATAACCTTACAAGTGAGGTAGGGATGGAGTGAATACACGCACCAAGGGGCAGACCAAGAAAGATGTCTTGAATCATAAAACCTTACAAGTGAGGCAGGGATGGAGTTAATACAAGAGTTCAGTATTCAAATACCAATACGAATAATTTAAATTTCTACGGATACAAATGCAAATACGAATACAAGGAAATATTGTCTCGTCGAATACAAATACTTTATGAATGTATTCATGAATACTTTTCGTAAAATTAATTAACTTTTTTACTATACCAAGTGTGGTACCGTAGCTTATGCAATGGTTAACTATTTTTTTGACTGATAATAGACACTACTGTACCTGTATTCATTACTGGGATATCAGCCTGTGTAGTAACTAGATACCGGTATATAGTATGGTATAAAATTTGTGAATCTGATGAAATACAAACGATGACAGCTCTCTCTCGCTCTCTGTATTCGCCAGATTATTCTACGAATACAATAATTTGTCCAAATATTCGAATACGAATGCAAATACTTTTACTTTTATTTGTTTGAATTTGAATACGAATACCCTGAATTACTGTATTCGAGTGCATTCGAATATGACAAGAGTTTCGGGACTTAAAGGTGGGGGTGGTTGAGGTAAACATGGAAAAATAATCGCTAACCTGCATATAATTATCTTGTAAAATGCAATGTCTATCTATCTATCTATATGCTCAGGCCCAATCCCCACTTTAACTATTTTTTATTTTTATTTTGCAATGTCACTGAAATAATTATTAACAATGGTATAAAGGATTTTGTGGATCGTCTATACCAGGCCTGTGATGTCACACCAGTATCCTCATCCTGGACTGGATGGTGGACTTACACTCCTGTGACATCACAGGCCCGATATAGACGATCCACAAAATCCTTTATACCATTGTTAATAATTATTTCAGTGCCATTGCATTTTGCAAGATAATTATGTACAGCTTGGCGATTATCATTCCATGTTTATCTCAACCCATGCACCCCCACCTTTAATAAGGACACTGTAGGGACTGTGCAGCTATGTATTATGGAAAGTACTACAGGTGACCAAGACATACTTATGCAAAACATGGAAGAGCCTCTCAACCAATACCAATACAGAATATCAACAAGAATAACAAATAATAAATGTTTTCACCTGGGTCATTTCATTGACTCTCCTCATGAACTTTTTATCAGTCTCACGTGGAAGTTGTTTCATGACAGGAATCATCTTGGTGGGTCGAGTCATACCGTACTCCTTACGCTCTCGCTCCACAAATCTGAAACAATTTTTTTAATACAGTACTGTACGGTATACAGTATGTGTAATCAACATTTAACTTAATATTTTTAGATAATTCCTAAGGTAAATCAAATATACTATTATAATACTGACAATTGAAATGTCATTGAACAGTATATATATTTAACAGAAAGCATTCTTCTGACTGAGGATAAACCTGTAAGAGAAAAAGAGGAGTTCTGGGTGAATGTTGAGGCGTGCCTGGATTAGTTTGGTGAGAGCGAAAGAATATTTCTGATTGGGGATATGAATGGGAAGGTGGGTGATAGTAAAGTTGATGGAGTGGTGGGAGAGTGGGGTATACCAACAGAGGTAAATGGGATTGGCAGTGCACTTGTGGACGTATGACCCAGGGAATTATAGACCAGTCAGTTTGACAAACTGTGTTGTGTGTAAACTAATGGAAACGGTAATTAGAGAAGGAATAATGGAGCAAATGAAGTCAAACCAAATTTTCAGTGGGAGACAGTTCGGATTCTTGCCGGGAGGTCGACGGTACTACAGCTAATTAAGGTGGTAGATGATTGGATGCAAATTCTAGAAGATGGTGATGTAATAGACGTGGTATAGTGCGATTATATGAAGGCCTTCGATAAGGTCCCACATAAAAGGTTAATAGAGAAAGTTAGAAGCTATAATATAGGGGAGAAATGTGTGAAATGGATAGAAGCCTTCCTGAAAGATCGGAGACAGAGGGTACTGGTGAATGGAATAGGCTCGGGGTGGAGGGAAATTACAAGTGGGGTACCTCAGGAATCTGTGTTGGGACCACTGCTGTTCGTTATATTTATCAACGACTTACCTGAAGTTATAACTAATGGAAGTGAGGTATACCTGTATGCGGATGACACTAAGCTGTATAGAAGAGTGAGGAAGGAAGATGTGGGTTTGCTTCAAGGAGATGTGGAGGGCATGAAGGGATGGTCTGAGCATTGGTTAATGCCTTTTCATCCAAAAAAATGTAAGTACATGCGGATTGGGACAAGCAAGATAAACAAGGTAGGATACAGTATGTATGAAGCGATGGAGGAAGTGAATGCAGAAAAGGATATAGGAGTAGTGATAGACAATAAGTTAAATTTTTCAGAACATTTAGTGGAAAAGATAAACAAAGCCAATAGAATTGTAGGGCTGATAAGGAGGACATTTGTGTCACTTGACGAAGAAATCTTCAGGAATCTCTATACAGCGCTGGTTTGGCCGCACCTGGAATATGCGAACCAGGTGTGGGCTCCATATATGGTAAAGGATATAGAAGCAGTGGAGAAAGTGCAGAGGAGAGCTAGCAAGCTGGTACCAACGTTGAAGAACGCGGGCTATGAGCAGAGGTTGAGGACACTGGGGCTTCCGACACCGGCATATAGGAGAAAGAGAGGGGATATGATAAGACTTTTAAGATAGTGTCAGGAAAGTACGATGAGGATGTGTTTGAAGGTATCTTCTTGATGCGGGAGGGAACAAGAACGAGAGGACACTCTAAGAAAATTTACAAAGAAAGAAATAGGCTTGAGAAGGCAAAGAACTCATTTTGTGATAGAGTGGTAAATGAGTGGAACGCACTGCCCCAGTATGTAGTCGATTCCGAATCAATAAGGGAGTTTGAAAGTAATCTTGATAAAGCATGGGGAAGACAAGATTTGAAGTTTGATTATAAAACAAAAATACAGAATAGTAAAAATGTTGCGTCTGCTACCGCCGCCGCCAACACCGTGAACGACCGCAGCAGTGCAAGTACTGGTACTGAGCTGGATACACAGGCCTAGTTTGCCTTTTTCCAGAGGATCGACTGTAAGAAACTGTAAGTATGTGTGAGGAGGAGGCTGTGGATAGCCAACACCTTCTTCCAACACAAAATCATACACAGGTACACATGGAAAGTGGAGTGGAAGAGACAGTGGAACGGAAGGCAACTGATTGATTATATATGTGTGGATGAACAAATGAAGAATTCTGAGCTAGATGCTAGGGTATATAGGGGTATTGGGGAGGGGGGGGGGGTTGTCTGAACATTATTTAGTAGTAGCTAAAATTAGGATACAGCAGTGGGTGAAGAGAGTGAGAGGGAGGTTGAGTGGTGAAGAGGTTGGAGAGGTTACAGGAGGAGATCAGGGAAGAGTTCAAGAGAGCAATAGAAAGACAACTAGGTAGGTTTGACTTGGAGGGGATGGAAGAAGTGAGCAAAGTGTTTAAGGAAGAGATGCGTGCAGCATGTGAGGAGATATGTGGAGTTAGGAGAAGAGGGAGGGGAGTAAAGGGTACAGCAAGGTGGACTAAAGAGGTAAAGCTAGCTGTTGAAGATAAGAAGAAAGCATATAGAGTGTGGTTGGGTAGTACAGGGAATAAAAATTTGGAGAGACAGGAAAGAGAGAGGTACTTGGAGAAAAAGAGAGTGGTGAAGAAAGTAGTGAGAGTAAAGAGAAGAGTAGATGAGGAACTTGAAGGAATCTAAGTGTATAATGGAGGAAGTGTAAGAAACTGTTCTGGAAAGAGGTCAAGAAAGTTAGGGAAGGTAGCAAGGGAAGTAGTAAGGGTGTGAAAGATCAGAATGGGCGATTGTTAGGCGAGAAGCAAGAGAGCGTCGAGAGATGGACGGAGTACTTCAAAGAATTGTTGAACTTAAGGAATGAAATGCCAGCAAACATAGTTGGATGGGGTATGGGAGGGAGAAGAAGAGAAGTAGTGGAGGAGGAGGTAGGGATCAGGTTAGAAGTGTGTGAAGCCATGAAAAGAGTGAAGATGGGGAAAGCATCAGGAATAGATGGAGTGTGTGGGGAAATAGCGAGGTATGGTGGTGAGATAGTGATCGAATGGGTATGGAAAATGTGTAAACTAGCATGGGAGAAGGGAAGTGCGCCTGATGACTGGAAGACAGGCATAATAGTCCCCCTATATAAGAGTAAAGGGGAAAGAGGAGTGTGTGGTAATCACAGGGGGATATGTCTTCTAAGCATAGTAGGGAAGATGTACAGTAGGGTAGTGATTGAGAGAGTGAGAGCGAGAACGGAGAAATGGGTAGGTGACGAGCAGGGCGGGTTTAGGAAGGGAAGAGGATGTGTAGACCAGATTTTTGCCCTGAAAAGTGTTGTGGAGAAATATCTAGAGAAGGGACATAAGTTGTATGCTGCCTTTATGAACTTGGAGAAGGCCTATGACATAGTTGATAGAGAATGTCTGTGGAGAGTACTGAGAATATGCGGAGTAGATGGCAAGTTGCTGAAAGCAAAGAAAGAGCATGTATGAGGGTGCAAAGGCGTCAGTAAGTGTGGAGAATGAACAGAGCGAGTTCTTTGATCTGAATGTTGGGTTAAAGCAAGGGTGTGTGATGTCCCGTGGTTGTTCAATATATATATGGATGGAGTCATAAAAGAAATGCAAGAAAGAGGAGTGGATGTTGGTGAACCTCTGATAAGGGAAGGAAATGAGTGGAAGTTGCCTGTACTGCTGCTTGCTGACACTACAGTTCTGGTGAGCGATAGTGAATGGGAGTTGCAGGGTCTGGTAAATATGTTTGGAACAGAGTGTGACAAATGGAAACTGAAGGTAAATACGGGGAAGATCAAGGTCATAGTCTTTGAAAGGGGTGCAGCCACAGAGTGTGAGGTGAGGTTAAACGGTCAGGCTATGGAGATTGTCAGCTTATTTAAGTATCTGGGCAGTGTGTTGAGTAGAAATGGGAGTATGGATGAAGAAGTGCAGGAGAGGGTGCAACAGGGGAAGAGGGTTGTAGGAATGCTGAAAGCAGTAACAAGAAATAGGGTGGTCAGCATGAAAGTAAAGAAGTCTTTGCATGACAGTGAGGTAATCCGGACATTGACTTACGGGAGCAAAGCATGGACGTTGTTGGAGAGACACAAACCAAGAGTGTGAGGGGTGGAAATGAGTTACTGAGTTACTTAAGAAGTGCGTGCAGAGTTACACGGAGGGATAGACAGGCGTATGAGGAAGTACGAGAGTGGTGTGGTGTGGATGAAGATGTGCTGGAAAGTGTGAAAAGGAACACCTTGAGATGGTTCGGCCATGTGGAACTTATGGGAAGCGAGAGAATGACTAAGAGAGTGTACGAGAGCGAGGTGGAAGGGCGGAGAGGGAGAGGTAAACCGAGAGAGAGGTGGAAGGATGGCGTTAAAAAATATATGAGTGAAAGCAGTGCTGGATGGGAGGAGGGGCATCGACTGACTGGGGACAGTAACTCATTTCCACCTCTCTCAGCACACTGCCCAGATATTTAAATGAGCTGACATTCTCCATAGCATAGCCGACTGTTCAACCTCACCTCACACTCTGTGGCTTCACTCCTTTCGAAGACCATAACCTTGCTCTTCCCCGCATTTACCTTCAGATTCAGTTTTTCGCACACTGTTCCAAACATATTTACCAGACCCTGCAACTTCCATTCACTATCGCTCATCAGAACTCTTATCATCAGCAAACAGCAGTACAGGTAGCTTCCACTCGTTTCCCTCCCTTATCAGCGATACACCAACATCCACTGCTCTTCCTTGTATTTCTTTCATGACTCCATCCATGTATTATAGCCTAATGTAAAACTTGCAAAATAAACAGTAGTAAACAAGCACGGGGTCATCACACACCCCTGTTTCAACCCAACGTTCAGATCAAAGGACTCGCTCTGCTCATTCTACACACGTACTGATGCCTTTGCACCCTCATGCTCTTCACTGCTTTCAGCAACTTGCCATCTACTCCGTATATTTTCAGTACTTTCCACATACCGGTACCTTCTCTATCCACTCTATCATAGGCCTTCTCCAAGTCCATAAAGGCAACATACAGCTTTTGTTGCGTCTCCAGATATTTTTCCATAACACATTTCAGTGTAAATATCTGATATACACATCCTCTTCCCTTCCTAAACCCACCCAGCTCGTCACCTATCCATTTCTCCGTTCTCGCTCTCACTCTCTCAATCACTACCTTACTGTACACCTTCCCTACTACGCTTTGAAGACATGTTCCCCGGTAGTTACCACACTCCTCTTTCCCCTTTACCCTTATATAGGGGGACTATTATGCCTGTCTTCCAGTCATCATGTGCACTCCCCTTCTCCCATGCTAGTTTACATATTTTCCATACCCATTCGATCACTATCTCACCACCATACCTCAGCATTTCCTCACACACTCCCAGTGGCATAACCAGGGTTTTCTCAGCAGGGGGGCACCTGGCGGGGCACCACTATCATGGGAGGGGCACCTGATACTCAGGGCTAGGTAGAGACTTCATTGGGCCCTGGTGCTGTGGGCCCCTATACATTGATAGACGAGTGAAGTGAGCCAATCCAGCTGGGGTGTTCGGGGTGGCGCTGTGAGCCCCCCCCCCCCCCCCAATTTTGTTTTTTGAATTTCATTACTTAATAGACTCAATTTGAAGCCATATTTTTTTTATAAATAACACATTATCAAACTAATGATTCTAAGGAACTCCTCTTTGATTTTATCTTTAACTTTGTCTATATGGTTAATCATTATAGCCTATATTGTATTAAACTCAACTAGGGTAGAGATACCAAAGGAGACGAATTGTCCAGTAGAGACGCACTTCACGCAAAAAAACTGCCATGCAAAAAACTAAAGTACCTGAAAAGAAAACAAATACATCAAAAAATACTTTATGCTATTAGTGATGTTCTCAAAGACTACCAGCCTAATAGGACACACATTTATCTTGAGAAAAAATAAACAAAAATAAAAATTAGCTTTTCGGGGTATCTCTTAGCCCAAACCTAAGAAAGCGATTTTTTCACAGCTCATTTTTTTCCTACTTCTCTAACTCGGACCGTTTTTCTTTTGTTTCAAATGGAAAGAGCATGTCTTGAACTATACTCCTGCATGGTTTCACGACTCTTGCATGAACGAGTGCTCGTGAAAGTGGGTGCGTCCCCATTGGTTCATGATATGGTCCAAAACCAATGGAGACGCATTTTTTCAAACTGGATTTAGAAGGGCATAAACCGCATGCATGGTAAACCCCAATCTCGCCCCAACTCCTCCTGTATTCATGGTCGAGTTTCCTTTGATGGTGGTGGAGCTACCTTCATTTGACTTCGAGGCCCAATGGAGACGCACACGTGCGGGCCATATAGAGACGCGTCTGGATGGGGTGGTGGTGTGCGTCTCCATTGGTTTAGTGTTATTTATCAAAGTTATCTGCCCTATTTATAATATTATATCTTATTTCAGTTGCAAGAATATTGAATTAATAGTGCATGAACTACAACTACAAACTAACAGAAATGGAAAATAGAAATAAATAGTGTATGAACTATCGAATAAAGACTAAATAATGACAGAAATAATCGTACAATTTGTTTTTGTCACGTAGGTCTAAGTGTGAGCTTTCGATACCCAGCTTCACAACACACACACACCCACACACTCACAGGTCTAAATGTGGCCAAATTACACTTTTTCATTGACCGTGACTGAACATCAACGAGACATAGGTCTACTTGTTTGGACGTCCCTCTGACTCCCTCACTGGAGTGACTCGTGCTGCCGTGCGGTGGGGCCAGTGGCACAACCCTTTAATAGAGGGTTGTGCCAGTGGGGGGCGAAGGAGAGAGGGAAATTGACACTCCTTTATTTCTCTCTCCTCCCCCACTTCGCGAATCGGTAATTTGTGGGTTATTTCGCATATTTCTTTGTTACTATGCATCTTATATGCATTCATGTGCTTTGTGGTGATATAATATTGATATATATGAGATATAAGCGCTATTGCGTATTTTCCCCCTCCTTTCCTCCCCCCTCCCTCGCAAACTAGCTAGGCAGGGGAAGGGTGGCGGGGTTGCTATTTACCAACAAATGTTCAATTCTCGACCATTGTAACTTCACTGCGGCGCGATATTTTAAAGAAAATATATATAGAGTCGGATGTTGGTTGGTATTCACTACACGTTGATGTAGTTTTCGTAGCTATTTGGAAATGTTGCCAAAAATGGCTTAGGATTCGGGCAAAGTCTTTCACAATTTATTTTCTCTATAGATGTACAATGTAGGCCCACTATCAGCATGCAACTACTTTAGTTTAAGCTAGAAGTATAAGTGGTATAAATATTATCTACTAAATAATCAAATTACTCCCATATTAATACAAAAAAACAGACGTTCGTCTGCACTGGACTGGGGTGCGTCTACTTAGGGTTTGGTGGTCATACGGAGACGCACTTGATATTGGACCCCTTATCTCGGAAAATACTTGAAATGTATCAAAAATTGACACATCCATTAAAAGAATAACCATTTGGTAATATATCAAGTGAGTTTCAAGTTAAAAGAATGAATGAGCTTGACACACTGATTTTTTTCTTGAAAACTTTCACACTTTTTGCGTCTCCTTTGGTGCCTCTACCCTAACACTAACTCAATTTACATAACCAATTTGGTATATAAATACTGTAAACACACAGACCTTTATTAAACACTTGTAGGCTACTGTATACTGTATTTGTGGACAGAAATTTTGGAAATTAGAAGTAATTCGCATAATTGAAACTGAACCAAAGAAATCTTGTGAGTCAGAGGAATATCCTTTACATACAAAAATTACTACTGCATAATCTAAGGATTATGCAGATTTAATGAATTAACCCTCCAGCCCCGGCTATGTATTATATACAGTAAACTTCCGTTAATCCGAAGGGCAGCGGACCGGCTCTCGTTCGGATTAGTGGATTTTTCGGATTATCGGACTTTACCCCTATGAACCTGTGTATGACGAAAACATTGAGACATTAGGCCACCCAAATGACACAATGGTGCACACACACATATCATATGTTCATGAAATCACTTCAAAAGTTTACCATTGTCATTGTAGCCTATTAACTACTTCAAAACATTCAGATTAATGGCCAAAGATATCTGCTGATATAAACACTTCTTCTTCTTAGTTCCGTCTACTAGCGAGTTTTGTCTTGCTCTTGAAGATCAGATGTGGGATTCGGGAAGTAATGACTTAACAACGGCACTTCACCTGAGAGGTTCTTGTAATTTTCCTTTTGTGATTTTCCTTTTGTGGACGGTGCTCTGTTATCTTAATCTGTATTGAAAAGCACCCCTTGTCTTGTTGTCTTGAAAGCACCCCTTGGGATGCCTCCGATCACGGAACTTATTGAAAAAAATAGTAGTCGTATCGGATAACATCCAAAGTGCGTTCGTTTCAAGCTCAAGACTAATACGTCCAAATGGTTGCATTTTCAAGCTTCAAGACTGAATGCGCTTGCCGAACAATTGCGGTGCAAGACAGTAGCGCATCGGAGCGTCCCAAGGATGCGTTCAAGAGCAAAACAAACTCTCCTAGCAGACGACTATGTGTGGAAGAAGAAGAAGACGAAGCGTGTTACGATCTATCAGTAGCTTCCTTTGACCATTAATCTGAATGTTTTGAAGTAGATAATAGGCTACAATGACAAATGGTAAACTTTTAAAGTGAATTCATGAACATATGATATGTGTTGTGCTTCCATTAGTGTCACCTTTGAGTGGCCTAATGCCTCAAAAAGGGGACTTTGGGACTTCTTGAAAGGTGCGTTTTCAAGCTCAAGACTTGGGGGGGGGATGCCGCTCTCTTGCAGGGGGAAAAAATGCTAAAAAAAAGCGGTTTTTTGCAAGCTAGTAGCGCATCGGAGCAGCCCAAGGATGCGTTTCAAGAGCAAAATAAACTCTATAGCAGACGATGTGGAAGCAGAAGAAGAAGACGAAGGTGTTTACGATTATATCAGTACTTCCTTTAACATAATCTGAAGGTTTTGAAGTAGATATAGGCTACATTGACAAGGGTAACTTTTAAAAGTGAATTCTGAACATATGAATATGTGTGTTGACTCCATTATGTGTCATTTGATGGCCTAATGCCTCAACAAGGTGACTTTGGGACTTCTTGAAATTCGGGACCCATCGGGTGAATTCGGTATTTTGCCTCAACTTGAAAAATTCGTACTATGGGAGATTCGAATCATCGGTCGTCGGATTAACGGACTGCGTTTACTGTATATATTCCTCGAAACCCCGGGTTGTTTTGGCCAGAAAAACGTCTAGTGCCTATGCTACCGTATAAGTTCGTTAATTCATACTGCTTCCAGCATTCCCGCGCATCCCCCAAGCGTAGCTGTGTTATTTACCTGTAGAATGGCATTAAGTAGAAGAGCTCTGTCTAAGTCAACTGTTGAGCTGTGATGATGATTCATTGGAGATAACTTTACAATGCCAAAACAGGCTACTTTACACCCACTTTTCGATACTTTAACAACAACATACAGGCACACACGAACAAAGCGCGCTCTCCTCTTGTGGGCCGGAGAGGCGGGGCGACGGTCCATCCGGCTGTTGTTTACATCGTCGGACCGACGCCTCGCACACGAAGCTCACAGGCTTTCAAACCACTGGGCGTTCAAGAGACCTTCCGGGTACCTGTTATATGCTTTTTTATGGGCGTTCAAGAGCCCTTCCGTGGTGAGAGGGTTAATAAAGATTGATTTAAGTTAATATAAAACAAAAAACAAATTAGGATTGAAAACGAAAGAAAACGAGCCTCCAAAAAAAAAAACCGAAAAAACTTGGGGGGGGATTAAGGCGGTAACTATCATAATTTTATACTCCTTTACAAATGTTCACTGTTACTGCTGTTGGTGAAGTGATAATTTTAAATGGAGATCCTTACGATCTTTAATAATTTTAATTTTTGTTTTAAGTGGTGGTGCCTTCTATCCAGAGTTCCTAGCTTCCTATTGAATACAAATTAACAATAACAAATTAGATATACATGTAGGGCTGTGGTGTCTGGTGGGGGGGGTACCTGGGGGGGCACAGGTTTCTCAAGGGGGGGCACGTGCCCCCCCATGCCCCCCCTTGGCTACGCCACTGCACACTCCATCTATTCCTGATGCTTTCCCCATCTTCACTCTTTTCATGACTTCACACACTTCTGACCTGATCCCCACCTCCTCCTCCACTACTTCTCTTCTTCTCCCTCCCATACCCCATCCAACTATGTTTCTTAGTTTCTTACAGTAGATCCTCTGGAAAAAGGCAAACTAGGCCTGTGTATCCAGCTCAGTGCCAGTACTTGCACTGCTTCATGTCGTATCACGGTGTTGGCAGAGGCGGCGGTGTAGCAGACGCAACATTTTTACTATTCTGTATTTTTGCTTTATAATCAAACTTCAAATCTTGTCTTCCCCATGCTTTATCAAGATTACTTTCAAACTCCCTTATTGATTCGGAATCGACTACAATACTGGGCGCATGTGCGTTCCACTCATTTACCACTCTTATCACAAAATGATTTCTTTGCCGTTTCAAGCCTATTTCTATCTTTGTAAATTTTCTTAGAGTGTCCTCTCGTTCTTGTTCCCTCCCGTATCAAGAAGATACCTTCACACACATCCTCATCATACATTCCTGACACTATCATTAAAAGCTCTATTATATCCCCTCTCTTTCTCCTATATTGCCATGTCGGAGAGCCCCCCCAGTGTCCTCAACCTCTGCTCATAGCCCGCGTTCTTCAACGTGGTACTAAGCTTTGCTAGCTCTCCTCTGCACTTTCTCTCCCTGCTTCTATATCCTTTACCAGATATGGAGCCCACACCTGGTTCGCCATATTCCAGTGCGCCTAACAGCGCGGGGGGGGTATAGAGATTCCTGAAGATTTCTTCGTCAAGTGACACAAATGTCCTCATCATCCCTACAATTCTGTTGGCTTTGTTTATCTTTTCCGCTAAATGTTCTGAGAAATTTAACTTATTGTCTATCACTACTCCTATATCATTTTCTGCATTAACTTCCTCCATCGCTTCATACATACTGTATCCTACCTTGTCTACCTTGCTTGTTCCAATCCACATGTACAGTAAACTTCCGTTAATCCGAAGGGCAGCGGACCGGCCCTCGTTCGGATTAGTGAATTTTTCGGATTATCAGTAAATGAGTTTGGAACAGTGTGCGAAAAACGGAATTTGAAGGTAAATACGGGGAAGAGCAAGGTTATGGTCTTCGAAAGGGGTGAAGTCACAGAGTGTGAGGTGAAGCTGAACGGTCAGGCTATGGAGATCGTCAACTCTTTTAAGTATCTGGGCAGTGTGTTGAGTAAAGATGGGACTATGGATGAGAGGTGCGGAGATGGTACAACAGGGGAAGAGGTTGTAGGAATCGCTAAAAGCAGTACACAAGAAATAGGGTGCTGGTCAGTAATGGAATTTAAGTGAAGAAGTCCTTGCATGACAGTGGTGGGGGTCATCCCGACACTGACTTACGGAAAGCGAAGCATGGACGTTGGTTGAGAGACTCAGACCAAGAGTGAGAGCAGTGGAAATGAATTACTTAAGGAGTGCGTTGCGGAGTTACATGGAGGGATAGACAGACTAATGAGGAAGTAAGAAGGAGGTGTGGTGTGGAGGGGTAGATGTTGCTGGAAAGTGTGAAAAGGAACAACTTGAGATGGTTTCGTCCATATTGGAACGTATTGGGAAAGCGATAGAATTACTAAGAGGGTGTACGGAGAGCGAGGTGGAGGTGACAGAGGGGGAGAGGTAGGACCGAATATGAGGTGGAAGGAAGGATGGAGTGAGGCACTACATGAACGAAGGCGTTGCTGTTGGGGGGAGTGGGAGTCGACTGACTGGGGACAGAGTGTGCCATGGGTGGGCGGTTCGTTCGTGGCCACCCCTTCGGGGATCACGGCGTCAGGCAATAGATAGATAGATAGATAGATCAGACTTTACCCCTATGAACCTGTGTATGACGAAAACATTGAGGCATTAGGCCACCCAAATGACACAATGGTGCACACACATATCATATGTTCATGAAATCACTTCAAAAGTTTACCATTGTCATTGTAGCCTATTACCTACTTCAAAACATTCAGATTAATGGTCAAAGGAATCTGCTGATATAAACGTACACCATATGTCCGCATCGTCTTCTTCTTCTTCTTCCGTCTACTAGTGAGTTTGTCTTGCTCTTGAAGATCAGATCAGATGTGGTTCGGGAAGTAATGCCTTAACAACGGCACTTCCCTGAGAGGTTCTTGTAATTTTCCTTTTGTGACGTGCTCTTTTATATTATATTGTATTGAAAGCACCCTTGTCTTGTTGTCTTGAAAGCACCCTTGGGATGCTCCGATCACTGAACTATAAATAGTAGCGTATCGGAACGTCCAAAGGTGCGTTTTCAAGCTCAAGAAAGGTGCGTTTTCAAGCTCAAGACTGAATGCGCTTGCAGAAAATGCGGTGCAAGCCAGTAGCGCATCGGAGCGTCCCAAGGATGCGTTCAAGAGCAAAACAAACTCTCTAACAGACGATGTGGTGCTTACGTTTATATCAGTAGCTTCCTTTGACCATTAATCTGAATGTTTTGAAGTAGATAATAGGCTACAATGACAATGGTAAACTTTTAAAGTGAATTCATGAACATATGATATGTGTGTGCTCCATTATGTGTCATTTGAGTGGACTAATGCCTCAAAAAGGGGACTTTGGGACTTCTTGAAATTCGGACCATCGGGTGAATTCGGATTTGGCCTCAAATTGAAAAATTCGGACTATTGGGAGATTCGAATCATCGGTCGTCGGAATTAACCCGTGGAGCCCCGGCTAGTTTTGTAATGTTTGCGCACCAGAACCCGGCCGGTTTTCAAAAAATGGTTTTATTCCAGAAACAATAGCGAATGGGTTAGGAATGAAGGAAAAACCACGAAAAACCGCTCAAAAAGCTTAAAAAATGGTCCTACAGAGCCCCCGAAAACGGATTTTACAAGAGTAAAAAATTGAAGGCAATTATCCCAAAAAACCAGGTTATTGCTCGCTCGCGCGCACGCACGTGGACTTTGAGAGTTTTCAACCATCGGCACGGTTGCGTGGGATACGTATACAGTTCCCATACAAATCTGAGCCCTCTTGAGTGGCTACACCTGAGGTTACGGTCGGCGCAATTAGGGTGACGCGTCAGGCACGTCTCTGGGGCTCTGCGTTACATACATCGCCGACGCGTCAGACGCGTCGCTGGGGCTGGACGGGTTAAAGGACTTTTACTGTACTTGCATTTTTTTGGACGAAAAGGCATTAACCAATGTTCAGACCATCCCTTCATGCCCTCCACATCTCCTTGAAGCAAATCCACATCTTCCCTACTCCTCACTCTTCTATACAGCTTAGTGTCATCCGCATACAGGTATACCTCACTTCCATTAGTTATAACTTCAGGTAAGTCTTTGATAAATATAACGAACAGTAGTGGTCCCAACACAGATCCCTGAGGTACCCCACTTGTAATTTCCCTCCACCCCGAGCCTATTCCATTCACCAGTACCCTCTGTCTCCGATCTTTCAGGAAGGCTTCTATCCATTTCACACATTTCTCCCCTATATTATAGCTTCTAACTATCTCTATTAACCCTTTATGTGGGACCTTATCGAAGACCTTCATAAAATCCCAATATACCACGTCTTTAACATCACCATCCTCCAGAATTTGCATCCAATCATCTACCACCTTAATTAGCTGTAGTACCGTCGACCTCCCCGGCAAGAATCCGAACTGTCTCCCACTGAAAAGTTGGTTTGATTTCATATGCTCCATTATTCCTTCTCTAATTACCGTTTCCATTAGTTTACACACAACACTTGTCAAACTGACTGGTCTATAATTTCCTGGTTCATTTCTCTTTCCCTTCTTAAAAATAGCTGTTATGTTCGCCTCTCTCCAGTCCATCGGGATTTGTCCTGTATTAAAAGATATTTCAAATACATTTTTTAATGGCTCTACTAACATCTCACCTCCTTCCTTTATGATTCTTGGATGTATCCCATCCGGTCCCGGGGACTTACTTCTGTTCATTTTGTCTATAGCCCTTCTTATTCTAGCATGGGAAAACTCTATTAGTTCTAGTGCCGGTGCCTGTTTGATGGGAATAGTAGGCACTGCATCATCCGACTCCACTGTTAGTACCTCCCCAAAGTATTTCCCCACCACCTCTGCTTTCTCCTTATCAGTTTCTGCTCTATTCCTATTATCCAATTCTCCTATCAGTTCTGGGATACCTACTCTTCTTGATAACTTTTCCTGAATGTACTTCCAGAATATTTTTGGATTATCCTTCACGTTTTTTGCAAAATCTCTCTCCCTCTCCTTCACCCCCCTCCTTGTCTCCCATCTTATTTTATTGTTTATTTGTCTACGTTCCAAATCCACTTCTTTAGCTTCTATACTAGACCCCCTTGTTCTTTTTTAACACTTTTAGTCTATCCCACAATCGTTTCTTTCTTCTTATCAATGTCCAAAGCTTTCTTTTCATTGGTAATTCTGGGTTCGTTCTTTTCCTCAATTTTGTTTTATCCTTATATTCCCTTATTGGTACACATATGGATATAGCATTCTCCAGTTTGACTCTAATCTTCCTCCACATTCCTTCAGCATCTTCATCGTTCAAGTATTCCCCCCAGTCAATGTCCAAACACCTTCTCAGCAGCTCATAATCTGCTCTATCATACATGTATATTTTTGTATTGCTTCTATTATCCCTCTCTGTTTTAATATTGCAACTAAAACTTATACAGGCATGGTCACTATGACCTATAGGGCGATCCACATTGACATGTTCCACTATATCCTCCTCATTGCTAAAAATCAAATCAAGTACACTCCCCTGCGTCCCATCTCTATATCTTGTCATCTCTGTAATATGTTGCGTTATAAAACAATCTCTCACTTTCTCTATAAACTTGTTTTCCAGGCTACACTGTCCCACTGGAGTAGTACAATTTGCCCAGTTGATCCTTGGCAAATTGAAATCTCCAATCAAAATCTTATATTTGTTCTCTCTATTATCTATTTCCTCCATTGCTTTCAGTAGGTTAACATCCTCTTTCCTACTATTATTTGGGCTTCTATATATACAGGCAATTAGAATTGACCGTCTTGCACATTTTACTTCAATACACAAATACTCACAATACTGCTGTCTCATATCCACCTCATTTACCTTGAGCTCTTTTCTTACATAAATAAACAGTCCTCTTCCAACCTCTGCTCTAATAGCATTCATTATTTTATCATTACTATCATCTCCGACGCCTTGCTTCCCCCTGGGAAACCCCCACTAGAGGATGGCCATGACAGAAACGTCTCCAAGCTACTTTGTCAAGACATGCCTCCTTTGCCCGTGCCACAATGCCCCTTCCACTACGTGGAAGTTTTTCTTCAATATATTTTTCCACTTTCTTTTCCCATACCATAGGTGGTCTTCCACTACTAGCGGTTCCACTCACCTGACTCCCATATATCTTTCTTGGCATTCTGTCTTCATCCATTCTCTGAACATGACCATACCACCTCAAAGTACTTCTCTTTATCCACTCAACCACACCACAATCAATGCCCAAAGCCTGCTCTTCCATTCCAAAGGACTCGTACACTTCCCTATTACTTGGCCCATCTAGCCTATTCATGCCAGCTGCCATTCTGAAAAAGCTCATCTCCACAGCTCTTAGTTTGAAGAGGTCCTCGTCACTTGCCGTCCATGTCTCGCTTCCATACGAGAGTGTTGGGAGCAGCACACGGTTTCTCAGTGACTTTTTGACTTCCTGGCTAACCATTCTTCCTTTGAGAATACTATCAAGTTCTCCAATCACTTTTCTCCCTTGCATTTTTCTCTCTTTTATCTCACTCTCCATTTTACCATATTTGCATAGTACAGCTCCCAAATACTTGAAACTTTCAACCTCTTCTAGTACTTCATTTTTCAATTTTATTTTACAACTTTTCTTGTGTTCTGTCTTGATTCTATATTTGTCCTTAAAATTTATAGTTTCATGCATTCTTCTCTCAAACACCATTACCTTACATTTCCCTACATTGACCTTTAACTTTCTCTTTTCACATACCCTGTCAAAGTCGGTGACCACTCTCTGAAGTTCTTCAGCATTTTCCGCCAATAGCATTCCTCTCATACAACTCAAAACCCTCCAAACTATACTCCACCAGTTACCTTTCAATTCTAGCATTTTTTGGTCTTACTTCCTGTAAGGCTATGACATCAGGTTTTTCCTCTTCATCCTGCAACCTACATATCAGTTCTCTTTTCTTGTCCTGGGTAAACACATCAACATTGCTAAACATAATCCTTAATCTTTCTACCATTCCTTCAGCAGCTACATCATCCCGCTCCTCCTGTCCGTGCCCTATTCCCCCCCTCACATTGCTAGAATTAGGTGTGGCTGGGGGAAGTTCAGAGAATTGATGCCAATCCTGACCATGAAAAGAATGCCTCTCCCCCTGAAGGGAAAGGTGTATGCCTCATGTGTTAGAAGTGCAATGACGTATGCCTCAGAAACATGGGCCGTTAAAGTAGAGGATGTCAACAGAATGGAGCGTAATGAGATGAGAATGGTGAGATGGATGTGTGGGGCCAGGCTACAGGATAGAATAACAAATGTTGAGCTGAGGAGACGTTTAGGTATAAAGAGTATTAGCGAGGTGATGCGTACAAGTAGACTGGGATGGTATGGACATGTGGAGAGATGGATGAACAAAATTGGGTGAAAAAATGCAGGTCTGTGATTGTGGAGGGAGCTGCACCAAGGGGTGGACCGAGGAAGACCTGGGATCGGACTATATGCGCCGATCTCAAATCCAAGAACTTGACAAGTGAAGCAGCCCTTAACAGGGTTGCCTGGAACGCCGCCATTAGGACAAGAGACTGAAACTGCACTTATGTGTGGAACACTCAGTCTTAAAATTGTATGTATGTATGTGTGTGTACACTACCGGTACTGGGTCTGCAGCTTCTTCTTCTCCTGTCTCTCCCCGAGACGCTTCCACCCTGCTCTCCACCTCTGCCACAACTTCTATCACATTCTCTTCCCTCCCAGATCTTCTTCTCCCTTCTATTCGTATAAACCACTTCTTCAATTTCCCGTCCTTCACTCTCCAGAAAAACTTCTTCTTACCCTCCTCACCCAACTTTACATTTTCCTCATCAGCCTTTTCCTGTAGTTCCTTTATTTTGTTTTCTTTGTTCTATGCTCAAATCCTTCTTTAATCTTATATGTTTCAGTTCTTCATTTGTGTTTAGTCTCCAACTAAAATTTGTCACTGTCTCTGCCACTGCCCTGGTTTTAAACTGTACCCTCAGAGGTCTCATCTCCCCCCTTCTATATCTACCTATCCTACTGACTTCCTCCACCTGCCCATCCCATCCACATCCATCAACATCAACAGCTTTCATGACCTCCTTCACTATCTCAATATCTCTCACTTTTCTCACTCCATTATCATTCGTATGCGCCTCTATATCTCCATGCATAATTACACCTCTATCCCTGTCCATGGCCTCCCTCACGACATTCTCCTTGTTCTTCATGACTCCTATGACTGCACTCTCAAATTTTTGTTTGTCTTATTCATTTCCTCCTTTTGTTTTTTCACAATTTCCTCCAAATCCTTAACTTTCTGTTCACCTACCACCGTCCATGCAGTTGACTCCTTCAATTCCTTGAATCGTCCTTCGTATTCCTTCAGCTGCTCCTTTAATGCCATATTCTCTGCTCCCAATTCCTCTACCCTTTTTAGCATCATCTCTAGGTTATTATTAACTTCCGAAATAGGCCTACATTCGCTTCATTCGCTAAGCGACGCGCCACATAGTTCGCACAACACCTTGATTTTCTCACCAATGTCCCCCTTCCACTTCTCCGTATCACTCTTCCACTTTTCCAAATCCTTCACAACATTAATAATCTCTTCTACCTTCTTATATGTGCTCCTAAACCCACGAAACCGTCCTAACCTTTCTTCCGTCTCCGAAATTCCCGCCGTTCCGTCCGCCATGTTTGTTTACAATCACTACAACTCCAGCTGACCCATTGATTACACTACTCTTTTCACAATTGGGAAGTTTAACAACCCTCCCAATACCAAATAAGGTAAACCTCCTATTTGGTTGTAGCCTCGGAGTATCCAACGTAGAGCTTATACTATGACGATGTAATATGCTTCGCTCTAGAGCGGCAATTATCGTATACCCATAGCGCAAATTAAATCGATAACATCTAGAGTAGCACCTTACTCTCAGTACTAGGTACGTTGTACATACTTTTGAGGTCTTTTTAACTGAAAATTGAAAAGAAAAACGAGAAAGAAAAGAGAAAGTTGTCGACTAGGCCATTCCATCTGGCTCTTCACACCGCTGTCAGGGGCGTGCCTTCTAACCCAGTCCGGATTAAAGGGCATCTCGATATTAACCCGGCAAGCGCGATAGGCCTCACGGAAGCAAGACCATAAAAAAAGCCTTCCAAAAAAAAAAGGGCCTATCAAAACAAAGGATTTTGTCTCTAGGTGAGATAATTTTCTCTAGTACTCATCCATGTGTTTCTCACCCCTCCCCCTCCCCTCCTTTCCCACCTTATTCCCCCCTCCTCAATTATCACCTATTTTTCCTCTTATTATTCTTACAGTTTCTTACAGTTTCTTACAGTAGATCCTCTGGAAAAAGGCAAACTATGCCTGTGTATCCAGCTCAGTACCAGTACTTGCACTGCTGCGGTCGTTCATGGTGTTGGCGGCGGCGGTAGCAGATGCAACATTTTTACTATTCTGTATTTTTGTTTTATAATCAAACTTCAAATCTTGTCTTCCCCATGCTTTATCAAGATTACTTTCAAACTCCCTTATTGATTCGGAATCGACTACATACTGGGGCAGTGCGTTCCACTCATTTACCACTATCACAAAATGAGTTCTTTGCCTTCTCAAGCCTATTTCTTTCTTTGTAAATTTTCTTAGAGTGTCCTCTCGTTCTTGTTCCCTCCCGCATCAAGAAGATACCTTCACACACATCCTCATCGTACTTTCCTGACACTATCTTAAAAGTCTCTATCATATCCCCTCTCTTTCTCCTATATGCCAGTGTCGGAAGCCCCAGTGTCCTCAACCTCTGCTCATAGCCCGCGTTCTTCAACGTTGGTACCAGCTTGCTAGCTCTCCTCTGCACTTTCTCCACTGCTTCTATATCCTTTACCATATATGGAGCCCACACCTGGTTCGCATATTCCAGGTGCGGCCTAACCAGCGCTGTATAGATTCCTGAAGATTTCCTCGTCAAGTGACACAAATGTCCTCCTTATCAGCCCTACAATTCTATTGGCTTTGTTTATCTTTTCCGCTAAATGTTCTGAGAAATTTAACTTATTGTCTATCACTACTCCTATATCCTTTTCTGCACTCACTTCCTCCATCGCTTCATACATACTGTATCCTACCTTGTCTATCTTGCTGGTCCCAATCCGCATGTACTTGCATTTTTTTGGATGAAAAGGCATTAACCAATGCTCAGACCATCCCTTCATGCCCTCCACATCTCCTTGAAGCAAACCCATATCTTCCTTACTCCTCACTCTTCTATACAGTTTAGTGTCATCCGCATACAGGTATACCTCACTTCCATTAGTTATAACTTCAGGCAAGTCGTTGATAAATATAACGAACAGCAGTGGTCCCAACACAGATCCCTGAGGTACCCCACTTGTAATTTCCCTCCACCCCGAGCCTATTCCATTCACCAGTACCCTCTGTCTCCGATCTTTCAGGAAGGCTTCTATCCATTTCACACATTTCTCCCCTATATTATAGCTTCTAACTTTCTCTATTAACCTTTTATGTGGGACCTTATCGAAGGCCTTCATAAAATCGCAATATACCACGTCTATTATATCACCATCTTCTAGAATTTGCATCCAATCATCTACCACCTTAATTAGCTGTAGTACCGTCGACCTCCCCGGCAAGAATCCGAACTGTCTCCCACTGAAAAGTTGGTTTGACTTCATATGATCCATTATTCCTTCTCTAATTACCGTTTCCATTAGTTTACACACAACACTTGTCAAACTGACTGGTCTATAATTCCCTGGGTCATTTCTCTTTCCCTTCTTAAATATAGCTGTTATGTTCGCCTCTCTCCAGTCCATCGGGATTTGTCCTGTATTAAACGATACCTCAAATAACATTTTCAATGGCTCTACTAACATCTCCCCTCCTTCCTTTATGATTCTTGGGTGTATCCCATCTGGTCCCGGTGACTTACTTCTGTTAATTTTTTCTATAGCCCTTCTTATTCTAGCATGGGAAAACTCTATTAGTTCTAGCGCCGGTGCCTGTTTGAGGGGAATAGTAGGCACTGCATCCTCCGACTCCACTGTTAGTACCCCCCCCCCAAAGTATTTCCCCAGCACCTCTGCTTTCTCCTTATCAGTCTCCGCTCTACTCCCATCATTCAACCCCCCTACCAGCTCTGGGATCCCTACTCTTCTTGTTAACTTTTCCTGAATGTACTTCCAGAATATTTTTGGATTATCCTTCGCATTTCTAGCTATCTCTCTCTCCCTCTCCTTCACCCCCCTCCTTGTTTCCCACCTTATTTTATTGTTTATTTGTCTGCATTCCAGATCCACTTCCTTAGCCTCTATACTAGACCCCCTGTTCTTTTTTAACAATTTTAATCTTTCCCACAATCGTTTCTTTCTTCTAATCAATATCCAAAGCTTTCTTTTCATTGGCAATTCTGGGTTAGTTCTTTTCCTCAATTTTGTTTTATCCTTATATTCCCTTACTGGTACACTTTTGGATACAGCATTCTCCAGTTTGACTCTAATTTTCCTCCACATTCCTTCAGCGTCTTCACCGTTCAAGTATTCCCCCCAGTCAATGTCCAAACACCGTCTCAGCAGCTCATAATCTGCTCTATCATACATGTACATTTTTCTATTGCTTCTATTATCCCTCTCGGATTTAATGTTACAACTAAAGCTTATACAGGCATGGTCACTACGACCTATAGGGCTATCCACATTAACATGTTCCACTATATCCTCTTCATTGCTAAAAATCAAATCAAGTACACTCCCCTGCGTCCCATCTCTATATCTTGTCATCTCTACAATATGTTGCGTTAAAAAACAATCTCTCACTTTCTCTATAAACTTATTTTCCAGGCTACCCTGTCCCGCTGGAGTAGTACAATTTGCCCAGTTGATCCTTGGCAAATTGAAATCTCCAATCAAAATTTATATTTGTTCTCTCTATTATCTATTTCCTCCATTGCTTTCAGTAGGTTATCATCCTCTCCCCTGCTATTATTTGGGCTTCTATATATAGAGGCAATTAGAATTGATCCTCTTACACATTTTACTTCAATACACAAATACTCACAATACTGCCGTCTCATATCCACCTCATTAACCTTGAGCTCTTTTCTTACATAAATAAACAGTCTTCTTCCAACCTCTGCTCTAATAGCATTTCTCTCATATAACTCAAAACCCTCCAAACTATATTCCACCAGTTCCCTTTCAATTCTAACATTTGTTGGTCTTACTTCCTGTAGGGCTATGACATCAGGGCTATTATCATAATTTATCGGTTATTTTTCTCTCCCGCGATAATGTAGCACAAGTGGGTTGCATAAAAGATTGTTATGCAACACCCAGACACCGGCACACACCGCCCCGCTCGTCTCAGTTGACTCCCAGACAGCGAGAGGGGAGGGCTGCCTGTGGCTCTCTCTCGCCTAAGATTATGACCGGGTGGCCAACATCTTCGTTTTTCACCACCCAAATGCTTTTTCAACTTATTTTAGCACTCTTCAAGGTTCATATATACATCATATATGTAAAATAAAAGCATACCGAAAACAAATAATGCTTTATATTGTAAATATAACGAATTCTGTCAGAATCCAGGGCTAGAAATGCACAAATAACTACCCTAGCACCTAGGTCTATATCGCGCTTGTCAGGTTAAGCTACAAAAGAGGCAAGGTTGGATGGACAGGGGTACGGTCTGCGGGAGGGATACTATGACGTTGGGTACTCCGAGGCTACAACCAAATAGGAGGTTTACCTTATTTGGTATTGGGAGGGTCGTTAAACCTCCCAATTTAGTAGTAGCCTCTACGTTCCAACGTAGAGCTTAGAGTACCAAAATTGGAGGCGGACATCCAAGCTGAAAAAACTCAAACAACAGCAATTAGTTAAGAATCATGATAAAGAAAAGACAGACTGAAATGAGTTTATATACAGAGTGTACGGACAGGTGCATATTAAGAGAGGCCACGTACAGTCATGTCATGTTCTTTTAGATCTCAACCTAATCGTATGAATGTTACATATCATAATGGTGGATATGGATGACAGGATCCCCCCCCCCCCCCTTTTGGATTAAAGTAGGAAGTACGACACCGGATAAGACCAAGTGTAAACATCGCTAACAGGACCGCACACAATGTAAAAAGTGCCGGAGGTGATAAGTGACACCCAGTAGATAAGTGACGGAACACTTAATTCTGTGGACTACTAGTAAAAACAGTAGGACAAACACCCCCAATGACAATGCATGAACATGACACAAGCGGGTGATGCATAACGAACAGAATGTGATGATGGGAAGAAAATAATGAAACATACAGTAACATCTACATTTCAAACATATAATGTAGTAATTTAGGAAATGAAAAACAAGAACCTTAAGACTAGGTAAGGTCCTTAACCCTAGGTGACATTACATACATATATGTGCAACCCATAGCCCCACCCTCCTCCCCCCAAAAGTGGAGCGGACAGGATAGGAGAAAAACAGTAGGGGGAAGGACAAGCATAGAGGAATACCCCTAAGTAACTCTTTGGCCCAACGCAACACAAGAACGCCCTGGCCTGTCTGTGGACATGGATAGATAGGAGGAGACAAATGTGTTGGGGGAAGACCACAGCCCTGTGTCAGTAATATCCCTGAGGGAGTGATTGTGAAGGAAGCGGAGCGTGGCCGCATAAGACCTAATGTTATGCGCCGAACCCCGAACCAGAGGATTGCTATCCTTAATGACGCGACACAGGCGTAGTCCCACAGCACGTTTGGTCAACCTCCTACCGGTCTTAGGCGCCACCCATAGCGCCAACCCCGACCCCGTGGCCGCATAAGACCTAATGTTATGCGCCGAACCCCGAACCAGAGGATTGCTATCCTTAATGACGCGACACAGGCGTAGTACCACAGCACGTTTGGTCAACCTCCTACCGGTCTTAGGCGCCACCCATAGCGCCAACCCCGACCCCGGCACAGTGGAATGAACATAGGAATGAAGCGAAAGAACAACGTGTGATGACGATGGCCGCGCTTAAGAGCGGGGACTGTGAAAGGCTTAACCCTTCCTACCCGGGCTGCCTTAGGTAATGACAGCACGAAAGAAGGGCCAATACCCGGTATGCCTTATCTAAGGCATGAGCTTAATAGCCTAATTAAGCTTGGTCCGAACGCCGTGCGTACGACGTATGTCAACAAACCCAAGCGTTAGTCACCGCACCTCCGAAAACAAGGACAAGACTCCTCAATGTTATTGTTATGACGTCATGACGAAATTAGTGTCTGAAAAGCCCGCATATTGGCAAAATCTCTGCAATATTGGCTCCACTGAAATCGTCATCACAACTGAACCAGTTGACTTACAGAGCTCTACTCAATGCCAAAATACAGATTGAAAACCGCACTACGATTATAGATAAGTGGGAAAGTTCTAGCAGTGAAAATAAACATAAATACGGTAGCCTAGGCCTAGACGTTTTTCGGCCATATTGCCCGGGTAGGGGCGACCGTCATTGGCTGAGACAGCCCGGGTAGGAAGGGTTAAACACGTGTGCCTCTCGTTCGTTCTTAGCAAGAAAATTAACAGACGGAGCCAAAGTTATCGACCCGAGGATGGGAGCAAACCGCAAGCAGTTCTGGGCCCAAAACATGGCAGCCAACTCTGAGACCCTCTCACCCATAGCTAAAGCTAGAAGAAACAGTGTCTTGTCAAGTAATCTGTCAGGTGTGGGGTGAAGAGTGTAGGCCGCAGACGAGAGCCTTTTGAGAGCCGCCGCCAGAGACCACTGAGGGGGAATCTGACGCGGGGGTGGTCTGAGCCGAAAGCAGGCTCGCATGAAGAACTCCAGTTCTTTCTGAGGAACGACCAACCCTGTGAGGGTCTCAAAAGGCTCGCGAATGGCAGACAGGTGGTTCCTAATTGTCTTGTACATGTAGCGACGCTCCTCAAATAAATAATTGAGGTAGTGAAAAACAAGTGCCACTGATGGAGTTGTCTGTGAAGAGGTGTGTAATCAAGAAGTAAAGCTGTGCCAGTGAGATTCATATATCTTCCATGTAGATGGTGTCCAATGTAGAGTGAATTTGTCAGTTAATGATCGTCCAAACAAGGGGAGCCACCCTGCCTCACAAACATCCACGATGCGAATGCCAACGAGGTCCCTAGGTCTCCAATCGACCGCAAGTGGAAGCTTGAGACCGACAGGGGCACGGGATCCGGGCACCATCGTTTCAGCTGAGCGTACCAGGCTTGGGCCGGCCATAGGGGTGCGATCAACCAAACTTTGCCCTGGTACTCTCTCAGCCTGTGGAGGACCTTGCACATCAAAAGTGCGTCGGGTGGCGGAAACACGTACTGTGACTGCCACCTGTTCCAGTCCTCGCTGAAACCATCCGGTCACCCCGCTGGAGTGCGAATCCAGCGGGTCAGGAACACAGGTCGTCTCATGAGAAGCGAACAAGTCGACCTGCAGAACATCCCAGGAGGCTGCCAGGTCGTCGAATACGGTTTGTTTGAATGACCATTCTACCTGGGTGCTCCGTCCCCGAGACAGAGCATTCGCCCACAGGTTGGCAGACCCGGGCAGGTAGGTTGCATGCAGTGTAATGTTGTAACGATCTGCCTGAAAAAACAGTTTCTCCGCCAGATCCTGAAGCACCGCGGATCTGGAGGAGCCCTGTTTCTGTATGCATTGAACTGCAGTCATGTTGTCCATCCGGAAGGCCATCGACCTGCCGGTAAGGGCGTGCCCATGATCCCGCAGGAAGAACAACGTGACTAACAGTTCCAAGACGGTTATGTATTTACCTAATTGTAGTTTACAGGAGTTGAGCTAAGCTCGTGTTGTCCCGTCTCTCAGTCTACTTTTATCCAATTTTTTCTTGAAAATATGGATGTTCCCTGCCCCTACCACCTCCTCCTCCAGCCCATTCCATTTGTCAATACATCTATAGGGGAAGCTAAACTTCCTGATATCGTTCTTGCAGGTAGGTCTTTTTACTTTGTAGCTGTGGCCTCTAGTTATTCCTGTATCCATAATTAATATATCCTCCCTCTCCAGCCCTCGGGTGCATTTGTACATCATTATCATGTCTCCCCTCTCTCTCCTCTCTTTTAGACTCGGTAAATTTAATTTATCTAGCCTCCTTTCATATGGCAGTTCTCTAAGACTTGGAACCAATCTAGTAACTGCTCTCTGGATTCTTTCTAACTTGTGAATATGCTTCTTAAGATACGGGGACCACACCACTGCTGCATACTCCAATCTTGGTCTAATCATACTTTTTATAATCTTCGCTAACATGTTCTCATCCAAGTAGTTCAGAGCAACTTTCATATTCCCGGCCATTGCATACATTCCGCTAAAGAGCTTGTTAATATGTTTCTCTGGCGACAAGTTATCTTGTATAATCAACCCTAAATCCTTTTCTCATGTGTAGGTGAGTGAGACCTGACCACCTGCCTTGGTTTTGGTGACCCATGTTTGACTGGTAGCCCATCCCACCTCCCTCGACGCATCGGTGTCTATCCAGATGGTCGGCGGGGGCGAAGTCCAAGGCACCGCTCTCGCGAGATTGCCCCGAACAACCCAGTGTGTCAAAAGCAAATGGATCGAGCGCGGAATCGGCCAAAGCTGATGTGGAGGCAACAGTGGGAATGCCTTGTTGCCCAGTTGAATCAGGCGTTTGATCCTGAGCCTCCCTAGGGGAATGGTCAGACACGCCCAGTTGAGCGACCCGATCAACGAGTCCCAGAGTTTCGTGGTAATGGAGACCGAGTGCAACGCAGCGAAAAGTTTCCTTCGAATCTTCGATGCGTTCACCCGACTCTGTCTGACGGTCGCGCTCGCCATGCCCAGTCCAGGCCCACCCACGTCACGTCTTGCGACGGGGTGAGGCACAACTTGGGAACGTTTATCTTGAAACCTAAACGTGTGATGTGTTGGATGACAAGGAGAGTGTGTTGTGCACATTGAGTGGGAGAGTCTGCGGAGATGAGCCAATCGTCCAAGTAAAACAGGATCTGAATCCCCTGACGGAGCAGGGGAGTCAGAACCTGCTTGACGAGTTTCGTAAAGACTCGTGGTGCGATATTGAGACCGAAGGGCAGCCTGTCGAATGTGAACACCCTTTCGTGCAGCTGGAGCGCCAGATAGCACTGGAACCGAGGTGCAATCGGCACATGCCAATATGCGTCCTTGAGATCCAGGGATATCACCCAGCAGCCGGGACGGAGCGCCAACCGCACCTGACTGATGGTGAGCATTCAAAAGCGGTCGTTCACGATATGCAAATTGAGGCACGACAGGTCGACCACCGGTCTCATCGCATCGCAGTCCTTCTTCGGGACCAGAAACACATGTGAGAGGAAGACCCGCTTGAGTGGCGAGACTTCCCGAACAATCCCATTCTCGAGCATTCACATGATAACTTTGGCCACGTCTGGAGAGACGTGCCGATGTCGGGGAGGACGTCGGAGAGGGGGCCGAGACCGCCACCTCCAGGACAGACCCCGCTTCACAACCCGACGTGCCCACGATCGGCGAGGCCATTGCCGATAGTGGGGGCAAATGAAGCCGGTAGGGGCCCCTTGTGTGAGCCTCAACAATCGTTCGGGGAGGCAGTCGGGAGAGAAGGGGGAAAAACCTGGAGGAGCCAGCATAGTCGTCAGTCTTGCCGCGGCTAGACTGACCTCCACGGGCATCCCCTCCCCTGTAGCGACCGCGTCCCCGAAACCTGCGCGGAGGATCCTGCGCTGGGCGGCGATGCTCCTGCCTCTGGTCGGTACGCAGCGAGGACGCCTCAATGGCGAGCAGACGAGATGGGCGAAGAGGCAAGCAGCGGACATAAGGGCACATGGCCCGTCCCCAACCCCCTTGGCGTCGCCCATCGACGGCACCTCGCCAAGGTTGGCGTCCCCTCGGCGGACCGGCCTTCCTCCCACGACCCTGGGAGGAAGCGGCTGCGGGAGGCCGTGACGCCCCAGAAACACGGGGTGCGAAGTGTCCCGCAGTCGCAAAGAGGTAAGCCTCTTGCCACGCACCATCCGAGAAGAGACCCTCAGCTGCGAGCTCAGAGAGGAGCAGCTTCGTCCTGATCTCCGCGGGTGCCTTCTTACAGAAGGCCACCCTCAGCAACTGTCGACACTTAGCAGCCTCATGGACGGCACTCTGAAGGTCACCCACCGAGTTCAGGGCGAGCTGCAGCTGCACGCGCCGCAAGGTCTCCCAACCCTTCTTGAGGTCGCCAGCAGGCTCGGCTTCAAGAAGCCTGAGGTGAATCCTCGCCATTTGGAACTGCAGGAGGAGGGTGGAGAGCAAGCGAGCGGCGCGTTGCCAGAGCCGGTGATCCCGATCCAGGGCACTCTTCTCCGATGGCACGAAGAAAGACGTGGGCAACTGGTCTAACACAATCTTAGGGGCATTCAGCCATGACCAATATTTGGGAGAGACCCCAGACGATGACAGGACTAGCCCAGACACAAAAGTGTTGTCAGGTGGCGGGAGAGAAACAAAGCCCTCAGCCGACCTGACGCCAAAATCAACCCCTTCCGCCAGCCAACGATCCCAAGGCCCGTCCTCAAGATTGGTGAGCTCGAGCATGACGTTGCCTTCAGCATCACGAGCACTCTTCACCAGAGGAAGACCGGCAATGGCTGACAGAGCGGGTGCATCAGCTAAGATGTCGTGGCGGGTGTAGTCCGACCATAAACGTGTAGACCCAGAGAGAGATACCCTAGGACGGTACGTAAAAAAATGCATATCCGACCTGCTGGGGTGAGGCCGGATATCCACCTCTGGGACTAGGCCGTCCAGAGTCAGTGCCCGGAAGATACCCTTAGCACTAATCTGCATAGCCCAATTTTCAGCAACTGGCCGTTCCCCCCGTGCATGAGTGGCGGCACGTTCCGGGTGAGTAGCCACCACATTCTGCCAAGACGCAGGCTCGCCATACAAAGAAGGGAGGACACGTTTGGGGATCTTAAACTTAGACAGTGGGGGAACACTAACGGGCTGGCCAACCATCCCCAGCCCGCTCCCAGGCAGCACGACGAAAGACAGCGAAGGAGCCGGAGAGGGGGCTGGCGCAGGTAGAGCCGTGGCCGCCACCATAGGGGTTGCTGGGCCAGTTGGAAGTAGATCTTCAAATGGAGGAAGAGGGGTAACTACAGGAACCACAGTAGGAAGCCGAGGAGGCCTAACCATAGCCTCGGTAAACCATTCCAGGGTCGCTTGCAAGGCCCCGAACCTGGCACAGTTCTTCTCCTTGAGGGAGTTGAAGGCCTCGAGGCACTCAGGGGCTGCGGCCGAGCGATCTGGCGACGTCGATTCCGGGGAAGTCGACATATCGACGCGCAGCCGACTCCTCTGAGCATGGAGGCGCGGGGGAGGCGTATAGTGCAGAGCAGGACGAGGGGAGTCTTCCAGGACAACCATGTCAGCGTCCTCCTCAGGCTTCAGCCAAACCTCCCTGTCGATCCTCAAAGTCCTCCTCCACGTCATCCACTCGTCCTCCTCACCGGCGTCTGGCACTGCCGGAGGAGGTGACTGATCACGTCCCCCATGAGAGGGCTGGGCACACCTTAATGCTGGGTCGATAGGACCCGGGGACCCCAGAGGTGACAGAGGTGGGGCGGGCACATTGACGGCCGGCCCAAACAACGAGACCACCCGTGGTGTAGGGGTCGATGTGCTGGCAGGCGGGGGAGTAACAGGTTGATGTCCCGCAGCCTGAGACGCCTCAATCTCCTTGATCAAGTCATGTGTAGTCTTCCGAGTTGGGGTAAACTGAGGGGACACAACACGAGGCACAGGAGGTACAGTGCGCTTTGCCCGAAAGGTAGTTGTTGTTGTTGTTCTTCCCCAAGCTGCCTGGCCGAACAGCCCCAAGGCCCAGAGCAAGGCCATAACCGAGCACCCCCACAGAACCCTCCCTGCCGACCACAATAAAAGCCTGGGTGACCGAAGCCACTCCATGGCGGGGAGTTGAAGAGGGTGCGGAAACGCCCGGGAAACCAAAGACCCACCCAGGGCCCTGTGCCCCTCAGCAATTATGAAGAGAAAGTTGAGGGGCAAAGGAAAAATGTGACGCTTTGGCTTCCAATCTTGGTAGATTGGGAGGTCAATCCACGGAAGAGACGCCGTCACTTGAGATCTAGAAAATATATAAGTAAAAGGAACAGTCAGAGTAAGCTATGGGTATGGCAGAGATCGCTCAGTTCTCACTCTGATAGACCAGCCCATCACCACCCGAAAGGTAGTTGTCCCTGACGGCCTAACAGGAGAGGCGGCACTTCGACTAGGTGACCTGGTACGACGAGGCGAAGGAGATGGACACTTTCTCTTCCTTCCACGGTCCAAAGACGTCGTAGAGAGGTCTGCAGGAGGCACTTGAGGAAGGGCGACCTGGAGCCCTGACGGAGGAGCAGAGGGAAGGCGGAGCAAGAGCCTAACATCCTCGTCCTTGAAGTGAGGGATGCGGTGTAGGGTCTTCCCAACATATCGGGAAATGCTCTCCCACGTAGCCAGGAGGCGCGCCGCAGCCTCCGCCGCCGCAGGGGACGAGGGGTGAGACTCTACGGCCATAACATTAATGAGGCAAGGGCCGCATCTCCTGGGAGAATAACCATCCCTGGAGTAACAAGCCACGTGGATAGGGCACTCCAGATGGCCGTGACTGACCACAGGCCTACCACATCCCCGCCTGGTGCAGAGAGGGAGCGTCATCACTCCTGCAATCGGAAGAAAAAAACATTCTTGAGCCCCCATACAGGTAGGTATGCAAAACACTAGCATATAAAAAGAATCCCTTGAAAACTGAGACAGGCACAAAGGGAGAAAGCCACCCGCGAGTGGCCCCTACCTCTGAAGCTGTAGCGTTCCCCAGACAAGGATAATAACCCCCCACCCCCCCGTGAAAACCCCAAGGAAGGATGAAGGAGAACACCAGAAGGGAGCCCCGCACCAGGAGAATCAGAAGAAAAACCCCAATAATACACCACCCCAGACAAAATCGAATAATGTCGCAAGTTAAACTGATCACAAGGGCAGGGAGATGCCCAAAAGCGCTCACTAGACCTTGAGAAAGAAAAAAACCCACCGCATGATGGAGAGTGCCTATTCCCCCCCCCACCCAATGTAAACCCCAAGCAGGTGAACAAATAAGGCGACAGTACCTGTAGGCCTTAGGCGGATACGAGGGAGGCACAGGAGAGCACCCAAAGTGGAGCGGATCACAGCCTGGGAAAAAAGGGAGAAGAGCATTAAACACCAGAACCGATACATCAACAGGCATGGACAAGTAGCAATGCACTCCCCAACCCAAACCCAGAGGGGAGCGGACCATCAAGGGACCCTCCGGTCGGGGGCGGGACAACAGGACAGCCAAAAAAGCGTGAAACACACGCCCCCGTAGGGCGGGTAAACACGCCCTGGAGCGGACTCCGAGATGCTCCAGAGCGGCCACAGCCACTAGAACCTTACCAAAGCACCTCAGAGACAAGTAGGACTGACCCAGAGCGGGAGAAGAACCCGCACTCCAGAGCGGCTGAAGCAGAAGCAGGCACCAAAGAAGAAGACAGCGCCGAAGCGACACACGCACGCCCTGGAGCGGTAATACCGACGCTCCAGGGCGGAGCGGCGATCTCCTTATTAATAGTCAGAGGGCCAGGGAAGAAGTGACAGACGCTCACCCCGGAGCGGCAAAACCGACGCTCCCGGGCGTAGCGGCGAGCCAGGTCCAAGTGATAGAGGACCGAAGCGTCACTCACCTACGACACGTAAGGACAATAAGTAATTCGTCTGCTAAGTAGGCCCCCCAGGGACTCGAGAAAAGGAACGCCAACCAAAGACCGACCTGGCGTGGGACGTGACTCACGAACAAGGAGGAGCAGAGGAAGACATAGCCTAACCACAAGGCCCTTAGAAGGCGGCAAAATGAAGGGAAATTGCAGAACACAAGTTTGGGGTTCTGGAAAGCCAGAGGTAGTCAGATAACTGGTGCGAACCCCACAAAATATTAAAAAGGGGGGTCAAGGGACATCCCCAGGGGTTGCAACAGAATCGAACGACAAAACGCCCCCCGTAGGCTAGGCTACCCACAAAAAGTTAGCCTAATCGGCACTAGGTGATAGGAAAAATTAAAAAGAAGGACGCCACTAGCAACCGCACACCCAAAGAGGTGTGAGTGCGACATTAAAAGACCAACATGGGGCAAGTGACATCCCAGGTCGGCGCCCCCCACCATAACACCACCCGAAAAACCGAAGTTAGCCTAGCCACCTAAAAAAATGCGTGTACGTCAGAAACTAAGGTAGTGACAAGAAGCCCTAAATGAATAGAACCTATCAAAACCTAAACTAAAGTCACCGCAAGGAAATAAAAGCAAAATAAGGCAAAGGCCTTTCAACATTAGCGGTGTCCAATGACACGCATGCGCAGAGGGCTGAAAACATGAGAGACCTCCACTTTCAACGCAAACACTCGAATAAAACACCTGAGTGCCCATTTTACGTTGTGCCTACAACACGGATCATCTATATAGAAATCCAGGCGCCAATTAAAGGCCCAAAACTCACCAAAAAGTGACGAAGATAGGAGTGGAAGGCAGCAAAAAAACGGAGCACCAGAAATACGTGTGCACCCGAGTGGTAGCGCAAAAGAGATGCCCTTTAATCCGGACCGGGTTAGAAGGCACGCCCCTGACAGCGGCGTGAAGAGCCAGATGGAATGGCCTAGTCGACAACCTTCTCTTTTCTTTCTTGTTTTTCTTTTCAAATTTCTGTTAAAAAGACCTCAAAAGTATGTACAACGTACCTAGTAGTGAGAGTAAGGTGCTACTCTAGATGTTATCGATTTAATTCGCGCTACGTGTATACGATAATTGCCGCTCTAGAGCGAAGCATATTACATCGTCATAGTATAAGCTCTACGAAATATATATCACCCCTCCACCACACCAATTTATCTTCCAAACACTTCACTAGTCCTTCCTCTCCTCGCTCGCGCAGTATGTATTCGAAATTCCGTGATATTTAATCATGCCCATGATAATATGCCGGAGCCTCAAAAATGCGTCCGCCTCCCACCATCGCCTCGACACTCCTGGCTCTTCAATCCTTACATTCAGCACAGTAAAATAAAGACTTGTCACAACACAGCCCCATCATGTCATCACTGTGGCCAATGGAAAACAAAATAAAAAATAAAATACCGCTCCATTTTTTATACCCGAGATTATTGACCTTTCCTGCCAAAACTATGAAACTTCTAAAATCTACCAAAACTTAACCAATACCAATGTGCAGTACGAAAAAAACATAAAATTTTACTTTTGGGTTCTTTGGATACCTATAGCCTACTCTTCTTGATACAAATAAAAGAAAACATAAATATCATACTTAAACGTGTTTATGTACAGTAATCGCTAGAGTAGGGATGGTTTTCCAAGGTTAATTGCACTTGGCAGAAACATTCAATTTTCCTTGACTCAAAATTTACGAATCAACTCATAAGCTGCCAGACTAGAGGTGATGATACATGCTGTGGGAAAAACGCTTGTGTGAATTATAATGTAAAACTTGCATAATAAACAAACCAAAACTGGGATGACACAAGCTAAAACACAAAGGAACTAATCAAAATCTCTATGTGGAAATAACGCTTAACCCCTTCTGTACCGGCGATGTCTTTTTAATTTGATTTCAGCTACATTTAGACAATTTTATGAAGCTTAGGAAGAATATGTGGTAGCAAAGATGATACATTGGGATAATCTGTGGCCTATTAATGAGTAGACGTCCTTCCTAAACTGAACAAAATCGTCTCGTAGTTGCCAGAATATAATGAAAAGTACATCACCGGTACAGAAGGGGTTGATTTGATAAAATAAAATAATACCTGTATAATAAAATACCAGGTGAAGCACTAATGGGCAGAAGTAGGAGTGTGATAAAGAGTGAATGGATGAAGCAGCCTGACATCCCTGGAAGGATAGCCACTACCAGTACCAGATGGAAGGGAAACGCTACTGTACTTTGCTACTAATGGGATAACATTAGTGGATAATTGAGCCATTATATATGTGTTCTTTTATTTATAAATTATTATTTTACTTAACCCTTTCACGCATATGACGCGATTTTGAGCCGATTGGGGATACTTTAAAGCCTTTGTTACCATCAGGGGTACTGTATTTAGAAACCTTTAGTTTAGTTACTTCAACCTCTGCAATTGTCTTTGAGTTAGCTGTGGGTAGAAAACTAATTTTGGAGAGGTAATTATAAGAGTGAGATAACTCTATTTATTATTGCTAATCTGGCAACCTCTGCATCATAAATGCGGGAAAGGGTTAAGCGTTGTTTCCAGGGACAGGGCAAAAACTGAGGAAATTACTGTATTTTAGTTTTTTTCCCTTCGTGTTGCAACATCGTTGCAAGAGAACCCGTGGTCGTACAAGGATGATTCAGGTGTCATTGGAAAGCTCATTTGTCGCCCTTTCACGGATGCATAATTGTATTACGCTCTGGCTCTTCTTCATGCATGAAAAAGAGCATGGAATGAAGCTCGTTTAGGGTAAATCTGCCCGCTTGGCAGGTAGTAGTGTTACAAAACTACCCAATAGTTAGAGGTTAATGAGGGTGGCCCTACACAGAATGCCCCCAAACTGACCTATTCCCTGTAAGAGGGACAACCCGTATTGTATTGCCTACCACGGTTAATTTCTATATTATGATATAAAACCTTATACAAAATATTGAAATTAAAGGGTTTTCAACAGTTAAATTTGTTACGACATGTTAACATATGTAGCAACACTTACACAACATCAACGCAGGTTCTCTCCTTGGCTACAGAGGACAGAACTCTATATAACAAATTAACAAACTTTCATTCAAATTTATTATGAGGTGAATTGAAAACATACCCGGTATATAATAATAATAATAATAATAATAATAATAATAATAATAATAATACCAGTAGGTCAAAGTTGTAGGAGTGTTCAGTGACTTTTGACCCTGACTGTACATTAAAAAAAACTTACTACTGTATTACAAAATGGACTGTTAGATTAGGTGTGTGAAAAGCATGAACTTACTTTGTTCCATCAATTAAATCCTTCCTTTTCCGTTTTTTCTTTTTGGTCATTACATTACCCGGACCTTCCTTTCGCTTTTGAGAATTAACCTTAGCAATGGTTTGGAGATCATTAGAAAGGCCTGTCTTCTTAGTATTGAACTTGGTAATGGCCTGAAGTCTCCTTGGTATTTCTTGTGCATCTGACGACTTGGGCTTCTGGTTTATCTTGTTCTTCAATCTGAGGGATAAATAAAGTACAGTTCAGTACAGTACATGTACTCGTAAGTAAATTAAGAACAAATATATTGTAAGAACATAAGGTACACAGTACAATACCCTTTAACCCACAAAATCCGGGAGGCTTCATATGACGCAAAAAACAAAACAAAAAATGCCAGGAATCCGGGAGGCCTCATATGAGGCAAAATATGCGACTAAAAAGCACCGCTAAACTCATCATAACACGGCAACCACTTGTCGTAGCAATGTCATCTCAACGGCAGTCTACAGACAACAGTGAGTTCTACAATTTGCAATTCAGTTGACTACTCTGGGTGGTCTCAATCAGTACCTACTGAATTATGAAGCTTGCCTTTATCCAAATGGCACCGGACAAACCGATCGGGATCATACGAGGCCTCCCGGATTTCGTGGGTTAACCCTCCTGGCCCGGGCCGGCTCTCCAAAGGACGGAGCTCGTATCCAGGCGATCTGGCCGAATATCAACAAAAGTAAACTAAGGTTAATCTCGCTTAATATATTACCTACATTAATCAAACATATATAGAAATGGGCGCCTTACCTTGCTGCGTAGAATAGCGTTGAGTAGAGCTCTCTAGCTCAACTGGTTCCGGAGTGATGGTGATGGAAGTGGAGGTCACTTTTGCCGTGTATTTACCTCGGCGCGTCCGAACACTCAACCGCGGCCCCGGCTACGACGCCCAGTTGCACTCGTCGCTCCACCCGCAATTATGCCGGGAACCGATTTGATAGTGTTTTATTGGTTATGTAATTTATTATAGTTATTATGTTATTTTCACTCAATAAAGTTATTTACATGAACTTATTTGTGTCTCTGTCACTTATTACTTTCTTTTATTATTATTATTATGATTATAGTGTCACTTTCACTGGACTTTGATAATTGATAGTGTCATTTCTCCTTTTATGTATCGTTAGGTAAGCTAATAATATATATATTGTCACTGTCACTTGTTCATATTGTTATGAAGGCCCTTATTATTACTTGTGTGTGTCTCTTTCACTTATACTTAGTTTTATTATTATTATACTGTCACTTTGACTGGCCTAGGCTTATTGAGTGTCATTTTCACTTATTTATTGTTAGAAATATATATTTTAGTGTCACTTTCACTTGTTCATATTGTTATTTATTATGTTCTATCCAACAACCAACTCTACTCCTAAAATCGATTAATGAAATATTACAAACACGTGGCAGTCCGTGGATTCGAACCCAGGACGCTCACACCGAATATCAACACCTTATACATTGCACCACGAAGGCAGTTAAAGAATGGTGGACACTGCCTACGATTTATTATGCAACTTCGAATCCTGCATATCAATCTAAGCATGTACACACATCCCAACTGCAACTCACGTAGGCTATGCATATGTGAATGGAAAGAACAATTAATGGGGCCTTAACCACTAGGGAAGGCCTCTCGATAAATTACTCCTGAACCAATTATTATTACTTATATGTGTCCTTTTCACTTATAATTAGTTATATTATTATTCTTAGCCTACATTTGAGTGTCACTTCCACTTCAAAAGTTTATTAGAGTATGGAAGTCGTTGAAGCAGGTGCCAGCACACAGTCCAACTTGACACTCGAGGCATTCCCAAGTGTTTTTTGTGCTTTTGCGGGGTCTTCTTGTTGTGTGGCTGCACACATGGCACCTCTTCTGACTCCTAGCATTACTACCTGGTGCTTTGAAAGGAAGGGCGTTGAGCTGGTGCTTCCTGAAAAATTCAGCACACCCCGTTCTGTCCAGCTGGCCTGGTCCTTGTAGTGGCCTCCCTGGTGTACCCGCATGTTTAGCCAGGAGCTCAAGTATCACCTGCTTGTGGAACTTCCGCAGGGACTTGTACTTCTTGGCTCCTGCAGTCCTCAGACGGTAGATGTTGTACGCATTGAGGACCAACATATCTACCGTATGCAGGATAAACTTCTTGTACCACCTGCAAGATGTTCGCAGGCAGTCGATGAAGCCCATCTGCATGTCGGACTTGTCAACGAGGCGCATGTTGAGGTTGTAATCCAAGACAGCAGCTGGTTTCTGGACGGGGTTCTTGGTTCTTCGGTCCACCTTCCCTGTGGCGACCATCTGGGCCTTGTGGCATGTGCTGAGGAGGTTGACCTTCCGCTGGTCATGCCAGTGGATGGAGAGGATGGGGCCACTCTTCTTGTGGAAGATGTCCGCCTTCTTCGTCTTGGTTGGGTAGCCTGGCATGCCCTTCCTCTTGCCCTTGACTGTGCCGACAGTTCCGGTCTTGCGGTCATGGAGGTACTTGGTCAGGAGAGGCGATGTGTAGTAATTATCTGTGTAGAGGATGTGGTTTTTATTGAAGTGCCTCTCCATCATCTTCTTCACTACAGCGCCATCAAAACCAATGAGGGGGTCAGTCACAATTTCTCCACCCTTGCCGCTGTAGACTATAAAGTCCAGCACATACCCCGTCAAACAGTTGCAGAGGACGAAGAGCTTGATGCCGAAGCGGTGTCTCTTGGACGGGATATACTGTCGGAAGTGCAGCCTACCATGGAACAGGACCAGAGACTCGTCGAGGCACATCTTCTGGAAAGGAATCAGGTAGGTGGTGAACCGATGACGTATCATGTCATACAGCTTCCTGATCTTCCATAATGAGTCGGGAAGGTGGACTGCCATGTTGTTTATCAGGTGGAGATACGAGAGGATGTCGAAGTACCTGTCCCTGGACATGTACTTGCCAAATGCTGGAGTCATTATGAGGTCGCCAGTGATCCAGTAGTCTGCCAGAGCGTGCTTCCTGATATGTGTCATCAGCATTGTGAGTGCCAAGAACACATATAGTTCTGCCACAGTGACAGCTCTCCATGCCACCATCTTGGCACTGGTCTTCCTCCCAAGAAAGTTGGCACAGATCTCATGATGGTTGTTGGTCTCCTCGACGAGGTATTCCATGACTTCATTGTCATAGAAGCCACAGAAAATTTCACTGGGGGTAGCAGCTGGGCCACAGGGAAATGTTGGTGACACCCCGGAACCCATCTGTACCTCGTCAAAGGCAGGACAATCTGGCTCAAAATCAGCCCCATCTGCCCACACAAACAGGTCGGATGCTGATGCTCGAGGACGTGCAGGTGCAGCAGGCACACGCCCTGGACGCCCTGGCACACACCCTTGGCCACGCGGACGCCCTGCACGCCCACGCCCAGGTGCAGCGGCGTCGGCAGACTGACCACGTCCACGACCTCGCCCTCTCGCTCGTCTTGTCGGGACTTCCTCTTCCTCTTCCTGTTCCTCTTCCTCCTCAGGCGATGTCAGGTCATCTGGGGCAATGTTGGGGTCGTCAGCATCGTCTTCAGGAGACAATTCGGGTGAAGAAGTGACCGGGAGTCGGCGGTGTGGGGCGCGGGAGGCTGCGGGAGCTTCAACAATGGTAGCCTCGGCCTCGGGAGTTGGGCTCCTTTTGCGGCGAGCCGAGGGCTTCTCCGCAGCAAATAATGCTCTGCGGTGGGTTGAGGGCTGTCGCACACTAGTAATACCACTTGAAGAGGCCCTTTGGTCATCCTGAAGGAGAGATGAAGCCGAGGGCTGTGGGTGACCCACGCGGCGTCCCGGGTCAAGGCGTCGGGACAATGGAATGCGGGTGGTTGCTAGACCAGGGTCGGCGTCATTATCACTGTCTTCAGCTTCCCTATCCTTTTCTGCGGCTGCCCTGCGTGCTTTTTTAGCTGCACTTTTCACCAACGATTGTTTATAGAAATATTTGCCCACTTTCAAGGGCGTACGGGCAGGCAAAGGGGAAGGTCCAGGGCTACTAGGGCTAGGCCTAGGCTGACATAGCAAAGATGGCGAGGGGGTAGGCCTAGGTTCTAGCACACTTGGAAGCTCAATGGCACCTTCCTGAAACACTTCCACATCAGGATCATCACTACTGTCTCCCCCTCAAATAAATTGACATTATCGTCGTCTCCAAAGCCAACGAAATCGTCATCTTCGCTTGCACTTATAAATTGTTCTTTGTCCACCAAGCTTTCGCCACTGCTCTCTTCACTATCAAAAAGTTCTCGCTGTATAGCGCTTTCACTCAACAAACGCTTAACATTCTTTCGTTGAGCTTTCTTCTCGGTTGCAACAGGCGTTGAAGTTGCGAGCGGGGTAGCAGTGGGGCCCGCGGGAGGTTGCAGCGATTCGGACACGTCGGAAATCATTTTTTCAGTATAACTCGCTATGGCGGCCACGTACGAACTGATAACACTAGTAGTTGAGGCTTGGTGGTGCTGCGGTCGCGCCAGCAATGCAAAATTTGGCCACGCGAATTTTGAAGCACGCTTTCAAGCACAGGGATTTTAAAATGACACCCGGGCACCTGCCCTTCTTTCGTGGTGTAATTTTAAAATGACACCCGGGCTGGAAGGGTTAATATAATACAGAGTATAACAAAAATAGTGTAGGATACTCCAGAACTGCAGCAGAGCAGCATATGTACAGGCCCTGGATATTCAAGGATAGCCCTTAATATAATACAGAGTATAACAAAAATAGTGTAGGATACACCAGAACTGCAGCAGAACAGCATATGTACAGGCCCTGGATATTCAAGGATAGCCCTTAACCCCTTTCGTACCGGTGACGTCTTTAATATTTAGACGATTTTGTGCAGCTAAAGAAGGATCTGTGGTAGTTAAAAGGGTTGATTGAGATAGTTTGAAGCTTTCTAATTGCTAGAGATACTTCCTAAACTGAATATAATCAATAAGTAGTAACCAGAACAACATAAAAAAGACGTCGCCGGTAAAGAAGGGTTTGAAAAACGGTGAGGCGAGAGATACAACAAACCACTGAATTAACAGATTACGGTATTACTTGCCCACAATGTCATAACTTTCTCATACTTGGGAAACTATACTATCGTAAGTTATAATACCCCGTTATGACTTATTTTCTAGTATTCATGGAGTTAGAATAACAATGGTGGCATTTAGGATACGGCGACCATACAAACATAATATCAAAGACCGAGTGGTCCAAGTGAGGTGCGGTTTGTGTTTCACGTCCTAATGGTGGCGTTCCAAGCAGCCATATTCAGGGTTGCCTTACTACAGTAGTCAGATTCTTAAATTTAACCCCTTCAGCACGATGATGCCTTTTTGCCTTTGATTCTGGCTAAAATTAGATGCTTTAATGCAGCTTAAGACGACCGATGTTATTCGGATGGTTAACTAAAATAGTATTTACACCCTTTGAGTATTTGTGGTAGAAAATAAGCTAAAGAAAATTGTTTGAGTATTTGTGTAGAGAATAAGCTAAAGAAAATTGTTTAATGATAAACAGAATATAGAAGACAATTACATTATCCTGCTGAAGGGGTGAAGACCAGATCGTATGACATGACCCCACGTCTCTCTAGGTTTACCTCTCAGCGCAGCTCCCCTCAAATTCAGACCTGCATCTTTTCACCCAATTTAGATAATCCATCCTATCCACATGCCCAAATCATCCAAGTATGCTTGTACGCATCTCTTCACTGATACATTTGATACAGTACTTACATGTCTCCTCAACTCTTCAATATGTACTGGTATCCTATCTTGCAGTTTGGCCCCACACATCCATCTCGCCATTCTCATTTTAACATTCCATTCTATATATATCAGCCACATTAACTGGCTATGTTCCTAAAGCATAGATATTTGCACTTCAAATACATGTACCATACATCTTTCCCTTCATGTGGAGCAGAAATCTTTTAATGGTTAGAATCGGCAACAGTTTCTGAAAAAAATAAAAATAAATACTATACATACTGTACTGTACCGGTACTCATTTCTCAATTTCAAACTTCTTCCTCAACAAAGGTTCATTTTGCATAGAACAACGCTTCCTTCCAGGTGAGAATGTATTGAAAGGCGGGTGTCACCCACTCTCCATAGACGATATACATTGAGAAAGTTCTAAAAGAACACTGATTTTTACCTTTGCCAACAAAGTTGGACAGAGGTTATGTTTTTACCTCCGTCTTTTTTTCTGTAAACAAGTTATCTCGCAAAGTTATGAAGCAATTTTCAAGAAATTTGGTGTGCAGATAGGATATGCACCAAGGAAGAAGTGATTCTATTTAGGAGGCAATCCATAAGTTATGAACCAATTTTTTAAAAACTGTGGTGGGCAGACAGGATATGCGCCAAGAAGTGATCCTTTTTAGCCTGCTTTATAATTAAAAAATAGATCTTGTCTTGTCCAAGCCTTGTCTAAATAATGCTCAAACATGTGTGAAGATTCTGACTCAATCACATACTGGGGCAGTACATTCCAATCATTTACCACTCTATTAAAAAACAATGTTTCCCTCTTTTCAAGCCTTGACCTTTCCTTGAAATTTTCTTGGAGTGTCCCTTCATCCTTCTGTCTTCTCGAATCACAAAAACATTGTTGCACACAACCTGATCGTACACTCCTGTCAGTATCTTGTATGTTTCAATCATGTCGGCTCTTGCCCTCCTATATTTCCCCCCAGGGGGTAAGCTAAGGAGGCCTTCATCTAATGGTGGAGGAAAAAAAGAATATGCCTCACGCATCCTACTGCGTGTCATACAAGGCGATTAATAGGGAGGATGGTGATAGACTTGTGGATCAACAGCCATTACTATGCAATAAAGTCTTTATCTTAGCACTGTTTTGGTATGGCACTGCCGAGGCTGGTGGGGTGCGGATAGGTGCCACAAGGGACCGAGTCTTACCTGGGCGCTGTTTGGTACCACACCTGTGTCGGCAACAGTGTTTGCATGTTGGGGCAGGACTTTATTGTTCTCATCATCATCATCTCCGACGCCTTGTTTCCCCCTGGGAAACCCCCACTAGAGGATGGCCATGACAGAAACGTCTCCAAGCTACTTTGTCAAGACATGCCTCCCTTGCCCGTGCCACAATGCCCCTTCCACTACGTGGAAGTTTTTCTTCAATATATTTTTCCACTTTTTTTCCCATACCATAGGTGGTCTTCCACTACTAGCAGTTCCACTCACCTGACTCCCATATATCTTTCTTGGCATTCTGTCTTCATCCATTCTCTGAACATGGCCATACCACCTCAAAGTACTTCTCTTTATCCACTCAACCACACCACAATCAATGCCCAAAGCCTGCTCTTCCATTCCAAAGGACTCGTACACTTCCCTATTACTTGGCCCATCTAGCCTATTCATGCCAGCTGCCATTCTGAAAAAGCTCATCTCCACAGCTCTCAGTTTGAAGAGGTCCTCGTCACTTGCCGTCCATGTCTCGCTTCCATACGAGTGTTGGGAGCAGCACACTGTTTCTCAGTGACTTTTTGACTTCCTGGCTAACCATTCTTCCTTTGAGAATACTATCAAGTTCTCCAATCACTTTTCTCCCTTGCATTTTTCTCTCTTTTATCTCACTCTCCATTTTACCATATTTGCATAGTACAGCTCCCAAATACTTGAAACTTTCAACCTCTTCTAGTACTTCATTTTTCAATTTTATTTTACAACTTTTCTTGTGTTCTTTCTTGATTCTATATTTTTCCTTAAAATCTATGATTTCATGCATTCTTCTCTCAAACACCATTACCTTACATTTCCCTACATTGACCTTTAACTTTCTCTTTTCACATACCCTGTCAAAGTCAGTGACCACTCTCTGAAGTTCTTCAGCATTTTCCGCCAACAGGACTGCATCGTCCGCATATAGGCATGTTAAAATCTTCCATGTTCTTCCCTCTGATTCCAGTCTAGCTCCCACACCCATTGATACAGCCCTACATTCCCTAATCACTCCATCCATGTACTGTATATATTGAACAACCAAGCTGACATGACACATCCCTGTCTTACACCTACATTGACCTCAAAACTTTCACTTAACTTATCCCCTACCTTCACATTTGCCATTGCATTCCTATAAAAAGATTTTACTGTCATTAGCAACTTGCCTCCCACACCATATACTGTTAACACATCCCACAGGCCCTCCCAGTCTAGTTTGTTGTAGGCTTTTTCCAAATCCATGAATGCTGCATAGAGTTTTCTGTTTTTGGCCAGATACTTCTCTACCAACAATCGCATTGAGGCTATCTGGTCAACGCAGCCCCTGCCCTTTCTGAAACCTCTCTGTTCCTCGCCTATTTTGTCATCCGTTATCTTTTGTAGCCTCTGTGTTACTACTCTTGCGTGTACCTTTCCAGGTATGCTAAGCAAGCTAATTCCCCTATAATTCTTACACTCTTCTTTACTACCCTTCCCTTTGTACAAGGGTACTATCACTGCTTTCCTCCAGTCCTCTGGTACACTTTCCATTTCCCATGCTAATTTACATAACCTATGCATTATGTCAACAGCTTCTTCTCCTCCATATCTCAGCATTTCACCTGGGATGTTATCTACTCCAGCAGCTTTGCCCATTTTAAGTCTATTGATTGCTTCTTTTACTTCTTCTCTGCTTATCTGGCTTTCAACTACCCTGTTTATTCTACCTCTCCATTCCTATGGATGAGATCTTTGCCTTCCCCCTACTCTTTACAGCTAAGCTACTAAAATGATCTTTCCATACTTTCACCACACCATCACCCTCTACCACTTCCCCATTCATGTCCCTCATCCCACCACCTGAGACACTCTCAGTCTTCTTCCCTCTGGCTTCTTTCACAGCTCTGTAGTATGCTTTCCTGTCATTCAGAAACTGTTCACTAATCTTTCTCCCATATGCCTCATCTGTCTTCCTTTTAGCGTCTTGTATCGCCCTCTTCACTCTTTGTTTCAAATTTTTATATTCTTCTTTCCTCGCATCTCTAGTTTCTCTAGGTATATTCTTTTGCAGCATACTCTTTTTGAACTCTTTTTTTTTTTTTTTCACTATTTCTTCTATCTCTTTACTAAACCATGCATTACCTTTCTTCTTCCATATTTTAAAGGTTTTCTTCCCACATACTTTCTCAGCTGCTTTAATCATGGAGTCTAAATTGCCTAATATACAGTAGAATTTTTTTATGGTGCTGTCTTTTTGTAACACTGTTAAGGCTGGCGGGGTTGCAGATACTGCAGGTGCAAGTGCTGCAGGGGGACTCTGTTGAGTCTTGCTGAGGCACGGTTAGTGCTATAACAACATCAGCCACAGTGATAACTTGGTGGGGCAGTGCTGTGGCAGACTTTGTTGTACTACAGTACACTTCAACTACTGAAAAGCAACCCCGTCTGAGCCGTTACAATGCATGTAATGGAAAAATGACACTAAATCATTGTATGTAGTGTTGGTAGTCCTAGTTTCTTCAACTGTTCTTCATAGCTTATATTCCTAAGTGTCGGTACCAATTTACTCGCTCTCCTCTGTACATTTTTAATAGGATCAATATCTTCTATCAAATATGGAGCCCATCCTTGATTATCGTACCGGTACCGGTACTCTACATGCGGCCTAACCAGTGCTACATACAGATGTGTTTCCTTGCACTTACAAATGATTTTTTGAAGTAAACGATCAAGCTAACATATTGCAGACTAGTTATAAACAAAATATGTCTCTGACAATGAAAAAAATGCATACCAGTTTCAATACTACAATATACAGAACAGTACCAGTACTCACTTATTTAAGCGCACTTCTTGTTGTTTGTACGGGTCTTTAACTCCTCGGTGCTTCTTTTTTGGAATTTTACCCATCTTTACCCAAGATACCACGTGAATGGAGTGGTATTCAGAGCACTATACAGGTATCATCTGAAAATATAGACAGTATATGATACTTCGCTATAAGAAGAGTATTGTTGGAACACGGAATTGGAACTTTCCACTTGCGAGTTTCGAGCTATAAACGTTGATAATTGATATTTAGCAAAATTATCATCTATAATACGGTTGAAGTGCACATATAAATAAATTTAAAAAAATCAGCAAATTCTTAACTACCGGTATCACAAACTCACATTATTTCTGTATTACAGTACAGTACTGATAAAAATCAATGTTTAAAATTCCAACTCCCTTATAGCCTGAAACTCGCAAGTGGTCAACTGAGTCACCAAACAATATTGTACTGTAATATGTAAGGTGATTGGAAAGACTGTCGGAGTGTCTGGCACTAGATAAAATAAAAATCACTAAACAAAATTGTGGTATTTCTGCAGAAGAAATTAAAAAAAATATATATTTCTATAAGAAAACCTCACATGGCTGTGATTCTACGGCTACCGGTATGTAATTATACATTGTAAAACACAAAACAATTCAACAATATTTAAAGTTATCCCCTTGAGCATCAATCTCAGAACACCCATTATGGCGATTATTTGCATGCAATTTGTTAACACTACCCATTACAGAACTACATGGGGTTGTTCGGCCGGCAGCCTAGGGAATGTGGCTGTTTAATATATTTATGGATGGTGTGGTGAGGGAGGTGAAAATGAGAACTATGGGAAGAGGATTGGATTTAGTTGGAAAGAATGGTAGAGATTGGGAGTTGAATCAGTTGCTGTTCGCTGATGACACAGCGTTGGTGGCAGATTCTGAGGAGAAACTGAAGCGGGTAGTCAAAGAGTTTGGTGTGGTTTGTGGGAGGAGGAAACTGAAGGTGAACGTCAATAAAAGTTGTTGTTGTTGTTGTTCCCTAAGCTGCCTGGCCGAACAGCCCCGAGTCCTTAAGGAAGGCCATGGCCACGGTCGGGCTTTCCCACAGAGCTCTCAAAGAGTGTAAATTGTGTTGTTGGTGTAAGTGGTTGTGTGAAATGCAGTCTTCTATGATGTGTTTAATGGTATGGGGTGCTGTGTTACAACCCGGGCAGGTGTCGACGACGGAGTCATCCAGTCTCTTCTGATAGCTCATTAGAGCTGGATGGTGCCTGCATCACAGCCTGGCCAGGTGGACTCTGTCCTCGAGAGGAAGGGAGGATTCATAAGGATGGATTTCAGGAGGTCGTGCTTGCAGCTGCGTGTTGTCTATGAGTGAGTGGATGGAACGGCGAGTGATATGAGTATGGATGTGCTTCCGGAAGTTGGCTTGGGGTGGGCAGGGAGGGAGAGAAGACAGTATTTGTGTGTGATAGCGTGTGCTGGGTGTTGTTTTGATATTTCTTGGTGTCTGTGGGTGTGTTGCCATGTAGTGTAGTGGGTGGTGTTGATTCGTGGAGGCTGCTGCCATGAATTGAGTGCCTCTCATGTCTAGATGATCTTTGACTTTGAGGACTTTGGTTTCTTGATGTAGGTGATCTGTGGGTGTAGTAGCTGTGCATCCTGTGATGATTTTCAGGGCTTTATTTTTAATAGTCTGTAAGGTCTTATGATGTGTTTCAGCTAGGTTAGAAGCCCAGGCCGGGCTTGCATATTCCATAACTGATCTTATGGATTGTTTGTAGACTGTGGTGGTGGTTTCTTTGTTGTGTCCAAATTTTGTGTGGGCAAGTGATCTGAGGGCGTTAAGTCTGGGTGTCAGTTTCTTTTTCGTGTTTGTGGTGTGCTGTTTGAATGTCATTTGGGTGTCGTATGTTACTCCTAGGATTTTGTATGTGTGTGTGTGTGTGTGTTAGGGGTGTGTTGTTTATGTTGAGTCCCGGGATGTAATCGTGCTCTCCTGTCCAGCTTGTGAGGAGGGTTGCAGTGGATTTAGCTGGGGTTAAATTGAGTCTGTTTGTACAGTAGTGCACCATTCATGTAATGTGTCGAGATAGTCTTGAAGGAGTCTTGTTGCTGTGTCTGGATTTTGGTGCGTGCTTGTGAGTGTTATGTCGTCTGCGTAGGAGGCTATGGTTATTTGGGGTGAATTTGGTGTATTTATATCATGCATGTACAGATTGAAGAGTGCGGGCGACAGGACGGATCCTTGCGGGACTCCGTTTGGGAAATTTCTAATGCTAGATGACTGACCGGCAAAAGATATGTGTGCACATCTGCCTGCTAAGAAGTTGGCCAGCCATCTTTTTGTGTTGTTGTGCATGTTTGTGTTGTAGATTTTGTTTATTAGGTTGTGGCAGGCGATGGCATCGAAGGCTTTACTAATGTCAAGTGCGGCAAGTACTGATCTGTGTGGTGGTCTAGCTGAGTTGATGCCGTCAAAAGCTCTTTGTGTAAGGTCTGTAAGAAGAGTGTTTGTGGAGTGCAATGGCCTGAAGCCGTGTTGTGTTGGAGAAAGGGGTAAGTCAGGTGTCATCAGTTGTAGTACAAGGCGCTCTATGACTTTGGAGGGGGTGCAAAGGAGTGTGATAGGGCGGTGTGAGGAGGGTAGCGTGGGGTCTTTGTTAGGCTTGGGGAATGTGATGATGATACCATGCTTCCAGATGTCTGGTATTGTGTTGTGTGAGTAGCTGTAGTTTGATATGTTAGTGAGTGCTTGTATGCCTTGTAGTCCCAGGTGTCTGAGGTGAATGTTGCTTATGTTGTCTAGGCCACAGGCGGGTGAGAGCTTGAGATTGTTGATGATATGCTTTGTCTGGTTGTTGGTGAAGGGTGTATAGTCAGGGTCTGTGGGGAATTGTCTTTTTCGTCGGATGACACGTCGGTCGTCTTTGTGGGGTTTTAGGTGACTGACATGAGAGAAGTGATTGATGAGAGTGTTTGCTTGTTGTTTACGTGAAGGAGCAGAGTCTGTTGTTGTGATGGCAGCATGTGCTTGTGTTGTGTTGCTGTTGGAAAGTGTGATGCTGTTTAGTGTTTTGTAGAGTTTTTTGGGGTTTGGTTTGTGATCGAGTTTTGGGGCATGTTTTGTGATCGAGTAATAAAAGTGATAAAGAGTGATAAAAGTAAAGTACAGTACTGTACTGTACAGTCTATCCTGTTTGACTTGCTCAAAACCCACCACTTCACCTGCGCAACACTTGCCTCCAAGAAACACTACACAAACACCTGGACCTGTTCCTCATGCCCCTCCCTCTCCCAGTCAAATCCCTCACCTAAAACCCGTCCACCTCTCCTCCCCAACCCACCTAACCTTCCCATATCATCCACTCCCCCCCCTAAAACCCGTCCACCTCTCCTCCCTAACCCACCTAACCTTCCCATACCATCCACATCCTCAACTCAACACACCACACCCCATCCTAATCCATTCCAACCCCCATCTCCTGCTCCCCAATCCCCCCCCCCCCCCATCCTCGTGCAGCAGCACCCAACATACATCGTGCACATAACATTAACATTCTTCAACTGAACATAGATGGCATCAACACAAAGAAACACAAACTCTCACACTTCATCAAACAACACAACATACACATTGCCATCTTACAAGAAACAAAACTCTGCACAACACAAAAAACACCCACATTTCATAATTTCACCACCATCAGACAAGACCGGGCTGTCGGCGGGGGCGGTGGACTCATCACCCTGGTACACAAAGAAATATCATACATAGTAACCAGTGTACAAACCAAATCCCTCCTCCCCCCAAATGATAACACAACAAAAATACAGTCAATTAAAATACGCACTGGCAACAACTCCAACATAACCATCATAAACACATACATCCCTCCCCAAACATCCCCTACAGTACCAAATGAATACAGACCACACTTAGAACACATCACAAACACCCCACATACAAATAGGTAAATACACATCATCCTGGGTGGTGACTTCAACGCCAAGATGTCGGCCTGGTTTGTCGACAACCCCGACACAGACAGAGGGCTGGTACTACAAAACCAAACCGATAACCTCATCATCCTTAACGACATCCATCAACATACCCATATTCCTCACCAAGCCCTCTATAACCCATCATCTCCAGACATCACCTTTTGCTCCCCAGAACTCGCCCCCACAACATCCTGGAGGGTGGTCAGAACCTTAGGCTCTGACCACCTCCCGATCATTATCACCACCAAAACCAGACTCGCCCCCTCTAGCCACAAACACACATACACCAATTATAAAAGAGCTAACTGGGAAGCATTCACAAATGAGACAGAACAATACTTCACAACTCTAAACAGTACACCCATCACTAACATCAACAATGCTGTACACATACTCAATAAAACTATCCAAAACGCTGACAAGAAACACATTCCAAGAGGTAACAGAAAAAGACACAACCCCAACTTCACACCAGAAATTCAAAACCTCATCAGACAACGCGACATACTGAAACACTCCCCAGCACCCCACACACAAGACATCACACAACAAATTCAAGCACTCAACACCCAAACTAACAACAAAATACAAGAACAAAAACTAAATTGGAATAACTTCCTACAAACACTTGATCACAAAACAAACCCCAAAAAACTCTACAAAACACTAAACAGCATCACACTTTCCAACAGCAACACAACACAATCACATGCTGCAATCACAACAACAGACTCTACTCCTTCATGTAAACAACAAGCAAACACTCTCATCAATCACTCCTCACATGTCAGCCACCTAAAACCTCACAAAGACGACCGACGTGTCATCCGACGTAAGAGACAATTCCCCACAGACCCTGACTATACACCCTTCACCAATCACCAGACAAAGCATATCATCAACAATCTCAAGCACTCACCCGCCTGTGGCCTAGACAACATAAGCAACATACACCTCAGACACCTGGGACCACAAGGCATACAAGCACTCACTAACATATCAAACTACAGCTATTCACACAACACAATACCAGACATTTGGAAGCATGGTATCATCATCACATTCCCCAAACCCAACAAAGACCCCACGCTACCCTCCTCGCACCGCCCCATCACACTCCTTTGCTCCCCCTCCAAAGTCATGGAACGCCTAGTATTACAACTAATTACACCTGACCTACCCCTAGCTCCAACACAACATGGCTTTAGGCCACTGCACTCCACAAACACTCTTCTCACAGACCTTACACAAAGAGCTTTCGACGGCATCAACTCAGCTAGACCACCACACAGATCACTATTAGCCACACTCGACATTAGTAAAGCCTTCGATGCCATCCCCCGCCACAACCTAACAAACAAAATCTACAACACAAACATGCACAACAACACAAAAAGGTGGCTGGCCAACTTCCTAGCAGGCAGATGTGCACACGTATCTTTTGCCGGTCAGTCATCTAAAATCAGAAACTTTCCAAACGGAGTCCCACAAGGATCCGTCCTATCGCCCGCACTCTTCAATCTGTACATGCACGATATAACTACACCCAATACGCCCCAAATAAACTTAGCCTCCTATGCAGATGACATAACACTCACATGCACACACCATGATCCAAAAAGAGCAACAGATCTCCTTCAACCCTATCTCAACACACTACATGGCTGGTGCACTACAAACAGACTTAATCTAGCCCCAGCCAAATCCACCGCAACCCTGCTCACAAGTTGGACAGGAGAACACGAATACATCCCTCAACTCACCATAAACAACACACCCCTAACACATACACACACACCCAAAATCCTAGGAGTAACATATGATACTCATATGACATTCAAACAGCACACCACAAACATTAAAAAGAAACTGACTCCCAGACTTAACGCCCTCAGGTCACTTGCTCACACAAAATTTGGACACAACAAAGAAACTACCACCACAGTATATAAACAATACATAAGATCAGTGATGGAATACGCAAGCCCAGCCTGGGCTTCTAACCTAGCTGAAACACATCATAAGACCTTACAGACTATTCAAAACAAAGCCCTGAAGATCATTACAGGCTGCACAGCTACTGCACCCACAGATCACCTACATCAAGAAACCAAAATCCTCAAAGTCAAAGACCATCTGGACATGAGAGGCACTCAATTCCTGGCAGCAGCCTCCACGAACCAAGACCACCCACTAAACTACATGGCAACACACCCACAGACATCATCATCATCATCATCATCTCCGATGCCTTGCTTCCCCCTGGGAAACCCCCACTAGAGGATGGCCATGACAGAAACGTCTCCAAGCTACTTTGTCAAGACATGCCTCCTTTGCCCATGCCACAATGCCCCTTCCACTACGTGGAAGTTTTTCTTCAGCATATTTTTCCACTTTCTTTTCCCATACCATAGGTGGTCTTCCACTACTAGCGGTTCCACTCACCTGACTCCCATATATCTTTCTTGGCATTCTGTCTTCATCCATTCTCTGAACATGACCATACCACCTCAAAGTACTTCTCTTTATCCACTCAACCACACCACAATCAATGCCCAAAGCCTGCTCTTCCATTCCAAAGGACTCGTACACTTCCCTATTACTTGGCCCATCTAGCCTATTCATGCCAGCTGCCATTCTGAAAAAGCTCATCTCCACAGCTCTTAGTTTGAAGAGGTCCTCGTCACTTGCCGTCCATGTCTCGCTTCCATACGAGAGTGTTGGGAGCAGCACACGGTTTCTCAGTGACTTTTTGACTTCCTGGCTAACCATTCTTCCTTTGAGAATACAGTACTATCAAGTTCTCCAATCACTTTTCTCCCTTGCATTTTTCTCTCTTTTATCTCACTCTCCATTTTACCATATTTGCATAGTACAGCTCCCAAATACTTGAAACTTTCAACCTCTTCTAGTACTTCATTTTTCAATTTTATTTTACAACTTTTCTTGTGTTCTTTCTTGATTCTATATTTTTCCTTAAAATCTATAGTTTCATGCATTCTTCTCTCAAACACCATTACCTTACATTTCCCTACATTGACCTTTAACTTTCTCTTTTCACATACCCTGTCAAAGTCAGTGACCACTCTCTGAAGTTCTTCAGCATTTTCCGCCAACAGGACTGCATCGTCCGCATATAGGCATGTTAAAATCTTCCATGTTCTTCCCTCTGACTCCAGTCTAGCTCCCACACCCATTGATACAGCCCTACATTCCCTAATCACTCCATCCATGTATATATTGAACAACCAAGCTGACATGACACATCCCTGTCTTACACCTACATTGACCTCAAAACTTTCACTTAACTTATCCCCTACCTTCACATTTGCCATTGCATTCCTATAAAAAGATTTTACTGCCATTAGCAACTTTCCTCCCACACCATATACTGTTAACACATCCCACAGGCCCTCCCAGTCTACTTTGTCGTAGGCTTTTTCCAAATCCATGAATACTGCATAGAGTTTTCTGTTTTTGGCCAGATACTTCTCTACCAACAATCGCATTGAGGCTATCTGGTCAACGCAGCCCCTGCCCTTTCTGAAACCTCCCTGTTCCTCGCCTATTTTGTCATCCGTTATCTTCTGTAGCCTCTGTGTTACTACTCTTGCGTGTACCTTTCCAGGTATGCTAAGCAAGCTAATTCCCCTATAATTCTTACACTCTTCTTTACTACCCTTCCCTTTGTACAAGGGTACTATCACTGCTTTCCTCCAGTCCTCTGGTACACTTTCCTTTTCCCATGCTAATTTACATAACCTATGCATTATGTCAACAGCTTCTTCTCCAAGAAATATCAAAACAACACCCAGCACACGGTATCACACACAATTATTGTCCTCTCTCCCTCCCTGCCCACCCCGAACCAACTTCCAGAAGCACATCCATACTCATATCTCTCACCGATCCATCCACTCACTCACAGACAACACGCAGCTGCATGCACGACCTCCCGAAATCCATCCTTCCGAATCCTCCCTTCCTCGCGAGGACAGAGTCCACCTGGCCAGGCTGAGATGCGGACACCATCCAGCTCTCCTGAGCTATCAGAAGAGACTGGATGACTCCGTTGTCGACGCCTGCCCGGGATGTAACACAGCACCCCATACCATTAAACACATCATAGAAGACTGCATTTCACACAACCACTTACGCCAACAACACAATCTACACTCAATGAGAGCTCTGTGGGAAAGCCCGATCGTGGCCATGGCCTTTCTCAGGGACTCGGGGCTGTTCGGCCAGGCAGCTTAGGGAACAACAACAACAGTCTATCCTCCTATAACACAAATTCCTACAACACAATCCTCCTTTAACATGAGGGGGGTCCTGAGGTTTATTCTGTTAATTGTGGCCATGATATTGTAGATTCAAACATTTTCTAACTAATTTTTCTATTATTTATTCACATTTTGATATATTTTAGGTCTTTCCTAGGACCGATCGGTCACTTTTATTTACCGCCATAATATACGTGATCGCATAGTGCGAATAGTGCCGGATACAATGGAGTGCGAGGGGCGGATCGACCCCTTACAATCATATTTTTCTTCATTAGTTTTAAGGTAAGTGATGTCTTTTAATATTTGTTAACCCGCTGAGCCCCAGCTAGTTAGTAATATATGTACCACCAGGGCCCAGAGGGTTGAATTTTTTTTTCCAGAAACAAAAGCGAATGGGTTAGGAATGAAGGAAAAACCACGAAAAACCGATCAAAAAGCTCAAAAAATGGTCCTACAGAGCCCCCGAAAATGGATTTTACAAGGGTAAAAAATTGAAGGCAATTTCCCCCAAAAAAAGGTTTTTGCGTGCGTTGGACTTTGAGAGTTTTCAACCATCGGCATGGTTGCGTGGGATACTTTCACAGTTCCCATACAAATCTGAGCCCTCTAGGTGCCATAGGACCGAAGTAATTAACCTGGACGCAACCATTGCGTCGCTGGGTTCTGGTGATCGAACATTGCAGACGCAACACGTGCGACGCTGGGTCTCAGCGGGTTAATAGCCTAGTTTAATAATATCTGGCAGGTAATATAGGTGATTATTTAGCAAGAAATACGGAAAAAGGGGCAATATTGGAGGGCGCTTACCAATATACAGTAAACCCTCGCTAACTCGGAGTAATTGGGGGGAGACCACTTCCGAGATGCCCAATTTTCCGAGATGTCCGAGGTCCGACTTATGTCCGACTTAACCCTTTCGCTGCGGGTGACGTTCTGGAACGTCCTGGCAAGTTACAGCAATTTCCAGGCTTTAAAAGCCTGTAAAAACCGTAAAAATCGAGTGTCAGTGGGCGGGAGCGTGAGGAGCCCACCTCCGTCCCTCAGAGCAGCGAGCGGCTCACTGAGGTAGACTGTCTCTCGTGCGGGTCTCTCTCTCTCTCTCACAACAGTGTAGCCAAGCGAGCGAGTGCTACCAAATAGCGGGTTTCCCGCGTTTCACTGGCACCGCTGCGGGTGAACCAGACCACGTACGGGGCCCGTTCTGGTCTCATTTTGAAGCTATTTTCGCCTAGTTTTTGGCAGAATACAGTTCAATTAATGCAGATGCTTGATTTATCATTCAGGAGTACCTGAATATGCCCTAAATACCCCAAACATAGCCGCAGCCAATGGGTTAAGAGAAGGAAAATTCCGAATTATAAGAGGAAAGTCCGCGTCCGAGAAAATTGAGATAACTTTTTTTTTTATTTTTTTTTATGTGAAATTCATCATATTAATGACAAATACGAACCTTATTATGTTTTCAGGGACAGTACAGTACATAGTAATTAATATTAACACAATAATTAAAAGGCACAGGCTTCAATTCATCCTAAAATCACTTAAAACCGAGTGAGAGAACATTGTAAACCGGACACAAATCCCGCCCAACTCGGAATTTTCCGAGAGGCCTATGCCATTCCGAGAAGTGTGGGGTTCCGAGTAAAAAGAGTCCGAGTTAGCGGGGGTTTACTGTACTGTAGAATTATCTCCATATAAAAAGTGTTATTCCTACAACGCGACAGACTCTGCCGCCCATATAGTCGTGTTATAGGAGGATGGACTGTAATTGTGTGTAATAGGGGTGATCGTAGGGTGAATCTAGAATTCTAGATGTGAGGCTGGCTGGAATTCACCTTTAATTGACATGGGCCTAGCCTAAAGTCCGAATTCGCCCCAGTTGACTGTACCCCAGTTCCAACTCCAACCGACTTCGGAATTATTCCATAAGTGCACCTATACGAGCTATAAAAAATATTATTGTATTTAACAGGAAGGTACAACGAGGTAAGTGATGTGGTATTGGTGGCAATATGCGGAAATGGATTATAAGGGCATTCCGCCCCCTCTGACCCCCTTACGAAAATCTACGGTTACTCACTCCACCCCAACTGGATTTCTACCGTTTTACCCAACCAGCGGGGGTGGCAGCCCCCACCCATAATACTAGGATAGGTTAGGTTAGGCTAATGTCTCTCTGAAACATTGTAAAATCTGTGTCACATCTAGGCCTAGATTGATGGACTTTTGTCAGAGGGGGTGGAATGCCCTCATAATCCATTTCTGCATATTGCCACCTATACCACATCACTTACCTCGTCATACCTTCCTGTTAAATACAATAGGGTAAGACGGGGTAATTTCGCCGGGGGGTAATTTCACCGCGGCGCTAATAATTTGCATTCAAACGCCGATATCTCCGAAACTATTGCATGGATTTGTCTGCAGTTTGGCTTAGGTTGTAGAGCAGTTTTGATTTAGGTTGTAGAGCAAGTTTGGTTTAGATTGAATAGCTAGTTTGGCTTAGGTTGTAGATCTAGTTTGGCTTAGGTTTTGTTGCAGTTTCGCGGGGCCTGGAGCCGGGGCTAGCGGCGTATCTGACGGTATGGTCGGGTGTTTGTGGGTGGTTTGTATGTGTGTTTGTTTGTTTGTATGTTTGCGTGTGACACAGTGTTGGCAGTAGCCGTCAGCTGCTGCCTGGTACTTTGTACTAGCAACCTACACGCCGCACCCACACGAGACACGTCCACACCCGCACTAAATACTTCCACACCCGTAGGCCTAATAAATACGTCCACAACCGCACTAGACACGTCCACACCTGCACTACATGTCCACAACTCCACACCCGCACTAGACACGTCCACACCCGCACTAGACAGTGGCGCCTAGGCCTACACATGTGACACACCTGCATCTCCGCCCGCCCTGTTCAGTTGTGTGTGTGTGCGTGCAACGTTTTCTAATGGCATGTTTAGTGACAGTTTGGGTTTGTGAATGTTTTCATTGCTTTTACCTGCATGCTAGTGTTTTGTCTGGCCATTAATCATATAATGTTATCTAGTTTACTAGCTAGATGATGCGTAAAATAGGTCGCGGCGAAATTACCCCGCCGGGCGGGGTAATTTCACCGCGAGAGTGACTTTTTTTTTTCAAAATTTGGCAGCATGACCAAAACATTATATTTTGTTTTCGTTTTTTGGGCATCTATAGCAGAAAGGCTGAATGTATAGATAACAAATTAAAAATTTAAAAATTCCATTTGTGGCAGTGTCTATTCGTCAAAATATGCGATTTTCGGCGAAATTACCCCGTCTTACCCTAATATATTTTTTTAGCTCATATGGCCTAGTTGCACTTATAGAAATTTACCCCGACTTCTATATTAGAGCATAGAAGAAAAGGAGGGGATGGATGTAGATTCCGGGCGTACGGTCGTCATGTTTACATTTGTCGATAACTTCGGTTAACTTCGCGTCTATTTTGACGGCGATTTTTTTCAGTTATTTGCCCCCTGCTGGCCTTGTAATCTTGGGGGAAGGTACTGGGAATGGTCCCGGGGTAGACTGGAACTTGAGTTCTGGGGGGAGTGATGCCCATTTCCCAGCCAAAATACCCAATTTATGACTAAACAACCTAAAAAGAAACTTAAGTCTGATGAATCAAAACCGCACAGGACAAGGACAAATGCCCCCCACAATCTCAGACTTGCTAGTGTGAATGTTGGTACAGTAGTTTGAATCTGCAGGCAAATGAAGTGGCTGAGATGTGTGAGAGGAGGCGAGTGGACGTCTGCTGTACCCAGGAAACACTCTGGAAGAGGCATGGGGTACAGTGGATTGTCGGAAAAAAGAAAAGATATAGGATCTACTGGATGGGGGTGGAGACTGATAAAGCGAAAGGAGGAGTAGGTGTTCTGGTGGCTGAAGAGCTGGCGGAAAATGTGCTTCAGATTACGAGAGTTAGTGAAAGGCTGATTGTTCTGAAGTTGAAAGTTGGTGAAAGAATTCTGAATGTGATATCTGCATATGCCCCACAGGCTGGTCTATGTAAAGAGATAAAAGAGGACTTCTGGAATGACACCGTCAGTGTCATTTCAGGCCTCTCGGAGAATGAAATAACAATCGTGGGGGGGGGACCTGAATGGTCACGTGGGAGCATCTGCAGATGGATACGAGGGGGTACATGGAGGAAATGGTTACGGAAGGAGGAATCTGGAAGGCGAATATACTGTACACTGTATATTGGAGTCCTGCGTTGCACTCAACATGGTTGTGTGTAACACGAAGTTCAAGAAAAGACAGAGCCATCTGATCACATATAACTCTGGGGTCTCCAGTAGCCAGATAGATTACTTCTTGGTTAACAGGAAAGACTGGAAACTGGTTCGAGATGTAAAGATCATCCCGAGCGAAGAATGTATCCCCCAGCATAAGCTACCGGTACTTGTGTGCGACATGAGCTTATACAGAGATCCTAAGCGCAAGAAGGTATACATACCTAAAAGGAAAGTGTGACTGCTGAAGAACAAGGAAGTTAGGGATAGGTTTCATAGTGAACTGGAGGAAATTAATAGAAATAAGGAAGCTAGGCCTAACGATGTAAATAGTCAATGGAACTTTCTTAAGCATAGCCTTATCGCTGTCACTGACAAAGTCTGTGGGAAAACAAAGGGTCACCCCAGGAATAAGACCTCCTGGTGGTGGAACGATGAGGTAGAACATGCTGTGAAAGAGAAAAGGAGTCGTTTGCAATGGTGGGAGGCGGACGCAAGTTTTTGAGGCTCCGGCATATGTTCATGGGAAAGGATAAATAACAAGGAATATCGAGTGCATACGGGGCTAGCAAGGAGAGGAAGGACTCGTGAAGTGTTTGGAAGATATATTGCTGTGGTGGAGGGGTGATATATAGTGTAATAAGAATAGAGTAACGGGAAAGCGGTAGTGTTGGGAGTTGTTGAGATTGTAAACAAACATGGCGGAAGGAAGTTCGGGATTGACGGAGGCGGAAGAAAGGCTACAACGTTTTAGTGGGTGGGGAGATTTCCACTTGAGGGATTTTTTTCTTGACCCCTTTCTCCCTCATGGTTAGCCCCATTGCTTTTGATATTATAAGACGTTTGCCCCATTAGTTTGGCGATTTTAAGAACTTTCGCCTCATTTCTGTCAATTTTAAGACTTTTCGTGCCATTTAGGTGTCGATTTTTTCCTGGCGACCGATAGCGAGCCTGTAATTTAAGAGGAACCGGCCTTTGGCCGGAAATTTTTTCTACCAAAAAATGTACAAATTTATCTTGAAAGGGGGGTCTAGGGGCTGTAATGTTAAGCTTGATGGAAGTCTAGCGAACTAACTAAAAACCTCCCCTTAAGACCACAGATAATAAGTTAGAAGAGGTTATTAATGTTGTGAAGGATTTGGAAAAGTGGAAGAGTGATTCGGAGAAATGGAAGGGGGATATTGGTGAGAAAGTTAAGGTACTGTGTGTACTGTGTGGTGTGTCAGGTGGGGAAGGAAGCCTAGCGAAGGAAGTGAATGTAGGCCTATGTCGGAAGTTAATGATAGCCTAGAGATGGTATTGAAAAGGGTAGATGAACTGGGAGCAGAGAATATGGCATTGAAGGAGCAGCTGAAGGAATACGAAGGACGATTCAAGGAAGTAAAGGAGTCAACTGCATGGACGGTGGTAAGTGAACAGAAAGTTAAGGATTTGGAGGATATTATGAAAGAGCAAAAGGAAGAAATGAATATGACCAAAAAAAAGTGTTGAGAGTGCAGTTGTAGGGGTCATGAAGAACAAGGAGAGTGTCGTGAGGGAGGCCATGGACAGAGATAGGGGTGTAATCATGCATGAGACGAGGCAATGTGGAAAAGAGCGGTGCATACCCATGTGCAGTGTGTGGAAAGGGAGTGGGCGTTAACTCAATTCAATGTAGCATCTGTCGATGTTGGGTACACCATGGGAGTAAGCGCTGTAGTAGAATAAAGGGGCCCCTGCCGAAGGATAAGTCAGAAATAGAGAAATTTGAGTGCGTAGTGTGCAAAGGCGAGCTTGTGTTAAGTGATGATCCTGTGGCTGTGAATTTTGGAAATGAGTCTTTGGAGCTGGTGAACAAGTTTTGTTACCTAGGAGATACCATCTCTGCCGGTGGTGGGGCCGAGGCTGCCACTGTTGCTAGAATTAGGTGTGGCTGGGGGAAGTTCAGAGAATTGATGCCAATCCTGACCATGAAAAGAATGCCTCTCCCCCTGAAGGGAAAGGTGTATGCCTCATGTGTTAGAAGTGCAATGACGTATGCCTCAGAAACATGGGCCGTTAAAGTAGAGGATGTCAACAGAATGGAGCGTAATGAGATGAGAATGGTGAGATGGATGTGTGGGGCCAGGCTACAGGATAGAATAACAAATGTTGAGCTGAGGAGACGTTTAGGTATAAAGAGTATTAGCGAGGTGATGCGTACAAGTAGACTGGGATGGTATGGACATGTGGAGAGAATGGATGAACAAAATTGGGTGAAAAAATGCAGGTCTGTGATTGTGGAGGGAGCTGCACCAAGGGGTGGACCGAGGAAGACCTGGGATCGGACTATACGCGCCGATCTCAAATCCAAGAACTTGACAAGTGAAGCAGCCCTTAACAGGGTTGCCTGGAACGCCGCCATTAGGACAAGAGACTGAAACTGCACTTATGTGTGGAACACTCAGTCTTAAAATTTTATGTATGTATTTTATGTATGGAGATATAGAGGCTCATATGAATGATAATGGAGTGAGAAAAGTGAGGGATATGGAGAAAGTGAAGGAGGTCATGAAAGGTGTGGATGTGGATGTGGATGGGAAGGGCAGGTGGAGGAAGTCAGTAGGATAGGTAGATATAAAAGGGGAGAGATGAGACCTGTAAGGGTACAGTTTAAAACCAGGGCAGTGGCAGAGACAGTGACAAACTTTAGTTGGAGGCTAAACACAAATGAAAAACTGAAACATATAAGACTAAAGAAGGATTTGAGCATAGAACAAAGACAAAAAATAAAGGAATTACAAGAAAAGGCTGATGAAAATAATGGAAAGTTGAGTGAGGAGGATAAGAGGAATTTTTTCTGGAGAGTGAGGGACGGGAAATTGAAGAAGTGGTTTATACGAATAGAAGGGAGGGGGAGATCAGGGAGGGAAGATAATGTGATAGGAGTTGTGACGGAGGAGGAAAACAGGGTGGAGGTGTCACAGGGAGAGACAGGAGACAAAGTTGCAGACCCAGTAGTGCTAAGGGGGGAGTAGGGTACGGACAGGAGGAGCGGGATGGTGTAGTTGCTGAAGGAATGGTAGATGGATTAAGGATTATGTTTAGTAATGTGGATGTGTTTACCCAGGACAAGAAAAGATAACTGATATGTAGGTTGCAGGATGAAGAGGAAAAACCTGATGTCATAGCCTTACAGGAAGTAAGACCAAAAAATGCTAGAATTGAAAAGGAACTGGTGGAGTATAGTTTGGAGGGTTATGAGTTACCGGTATATGAGAGGAATGCTATTAGAGCAGAGGTTGGAAGAGGACTGTTTATTTATGTAAGAAAAGAGCTCAAGGTTAATGAGGTGGATATGAGACAGCAGTATTGTGAGTATTTGTGTATTGAAGTAAAATGTGCAAGAGGATCAATTCTAATTGCCTCTATATATAAAAGCCCAAATAATAGTAGGGAAGAGGATGATAACCTACTGAAAGCAATGGAGGAAATAGATAATAGAGAGAACAAATATAAGATTTTGATTGGAGATTTCAATTTTCCAAGGATCACCTGGGCAAATTGTACTACTCCAGTGGGACAGCCTGGAAAACAAGTTTATAGAGAAAGTGAGAGATTGTTTTTTAACGCAACATATTACAGAGATGACAAGATATAGAGATGGGACGCAGGGGAGTGTACTTTATTTGATTTTTAGCAATGAGGAGGATATAGTGGAACATGTCAAAGTGGATAGCCCTATAGGTCGGAGTGACCATGCCTGTATAAGCTTTAGTTGCAATATTAAAACAGAGAGGGATAATAGAAGCAATACAAAAATATACATGTATGATAGAGCAGATTATGAGCTGCTGAGACGGTGTTTGGACATTGACTGGGGGGAATACTTGAACGGTGAAGACGCTGAAGGAATGTGGAGGAAAATTAGAGTTAAACTGGAGAATGCTGTATCCAAAAGTGTACCAGTAAGGGAATATAAGGATAAAACAAAATTGAGGAAAAGAACGAACCCAGAATTGCCAATGAAAAGAAAGCTTTGGACATTGATAAGAAGAAAGAAACGACTGTGGGAAAGACTAAAATTGTTAAAAACGAACAGGGGGTCTAGTATAGAAGCTATAGAAGTGGATCTGGAACGAAGACAAATAAACAATAAAATAAGGTGGGAGACAAGGAGGGGGGTGAAGGAGAGGGAGAGAGATTGCTAGAAATGTGAAGGATAATCCAAAAATATTCTGGAAGTATATTCAGGAAAAGTTAACAAGAAGAGTAGGTATCCCAGAACTGATAGGAGACTTGGCTGATGGGAATAGAGCAGAAACTGATAAGGAGAAAGCAGAGGTGCTGGGGAAATACTTTGGAGAGGTACTAACAGTGGAGTCGGTTGATGCAGTGCCTACTATTCCCATCAAACAGGCACCAGCACTAGAACTAATAGTTTTCCCATGCTAGAATAAGGAGGGCTATAGAAAAAATGAACAGAAGTAAGTCCCCAGGACCGGATGGGATACATCCAAGAATCATAAAGGAAGGAGGGGATGTTAGTAGAGCCATTAAAAATGTTATTTGAGGTATCTTTAAATACAGGACAAATCCCGACGGACTGGAGAGAGGCGAACATAACAGCTATATTTAAGAAGGGAAAGAGAAATGACCCAGGAAATTATAACCAGTCAGTTTGACAAGTGTTGTGTGTAAACTAATGGAAACGGTAATTAGAGAAGGAATAATGGAGCATATGAAATCAAACTAACTTTTCAGTGGGAGACAGTTCGGGTTCTTGCCGGGGAGGTCGACGGTACTACAGCTAATTAAGGTGGTAGATGATTGGATGCTCTGGAGGATGGTGATGTAATAGACGTGGTATATTGCGATTTTATGAAGGCCTTCGATAAGGTCCCACATAAAAGGTTAATAGAGAAAGTTAGAAGCTATAGTATAGGGGAGAAATGTGTGAAATGGATAGAAGCCTTCCTGAAAGATTGGAGACAGAGGGTACTGGTGAATGGAATAGGCTCGGGGTGGAGGGAAATTACAAGTGGGGTACCTCAGGGATCTGTGTTGAGACCACTACTGTTCGTTATATTCATCAACGACTTACCTGAAGTTATAACCAATGGAAGTGAGATATACCTGTATGCGGATGACACTAAGCTGTATAGAAGAGTGAGGAGTAAGGAAGATGTGGGTTTGCTTCAAGGAGATGTGGAGGGCATGAAGGGATGGTCTGAACATTGGTTAACCCGGGAAGACTCTTAAGAGTTCCCCCGGCGGACTGCGGGAAGACTCTTAAGAGTCAGAGAAAAAAAAAATCAACTTTAACCCTCCAGCCCCGGCTACGCATTACATAAATATTCCCCGAAACCCGGGTGTTTTGGCCGAAAAACGTCTAGGCTAGGCTACCGTATATTTGTTATTCTGACTACTTCCCGCATTCCCACGCATCCCCAAGCGTAGCCGTGTTATTTACCTGTAGAATGGCGTTAAGTAGAGCTCTCTAAGTCAACTGGTTGAGTTGTGATGATGATTTCATTGGAGATAACTTTATGGCAAAAACAGCCACTTTACACTACTTTTCGATACTTAACAATAACATACAGGCACACACGAACAAGCGACGCTCTCCTTCTTGTGGCCGGAGATGTGGGGCGTCGGTCCAGCCGGCTGTTGTCTACATGCGTCGGACCGACGCCTCGCACACCAAGCTCACAGGCTTTGACCTCATGGGTGTTTAAGAGCCCTTCCGGGTAGCTCGTGTATGCTTTTTTATGGGCATTCAAGAGCCCTTCCGGGAACAGAGGGTTAAACATCGAAAAAAACAAAAACAAATTTTTTTTTTTTTTTTTTTTTTCCCCTGGGCCATGCAAAATATCACTCCTCTACCTCCCCTCCTTCAGTTATCACCTATTTTCCCTGTTATTCCCTTATTCTGAGGTATATTTTCGTGCTAACATTAGCAAGTTGCAAGCAGGGCATTGTCATCACTGTTAGCAAGAGAGAGAGAGAGAGAGAGAGTATCGATCGACAGTGTCTCTCCAGCCTTGGGGGAAATTGGCGGGAAAGGAGGTTGCCTCACCCATACATTATGTAACTCCCGCCCTGTATCGCCGATTTTGACCAGCCAAACGCTGTTTTCACTTGTTTTATTGTTGTAACAGGTTAATACCTTTATAATCAACCTATAATAGGCGCATATGGATAAGTATTAATGCTATTTATGGTAAAATTAATATTTTAGTGATGGAAACAGCTCAAATACATGCACACAGGCAGAGGTGTCTAATTATCCCCATGCGTACTTCTGAGGTTAATGCCTTTTCATCCAAAAAAATGCAAGTACATGCGGATTGGGACTAGCAAGATAGACAAGGTAGGATACAGCATGTATGAAGCAATGGAGGAAGTGAATGCAGAAAAGGATATAGGAGTAGTGATAGACAATAAGTTAAATTTCTCAGAACATTTAGCGGAAAAGATAAACAAAGCCAATATAATTGTAGGGCTGATAAGGACATTTGTGTCACTTGACGAAGAAATATTCAGGAATCTCTATACAGTGCTGGTTAGGCCGCACCTGGAATATGCAAACCAGGTGTGGGCTCCATATATGGTAAAGGATATAGAAGCAGTGGAGAAAGTGCAGAGGAGAGCTAGCAAGCTAGTACCAACGTTGAAGAACGCGGGCTATGAGCAGAGGTTGAGGACACTGGGACTTCCGACACTGGCATATAGGAGAAAGAGAGGGGATATGATAAGAGACTTTTAAGATAGTGTCAGGAAAGTATGATGAGGATGTGTGTGAAGGTATCTTCTTGATGCGGGAGGGAACAAGAACGAGAGGACACTAAGAAAATTTACAAAGAAAGAAATAGGCTTGAAAAGGCAAAGAACTCATTTTGTGATAGAGTGGTAAATGAGTGGAACGCGCTGCCCCAGTATGTAGTCGATTCCGAATCAATAAGGAAGTTTGAAAGTAATCTTGATAAAGCATGGGGAAGACAAGATTTGAAGTTTGATTATAAAGCAAAAATACAGAATAGTAAAAATGTTGTGTCTGCTGCTGCCGCCACCGCCAACACAGTGAACGACCGCAGTAGTGCAAGTACTGGCACTGAGCTGGATACACAGGCCTAGTTTGCCTTTTTCCAGAGGATCTACTGTAAGAAAACTGTAAGAAAACATGGAAGAAGGGAGGCAGCTAAACAAACTGCCAAGAGTGATTTACACTGCTAAACATTTTTTTAAGGACCTGGTCCTCGAACAAGTGTGTAACACTGACAATTCCAATGGGATCTTCAACCTAGCTAGGCGAGTTAAAAATGACAGTAGGGATATTATGGGTGAACAGTGTGTTAGAAACGATAATGGGAAGATTGTGTATGCAGAAAATGAAATCGGAGAAGCATGGAAGGCACACTATGAACGATTGCTAAATGTAGAGTTTGAATGGGATAAGGAACAGCTTAGTATCGAAAAACCAATATCTGGGGCCCCTCCTTTGATAGCACCAGCTGTAGAGAGCGACGCAATCAATAAAATGAAAGACGGTAAAGCTCCAGGTTGCTCTGACATTGTCGCTGAGATGATAAAAGCCTCAGGGGAGACTGGTGCAAATTTAGTCACTGAGTTGATAAACACCATTATTAAAGATGAGAAAATCCCAGAGGATTGGCTCAAAAGCGTAATAAAAAACATATACAAAGGAAAAGGGATGCGCTAGGTAGAGGAAAATTATAAGGGCCTGAAAATGCTCGACCAAATCATGAAGGTCTGTGAGAGAGTCTTTGAGGGTTTGATCAGGCAAAGCATCTCCATTGATGATATGCAGTTTGATTTTATGCCAGGACGGGGTACAACCAATGCTATCTTCATAGTCAGGCAGATACAGGAAAGATACTTACTAAAAGGCAGGGATCTTTACTTTGTGTTTGTAGACCTGGAGAAGAGGGTGCCTAGAGAAGTTGTGCAGTGGGCTATGAGGAAACTTGGTGTGGAAGAGTGGCTGGTGCGTGTGATAATGAAGATGTATGAGAATTCGCGAAGTGCGGTGAGGGTGAAGGGTGTACTGAGTGATGAGTTCGCAGTCTGTGTTGGAGTCCATCAGGGTTCAGTGTTAAGCCCCCTCCTCTTTATTATGGTCTTGGAGGCACTGTCTAGAGTTTTTAGAGGCGAACTCCCGTTGGAACTGTTTTATGCAGACGATTTAGTCCTAATAGTTGACAGTATGCAAGATGCTGAGGCCAAATTCAGAGAGTGGAGAGAGGGCATGGCGAGCAAGGGTTTAACCCTTCAACCCCGGGTGGTACACGTGTGTACCATTATGTTTTGACCCGAGGAACCCGGGTGGTACAACATTGTACCATTGCTTGCGTATGTGCTTTCGAATGGCGCGCGTAAACATTTCGTTCCGTGGTCGCTAGGTGACGCCACCAGACACCATGTACGCCACCAAAACAGTCTCTACCCTGCCGCCAACATGGATACTAGCCCAAAAAGTGATTCCCCTGTGTCCGATTCCATGCTCCCTTCGACGCCTGCCCAGGTTCGTCGCGCCCTAACGCAAAGGCACGTACAAGATGCGTTGACTCCCGGAGGTATTGAAATAGCTTTGAGGAGTTATGAACGTGGTGAAGGACAAAATAGTGTTGATGACTTGGGCAGTGATAGCTCCGAGTCTTATCAGTCTCACTATAGTGAAGATTTAGACGATCTAGACGAAATTCATCAAAGAGACGCGCAATTTGTTGGATTTGAGCATGACGATGAAAGTGATGATAGTACTGAACATGATATAGTTGTGCAAGGTGATGAGAGTGTAGTGAGAGTGAGCGAATGGGACAGCACTAGGTCGACTGCCAAGTTTAGGTTGAGTGACACGACACCTAGCCCTTCGCCAGCTAAATCCCCATTCAAGATACGTTTTTATAAGAAGCAAGTTCTTGAAAAGGCGGCCGCGGCAGCCAGGAAAGAGGCCCGAAAACTTGGTGAGGGAGCAGTGCGTGAGGGTGCCAGTGAGGCTGAGCGTGAGGGTGAGGTTGACCCGCCATTGTCTTCCTTATCTACCCACGCCACCCAAGTTGCCCCAGGCGCCCGCCATTCTTCCCCACCACCACCAGCACTGCCTAGGGTTGAGGACCCCCCACTTTCGGCCTATTTACCCCCTATTTCCCCCGAGAGGAGACATACTACTACAGAAAAGGGAAAAGGGAGAAAATATGTGAAAAAAGGAGCTACAAGTAGGCGCTCTTTGTTCGAGGCTCCCGCTGCTTCCACCCCTGCCGGTCCCAGCCATATGCCCCCGCAACTTTCCCCAGGGTCCACCCCACCTCTCCAGCCTACAACAGAGGTTCCTGACGATGTATTTGACCTCGCATCCATACCTGCACCTACAGACACTGAACCAGTGCTGTCTACTCGTCGTAGGCCAAGGAGCCCCGAACCTCTGCATGAAGATAACAGAGCCTCACCTGCCACTCCTTCCCCACCTCGCCGACCTACACGCCGCCCACGCATCATTCGTTCCCCGCGAGATTATGAGGGGGGGTCTGAAGATGAAGGGCACCTCACAGATGACTCTGGCCATGATTACCTGGGTCCACCGTCAGGGCAAGATGATGGCTCTGACGACAACGACGATAACTTTATGGACATCGACGACCCTCAACCCAGACGCTTGGCCCAGGGCCGTCGTGCTCCTGGCCGCCCTGGCCGCCGGGCTGGGCCTGGGCGCCGTCGCGCTCCTGGCCGCCCTAGGGTGCGCGCCGCCAAAGTTCGTGGGCGTGCTGCCCCAGCTGCAGCTCCTCGTCAGCGTCGCCAGCAGGACCCATTTTATATTTTCAACTGGCAGGATGTGGCTGCTGATGAAGTGAATGACCCTGATGTAACCCCTTTTGATGAGGTACAGGAGGGTTCAGGAGTTACCCCAAGTTTTCCCGCAGGCCCCAATGCTCCACCACATGAGCTTTTTGAGGCATTTTTTGATAAGGAGGTTACTGAGTTTGTCATAGAGGAGACAAACAAGCACCACCAAATCCAGGTGAACTTTTTTGGCAAGGTGACCAAGGGCCACATGAAGCGGTGGACCCCAGTGACTCATCCCGAGTTCATGGTGTTCCTGGCAATCACCATGCTAATGCCTCATGTAAAGAAGCACAGGTTAGCTGACTATTGGATCACCAAAGATCTGATATCCACCCCTGCCTTCGGGAAATACATCTCTCGGGACCGGTACCTCGACATCCTCGGAGCGCTCCATCTTGTCACCAACACTGACATGCATCTCTCTGACAAGCTGTGGAAGATTAGGACGTTGTACGAGATGATGCGAGAACGTTTCACGTCATACTTCACGCCCTTCTGCAACGTCTGTATTGACGAGTCTCTTGTGCTGTTCCGGGGAAAGCTGAGCTTCAGGCAGTACATCCCCTCAAAGAGACATCGCTTTGGTATAAAGTTCTTTGTGCTGTGCGATTGCCAAACTGGCTATGTCCTGGACTTCCTGGTCTACAGCGGAAAGGAAGGGGACGTGGAAATAGACCCCCTCATTGGCTTTGGCGGAGCAGTGGTTCAAGCCATGATGAACCGGTACTTCGAGAAGAATCACGTCCTCTACACGGACAACTACTACACGTCCCCCACTCTCTCAAAGTACCTCCATCAGCGCAAGACGGGGACTGTAGGCACAGTTAGAGCGAAAAGGAAGGGCATGCCAACTTTCCCTCCTAAAACCAAGAAAGGCGATGTCTTCAAGAAGAAGTCGGGACCCATTCTGGCTATCCACTGGCACGACCAGTGGAAGGTCAACCTCCTGAGCACCGTCCACAAGGGGGAAATGGTTGAGACTGGCAAGGTGGATCGCCGCACCCAAGTCAGGGTGACCAAGCCCGATGCTGTAATGGACTACAACATAAATATGAGGCTGGTGGACAAGTCCGACATGCAGATAGGCTTCATCGACTGTCTGAATACCTCGTGCAGATGGTACAAAAAGTTCTTTCTGCACATGGTGGACATGTCAATGCTGAATGCCTACAATATCTACAGGCTTCGGAATCCGCGCACACCCAGGAAGTTCAGTAGCCTGCAGAGGTTCCAAAAACAGGTGTTGGTGGAGCTCCTGGACAGGTATGCTACACCACAGAGGGCAGTGGCACAACCTGGGCGCCCCATTCAGGACCGCATGCAGTGTGCACAGTATCTAAATGTGCACAAGCTCGGTTACCTGCCTCTGGAACGAGATGGAGTCACCATTAGCAGAAGGCGGTGCCATGTCTGCTGGAACAGCCAGGTGAGGCCGAGGAAGCAGAAAAAGACCACCATGCAGTGTGTGGAGTGCCAGGTGTCACTATGTGCTATACCGTGCTTTGCTGAGTACCACACCAAGCAGGAGTACTAACTAATAATCATAGTGAAAGTACCAAAGACTGACAATATGTATGTACTGTATATAGGCAACAAGTGGAAATAAAACAATGTATTGTGATAAAAAAGTCATGTATTATGAAAACATATATAAATAAGTGAAAAAAGACACAATAAATTGTATATAAAACGTTTACAAAGCATATAACTAAGTGAAAGTGACACATGACATATTAGATGGCCAAAGTATAATAAACACCTGTGATAACGAATAATCAGTGCCTAATATAACAATAACCTACCTCAATTACTAATAAAATGTACCGTATCAAGTGAAAATGAGCATTATCAGTGACAGTGACACTCTCTCAAGCATATTTACCAAAGTGAAAGTGACACACGAAGTAATATTAGATGGCCAAAGTATAATAAACACCTGTGATAACTAATAATCACTGCCTAATATAACAATAACCTACCTCAATTACTAATAAAATGTACCGTATCAAGTGAAAATGAGCATTATCAGTGACAGTTACACTCTCTCAAGCATATTTACCAAAGTGAAAGTGACACACGAAGTAATATTAGATGGCCAAAGTATAATAAACACATGTGATAACGAATAATCACTGCCTAATATAACAATAACCTACCTCAATTACTAATAAAATGTACCGTATCAAGTGAAAATGAGCATTATCAGTGACAGTGACACTCTCTCAAGGATATTTACCAAAGTGAAAGTGACACACGAACTAATATTAGATGGCCAAAGTATAATAAACACCTGTGATAACGAATAATCAGTGCGTAATATAACAATAACCAGCCTCAATTACTCATAAAAACTACGGTATCGAGTGAAAATGTGAAATATTAGTGACAATGATAGCCTAATACACATATTTTATATAATTGGACTCCAAATAACTATAATAACATCACTATCAATAAATAAAATCGCCTCCGGGAGGTAAAAACTCTGGCGCGACGAGTGGCTAAGTGCGCAGTAGGTTAGCCAAGCCGGGGCCTGGGCCAAGGCGACGCATCCGAACGCGGGAAGATTTTCCCGCATAAAAATCACTCCACTTCCCGCGCTTGCCATTATGCAATCACTTGGGCTAGAGACCTCTACTCAACGGCATTCTACACATGAAGGTTTGTGCAACATTTTTTTTTTTTTTTATAACTTTGTGTCATGTATTTCAGGAGTAACAGGTGAATCAACATGGACCAAAATTCCTCAAAACCCCCGGTCACAGAGTACAGTCACGATCTACCCTAGCCGGGGTTGGAGGGTTAAGAGTCAATATTAACAAAATTAAGGTTATGCATTGTAGATTGAGACGAGGCAATGTGAAAAAGAGCGGTGCATACCCATGTGCAGTGTGTGGAAAGGGACTGGGCGTTAACTCGATTCAATGTAGCATCTGTCGATGTTGGGTACACCATGGGAGTAAGCGCTGTAGTAGAATAAAGGGACCCCTGCCGAAGGATAAGACAGAAATAGAGAAATTTGAGTGCGTAGTGTGCAAAGGCGAGCTTGTGTTAAGTGATGATCCTGTGGCTGTGAGTTTTGGAAATGAGACATTGGAGCTGGTGAACAAGTTTTGTTACCTAGGAGATACCATCTCTGCCGGTGGTGGGGCCGAGGCTGCCACTGTTGCTAGAATTAGGTGTGGCTGGGGGAAGTTCAGAGAACTGCTGCCAATCCTGACCATGAAAAGAATGCCTCTCCCCCTGAAGGGAAAGGTGTATGCCTCATGTGTTAGAAGTGCAATGACGTATGCCTCAGAAACATGGGCCGTTAAAGTAGAGGATGTCAACAGAATGGAACGTAATGAGATGGATGTGTGGGGCCAGGCTACAGGATAGAATAAAAAAATTTGAGCTGAGGAGACGTTTAGGTAGGCCTATAAAGAGTATTAGTGAGGTGATGCGTACAAGTAGACTGGGATGGTATGGACATGTGGAGAGAATGGATGAACAAAATTGGGTGAAAAAATGCAGGTCTGTGATTGTGGAGAGAGCTGCACCAAGGGGTGGACCGAGGAAGACCTGGGATCGGACTATACGTGCCAATCTCAAATCCAAGAATTTGACAAGTGAAACAGCCCTTAACAGGGTTGCCTGGAACGCCGCCATTAGGACAAGAGAGTGAAACTGCACGTATGTGTGGAACACTCAGTCTTAAAATGTTATGTATGTATGTATGTATGTATATAATTATTATGATGATGACAATATGTCATGGGGGGGGGGTGAGGGGGGGCAAAGCCCCCCCTCAACATATTATTGTATGATCCAATGGCATTCAAAAGACGGGAACATAAATGCAAGCGTCCGACGCCGCCCCCGCCCGGAGGCACTGAGCATCCAATTTACCTTTTACTATAGGCTTCGCAATCGCCCTCTTCTCAGACTCAGGAAAAACATTAGTTTCAATAATTAGATTTACAATATCTAGTAATATATCCAGAATTCCATAGAAATTTTGGCAAGAATGTTAAGAGCGGGTGTACCGCCTTCATTGTTTACACTACGTGTACCGGCGTCGGACCTTTGCCATCATGTTCCCGTCTATTTTGACTGCCTTTGGATACAATAATATGTTGAGGGGGGGCTTTGCCCCCCTCACCCCCCCCCATGACATATTGTAGAGATGACAAGATATAGAGATGGGACACAGGGGAGTGTACTTGATTTGATTTTTAGCAATGAAGAGGATATAGTGGAACATGTTAATGTGGATAGCCCTATAGGTCGTAGTGACCATGCCTGTATAAGCTTTAGTTGTAACATTAAATCAGAGAGGGATAATAGAAGCAATAGAAAAATATACATGTATGATAGAGCAGATTATGAGCTGCTGAGACGGTGTTTGGACATTGACTGGGGGGAATACTTGAACGGTGAAGACGCTGAAGGAATGTGGAGGAAAATTAGAGCCAAACTGGAGAATGCTGTATCCAAAAGTGTACCAGTAAGGGAATATAAGGATAAAAAAAAATTGAGGAAAAGAACTAACCCAGAATTGCCAATGAAAAGAAAGCTTTGGATATTGATTAGAAGAAAGAAACGATTGTGGGAAAGATTAAAATTGTTAAAAAAGAACAGGGAGTCTAGTATAGAGGCTAAGGAAGTGGATCTGGAACGCAGACAAATAAACAAAAAAATAAGGTGGGAAACAAGGAGGGGGGTGAAGGAGAGGGAGAGAGAGATAGCTAGAAACGTGAAGGATAATCCAAAAATATTCTGGAAGTACATTCAGGAAAAGTTAACAAGAAGAGTAGGGATCCCAGAGCTGGTAGGGGGGTTGAATGATGGGAGTAGAGCGGAGACTGATAAGGAGAAAGCAGAGGTGCTGGGGAAATACTTGGGGGGGTTACTAACAGTGGAGTCGGAGGATGCAGTGCCTACTATTCCCATCAAACAGGCACCAGCACTAGAACTAATAGAGTTTTCCCATGCTAGAATAAGAAGGGCTATAGAAAAAATGAACAGAAGTAAGTCACCGGGACCGGATGGGATACACCCAAGAATCATAAAGGAAGGAGGGGAGATGTTAGTAGAGCCATTGAAAATGTTATTTGAGGTATCGTTTAATACAGGACAAATCCCGGTGGACTGGAGAGAGGCGAACATAACAGCTATATTTAAGAAGGGAAAGAGAAATGACCCAAGGAATTATAGACCAGTCAGTTTGACAAGTGTTGTGTGTAAACTAATGGAAACGGTAATTAGAGAAGGAATACTGGATCATACGAAGTCAAACCAACTTTTCAGTGGGAGACAGTTCGGATTCTTGCCGGGGAGGTCGACGGTACTACAGCTAATTAAGGTGGTAGATGATTGGATGCAAATTCTAGAAGATGGTGATGTAATAGACGTGGTGTATTGCGATTTTATGAAGGCCTTCGATAAGGTCCCACATAAAAGGTTAATAGAGAAAGTTAGAAGCTATAATATAGGGGAGAAATGTGTGAAATGGATAGAAGCCTTCCTGAAAGATCGGAGACAGAGGGTACTGGTGAATGGAATAGGCTCGGGGTGGAGGGAAATTACAAGTGGGGTACCTCAGGGATCTGTGTTGGGACCACTGTTGTTCGTTATATTTATCAACAACTTGCCTGAAGTTATAACTAATGGAAGTGAGGTATACCTGTATGCCCTGCCCTGCCTAGGCAAACTCTTTCGTCTCTGTCTATCCTCTAACGTCTTCCCTTCATGCTGGAAGTTTGCTCACATTCAACCTGTCCCAAAGAAGGGTGACCGCTCTCAACCCTCCAACTATCGTCCAATTGCTCTTATCTCTTGTCTTTCTAAAGTTTTTGAAACTATTCTTGCTTCCAAATTTCTTAAGCATTTCTCTTCTCATAATCTGCTCTCAGATCGCCAGTATGGCTTCCTTAACCCGGCAAGCGCGATAGGCCTCACGGAAGGCTTCCTATAGGGAACGCGATAGGCCTCACGGAAGCAGGACCATAAAAAAAGCCTTCCATAAAAAAAAAGGGCCTATCAAAACAAAGGAATTTGTCTCTAGGTGAGATAATTCCCCTCCAGTACTCATCCATGTAAATCTCACCCACCCCCCTCCCCTCCTTCCCCACCTTATTCCCCCTCCCTCCCCTCCTCAATTATCACCTATTTTTCCTCTTATTATCATCATTTATCGTATATTTTTCTCTCCCCGCGATAATGTAGCACAAGTGGGTTGCATAAAAGATCGTTATGCAACACCCAGACACCGGCACACACCGCCCCGCTCTCCTCAGTTGACTCCCAGACAGCGAGAGGGGAAGGCTGCCTGTCTCTCTCTCTCGCCTGAGATTATGACCGGGTGGCCAATATCTTCGTTTTTCACCACCCAAATGCTTTTCCCACTTATTTTAGCACTCTTGAAGGTTCATATATACATCATATATGTAAAATAAAAGCATACCGAAAACAAATAATGGTTTATATTGTAAATATAACGAATTCTGTCAGAATCCAGGGCTAGAAATGCACAAATAACTACCCTAGCACCTACTGTCAAATCGCGCTTGTCAGGTTAAGGGTCGCTCTACTGGTGATCTTCTTTCATATCTTACTAACTCTTGGTCATCCTCCTTTCGGGACTTCGGTGAGACTTTTTCTATTGCACTAGACATATCGAAAGCCTTCGATAGAGTCTGGCATAAATCTTTAATTTCTAAACTACCCTCCTTCGGTTTCTATCCCTCCATCTGTGCCTTTGTCTCTAATTTCCTTTCTGGCCGTTCCATAGCTGCGGTTGTGGACGGCCATTGTTCACTTCCTCACCCTATAAACTCCGGTGTTCCTCAGGGCTCTGTCCTATCTCCTATTCTCTTTCTAATTTTTTATAAATGATCTCCTTAACTGTACCTTAATTCCCATCCATTCATACGCAGACGACTCAACTTTACACTACTCCATTGGTTTTTCAGAACGCCCCAGCCAGCAATCCCTCAACGACAAACGTAATGAAGCCATAGAACTCTTAAATTCTGATCTAAATACTATTTCCAATTGGGGCAGAGAAAACCTTGTTAACTTTAATGCTTCCAAAACCCAATTTCTCCATCTATCTACCCGTCAGGATCTCCCAGCGGACTATCCCTTATTCTTCAACAATACAAAAATCAACCCTTCATCTTCTCTCAATATTCTTGGTGTCTCTTTTTCTTCTGCTCTCATTTGGAAGGACCATATTACCAGTCTTGCTAAGGCAGCCTCCCAGAAGCTGGGTGTGCTCAACCGCCTTAGGGGGTTCTTTTCCCCACAGCTTCTTGCTCTGTACAGGGGCATAGTGCGCCCTTGTATTGAGTATTGTTCACATGTGTGGGGAGGTTTCACACCGCTCTCCTAGACAAGGTTGAAAGGAAGGCCTTTCGTATCATTAACTCCCGTCCACTCACAACTCTCTGCAATCTCTCTCTCTCCGCCGCAATGTTGCATCTCTCTCGCTATTCTATCGCTACTATAATAATCAGTGTTCCTCAGAGCTATCCCAGTGCATACCACCTCCTTTACGTAGGGCACGTGGTACCCGTCTTGCAACTCAATCCCACCCCTACTCTGTGCAACTCTCCAACCCAAGAGTGAAACGTTACTCTCAAACTTTCTTCTACTCAACATCTGAGCTCTGGAACTCTCTCCCAGAATCAGTCTTTCCCTCTTCCTATGACTTAAATTGCTTCAAACTCTGTGTGTCCAGGCATTTTGGCTCGAACGTCCCTTGATTTTGGCCCTGTCACTCTTTCAACTATGGGGGAGGCACTCGCTATAGGCAGTTATGCCTTTTGCCTCCCTCAATCACATAGAAAAAAAAAAAAAAAAAAAAATGCAGATGACACTAAACTGTATAGAAGAGTGAGGAGTAAGGAAGATATGGGTTTGCTTCAAGGAGATGTGGAGGGCATGAAGGGATGGTCTGAGCATTGGTTAATGCCTTTTCATCCAAAAAAATGCAAGTACATGCGGATTGGGACCAGCAAGATAGACAAGGTAGGATACAGTATGTATGAAGCGATGGAGGAAGTGAGTGCAGAAAAGGATATAGGAGTAGTGATAGACAATAAGTTAAATTTCTCAGAACATTTAGCGGAAAAGATAAACAAAGCCAATAGAATTGTTGGGCTGATAAGGAGGACATTTGTGTCACTTGACGAAGAAATCTTCAGGAATCTCTATACAGTGCTGGTTAGGCCGCACCTGGAATATGCGAACCAGGTGTGGGCTCCATATATGGTAAAGGATATAGAAGCAGTGGAGAAAGTGCAGAGGAGAGCTAGCAAGCTGGTACCAACGTTGAAGAACGCGGGCTATGAGCAGAGGTTGAGGACACTGGGGCTTCCGACACTGGCATATAGGAGAAAGAGAGGGGATATGATAGAGACTTTTAAGATAGTGTCAGGAAAGTACGATGAGGATGCGTGTGAAGGTATCTTCTTGATGCGGGAGGGAACAAGAACGAGAGGACACTCTAAGAAAATTTACAAAGAAAGAAATAGGCTTGAGAAGGCAAAGAACTCATTTTGTGATAGAGTGGTAAATGAGTGGAACGCACTGCCCCAGTATGTAGTCGATTCCGAATCAATAAGGGAGTTTGAAAGTAATCTTGATAAAGCATGGGGAAGACAAGATTTGAAGTTTGATTATAAAACAAAAATACAGAATAGTAAAAATTTTGCGTCTGCTACCGCCGCCGCCAACACCGTGAACGACCGCAGCAGTGCAAGTACTGGTACTGAGCTGGATACACAGGCATAGTTTGCCTTTTTCCAGAGGATCTACTGTAAGAAACTGTAAGAAACTGTAAGAAACTGTAAGAAATGATATATTGTCATCATATATAATGCCAGCAGGGGACAAATTACCGAAAAAAAATCGCCATCAAAATAGACGCACACTTAACTACGGCGATCGACAAATGTAAACATGACGGCGGCGGCGGCGGGGCAGACGTCGGACCTTTGCAATCATGTTCCCGTCTATTTTGAATGCCATTGGATACAATAATATGTTAAGGGGGCTTTGCCCCCCCTCACCCCCTCATGACATATTGTCATCATCATATATATTGCCAGCAGGGGGCAAATAACAGAAAAAATCGCCATCAAAATAGACGCGAAGTTAACCACGGCGATCGCCCTATGTAAACATGACGACCGTACACCCGCTAACTACATCCATCCCAAAATTTTTACTATGAACTACTGTATATCACTCACAGGTAAAGGATCCTTTTCACAATACCAATTTTACTTTGTTTACTTTGTAGAATTCCGCCCTCTGATGGCGCAGCTAAGGTGGACCTCCGCAGCGGACAGGCAGCTCTGCTTCTCTGGAACTTGGGTGATCTGCCAAGGAGTTGCTTGCAGCGCTGGTGTATCCTGGTGTTGGGGGCTCGTCTTGTACTCTTGTCAACCATTTGTCTAGTTGGAGTTTGAAGGATTCCATTGAGACCCCTCTCAGCTCCCTGATTGACTTTGGAATCGCATTAAAAAGACGAGCTCCATTTTTTGTGAAGGAGTTATGTAGGACTGTTGCCACTCTCTGTGTTGTGGCCTCTGTCCTCTTGATGTAACACAGTCTACCTCTTCTTGGATGGTTATTCAGCTGGAGTCCTACATCCGGTACAAGCCCCTCAAAGGTCTTCCAAACGTAGATTACTAGGTACCGCTCACGTCTTCTTTGTAAGGAGTATAGTTTCAGCTCCTTCAGCCTCTCCCAGTAATTCATTTGTTGGAGACCAGAGATCCTGCTTGTGAATGTCCTTTGAAGGGAGACCAGAGTTGACAGTCAGTACGTATGTTTCACTCTATGTACAATAGATTTTACCACACTCTGGTCGACTGTCCGAAAACATGATAACTTATTCTCTGGAACTTGACTGGCTGAAGATGGTCCTTGCACGCCGCTTGCTCTAAAGTTTTCAACAATAGGCTATTCCTAATTCTATTGTCGAAGAAGTCTAAAAATTTATTTGCTAGCAGCCTAGCACTGTATCTGAAAACCCATCAGGTAACTTATTTTTCTTTTTGTTTCCCGTCAAATTATCTAGGCTATAATATTCACGTTTCCTTTTTACTATAGCCTAAGTCTATTCTCATCATTTCTTGCGTCTTGATAGTCTCTTCGGTAGCATTCTTCTTCTTCTTCTTCTTCTTCTTTGATGGGGTCACTGCGAGGAGGCTAGCCTTCAGACCCGTCAGTGCGCCTGGTAACCAGCATTCCCCCATTAGAGAAAATTTGAATATGTGAGATAAGGACAGTTAGAATATGATAGTATAAGAATGACAGTAGGAGTATAGTTTGAAAAAAAGCTTAAGGTGAATATCTACTACAAGTACTTATTCCTCTCCCCTCCCTCTCCTCTTTCTCTCTCCTAATCCATACTTCTTTCAGGAATTTCTTCAGTATCATCATTCTTTCCTTCACTCTTCCTTCTTCTAGTCCTTCCAGCCCACATAACCATGCCATTCCTCTGTCCTCCCTGGTTTTCACTTCCTCCCACACATCTCATCCTCATTTCTACCCACTCCCGCTCTCTCTTGTATGCTTCACATTCTGTTATTACATGCTCCACCGTCTCTTCCACCCTCTCTCCTCCTACCCAGCAGTTCCTACATTCCTTTGCACCTCCGTTCCACCTCCATGTTCTCGTGTTTAATTCCCATGCCCCAGCTCTTATCTTGAACAGAATTTTGCCTCCTAAACCCCCATCATACCACTCTTCTCTCTTCGGCTTTGACTTCTTCCTGTACATATCTAAGGTCTTTTTCCTATCCATTCCACTTCTCCATTCTCTTAGCCCCCATTCCTGAATTCTCTTCTCGACTATCTTTGTAATATTTCCTCCCTCTCCAACTGTATCTCCACCCAATATTTCTTTCCATTCTGTTCCTGGTCTCTCTTGTCTCATCCCTATTCTCTTTAGCTTTCTCCTGCATTCCCATCCCCACCTACTCTTATCCCTTGACCACTCATAGATTCTCCTAATCCAGGTATTGTTCTCCAACTTATCTAACCTAATCTTGTATTTCAATTTTGCCTTCATAATTCTTTCCCTGAAGGTGCTCCAACCCATATCCCCTCTAATTGCCTCCACTGCCGTCCATGTTTTTGCTCCTAGCGCCAGTCTACCAACTCTGTTCTGTACCCTCTCCAGCCTCTCAACCTCCACCTCAGTGCAAGCTATAGCCTCCAATCCATGCATTATTGCTGGTACCCCAATCCCTTTCCATAGTCCTCTTATCACTTCATACCTATTTACCCTTTCTTTAACTTTATTTAACAAACTACCCCAGATTCTCACTCCCTTTCTTGCTTTCTCATTTATTTTTCTCTTGAACCCGTTCCTTCCTATCCATATTCCTAGGTATTTGTACTGGATTGACAACCCTCATCTGAAACCATTTTCCTCAGAGTTCCTAGAATTGACTGACCAAAATAATTTTGTAAATCACGTATCCGACCCAACTCATATTTCAGGACACACCCTTAACTTGGTTCTATCTCCCACCGGTTGTGATGGTCTTCTGGATTTTGAGGTGGAGGTTCTAGATTCTTCTATTTCTGATCATTCTCTGATTACTTTCGGCTTTGATTTCCCTAAGCCGCCCATATATGAGAAAGTTATCAGGTTTAGAAACTACAGAAATACTGACCAGAATATTGCTCGCAATGAAATAAGACAGCATCTTGCAAGTATTGATACTTCCAATCTTTCTTCAAACGAGCTGGTGGAGGTACACAATGGCGCACTTAAGTCTGTGTTTGATCATCACTATCCGGAGGTAGAAAAGAGAATCATAGTGCGAGATGACTCACCATGGTACAGCCCTCGAGTCAAATTTCTTAGAAGAGAGCGTAGAAGAGCCGAATGTAAATGGCAGAAAAATAAAACTGACATCACATGGTTGCCATACATGTTGGCGAAAAGAGCCGTAGTCCACACAATCAAAGACGAAAAGAAAGCATTTTACCAGGGGAAAGTGGGCTCATGTGGTGGTGATCAAAGAAAGTTGGCTTCGGTTGTCAGTGGCTTACTTGGAAAAAAACACGTGAACTCAAGACCTTCTGCACCTGATGCGGAGTTAGCTGCAGACTTTGTCCATTCTTTACTAGCAAGATAACTCATATGAGACATGAACTGGATGAAGGCCCCTCTAATGAAGAATATTCAATTGTACCCCAACCACGACATACTCCTAATAGTGTCCTCTCATCATTCCATCTGGTAGAGGCTGATGTTGTTTCATCCTATATAAGAAACCTTAATAAAACATTTTGTCCATTGGATCCTATAAATGTTTCCAAACTACCTGGTGTATATGATCATGCAGTGGAGCATATTTCCAAAATAGTTAACAACTCTTTCTCCGAAGGCAACTTCCCAGTGTCTGAAAAACATGCCTTGCTCCGGCCTATCCTTAAGAAACCTGGACTTGATGTAGAGAACATGTCGAACTACCGTCCTGTCTCCAACTTGTCTTTTTTATCAAAAATATTAGAGCGTGCCATACTTGATCAACTGCTGCCGCTACTTCAGTAAAATGAAACTATTCCCATTTTTCAGTCTGCTTATCGGCAGCATCATTCGACTGAGACAGCATTGATCAGAATACTGTACATAACGATTTAGTCAAGAACACTTGCGACGGCGAGATATCATTGTTGGTTCTACTTGATCTCTCTGCAGCCTTCGACACAGTGGACCATGAGCTGCTATTGAGTGACCTTTATGACTGTGGTGTGCGTGACTCTGCTCTCTTGCTTCTCAGGTCATACTTGTCAGGTAGATCCCAGAGTGTGATGATGAATCGGATAGTCTCGGACTCGGCACCCCTGCTCTATGGCGTTCCGTAGGGATCAGTGTTGGGTCCTGTCCTGTTCACGATATACACTAGTGGCTTATCTCTTCTGCTTCGTGCACACGGTGTCACCTATCATTTCTACGCTGATGACACCCAAATTTATGTGAAGATCACAGGCATAGCTGATACACAGAGGAAGGTGGAAATGCTGATGACCGATATCAAGAAGTGGATGAGGATAAGAAAACTTAAACTAAATGATAACAAAACTGAAATTCTCATCATCCGAGGAAACAGAAAGGCTACTGATGCAGTAAATGCACTCTCCATTGATACGGATGACTCACAGCTACAACCAGTAAACTTTGTTCGGAATCTGGGAGTGTACCTGAAGTCAAGACTGGATTTTAACCCTTCCAGCCCGGGTGTCATTTCCTAAGGACACCAAAAAAAAAGGGCCGGTACCCGGGTGTCATTTTAAAATCCTTGTGCTTGAAAGCGTGCTTCAAAATTCGCGCGGCCAATTTTTGCATTGTAGGAGCGACCGCAGCGCCACCAAGCCTCAACTACTAGTGTTATCAGTTCGTACGTGGCCGCCATAGCGAGTAATACTGAGAAAAAAAATTCCGACGTGTCCGATTCGCTGCAACCTTCCGCGGGCCCCAGTGCTACCCCGCTCGCAACTTCAACGCCTGTTGCAACCGAGAAGAAAGCTCAACGAAAGAAAGTTAAGCGTTTGTTGAGTGATAGCGCTATACAGCGACAACTTTTTGATAGTGAAGAGAGTAGTGGCGAAAGCTTGGTGGACAAGGTACAATTCATAAGTGCAAGTGAAGATGACGATTTCATGGGCTTTGGAGACGACGATAATGTTGATTTATTTGAGGGGGGAGACAGTAGTGATGATCCTGATGTTGAAGTGTTTCAGGAAGGTGCCATTGAGCTTCCGAGTGTGCTAGAACCTAGGCCTACCCCCTCGCCATCTTTGCTAGGTCAGCCTAGGCCTAGCCCAGGACCTTCCCCTTTGCCTGCCCGTACGCCCTTGAAAGTGGGCAAATATTTCTACAAACAATCGTTGGTGAAAAGTGCAGCTAAAAAAGCACGCAGGGCAGCCGCAGAAAAGCATAGGGAAGCTGAAGACAGTGATAATGACGCCGACCCTGGCCTAGCAACCACCCGCATTCCATTGTCCCGACGCCTTGACCCGGGACGCCGCGTGGGTCACCCACAGCCCTCGGCTTCATCTCTCCTTCAGGATGACCAAAGGGCCTCTTCAAGTGGTATTGGTGATGTGCCACAGCCCTCAACACACCGCAGAGCATTATTTGCTGCGGAGAAGCCCTCGGCTCGCCGCAAAAGGAGCCCAACTCCCGAGGCCGAGGCTCCCATTGTTGAAGCTCCCGCAGCCTCCCGCGCCCCACACCGCCGACGCCCGGTCACTTCTTCACCAGAATTGTCTCCTGAAGAGGATGCTGACGACCCCAACATTGCCCCAGATGACCTGACGTCGCCTGAGGAGGAAGAGGAAGAGGAACAGGAAGAGGAAGAGGAAGTCCCGACAAGACGAGCGAGAGGGCGAGGTCATGGACGTGGTCAGTCTGCCGACGCGGCTGCCCATGGTCGTGGGCGTGGGCGTGCAGGGCATCCGCGTGGCCGAGGGCGTCCAGGGTGTGTGCCTGCTGCACCTGCATGTCCTCGAGCATCAGCATCCGACCTGTTTGTGTGGACAGATGGGGCTGATTTTGAGCCAGATTGTCCTGCCTTTGACGAGGTACAGATGGGTTCCAGGGTGTCACCAGCATATCCCTGTGGCCCAGATGCTACCCCAGGGAACTTTTCTATGGCTTCTATGACAATGAAGTCATGGAATACCTCGTCAAAGAGACAAATCACCACCATGCTATCTGTGCCAACTTTCTTGGGAGGAAGACCAGTGCCAAGATGGTGGCATGGAGAGCTGTCACTGTGGCAGAACTATATGTGTTCTTGGCACTCACAATGCTGATGACACATATAAGGAAGCACGTTCTGGCCGACTACTGGATCACTGGCGACATCATAACGACTCCAGCATTTGGCAACTACATGTCCAGGGACAGGTACTTCGACATCCTCTCCTATCTCCACCTGACAAACAACATGGCAGTCCACCTTCCCCGACTCATTATGGAAGATCAGGAAGCTGTATGACATGATACGTCATCGGTTCACCACATACCTGATTCCTTTCCAGAAGATGTGCCTCGACGAGTCTCTGGTCCTGTTCCGTGGTAGGCTGCACTTCCGACAGTATATCCCGTCCAAGAGACACCGCTTCGGCATCAAGCTCTTCGTCCTCTGCGACTGTTTGACGGGGTATGTGCTGGACTTTATAGTCTACAGCGGCAAGGCTGGAGAAATTGAGACTGACCCCCTCATTGGTTTTGGTGGCACTGTAGTGAAGAAGATGATGGAGAGGCACTTCAATCTAAACCACATCCTCTACACAAATAATTATTACACGTCGCCTCTCCTGACCAAGTACCTCCATGACCGCAAGACCGGAACTGTCGGCACAGTCAAGGGCAAGAGGAAGGGCATGCCAGGCTACCCAACCAAGACGAAGAAGGCGGACATCTTCCACAAGAAGAGTGGCACCATCCTCTCCATCCACTGGCATGACCAGCGCAAGGTCAACCTCCTCACCACATGCCACAAGGCCCAGATGGTCGCCACAGGGTAGGTGGACCGAAGAACCAAGAACCCCGTCCAAAAACCAGCTGCTGTCCTGGATTATAACCTCAACCTGCGCCTCGTTGACAAGTCCGACATGCAGATGGGCTTCATCGACTGCCTGCGAACATCGTGCAGGTGGTACAAGAAGTTTATCCTGCATACGGTAGATATGTCGGTCCTCAATGCCTACAACATCTACCGTCTGAGGACTCCAGGAGCCAAGAAGTACAAGTCCCTGCGGAAGTTCCACAAGCAGGTGCTACTGGAGCTCCTGGCTAAACATGCGGCTACACCAGGGAGGCCACTACAAGGACCAGGCCAGCTGGACAGAACGGGGTGTGCTGAATTTTTCAGGAAGCACCAGCTCAACGCCCTTCCTTTCAAAGCACCAGGTAGTAACGCTAGGAGTCAGAAGAGGTGCCATGTGTGCAGCCACACAATTCGCAGACCCACCACTTGGGAATGCCTCGACTGTCAAGTTGGACTGTGTGCTGGCACCTGCTTTAACGACTTCCACACTCTAACAAACTTTTGAAGTGGAAGTGACAACAGTGAAAGTGACACTCAAATGTAGGCAAAGAATAATAATATAACTAAGTATAAGTGAAAAGGACACATAAGTAATAATAAGTGCCTTCAATAACAATATGAACAAGTGAAAGTGACACTAAAATATATATTTCTAACAATAAATAAGTGAAAATGACACTCAATAAGCCTAGGCCAGTCAAAGTGACAGTATAATAATAATAAAACTAAGTATAAGTGAAAGAGACACACACAAGTAATAATAAGTGCCTTCATAACAATATGAACAAGTGACAGTGACACTATATATATTATTAGCTTACCTAACAATACATAAAAGGGGAAATGACACTACCAATTATCAAAGTCCAGTGAAAGTGACACTAATAATCATAATAATAATAATAAAACAAAGTAATAAGCGACAGACACAAATAAGTTCATATAAATAACTTTATTGAGTGAAAATAACATAATAACTATAATAAATGACAGAATAACCAATAAAACACTATCAAATCGCTTCCCGGCATAATTGCGGGTGGAGCGACGAGTGCAACTGGGCGTCATAGCCGGGGCCGCGGTTGAGTGTTCGGACGCGCCGAGGTAAATACGCGGCAAAAGTTACCTCCACTTCCATCACCATTACTCCGGAACCAGTTGAGCTAGAGAGCTCTACTCAATGCCATTCTACGCAGCAAGGTAAGGCGCTCATTTCTATATATGTTTGATTAACGTAGGTAATATATTAAGCGAGATTAACCTTAGTTTACTTTTGTTGATATTCGGCCAGATCGCCCGGATACGAACTCCGTCCTTTGGAGAGCCTGCCCGAGCCAGGAGGGTTAAGGAGCACGTAAATCAGATTGTCAAAAGTTGCTACCTACACATCAGAAATCTCTACTCGGTGAAGCAGTTTATACCTAGACGTTGCCTTCTGACACTGGTCCACTCATTGATATTCTCTCGTGTTGATTATTGCAATGCCTTATTTGTGGGTCTTCCAAATTACATATTAACCCGGCAACGGCGAGAAAGCTCATAAGAAGTTTTACTGGGCGAGGGCGGCAAAGCTCTTAAGAGGGAGGCCTAAAAAAAACATTTAAACAGCCCCAGTAGCACTAAACAATTTTTGTTTTCCCTATACCTCATATCACTCCTCCACATCCCCTCCTTCCTCCCTTTCCCATCCCCCTTCAATTATCACCTATTTTCCCTGTTATTCCCTAATTCGTTGGTATATTTTTGTGCTAACATTAGCAAACTGTGTGGAGGATGTGCTTACGTGCCTAGCGGGTGAGTTACATAACCGAGAGTGTGTATGAGTAGGCTCAGTGTGGCTTGAGGCCTCGTGGAGGGAGGGGTTGCCTCAATTTGCTCCATAATTCATGAATGGGCTGGTCCATGTATAATGTATATTCGCGATTTTGACCAGAAAAATTATATTTTCACTTGTTTTATTGGTGTTACAGGTTACTATCTTCATAGTGAAGGTAAAATAGGCTCATATGAATAAGTAATAACGATATTTATCGTAAAATGACGATTATAGGCCTGAATGGAGCCTATATGCTCGCCCATGGGCATCGAGTTCAATACCCCCTGCTCGCCGTTTATAGGTTAAAGAAAGTACAATCTGTTCTGAACATAGCTGCAAGACTCATTTTTGCAATTCCACCTGGAACCCCTACCACTTCTTATTACATCGAACTGCACTGGTTACCAACAAAAGCTAGAATAGAATTTAAGTTGTGTCTGGTAACTTTCAAGGTCCTCAAATTTGGTGAGCCCGGGTATCTTGCAAAGTTACTCAGGCGTCCACTGGCACGCCATGGTGTAGTCGTGCGCCATGACGATGACCCCCTGCGTCTTGATGAGCCATTGGCTTTCCGGCAGTCATCTTTCTTTGAGAGATCATTCTCTTACATGGCTCCAAGGTTATATAACAGACTGCCACTGACCATGAGACAACTAAGTTCTGTTGAGTGCTTCAAGAGGCAACTTAAGACTTTTCTCTTTGTAAGAAGCTACGATCTCGAGAGGGGTGTCATCATGGACTCGGAGGGCTATAGGGTGTAAGCTATTTGCCGCTGCTGGTGGCTGAGTGATGCGCATAGGTTTTGTGTTGCATTGATTTAACCCTCCAGCCCCGGCTATGTATTATATATATATTCCTCGAAACCCGGGTGTTTTGGCCGAAAAACGTCTAGGCTAGGCTACCGTATATTCGTTAATCAGACTGCTTCCCGCATTCCCGCACATCCCCAAGCGTAGCTGTGTTATTTACCTGTAGAATGGCATTAAGTAGAGCTCTCTAAGTCAACTGGTTGAGTTGTGATGATGATTTCATTGGAGATAACTTTATGGCCAAAACAGCCACTTTACACTACTTTTCGATACTTAACAACAACATACAGGCACACACGAACAAGCGACGCTCTCCTTCTTGTGGCCGGAGATGCGGGGCGTCGGTCCAGCCGGCTGTTGTTTACATGCGTCGGACCGACGCCTCGCACACCAAGCTCACAGGCTTTGACCTCATGGGTGTTTAACCCCTAAGTGTCGGCGCGCAACATAAGTCGAGTATAATAAATCTGGACTATCTGGCGGCGCTCGACATAGGTCGTGTGGCAATTTCAGCACGTAATGTTGCTGAGAGAGAGAGACAAGTGGTGGCAGGAGAGTAGCGAGCGTATGACTGCTCCAGACCACCGCGGCGAACCTACTGACACGAATCCCACCTCCTCCCTCTCTCACTCGCTATATACGGAATTGTATGGGGAAAGTGCCGAATTACATGCTTTTTGCACTCGCGTTGCGCGGTTGTTGCAAGAAAACTAGCCATCATAAAAGGATCGTTATGGTGTCATTGGAAAGCTCTGTTTATGCCCTTTCAGGGATAGATACTTGTTTTACGCTCTGGGTCTTATTTAGGCATGAAAATGATCACATAAACAGCCCTATTTTGGCTAAAAACACCCCGCTGGGCGGTACATATAAATAAACCGCTAGCCCGCTAATCTAGTGTTAAGAGCCCTTCCGGGCAGCTCGTGTATGCTTTTTTATGGGCGTTCAAGAGCCCTTCCGGGAACAGAGGGTTAAGTGATTTTTTTTTTTTTTTTTTTTCGAGCGCCAGTGAATTCTGCGGAAACATTGGCGCTTGTGAGAAATAAGTAATATGCTTATTATTATTATTATTATTATTCCTTGACATCCTCCATCCTCTTGCCTCCAAGCCTCCACTCTCTGTTTTCCCCACGCTCCTCTTCATTGACACCTACCACCATCACTTTACTCTTTTCCCCACTAAAGTTTACATCTAGTTCATTCCCAAACCTGTCCACCTCTTCCAGTATTCTTTTTAGGCCTTCTTCCGTCTCTGCCATCACCACCACATCATCAGCGAAAGTTAATATTGACAGCTTCCATCAGTGTGCCAAAATAGGTGACTTTATATCTTACTACCGATATGCAAAAAATAATTAATTACTATTTTCAGATTCGGAGGACCAGAGCCTAGCTCGCCGCGACCCACCAGGCCAAAGTTAAAACGTACTAATAGTCTATACAGGGCAAAACACAACGTTCTTTCCATATCCATAAGGCCTATGGACTCTTAATACATATTATTACTAACCTCCCTGTAAATAATAATGGTTACAAACTAGAAAGGCCTGAAATAAGCAGTCTCTTGCAGGCATCCTCATTAAACTAAGTCAGCAAACTGTTTTGTTATGATTCAGATCAGCGTATTCATACCATAAATTATCTCTACATAAGTTATGTATACTAAGTCAATCTTAACAGTGACTACTGCAGGTAAATGTAAGTCATTTTTAATGTTGCTTTGCAATTAGCAAGATTATCAATACAAGGTCGTTAGCTAGATTATCCTATTTATAGAGGGCTATGATTACCGATTGCCGAAGTATCTAGTCATGTGATCAGATTCCCTCCAAATGATCATAAGTAATCGAACAATAAAGACAAAAGAAGATCAAGACAATGGCACCAGATCCAATACATAGACAATTGAAACAAAGAACGCACAAAATCCAACACTTTACTATTACTGTACTTATATTTTCTAAAACATTAAGTTTAATTCTATCGTGCTTTTGAGGTTTCTTGAAATGTGATATGTCTGAAAAACACATAAAACAGTGAAATTGACTCCCCAGAATTGGTGACAGGTACCACAAGGGGCTGTAGATATAGATACAGTAGGGTAAGGTGGGGTGAATCCGCCGGGGGGTGGAATCGCCGCGGACGTAAGATACTTGTCTAAAACAATTAGTCATAAATCCAAATACGTATGGAATTGATTCTAGGTATGTTTATAGTACGTGTAGATGATGATAGAACACAAAAATGCGTAGTTGTCATTTATTTAACGAAGAAAAATATTTTTCCATAATATTTCAAACTGAAAAATATGTAAGCGGTCTTGAACATTTTTCGTGGCGGCGACTTTACATCTCCCAATACACTTTGTTTTCATTACAAGATGGTTGTCTGTGATTTCTAAGTGGAAAAAAAAAAAAAATTCAGGCATAAATATATATACAGTACTGTAATTATATAATTTTCTAAATTCTATAATTATATAATATATAATTATATAATATATAATTATATCAAAATACTTGGATTATATCAATCTAATAATAAACATCTTAATTGTTACTTAATTGGGGGTAAAATCGCCGTGGCAGGATTAAATCATCGATATTATATAACCGCGGCGGATTCACCCCGGCGGGCGGGGTGAATCCGCCGCGCGAGTAACGGTTTTCGCCACCCATTACAAACCTTAATGTTTTGTTTTTCAAATAAAAATTATATGAGCGTGTGCAGGAAAGCGAGAATGTTAAAGTTATGTAAACAAAAAATTCTGAATTCTGATTCAGTTGGATGCTGTTATTAAAAAAACACGTTTCGCGGCGGATTCACCCCACCTTACCCTACGTATATAGGATTACGGTATTATGTCCATCTTAGTGGTTTTTCAGAGCCTTAACCCGGGAGCTGCGGGGAGACTCTTAAGAGTTCCCCCGGCGCACTGCGGGAAGACTCTTAAGAGTCAGAGAAAAAAAAAATCAACTTTTGACATCGAAAAAAAAAAAAAAAAAAAAAAAAATATTTTTTTTTATTTTATTTTTTTTTTGGCCCCTGGGCCATGCAAAATCTCAGTCCTCTACCTCCCCTCCTTCCCCACTTTCCTCCTCTCCTTCAGTTATCACCTATTTTCCCTGTTATTCCCTTATTCTGAGGTATATTTTCGTGCTAACATTAGAAATCCGATTGGAGGGTGTGGTCATCACTGATAGCAAGCGAGTGCAAGCGAGTGCAAGAGAGAGAGAGAGAGTATCGATCGACTGTGTCTCAGTGGCCTTGGGGGAAATTGGCGGGAAAGCAGATTGCCTCACCCATACATTATACAACTCGCGGGCTATATCTCCGATTTTGACCATCCAAACGCTGTTTTCACTCGTTTTATTGTTGTTTCAGGTTAATACCTTTATAATCAACCCATAATAGGCGCATATGGATAAGTATTAATGCTATTAATGGCACAATGAATATTTTAGTGACGGAAACACCTCAAATACGTCAGCACAGGGGGACGTTTCCAATTACCCCCATGCGCACTTCAGAGGTTAAATATGTGGCCGCCAAGATATGGAGGTGTAGTAGTGAAAGACAATTCTTCAGTAGTACTTAATGGTAAGAACAGTTCCTTAGTCGCCATTTTTATCTTACTGTGAGTGGTTCAGAAAGTGTATACAGTACTGTGAATTTTAATGTGAAAATAACGTTATATTATAAGAAATTAGAAGTGTGAAAAGATGAAACACGTTACCAAGGCAGTAAGTTACTGATAATTACCTTATTTTCATATAGGCCTAGCCTATGCTTGTGAAATGTGAGATATATGTGATGTGGGATACACAGCCCCAGGTGGCCAGCCTGTAATATTTAGCCTAGGCCCTTAATACGAATTTACAATAGGCTAGTTACTTAGGCTATATTAGCCTAGGCCTAGGCTAGTAGTACTGTATTTACCTAATTGTATTTACCTAATTGTAGTTTACAGGAGTTGAGCTAAGCTCGTGTTGTCCCGTCTCTCAGTCTACTTTTTATCAAAAAATTTCTTGAAAATATGGATGTTCCTTGCCCCTACCACCTCCTCCTCCTCCAGCCCATTCCATTTGTCAATACATCTATAGGGGAAGATAAACTTCCTGATATCGTTCTTGCAGGTAGGTCTTTTTACTTTGTAGCTGTGGCTTCTAGTTATTCCTGTATCCATAATTAACATATCCTCCCTATCCAGCCTCTCCAGCCCCCGGGTGCATTTGTACATCATTATCATGTCTCCCCTCTCTCTCCTCTCTTTTATACTTGGTAGATTTAATTTGTCTAGCCTCCCTTCATATGGCAGTTCTCTGAGACTTGGAACCAATCTAGTAACTGCTCTCTGGATTCTTTCTAACTTGTGAATATGCTTCTTTAGATGCGGGGACCACACCACTGCTGCATACTCCAATCTTGGTCTAATCATACTCTTCATAATTTTCGCTACCATGGTCTCATCCAAGTAGTTCAGAGCAACTTTCATATTCCCGGCCATTGCATACATTCCGCTAAAGAGCTTGTTAATATGTTTCTCTGGCGACAAATTATCTTGTATAATCAGCCTTAAATCCTTTTCTTTTTCGGCCTTGCTATTATATTATCTCCCATCCTGTACTCCCAATTTGGTCTATTCACACTTCTTCCCATATTTAACACATGGCATTTACTTATATTAAATTTCATTGTAGTAGCCTAGGCCTAAAGTAGTTAGTGATACTGAGTAGACTAGGCCTGGTGGTAGGCCATCAAAATTCTAAGGACTCCTAAACTAGGTTAGCCTAGCCTGCTGCCTACATTATCTGAATTGCTGACAATGCTAATTTTCAACTGTGCTGGGCACTGGGCTCAGGGCTGACCCGCTGGGAGCCTGGGCCGACAAGCCGGGCCAATGCAGGCTGCCGCCCCTCGCCACGTAAGTTATAACTTGTTGCATTTTAAGAATTTAGGAGCTTACCACCTGTAACCAACAATAGTGGTAGGCCTATGCATTAGGCTATGCAGAAACACTGCCCTTTTTACCAACAACATAGTATCATATAGGCCTACCCGTAGTACCCGGAGTCCTGGACGGGGGCCTGGGCAGCCGCAGCCTTTATTGTTTGTAGGGAGGATAAGAGCAATAGAATACTTATTAGGCCTACCATACAAATGTATTCTACAAATGTATTACACTTGAAAATGCATTAGGCCTAGCCTATAGGCCTAGGCTATTATCCATTTCATAAGGAGGCTGCAATAACTGCATCCACTGTTGGGCTGGTCGCTAGGGAGTAGGGATGCGCGCTGCGCTGCTGCTGTCTCTCAAATAGGCTATCGATATAGGGCCTAACACTATGAACAGAAAAAAAAAACATTCACATTTCAATAAAATTCTTCCATTTCTATTTACAAGTAGGTTATTGAAGTATAATCGGTAAATCTACAGTTATACTATATCATCAGCAGAATGCAGGAAATACAGTTTCTGCCAACTCAAAATTGAAAAAAATCTCCAGCGGCCGGGGGGCTTCGCCCCCCGGACCCCCCCTCGTTTGCAACATTTTCCTGTTTTGCCACACTGGCTTCCATCCCTCCCCCTCTATTCCTTCTCCCAACTTCTTTATCCGCTGAAACAGGGTGTCAAACGACGCTCTTTTTTTGAGTGATAACACAAATTATTTGTTTTTATAATGATTATTATGTTCCTTCCAACAAACAACTATACTCCTAAAATCGATTAATGAAATTTACAAACACATGTGGCAGTCCATGGATTCGAACCCAGGATGCTCACACCGAAAATCAACACCTTATGCATCGCACCACGAAGACAGTTAAAGGATGGTGGACACTGCCTACGATTTATTATGCAACTTCGAATCATGCATATCAATCTAAGCATGAACACACATCCCAACTGCAACTCACGTAGGCTATGCATATGTGAATGGAAAGAGCAATTAATGGGGCCTTAACCACTAGGGAAGTCCTCTCGATAAATTACCCCTGACCCAATATCAATTATTATGTTCCTTCCAACAACCAACTATACTCCTAAAATCGATTAATGAAATTTACAAACACATGTGGCAGTCCGTGGATTTGAACCCAGGACGCTCACACCAAAAATCAACACCTTATGCTAACAGAAACTCCCCTAACCCTTTTTTTTTTTTGGGGGGGGGGGTTGTATTAATGATACAGAAAACAACTTCACAAGAATTTGGAGTGCCTAATTGCCAAAGTGATTGGGGTTGGGGGGGGGGGGGGGGCCCTCCCCCCCCGGATTTTGTTTTGGACTTGTCACTTTTGGAATTAAGGGTGTCCACTCGGACCACTCCACAGTCCACTGTCCAAGACAGTCTGACAGCATTTCCTGCCTTCTAAAACTCTAAAAGCAATCAAATAGTTAATAGAAAAATATTATAATATAGGAATAGGCCTAATAGGATTATAGGCTAAATACCGGTACATATTATACATTCTAGCCTATAGTGTAGCATTGTAGTAACTTAACAAGTGGCAAAATATATTACAATACAGTGTATTAATATATGATAATATATGATTTATAAATTTACAATTAAAATTAAAAACTTATTCTATGGTGTATGATATCATATTATTTCATATATGATAGGCTATATATATTATATTAGGATATTATAATAATAATTATATAGAAGCAAATAATTAGGCTCCCACTGCAGGCGGCAACTGCTCTTAGTTTTGTATTTGGTTTAATATACACTTCCCAGGTCATTTTAACAGTTCTATTGCTTCTATAATCTATATATTATATAATACACCATAGAATAAGTTTTTAATAACTAGAAAAAAAGGTCATCTTATAAATAATTACCTTAATTGAAAACCTTTGCCGTTCCAGGGTTAAGAGGTGGGGGCTCTGAGAGTCTGAGCCTACCAGAACCAGATTCCCAGAAATAGGCCTAATGAGAAAATCTCAGTAACACTAAAACACTGACATTCAGACATTACAAATTTTACAATTTACACAGTCCATTAGGGCCTTAACCCTCCAGCCCCGGGGGCTATAGCTTACGACTGTGCTCCGGTACCGGGTGTTTTGACGATCTTTGGCCTATGTTAACTACTCTGTAAGTCAATGAATATGTCATGTAATGTTGTGAATAAAAAAGAATAATGTTCCACAAACCTTTCTCTGTCGAATGGCGTTGAGTAGAGGTCTCTAGCCCCTCTGGTTGCATAATGGTGAGCGCGGGAAGACGAGTGCTTTTCGGCGGCAAATTCTTCCCGCGTTCGGACGCGTCGCCTCGGCCATGGCTACGACGCACCTAGCCGCTCGCCGCGCCAAAGTATTTATCTCCCTTAGACGATTTTAGTGTTTGATATTGAGAATGTGATGTTTATTTGATATTTTCTAGTTATTTTGAGGCCAATTATATAAAATATGTTTATTAGGGTATCACTGTCACTGATATTGCTAATTTTCACTCGATACCGTACATTTTATTAGTAATTGAGGTAGCTTATTGTTGTATTAGGCACTGATTATTCGTTATCACAGGTGTTTATTATACTTTGGCCATCAAATATTAGGTCTTGTGTCACTTTCACTTTGACAAATATGCTTTAGAGAGTGTCACTGTCACTGATAATGCTCATTTTCACTCGATACCGTACATTTTATTAGTAATTGAGGTAGGTTATTGTTGTATTAGGCACTGATTATTCGTTATCTGTTTATTATACTTTGGCCATCAAATATTAGGTCTTGTGTCACTTTCACTTTGACAAATATGCTTTAGAGAGTGTCACTGTCACTGATAATGCTCATTTTCACTCGATACCGTACATTTTATTAGTAATTGAGGTAGGTTATTGTTGTATTAGGCACTGATTATTCGTTATCACAGGTGTTTATTATACTTTGGCCATCAAATATTAGGTCTTGTGTCACTTTCACTTAGTTATATGATTTGTAAACGTTTTATATACAATTTATTGTCTTTTTTCACTGATTTATATATTTCTATAGGTTCTAATCATATGAATGTCACTTGGTATATACAAATGTGTCACTTTCACATATTATTATGGTGTAATTGTATTTGTATCAATGTTCTCATAATACATGACTTTTGTATTACAATACATTGGTTTTCTTCCACTTTTTGCCTATATATAATTATAGTGTACATATTGTCATTTTATTTGGCAATTTCAGTATGATTATTAGAACTCCAGCTTGGAGTGGTAATCAAAGAAGCAATCTACAGCACAGAGTGCCACCTTGCACTCCACACACTCCAGGGTTGACTTTTTACCTGACCTCGGCTTCACCCTGCTGTTGTAGCAGACATGGCACCGCTTCTGCTGTGTTCTTCCGGATTCATTCTGAGGCAGGGAACCAAGCCTGTGCCTAGTCAAGTATTGAGCAGACTGCAAGCGGTCAATAACGGCGGGCCCAGGATGTGCCACTGCCCTCTGTGGCATAGCATACTTCTCCAGGAGCTCCGTCAACACCTGCTTTTGGAACCTCCGCAGGCTATTGAACTTCATGGGTGTGTTCACATTCCGAAGCTTGTATATGTTGTAGGCATTCAGAACTGACATGTCCACCATATGCAGAAAGAACTTTTTGTACCATCTGCACGAGGTACGCAGGCAGTCAATGAAGCCTATCTGCATGTCGGACTTGTCCACCAGCCTCATGTTGATGTTGTAGTCCAGGACAGCATCGGGCTTGGTCACCCTGGCCTGGGTGCGGCGATCCACCTTGCCAGTCTCCACCATTTCCCCCTTGTGGATGGTGGTCAGGAGGTTGACCTTCCGCTGGTCGTGCCAGTGGATAGCCAGAATGGGCCCCGACTTCTTCTTGAACACATCACCTTTTTTGGTCTTTGGAGGGAAAGGTGGCATGCCCTTCCTTTTCCTTCGTACTGTGCCTACAGTCCCCGTCTTGCGCTCATGCAGGTACTGTGAGAGAGTGGGGGACGTGTAATAATTGTCCGTGTAGAGGACGTGATTCTTATGAAAGTAGCGGTCCATCATGGCTTGCACCACTGCTCCGCCAAAGCCAATGAGGGGGTCCACAAGCAAGTCCCCTTCCTTCCCGCTGTAGACCAGGAAGTCCAGGACATAGCCAGTTTGGCAGTCGCACAGCACAAAGAATTTTATGCCAAAGCGATGTCTTTTTGAGGGGATGTACTGCCGGAAGCTGAGTTTTCCCCGGAACAGCACAAGAGACTCGTCAATGACGACCTTGCGGAAGGGCTTGAAGTAGGAGGTGAAGCGTTCTCGCATCATCTCATACAACGTCCTAATCTTCCACAGCTTGTCTGGGAGGTGGACGTCAAGGTTGGTGACAAGATGGAGCGCTGCGAGGATATCAAGGTACCGGTCGCGAGACATATATTTCCCGAAGGCAGGGGTGGATATCAGATCATTGGTGATCCAATAGTCAGGCAACCTATGCTTCTTGACATGAGGCATTAGCATGGTGAGTGCCAGGAACACCATGAACTCTTTATGAGTCACTGGGGTCCACTGCCTCATGTGGCCCTTGGTCACCTTTCCCAAAAAGTGGACCTGGAATTGGTGCTGCTTATTTGTCTCTTTGACAACATAGCCTACCACCTCCTCATCAAAGAAGGCCTCAAACAGTTCGTGTGGTGGAGCATTGGGGCCTGCAGGAAAATTGGGGGTAACGCCTGAACCCTCCAGTACCTCATCAAAAGCTGGCACATCAGGGTTGTATGCATCCTCATCAACTACGTCTTGCCACTGAAAAACGTAGAATGGGTCTTGTCTACGCTGACGAGGAGCTCCAGCTGGTGGCCCAGCACGCCCACGGCCAACTCGGGAGGCGCGCGCCCTAGGGCGGCGAGGGCGGCGGCCAGGGCGGTGGGCAGCACGACGGGCAGCACGACGCCGGGCCAAGCGGATGGGTCAAGGGTCGTCGATGTCCATATAGTCATCGTCAGAGTGGTCATCTTGCCCTGACGGTGGACCTATGTAATCATGGCCAGAGTCTTGAGAGAGGTGCCCTTCATCATCAGTGGCCCCCACATAATCTGGCGGGGAACCAGTGATGCGTGGGCGGCGTGCGGGTGGGCGAGGTGGGGAAGGAGTGGCAGGTGAGGCTGTGTCCCCCCGAGGTCCCGGGCTCCTTGGCCTGCGACGAGTGACAGAAAGCAATGTTTCACTGTCACTAGGGCCAGGTATTGGTGATGCGAGCTCAAAGACTTCTTCAGGAAGACATGTTGAAGGCGGGAGAGGTGGGGAGGACCGTGGGGAAAGTTGCGGGGACGTATGGCTGGGGCCGGCCGGGGTGGACGCCGCGGGAGCCTCGAACAAAACTCTCTTACTTTTCTTAATTTTCTTGGTATATTTCCTACCTTTCCCCTTTTCGGCAGCAGTATGTCTCCTGTCGGGGGACCTAGGAGGCAAATAGGCCGAAAGTGTGGGGTCCTCAACCCTTGGCAATGGTGGGGGTGGTGGGGAAGAATGCGGGGCATCCGGGTCATCTTGGGTGGCGTGGGTAGATAAGGGAGACAATGGCGGACGAGAAGGGTCACCACGCTGACCCTCACTCACAGCCTCATCCTCACCAAGTAGTTTTGCTTGTTCCCTAGCTGCCGCGGCCGCCTTCTCAAGTATTTTCTGCTTATACAAATGTAGCTTGAAAGGCGATTTACCTGGGGAAGGGCTTGGCGTCGTGTCACTTAAGCGAAATTTGGTGAGTGACCTTGAACTCTCCCACTCGCTCACTCTCTCAAGTTCACTGTCTTTAGGTAAACCAGCTTCCTCAACAACTGCTACATCACCTTCATCACTCTCATCACTGTCATGTTCTCTCGCAAATCCCAGGAATTGCTCTTCTTTATCACTCTCATGGCCATAATCACTCGACTTATAATTACTGGAGTCGTCACTGACTTCATCATCAACATTATGCTTGGCATCAGCTCGCTCATAAAGTCTCAATGTCGTCTTAATACCTCCGGGAGATAACACATTTAGGCGATGGCGTCGGGGTAAGGCGCGACGAACAAGCAAGGGCGTCGTAGGAAGCACGGTATCGGACACAGCGGAATCACTATTTGGCGTACTGTCCATGATGGCGTCGGGGTAGATACTGTTGCTGTGGCGGAGTTTACGCCTGGTGGCGCCACCTACCGTCCCACGATACCGAAAATGTACGCGCGGCATTCGAAAGCACGCATGCAAGCAATGGGCGTTCAAGAGCCCTTCCGGGTTGCGCGGGCCGAGGTTGTTATGGGCGTTCAAGAGCCCATCCGGGTTGGAGGGGTTAAGCAAGTTAGGACTGTTAGGGCCCTATCATAATCCAATTAAACAATGGGGTCGACTTCTGGAATCTGATCATCGTGCCCGCCCTGATAAATTTAACACTATATTTTCAGGTCAGCATACACACGAATATCACTTATCACTAGTCAGGCAATAGTCTCCAATATCTAGGTGATTTCGGCCTTATATAATGTAAACACTACTAAAGTCTATGACAGTTTAACCCTTAAAGATCGGGGTCGGACTTAAGTCCGGTTCCAATTTGCAGCAAGTTAGGAGCATTATTAAGGCTTTTAAAGGGTTAAAATTGAGTGCAAATGGCCGGGAGCGCAGTGGGCCAGAGAGCCGACTCCCAGGGCTAACCGCCGCCCATTAACTCATGTTCCCTGTGTTCTCGAGAGGCCGGCAGTGTAGCCAGTAGTGAGCATAGCTGGGAAAAATATGCCGCTATACGCTAAACTCCCATGTTACTGGTATCAATGTATGAGAACCACGAGTGCTACGTAGCTCGTTCTGGTCTCATTTTGAAGCTTTTAGCGCCTAGTTTTTTGCTAAATATTTTTTTTTTCATGCAGATACTTGATTTATCATGCAGGAGGGCCTGAATATGCCCAAAACCCCCCGCTAGACAAGGGTTAAAGCACACACAAATGCTATTACAACTACAACGTTCAGCAATATGGCGGGACTGGGGAAAACCGAATTTTATTGGAACTGGAATAAACTGATAACGTATCATTTCACCCAAACCTCCCTCGCCAGTCTCTGATAGCCTTCAGTTTTAAGGCTATAAATCCTTAGATTATAGAGCACAGTAACGTGTGTATACATGAATGATGTCTATAGGCCTTACAGATTCCGTGTGTGATATAATTATTGATACACAACCCTTATCAAAACTTATATGACGGTATGCGTGTTGCGAGCTATCCCAAGTAGGGTCCATTTTCTGTTTGTTTACATTCGTCAACATTATTCTGGGGACAATAATATGAGTCGAATTTCATTTAATATGTCAATATTTACCATTTTTAAATAATTATATATTAATAGAAGCTATTTAGGGAAACTTTACATGCATTCTTACAATCTATTGTATATTATATGGCACTATACATTATTTTTACAAGAAAACAAATTTAGGTGTAGAATATTATCCTTCATCAGTCAGCCATATTGGCTTATACAAGGCGCCAATTTTAAATAACCATATATAAAGGTGTAGGGGGCAAAGATTTACCCAACAACTATTCAAAGCTTGACCTAAACTATTAGAAATTGACAAATATATCGGAATGAATAGGAAACTATCCCCCTGTGTAAAAAATGAACACTGAATGAGGAAATTGACCACTTGCGAGATTCGTTCTATAAGGAAGTTAGTCTGGAACCCAGATCCAAAAAATAAATTGTAGGCCTACAATTATAACCCAGGAACTACTACAAGGCTGATTATGACCGAACCATCTCAAAGTGTTCCTTAATATCACAGTCACACTCTCCAGCACATCCACACCACAATGCTCTCGTACTTCTTGATTTGTCTGTCTATCTCCCCAGGTAACTCCACACGGTACTGCCTTAAAATACTTAAATGAGCTAACAGTCTCCATAATCCGACCATTCAACCTAAACTCACATTCTGTGACCGCACTACAAGTTGTTTGCTGACGACCTCAAACTCTACATCCAGCATCCAAGTAAGTCACCACAATCAAGCTCTCAAGATCTCCAACAAAATATCAATATTTTAGCATCTACCGCCTCCTCTTGGGGTCTAAAGTTCGCACCCAACAAGTGTGTCCATCTCCGATTTAAGCGTGGACTCGAGCTACAAAACAATGCTATCTATCATCTAGATGGAAATGTTTTCAGTACAGTATCTTCACACAAAGACCTAGGGGTTACCATAGACACTAAATTAAGATTCCATTCACACATTTGAGAAACCGTGGCTAAAGCTGGAGGAGTATAGCTACAAACCTACTAAAATCTACCATATGCCGCTCACCTTCCTTTATAATCTCCCTCCTCATCTCCGACATCAGACCCTTGCTTGACTTTGCTTCTCCTGTTTGGAATACTGGTTTTCAAGCCTTCAAGGCAATCTTAATCTTCTAGAGTCTGTTCAACGTCGGTGAACGAAACAAGTAACCAACCACACAAGTCTCACTTATCATGACCGTCTCTCTACCTTAAACCTGTTTTCAATTAAAGGCAGATTGTTGAGGACCGACCTTATTCAGTGTTACAAAATATTCCATAATCTCTCGCCCATTAAACACCATGACCTGTTCACTATGTCACCCCACCAAGGAGTAAGAGGTCATAAATACAAGATCTTTGTTCCCCACACAGAAACCGAAGCAAGAAAAAGGTTTTTCTCCTGTCGTTGTTGTTGTTCCCCAAGCTGCCTGGCCGAACAGCCCCAAGGCCCCAAGCAAGGCCAAGGCCATAACCGAGCGCCCCCACAGATCCCTCCCTGCCGACCACAATAAAGCCTGGGTGACCGAAGCCACTCCATGGCGGGGAGCTGAGGAGGGTGCGGAAACGCCCGGGAAATCAAAGCCCCTCCCAGGGCCCTGTGCCCCTCAGCAATTATGAAGAGAAAGTCGAGGGGCAAAGGAAAAATGTGACGCTTTGGCTTCCAATCTTGGTAGATTGGGAGGTCAATCCACGGAAGAGACGCCGTCACTTGAGATCTAGAAAATATATAAGTAAAAGGAACAGTCGGAGTAAGCTATGGGTATGGCAGAGATCGCTCAATTCTCACTCTGATAGACCAGCCCATCACCACTCCTGTCGTATAATCCATCAGTGGAACTCCCTACCAGCTGAAATAGTTGATTCCCCCTCCCTTGCTCAATTCAAATCTAAATTGACCCAACACCTCCACAACTCACTCTTCAACCCATAAAATCCCCTTTCCCATTTTTAAGCAACATCTCAACCCCTGATACCCCATCATATTATTGGTCCGACACACACTACCAGTCACCCCATTGTCAAGCATCTCCAGTACATCAAATGTTGCATCTGAAAACTAACACACCTGCCCTACGAGGAGAGATGTCAGCGACTGGGACTGCAGACACTCAGTGACCGGAGAAAAAGAGGTGATATGATCGAAACCTACAAGCTAATGCATGGCTTCGACAACATCCCTTACACCAGATTCTTTTGCCTGAACACAAACAATCTGAGAGGACATTCACTGAAACTAGCGAAACCGGACCACTGGAGAACAAAACTAAAAGGGAACTGGTTTGCGATCCGGGTGATCGATGACTGGAACTCACTCCCAGACGGGATAGTAACTGCGCCCACGATAGCCACATTCAAATCACGGTACGACAGACATACGGGTATAGAGAACATTTAGGCTGACACGTCTTAAGAGGTGGGGACCACACAAGAAACCAATTCTTATTTCCCCACTACCAATTCATAGGTAAGCACTGGTGTGTCATGCTATCTCCTGGGCTACCTAATCCTTGGCCTGTCATGCGCTACCGATTGGCAGCCCTACCAGGTGAGCAACCCTGTTCTAAAGGCCACAACATTACTGTTTAGGATTCAAACCTACTCACTCAGGTATGTTTGTGAAAGTTGGGCACCATATTTACTCAACCATGAGCGGATACAAGGGAACCAACCTTAGTTCATATTTGGAGAACCAGGTTATAGTGTTGCGGAGGTTTCTGCCTTCATACACATGGCGAGTTTACTTGACTTCAACAATGACTATTTTACACATTCCCCCCTGCCCCTGCCAACTTGGCTAAGTGATACAATTTTAATCGTCCTGGTACTAATATGGAACCTCTCTGATGACAAATCTAATGCTACTGTCGCTCATGGTCGAGTGAATACGGTGCCCAACTCTCACAAACATACCTGAGTGAGTGGGTTCGAATCCTGGTCAGGATACCTCTCTCCCAAGTTACCAACCTCAGCCTGTCAAACATTACATAACCTTACTCTTCCGCACATTAATTGCAATATATGTTATGGTAAGTATTATACCTTCGAAGACTGAGGTATATAAGTCCAAAAATTGTGTGAAACATAGAATGAAATGGCATCTCTCGCACAGATACTCACAGATGATGTTTATACTTCGATGCCAATAAAAATAACAATAATAATAATATTAATAATAATAATATAGATTTAATGTTTGGTCTTGTCACTTCTTGAATAGGTAGTAGTCATTCATGACTGTCTAACTTATGGAATACAGTTATACAGTACAATAATTCCGAAGGGAAATTGATTGAAATCTAGAAGAGAGAATTCATGCTGTTTGTGATTATGAAATGGCCAAGATTATTCCAGGAAGAACGCTGGAGAGGAAGGTTTTTCATTGCAACGAATATCCAGGCTCCAGCATCAGTAAGGTGGAGAATCGGTAAGAAATAAGCCTACAGTTAAAGTATCCTTCTCCTACCTGCATATATTATCCACCCATCCACAATGAAAATTAAAAGAACATTAGGCTTCTTTAACTATTGGAACTTGTTCGACTATTTCGATTTAGGGAATGTCTGACCTTATAGTTTCTGCATGAGAGGCTGCAATTTTGAAATATATAAACTCCCTAGTAGGCTACTTACCAAATTTAATTGACTATTATAAATGCATAATAGAAATTGCTGTACTAATTCGTATCTCCAAATGATTTTCATTTGGGCAACTTTCCAGTCAAACAGTAGGCTGGATAGGCTTTCCCTAATGATAGGTTGTGTATTAAATTAGGCCTACTATCTTAATACACTTTTATATATGGTTATTTAAAATTGGCGCCTTGTATAAGCAGCCAATGGCAGATTAAAAAGAAGGCCAATATTCTTTCCCGAAATATCAACGCTTGTAAAAATAATGTATGTGTCATATAATAATGTAAGAATGCATTACAAGTTTCTCTAAATAGCTTTTATTAATATATAATTATTTTAAAATGGTAAACATTGACATATTAAATTAATTTCGCCTCAAATAAATGGCATCTATATAATGTTGACTGATGTAAACAAACAACATGTCGTGGACTATCGAGAAGCACGCAAAGAAATATCGCATCACGTATAGCACCATATAAGTTTTAATAAGGGTTTTGTATCAATAATAATATCAAACACGGAAGCTGTAAGGTCTATAGACATCATTCATGCATACAAACGTTAATGTCATCTATAAACTAAGGATTTATAGCCTTAAAACTGAAGGCTATCAGAGACTCAAGAGCGATGTTTGCGTGAAATGATAAGTTATAAGTATCATTTATCATTTCATTCTAGTCCAGTTCCAACAATATTCTCTGACCCCAGTCCCGCCATATTGCTGAACAGTTCGTGTAGACAGTAACTGTAATAGCATTTGTGTGTGCTTTAAACTGTCATAGACTTTAGTAGTGTTTACATATATAAGGCCGAAATCACCTAGATATTGGAGACTATTGCCCGACTAGTGATATTCGTGTGTGTGCTGAAAATAGTGTTACATCAGTGCGGGCACGGTGACCAGATTCCAGATGACCCCCATTGTTTCAGATCTGTGTTTTAGTGTTACTGTGCGTTACTGAGAATTTCTCATTATTTCTGGGAATCTGGTTCTGGTAGGCTAAGACTCAGAGCCCCCACCTCTTAACCCGGGAACGGCGAAGGTCCTCAATTAAATTATTAAGGTAATTATTTATAAGATGACCTTTTTTTCTAGTTATTAAAAACGTACTCTATGCTGTTTTATATGATATATAGAAGCAATAGAACTGTTAAAATGACCTGGGAAGTGTATAATTATTAAACTTAGCCTAGATCAACATTCCTGTATTTTTTTTTTTTTTTGTAGGCTAAGGCTAGGCTAGGCAGCTAGGCTAACCTAGCCTAGGCTACTCTTGAGATATACAAGATATATAGATTGCAGGATATGCTGTTTAAGATACCTCAATTCTCAGAAAAATTCCTGGGGGGCATGCCCCCTGACCTCTTTAACACCTTACGAGCGGCCTATGCGGTTTATTTATATGTACCGCCCAGCGGGGTGTTTTTAGCCAAAATAGGGCTGTATACGTGATCATTTTCATGCCTAAATAAGACCCAGAACGTAAAACAAGTACCTATCCCTGAAAGGGCATAAACAGAGCTTTCGAATGACACCATAACGATCCTTTTATGATGGCTAGTTTTCTTGCAATAACCGTGCAACGCGAGTGCAAAAAGCATGTAATTCGGTACTTTCCCCATATAATTCAGTATGTAGCGAGTGAGAGAGGGAGGAGGGAGCTGAGATTCGTGTCAGTAGGTTCGCCGCGGTGGTCTGGAGCAGTCATACGCTCGCTAGTCTCCTGCCACCACTTGTCTCTCTCTCTCAGCAACATTACGTGCTGAAATTGCCACTCGACCTATGTCGAGCGCCGCCACATAGTCCAGCTTTATTTAACTCGACTTATGTGGTGAGCCGCTAATTAAGGGTTAAAGCACGCGCCTTCGGCGCTCCGTTGCGCTATATATATATATATAGCCTATATATATATATATATATATACAGGATAAATGTTTACCTATGGTCCCGTTAAAATATCCTCAAGTAACCTATTAAAAACTGTTCAGGGGACTGGTTAGAACTTGTAGGATGTTTAATCGAATGTCGGAAACCAGTATTTACTGAGAAATAACAGTCTTAAAATGCGCTACGGGTCACCCAGGGTCCCTGCCCTCTCTTTCCCAAGTAATGTTAAGTTATGACATAACTTATTATGCCGGTATATTATATTATATTAGGGTTAGGTTAGGTTAGGTTAGGACTTAACCCGAGATGGGAATAGCCTACCCAGGTATTTTTTACTCGGCCCAGGGAAAATAATAGACAAACAAATGTTCTAATCAAAGTTTATTCTTGAAACTTGGTACCGGTATGTATTTTAACCAGTACTCTATAGGCCTAGTAACTCATGTATCATATGAAAGGATATAAATTAAGTACCGGTATGTAATAGTTCTTGGAATGCAACAACAAATATACATGAAATCTTTATTGGACAAAAGTTACAAAACTAAAACAGGGACTGCTAAGAATAATTTAAAAAACTGTTTTCAATGCCTATATTAGTGGACCTGAAGTGAATCCCTTTGAGACTGAAGTACAGGCAGCCAGCTCCCCTAGTATCCTGATTAAACACCAGTAAACATACATAACATCCCTTTTACTTACAATATTATTCATTCCTTTTAATACATTTTGAGCATGTATTGTGCGTATATTTACCTTCACATCTCAAAATTTCTCCGGCAGCCGGGGGGCTATGCCCCCCGGACCCCCTGTTATGTAACGCACAGCCCCCGCACCAAGTTGATCCTTGTAAGCTTAGAAAAATGATCCAGAACTTGATATTTTCTGTTTTGGCACCCTGATTGTGTAGGTGCCAGGTGGACAGTGGAAGAAATTAAGCCTAGGCTAGTGGCTAGCCAGGTAAGTGTTATTTAGGCCTAGCCTTGGAGGTTAGATTACAGATATGACGATGCCTAGCCTACTTGTGGGAATAGGCCTAGGCTAGCCTAGGCTATAGGTATAGCCTAATATATTTTTATCGTAAATTTTGTTTCGTAACCTACCGGTACCTTTGGATTTTAGTCTAGGGTAGCCTAACCTAGGCTATAGCCTATGCCAAGCCTAGGCCTATTTAACCAAACATTCCTGTTACCTGTATTTTTTTCTTTTAAAGACTAGGCTACATAGCCTAGGCCTAAGAACATAAGAAAATGGGAGTCTGCAAAAAGCCGATCGGCCCATACAAGGGAGATCCCTGTCACACCCAACCCCAATTACAAGGCCCAATTATAGACCCATCTCACTAATACCTTGAGTACTGACCCAACCAAAACGGTCAGCTTAGGCTAACCTAGGTCCTAGCCTAAGCCTACTCTTAAGTTTTGGAATAGGCTTAGCCTAGTGCTGCCTAGGCCAAGCCTAATTAAAAAAAAAAAAAGTAGGCTAGGCCTAAATTGTCACAATTTTGGTCTCCATATTTTCCATCTAGATTGCTTTTAGATTGCAGGAAATGCTGTTATAGACACCTCAATTCTCAAAAAAAATCCTGGGGGGCATGCCCCCTGACCTCTTTAAAGCTCGCGCCTTCGGCGCTCGCCGCTCCGTTGCGCTATATATATATATATATATATATATATATATATATATACAGTAGCCTAGGCTATGGCCGAATAAAAAAAAAAAAAGAAAGGTAAATTGACACAATTTTGGTCTCCATATTTTCCATCTTGATTGCTTTTAGATTGCAGGAAATGCGGTTTTAGACACCTAAATTCTCCGTCGCGCTATAATGATAACAAAATAATAAACCATAATGATAACACAATTCACGATAATTGTCGCGAATAGACTCGCAGCGTTATTATACATAATTTATTAGGGAAAGTGAAGCTCTATGGAATCCTTATAATATACTCACATAGATTCCGTTGTGGTAGAATAGTTTTGATAAGTTTTGTAACTCGATTTTGTCGATATAAATAGTCCCGCGCGTAAACAAACTCAGTCCCGCAATCTTGAGAGCTCTACTACGGACGTGTTCATGTTTACAAAAAGTGTTCGAAATGGAGTACACTCGCTAGGCTACGGTAAAGTGTTATGTTCTACAAAGATGTTACTGTATGTCTAATATATGAACCCACAGTAGCTGGCATGCAACTTGCAAGGGCTAGTGTTGTATCCCACGTACTGGGTATAGGGCACTCTAGGGTTAGGTTAGGTTAGGTTGTTTGGTTAGGTTAATATATTACTAGGTCTCGGAAACAAGATTCGTAGTTGCGGTAGTATTTACATCAAAACTATAGTTAACTATCAGAACTATTCTTCCACAGTGGAATCTATGCGAGTATATTATAAGGATTCCATAGAGCTTCACTTTCCCTAATAAATTATGTATAATAACGCTGCGATTCTTTTCAAAAAAATTACCCAATTCACATTTTGTGGATTGACACCCTGCGCTGAACCAGCTCCTCCATAAACATACAAAAAAGCAGTGGTGACAAAGTGCACCCCTGTCTCACACAAGGAGACTACAGTAACAGCAGGACTCTTCTTCTTCTTCTTACCTCTGACCAGGTTTGGGGCCTAGGCTATCTAGGTCTACAGTGTTTACTAGCCTAGGCCTATACCCCTTTGAAAGGACATTAGCCTAACCTAACAACCTTGGTATTATTCTATAATTGCACATATACGATCTAAACAAATTATTATTGTATTTAACAGGAAGGTACGGCGAGGTAAGTGATGTGGTATAGGTGGCAATATGCGGAAATGGATTATAAGGGCATTCTGCCCCCCTCTTACCCCCTTACGAAAATCTACGGTTATTCACTCCACCCAAACTGGATTTCTACCGTTTTACCCAACCAGCAGGGGTGTGGGGGCGGCAGCCCCCACCCATAATACTAGGTTAGGTTAGGTAAGGTTGTTAGGTTAGGCTAATGTGACGTAATGTCTCTCTGAAACATTGTAAATCCGTGTCACATCTAGATTGATAGACTTTTGTCAGAGGGGGGCGGAATGCCCTTATAATCCATTTCCGCATATTGCCACCTATACCACATCACTTACTTCGTTGTACCTTCCTGTTAAATACAATAATATATTTTTTAGCTCGTATAGGTGCAATTATAGAAATTTACCACAACCTTACCTAACCTATCCTAGTATTATGGGTGGGGGCTGCCGCCCCCACACCCCCGCTATTTGACATCTTTGACAGATTTTTGGTGTATTTTTCTCTGAAATCAGGTTTTTTCAAATGTCGATAACGAAATTCCTCCATGCGGACTAGCCTATAATGAGAAAAATATGGCGAGTCTATTGGTCCCTATTTTCCCTAATAGGCTAGGCTAGGCCTAAATTGTTTCTAATAAGGCGCATGTAGTGTCCTTGAAGATTATCGTCTCTTCTTGCCATATCTGTCCGGAGCCTACGGCCTACGCCATGGCCTAGTCATTAAGCTAGGCTAAGCATTTAACTAGGCTAGGCTATATCCTAGGCCTGATGCAAATTAATAGTTTGTTGATAGCCTAGGCCTAGCAGCCCTAGCTGCATAGCCTAGCCTAGCCTACTTTAACTCACTAAATTTTTTACAAATCTGAATAGCCTAGACTAGGCCCTAAGTCTGATGTTTAATAAAATGGAATAAAGATAATACTCAAGGACAATAGTGCGACGTTATGAGAAACAATTTATTAGGGAAAATAGGCACCAATAGATTTGCCATATTTTTCTCCATATAGGCCTAGTCTGCATGAAGGATTTTAGTTATCAACAAATTGAAAAATACCCACTTCACAGACAAATACACCAAAAATCTAAGTCAAAGCGGGGGTGTGGGGGCAGCAGCCCCCACCTATAATACTAGGTTAGGTTAGGTAAGGTTGTTAGGTTAGGCTAATGTCCTTTCAAAGGGGTATAGTTAGTAAACACTAGGATAGCCTATACTCGGTCAGAGGTAAGAAAAAAGAAGAAGAGTCGGAAAAACTAAATAAGATGGTCACCAATTTTCCCATGGATTTTTTTATTTTTCCCTGTTAGTTTTCATCAATATATAGTGTTTGGCAATAATTGCAACCCTCGGCGAAACCGTTTTCCCCATTATACAACGATCTTAAGACACGCCGCCCGATAGTGGGGAGGGCTATGAAGTACAGGGAAAATGAGGGGTTAAATGCGTAAAACGGCGATTAAAACGTATTTTAGCAAAACTTGGCTCGGGTTTTAAGGTATTTCTAAGGCCTAAAACCCAATATTTCGAAAATCCGAGCCAAGTTTTGGCCAAAGCTGGCTCGGATTTTGAGAGTTTGTAGACAACAAAATGACAGTAACCTCATTTAGAAATTTGGCTCAGGTTTCCCGAAATTGCAAAGCCATAAAACCCGAATATTGGAAAACCCGAGTCAAGTTTTGGCAAAACTTGGCTCGGATTTTGCGAATTTTAAGAGTAAACAAATTACAGTAACCTAATTTAGAATTTTGGCTCATGTTTCCCTAAATTGCAAACCCCAAAAAGCATAATTTTGGAAAACCCGAGCCAATTTTTGGCAAAACTTGGATCGTATTTTGAGAATCGAAAAAGACTAACATGTCGGAAACCGGCTCATGATTTCCCTAATTGCAAAGCCATATAACCAGATTTATCGAAAACGTAGCACTTATTTAAATCATAAATATCCAGTAACATAGACCTAGTACATTGGATACAAGCCTAATCCACACCTAACGCCTACAATGTGTCCGTAGTAGGCTACCTAGTAGGCCTACGTGGGATACAACATGGCGGTTGGGCCGGCGCCCATTTAGTAGCCTACTGGTATTCGGCCGTATCTGTGAATGCGAGTCACTTCGAGCGAATTCCTGATCGAGCGGATGCACAATCTAACCTAATTAACCTAACTTAACTTAACTTATCCTAACCTAACTTAACTTAACTTAACTTAACTTATCCTAACCTAACTTAACCTAACCTAACTTAACCTAACCTAACTTAACCTAACCTAACTTAACTTAACCTAACCTAACTTAACCTAACTTAACCTAACTTAACCTAACCTAACTTAACCTAACCTAACCTAACCTAACCTAACCTAACCTAACCTAACCTAAATGCGCCTCCGCTCGAATATGAATTCGCTCGAAGTGTCCAGATACCGTAAATACTACCGCAACTACGAATCTTGTTTCTGAGACCTAGTATATTAACCTAACCAAACAACCCAACCTATCGACAGAGATGGGCAGGTGGAGTAGACTAAAAAGCTGGTGGACAGACCTCGGGAGACAGGTGAAAATGGCGTGTGTACGAATCGGTGCCGTCTATAGGAAGGTATTGACAACCATGTTACGACAAAATTCCATTTTAGTACCATATATTTTTATTAGGTTTTGCCGAGGCTTAAAACACATTTTCATATTATGTTTAGAGCATATAAAATCCATATTTGTTTTCAAATATTGCAAAATAATTGGTGACCAACTTATTTAGTTATACTGAAGAGTCCTGCAGTAGCCTAGTCTCCTTGAATGCTACCGGAATAAATTAGGCTAGGCTATATTCCTGCATAACGACATGCATTAGCCTATATCTCAAAAATTGGGCAGTGTTACTATCAATTTAGATTCAGAAAACTAGGCTAGCCTGCTGCCTGTAGGATAATGCAATAGGACATAAACCACGAATGTTCCTCATATTTATGTATAATACCGGTACCTGGCAATGTGTTTTTGAAGACTATCACTGTAGTTCTTGCAGAACAAGACGAGATTAAGCCTGCACTGGAGATTGTGTATAGGAGATAGAGTCTTTGATGCATTCTATTAATAAAAAGGTGCTTCTAAACGTTGCCAGTTACCCTTTTTCGATTTTGTTTCAGCCCCATCTATTGCAGGATTCCAGAACTACTCCACGTGAATAAATCTACGGATGTACCCTCCATTCTGTTTTTGTTTTATTATGTACCGCCACAGTACCGGTACACTACTTCTCTCTCTCTCTCTCTCTCCATCTCTTTATGTATATATATATATATATATATTTTTTTTTAAAGAGACAATGAACGGAGGAAGGAAAAACACAGATAAAACAAAAAGGTCCATGTGCCTAAAGGCATCCTCCATTCATAAAATGTTTGTAACAACTGGATTTAAACATTTGTAGATTGTAAGTTTGTGGAAAGCAATTAGAGGGAAGTGAATTCCAAAGAGTAGTAGCTCTGGGGATAAATGAATTCTGATAAGCAGAAGTTCTGCATTGTGGAGGAGAAAGTGTAAATTCATGGGCGCTCTCAGCTGCCCTAGTTCTACGGGGAAAGATGTGGAGAGGCGGCACAATTGAAGCAAGTTCCTCGGAACAAATGCTGTGAAAATATCTGTAGAATAATGCAAGGGATGCAACGTTTCTTCATATGGATAATGTAGGAAGGTCCTGTGTGATTGCAGGGTTATTGATTAATCTAATAGCTTTATTTTGAATTTTGTCCAACTGCCTCAATGCAACCACTCCACTTCCACCCCACAGAGGTGAACAGTAATCCATCTGAGAACGCACATGACTTTTATATATCACGGCCAACTGCTCGTCAGTGAAGAATTCTCGAACTCTGTACAGGAGTCCCAGTTTTTTAGAGGCATTCTTAGCAATGCTTCTAACATAATGTGTCCAGCTCAAGTTAGTAGTTAATGTTACACCGAGAATGTCAATACTAGGGGAAGTGGGAATATTTACATCATTAAAAAATATATGGGAGTCAGTGAGATTCTGTCGGTTAGAAAATTGAATGTATTTGGTTTTCTGTGCATTAAAGGAAACTAGATTCTTTTGTCCCCATCCATTAATTCTAGAAAGGTCGTGGTTCAGAGAAATTGCAGTGTTTATTTTTGAATTTATAAGATCGGGTTGGGTGAAAGAATTGGTAAATGTGAAGGAACTGTGGAGTGTTGAGTCATCTGCGTAGGAATGTATTGGATTATGAGTGGTAGATATGAGATCATTGATATGAATGAGGAACAGAATTGGGGCCAAAACTGATCCCTGGGGAACACCAGCATTTATTGAGTGAAATTGAGAATAAAGGCCATCTACCATTACACGTATTTTTCTGTTATGAAGATAAGAAGAAATTAGTGGAACTAATGATGCAAGGCCGTAGTGTGACATCTTCGACAATAAGGATTGATGCCAGACTCTATCAAATGCCTTTGATATATCCAGTGCTATTGTATGTGTTTCACCATGTTGGTCTGTAGCTTGGTTGATTTGATGCGTAAGAAGGCAAAGCATGTCTGCAGTTGATCGACATCGTCTAAAACCATATTGCCTATCACTGATTAATTTATTATTCTCAAGATGCTTAATTATGTGATTATTTAATATAATTTCAAAGACTTTACCAAGAGTGGAAGTTATAGCTATTGGTCTGTAGTTTGATGGATCTGAAGAGGCACCTTTTTTAGGAACTGGATGGATGTTTGCTTCTTTCCAGGGTACTGGGAAGCATGAGGTATGAGTACACAGACGGAAATTTTTTGCCAATACAGGAGCGAGCACCAAGGAGCAATTCTTAAGTACTATTGGAGGAATTTCATCTGGACCTTATCTACTGAGAGATTCTGCAAAATAGTTTTGACATGTCTGGTGTGGATCTTAAGTGAGGGAATTTCAGGCGAATTAAAATTAAGTACAGGGACATCTTGATTTATTTCATCTAAGGTTGAGTTGGTGGAGAAAATATCCGCAAGAAGGTTAGCTTTACCTCGTGGGTCACTTACAAGATTGCCAGTCGGAGATTTTAATGGTGGAATGGATGAAGCAGTAGTGAAGTTGGATTTAAATGAGTTAAGAGTAGACCAAAATATTTTGTTATCATTTGGATTATTTAGAAGTTTATTTGCCTGCTTGTGGAGAAAGTTTGATTTAGTTAGGTTTAATACAGTTTTGGCATGATTTCTGATGTTTCTAAAGTAATTAAAGGCTTCATGAGTTTTTGAACTTGTGTATGCATTGTAGGCTATTGCTTTTTGTTCAGTTACTCTAGCACAATTATGGTCAAACCATTTAGGTGAATTAGATCTTTTACTGTACTTTTGATGAGGAATAAAAGTTTCCATTCCAATTTTTACAAAATCTTGTATGTGGCTCAAGGTGGAGTGTGCATCATTAGAAAAGAAAGAGGTCCAGGGAATATCAATAAATAAACCTTGAAGACCCTCCCAGTCTGCCCTATCGTAATGCCATTTAGTCACCAAAACAGGTTCAGAGTGGGAAGGTGTGGTAGGTGATAGACAGGTGGCCTGTATCAGACAGTGATATATGATATATATATATACAGTATACTGTATATATGATATATATATATATATATATATATATATATATATATATATATCTATATATTATATTGTATTATTTATGTTTGACAGTTTGACCAAAGTTTGAGTGTGGCTGTGTACTTCCAAGTTAGTAACTTATATTACAATGTAAATACTTGTCTTCAATTGAGATTAGTTTTTCATATAGGCTACATTCATTGTTAATAAATTTACAGTCAATTATCAAATAATCATCAACAGCCTTCATGATCCATTGCAAACCATATCCTTATTCTCAAGGTCAACCACAACCTCCTTACATCATCACGGTGGCTTGGTTCAGCTTGGTAAGTGTTATGCCCTGATTGTATACAGGTTTAACTTGGTATAGGTGAGTTCTGCAAGACTGGGCTATTGGATATATTGCAAAGTACATAAAGGAACTTGAGATGGTTCGGCCATATGGAACGTATGGAAAGCGAGAGAATGACTAAGAGGGTGTACGAGAGCGAGGTGGAGGGACAGAGAGGGAGAGGTAGACCGAATATGAGGTGGAAGGATGGAGTGAGGAACTACATGAACGAAGGCGGTGCTGGTTGGGGGGAGGGGCGTCGACTGACTGGGGACAGAGGTGCATGGGGGCGGTTCGTTCGTGGCCACCCCTTCGGGGATCGCGGCGTCAGGCAATAGATAGATAGATAGATAGACATAAAGGAAATCAACAGAGGACAAAAATAATCGTGGATAAATGGTTTGTAATACAGCTTTATTTAAACTGCTAAACACTCGGGTATAGAGTACGCAATAGGATTCGCACGAACAATAGATGTTAGAGCACTCGGTTAAGGTAGGGGCCTTTGTATAGTCTCTTAGCACTGCTCGCGGATTTGAATAGAGTTCTTTCGCTTCCCACTTCCAACGTTCAGGAATGATTCTTCTGATCACATTACTCAACGATACATAGATTACTTAAATCACAAATCTCGTTATCTTGAGTTGGTGTGTTGGGGGCTAACAGCGACTCTTTGGCCGTTCAAGTTGTCCGGGAGTGTAGAGAAGTGCACAGTTGGGCTAATTTGTCTAGCCGTTGATGACACGTCGTTATGGGACTCCTACTGAAAGCCTTAAATGCCTGTCATCGGCACAGCCAGAGAAACAGTGGATCGAAATAACGTAAGACAATCGGGAGAACGACTTTTCTTACTAATTCTGGCCTTATGAGGAGGTTCAGACGTGCAAACGGCTTTTCGCCTTTCGGTCAAACAGACAATTGTTTGCCCAGGAATCTTCTTGTCGAGTTTTCTCCTAAACTCGCGTAATCCCTTCTAACATAACCAGATCTGTCTACCTGGGACCGGTTATGAGTTATGATTGCTCTTAAACCCAAAATAGTGGCGAACCGGCTGACAATACGTTTATGAGACAATCAATAAGAATTTACGAATCGGTTGTTGAAAGATATAATCTTGCCCCTGGTTTCTCAGTTGCAACAATATATTCAAGGATTAATTCATTTCCTCACAGAGGCACTTGGATCGCGAACACCGCAAATCACTGTCTATCCTGAGGGTGGAGCTGGGTAATATATCCACGACTTGTGGCACTTCCGTGCCGTAGCTTATATTATCTCTAACTGGTGTTTTTGGCGCGGGACTCTATATATGGGGAGGGGGTTCCTTTGTCTAACTTTTGGATGTCGGAGGGGAATACAAGTTAATTTAATCCCTTGATTGAAGAGGGTAGCATTAAAGGTCTATTATAAAGTTAGCATGTAGGCCGCAATAGGAATTACCTTTTTCTGACATTTACTCTAAGACAAATTGTTAATAGGAGTTGAGGGTAGGATGTTAGGGAAACAAAAAAATAGTTTATCCCGCGCCTTTGGACTCAAGCGGTAAGGCAGCCTACGTTAATATTATCCCTAGGATCCTCCTCTGAGTTAGCTGAAATGCTATTAGGAGTCTAAGATGGTTTAAGGGGGACTGGGGGGTTAGATAGGAACGGGATAGGAATAGGATTTAGGCTGGAATCGAAAGCATGGAGGTTGGTATGGGTTGTAATTACCCGGAGTTTCTAGCAAGAATTTGGCGGGCATAAGGATGTCAGTAGTCCTACGCAAGGGGGAGATGCTGGGCCTCTTTGAGGGGAGGAAAGGGGGGGGGGGGGTAGCCTCGCACGCATTAATTCACTGCCCCAGGTTGTAGGGGTGGTTAGTTACATTAGGGGATAGTTAAAGGAGGTACCAAATAGGTTTGTACTCTCTGCTTACGGAAGCTTGAGAAAATGACTTGCTCGGCACAATTTAACATCCTGATGGCATCCTTTTTAGAGGGAGTTATTAAGTTAGGGTTGGTATGGAAAACGACAGGGTGGATAAAAGGCTACCTGAGCATGCTGGTTACTACGCAAAGTATTGGTGGATTAATGAGAGTTAACTTAGGAAAAAGTGACATGCATGAATTGGACGGTATTTTGCCGTCGTTAATATAAAAGTATAGAACCTGGTTGAATAACTCAAGTTCAATTGTATAACTACTTATGTGCTAGAACGAATCCCGGAGCATGGGGTAATATACGTTTATCTTCTTAAATGGAGAGAAAAAAAACTAGGTGGTTTCCCTAGAGCTCTCTGAGAGGATCGTATTTAGATTTGTTAATTAATCTTATATAAAACAACAGAGATACGAAAGACAGAGTAGTGTGGACTGGGGGCTAGAAGGGATGACTGATTATATGTATAATAGGTGTGGAAAGAGACGGAAAAGGAGGAACACAAGGACGAAGGAAAAATAAATACTTAACTTACGAAAACGAAATGCGGGTATAAAATGACGGTATTAGTCGTTAATATAAAGCGAATGAACCCTGGTTGAAATGCACGGAATACGATTCGACATGGGCAGTGCCTCTGTCAGATCATATCGATCGGGCAATTTCTGGTTCATATAATATCCTAGGCACTAAAACGAAACAGCTGAGCTTGGGGTCGGTGGATGTGACATTTTTATGGCCTATAGCCTCTTTCAAGGGGGTGGGAGGGGGGCATAGCCTCGCGCGTTCTACCCCTACGGTTCAGGTGGGAAGTGTGGTTTACTTAGGTTAGAGGATCGTGAAAGAGATTTTAGAATAGGTTTGCACTCTCGGTATACTGGGGTTCGAGTCGGAACTGACTCGGCACGGAATATAAAAACATCCTGATGGGAGTCATGCGAGGGGAAGGTTTGTGAAGTTGGGTTGGTAGGCCTACGGGGAGAGGACAAAAAGGACAGGGTGGATAAAAGTTTACCACTGGGCACGCGGTCACTAAGCAGAGTAGTGTGAATAAAACTTTTTCTTTAACTTAGGAATGGGTACATGCATGAGTGACATCGATCTATCTCATAATGGAGAGAGAGAGACTAGGTAGTTTTCCTGCACTTCTCTGGAGATGATCGTATGCAAATTGGATATTATTAATTATATAAATCAACAGATATGGATTAGTACAAGCACAGGGTTAGGTTAGTTTTCTGTGGATCGGGGGCATACATAGAAAACGAGTTTTGATGGGGTAACAATTTTGAGGCGGTTGTACCGAGTTTGACCCGTAGCCAAACTCACGCGAAATTAATACGCCGATATTGTCCGGCACGACAATTTCCTAAGCACAGACCCGCATACGAAATTGGGGATGGTCTGGGGCCTTTCCAACTCAATGAGTAATTTCCTAATTAAATCTCGGAACTACTCCTAGGTATCTTGTCTAGTGAAATGGAGGTTGCATTAGGAAGGTTGGGAACATATAATTGTTACATAACTAAGTACAGGGCTGACGTAATCAGATAGACATGTAGATGGTATATTAATTCAGGTAACGTCTCTCTTGAGGAGTTAGAGAATCGTCTCAACATAATCATTTCGATCTCCAACTCTCGAATATAGATTCGTAGTCGGGGATGTTTTCTCATCTGAAGCAATAGTAATAGTAACACACAAGGGATACGGTACATAATAGGTTGAGGATAAATCCTACACAAATGTGGTTAAGAATCTCCGTGAATTACTGGCAACAAAGGTGAAACATGAACATAGTATTAATCGCCAGTACTAATAACAATCGATATGAGTCGAGTGTCTTAAGTGACGGATTAACAACAAAGAAACAATATCTCAAGTTGAGAGACCTGGGGAGTATCGAAACAAATAATTGCCCAGAATGACTAGGCGAGTCACACGGCTGAGGTTCGTATTACCGGACAGTCGTGGTGGACTCCAAAACAGGGGGAGGGGCATAGGTTTACTGAGGTGTCTTCAGATCGCCGTCGTACCTACACAATGAAAATATTATAGTCTGCATGCATGGTTGGTACCTTAATTAAATACATACTTAGTTGGTACATACAATGTTAAGGAATAAAGTAATGTGGGTTGTATACGAGAAGGCTGTGATTGGAGAGACATATACATATTAAAATGCCCCAGAACAAGAAGCCCACCACAGAAGCCACGAGCGAACACCACACAGAATCACCCGGAAGAAAGGTCCACAGAACGAAAGGACCAGCTGACCGAGCCCGCCATTCCAGACAGGCCCAAGCCCGCAGGGCTAAACAGCTCCAGGACACACCCATTTACCTTTTCTAAACTAACCATTTTCCACACCTCACGTACACTAACCCCCTCGTGTCCTACACTTATTAACTACAAAGATGATGAACAGGAATATATTCATATTAAAAACACCCATGCCTGTCCCGACGTTGAGCCAATGCCAACACATCAGACAGCCATAATTATATCTATGTATGTTCTTGCATCCGAGAAGTAGATGTTATATATCTTAGAAGTTAAAACACCCACGCTGTCCCTAGACCCCGTATATCATTTTCCATGACGAGTATAGATATGTGTAACCCGTGCTCAGTCACCCCTTGCATTGTTCCTCTAGTAACTAAGTCTATAATATTAACTGCCACCAGCATTGATGCGACATAGCGGCAGTGTCCTTGTGTCGTATTGTGCCAAGTACAGATCAACCAGGTTTCATCACCTTATTAGGACGACGACTATAATGTCATCGTTCATCGATGTATGCAATCCTTAGGTTAAGTATTTTATCCGCCATTGTGTTCACCTTTTTCCATTTACTTTCCACAATTGTCATACGTCTTCCCCTTGCCTCCTTCGTATCCACAGTCCACACTATGCCAATTTACTTCGTGTCTTACACCTCTTACCCCAACCAGAGATTATATAAGATAACCTGGTTATCAGTATCTGTCATAAGTACCCCGAAACAATAACTAAGTACCCCTACGAACTGCCGCTGTTGCTGATATTTATATTTAATAGAAAACGCAGTTCCCAGGGCCAACTAATAGTATCCATAACCCTCGGACTGATCACATAACTCTATCTTTTCCAGACTCCTATACCACCCCAAGTTGCATTCCCCAGTAGCATTTGGCTAACGTATTCTACTGCCTTTTCAAACTTCCATATCAATTGTAGCCTAATGCCACCCCCACGCCCAGGGACCTTAGGGGCAAAATTTCCCTGTAGCCCTTGAACTCTCCCCCCCCTCTCATTAAGACACCCGCGCTTCTCGACTCTTGTCCGACCTAGCCTCTCTCTCATACCTCTTGAAGATCCTTGAATTGTCCGTTACTAACGCTCTCCAACCTTTTATATATATACTCCTATCCAGCCTACCTTCACTTAGTAGGCCAGAACAACATTAGAACTTTACTAGCCCCTTGCATGCCATCTATTCTCTTACAACACATTCACAACCCTGCACCCAATGGTCGTCGGTGCGAGGCTAGCCGCCCCGCCAGTAACTAACTTCTATTGCCATACTTCCAGATAAATGTGGCAGAGTTAGCAACCCAGTCTCCACCATATCCAGCAAACCCTACAATTAACAACCAGCCGAGTAAAACCAGCTAGCTAAGGCACCTTCGGTTTTGGTATTAAAGACACTCACATCTGTCTCATACACAGAGGGTTATTACAAACACTGGTGATATGGCAAGCCCCTAGCCACAGCCGCCGGACGACTATATCAGAGAGAGGGCGCCCAGCTCCCCCTTTTTGCCCACCCGAGGAGGGAGACCCCCACCCCTGCGGAGGTATACCTGGCCCCTGTTTTGACTTTCGAGTCATTGCCAGGTAGCACAGGAATTCTTCCTATCAATGAACTAACCATGAATGACTAACACCTTTACTAACCTCTATTAACTCACAATAAACCATTTACCTTTCTTGCATGCTCTGATCACTAAATTAGCACCTCAGCTATACCATAGAATGAAGATTGAACAATCTAGAGAGACGCTCCTATCACAGCTGTCCCCATCCTCCTCGCAAAGTAGATCCAGTCTCTCTCCCCTAAATACGTCCAGTATAGCCAAAATAGTACCTCTTACTAAGGCTCAGTTATATGAAAATATAAAGGCTTCCTATCGCCCTGTGCCACAACAGTAAATACCATCTTACCTAGTCCCCATATCTATTGAGAGCTCAATTAAGTCCATAAGACTCGAGATCCCTACTGTCTACAGGGTCCAGAACCGAGCCTATAAATCTAACTCCCGCCCCCAGTCAAATCAGTTGAAAGCTAGACACCAACCAGTGGTCACTACCCTGCAGTTTACCTCTAGCTCTGCCCTTGTGTTGTTCCGGAGTTGAGAGATTCCAGATCCGGCAGACTCCGTGGCAGAGAAGACTGATAGAAGCATCTGTCCATGTACAAGTCCTAACGTGCACCTTATAACCTTCGCACAAATTCGTGGGTATATAAGTGTGTAGCCAGCAACGATCATCAAGAGATCCGACTTGAGAACTTCCTACATTTTGGACCATCTGGACGGCCGAGGAACCAGTCGTTAGCCCCCAACATCACCGGAAGCAAGATAACCAGGACCAGATCTACCCATACTATTCAAGATTCATGTTACTAGTACTAAGTGTTATAGTACTAGCTTGATACTCACTTATTAACTTTCTATAAAGTGGCTAAGACCTTGCCCAGTGTAATTCATATTTAACCATTCCATTTGGGACGTACTAAGCGATCAGTGCTTTTTAATTAACAGGCGACCTTGACTCTCGTAATTACCTTATTCAGATATTAAAACTCTAGTGATATCTAACGTTCGCCCACTGATTTGTGTTCTACATATTTCTGCCTTAAGAATATCAAACTTAGTTCAGTACCCCCATGAGGTTACTAGAGATTTCCGTGTTCTATAATATACGCGTGTCTAATCCTAACTGTGAGTTGCTACGTGGGCACGCGACCAGCCAGCAAGATGTAAAATCAGTGACATCGAATTATACGAATATATTGAGGTCTTCCAGTAAAATATAAACTTGCTAATTAAACCCGTGATCAGAAGAATATACCTGAACGTTGGAAGTGGGAGACTAGGCTCCATCCAGATCCGCTAATGCTAGCAGTTCCCTTCTATCATTTGTTTTGTGCGAATATAACTATCTTTCTATGCTCTTTATTTCTTTATTTCAATAAACGTGAACTTGTGTCGTGTTACCGTGTGTTTATTTTGTGTTCTCTATTCCTCATACCTTGTATTGTGCATGCAGCCTTCTATACCCAGTCATTCAGAACTCACATTACCCAAGTTAAACCTGTAGAAAAACAGGGCATAACATTGGCGGCAGCGGTGGTTCTTGATTCGGATAAAAGGTTGCATTACATTGCAAGTTTGGAACAGCTAGAACACGAGAACATCATGGCGCAACCTAACCAAGTTTTCATCCCAAATTATGATGAAACAAATTATGGGATCGAAGTATTCATGGACATAGTGAAACCCTTACTTGACATTACTTATACCACGGACGCACATAAAATAGCCGTAACATTACCACACCTGGGAAAAGCCGTTTCCCTGGTGGCCTATCAAGTGCGCCCTGATCTCACCTGGAACGAATTTCGCACAATAGTGATAGAAGCCATTAAACCTTCGTTGGGCGTTTTCGTGGCCCACACCCGTATCCTAGACACGAAATTCGAAGGCGATCTAGATGCCACAGTCAGTAAGCTTGCCCAACACATAAAAAATTCTTTCCCCACGTTGACCAAAATCCAACAAGAACAGTAAATTCTGGTCAACCTTGTGTCGATATTGCTCTCAGCAGTAAAAGACCATTTCCGGGTGCACGATTTCGTCGGATACAAAAAAGACCTCATCACGATCCGACGTATTTTGGCCGTGCGCACAGAAGCACCCACCCAAATCGCTGCAATCAAGAGGTTTCCCACGCACCCGCAGCCAACCAACCACCAAAACCCCAAGAATGCCTACCCAGCCTCATCTTTCAACAACAGACCCACCTACCCTTCCGGCAAGCCCCAACCCAGTAGACCCCGGTTCCAACCGTCCCAGCCACGCAGAATCTTCAACCGGAACAGCAACTACAACACCTACCAAAGTAAAAACCCTACCTTAGTCATTATCAACCCCTATGATTTCCCTGCCTGTAATGCTCAGTGTGCCCTCCACCAAATTCGTGACTCTGCCAAACCTCGCCCCTCTACTCCTCGCATTTCTGTAAATGAAGAGGAGTGGGGACAAGAGGAAGAAATTGCCCCCCATACCATGACCTCAGACGATACCGAGGAAACCCTGGAAGAGGTAGATACCGACCCCCAGGATTTTTAAAGTATCCCCCGCCCACGATGGGCTCGGCAGGGGACGCCATAACTAGTCGCACTGCCCCCATTTATTACATGGCCAAAATCAAGGACATTCCTGTCCGCTTGCTAATCGAAACGGGAGCTGCCAAGTCATGTTTGTTCAAATCTTACTATGAAAAACATCCGACGATTTGGCCCTTTGTTAAACACCAAAACAGAACTCATCTCAGCTGCTGATACTTACTTAAATCTCCTAGGAGACACTTTACCCCTATCAGTAACCACTCCTGGCCCCCATGCTCGTTGTTATCACACATTTACAGTATTTTCCTCCAACTGTAAACATTATGATGGTTTCCTTGGACTTGACCTCCTTCAAAAACTAGAGGCCCAGATTGACTGCGGCCAAAGGCTGATCTCATTCAAAAACAAATTCCAGCCCAAAGCCTCTGACAAACCAATCACGCAGAAACCCATTCCCAAAAAAGAAAAAAACAACCTCCCCCTCAACAAAACCTGATTCAGGGTTACCAAGTTGCAGCTAGCACTAAGGTTACTCCTAAAACCTCCCCTTGGCCCGAGATCTCTCAAAACCTCACTCAATTCAGTAAAAAAATGCCTCAACAAACGAAAGAAGACAAGTCCAAGCAACTCCCCCTCGGTAATCCCCTCAATTCTCGTAACTCTGTCCAGAATAAATCCTCCCATGTTTTCAGGACAGACTCTGATATATGTAACCCTAATTCTATCCAATGTTTATGTACACATGTTTCCAGAGAAAATGCCGACCAATGTACCCAACAATGTTTCCCCCATGCTCCCAGAAATGTTAACAACCCCAAATCAATACACCAGTCCTACACCAATAACCCATGTTCTACACCTAACTTTTTCCCCACCAACCCTCCGCAGTCCCCCCAGCAAATCCCGTTTTCTAACTCGCTCACCTCGCACCCTTCTGAACCGCCCGCACGCGCCGTTAATCCCCCCCTCACGCGTGCCGACCGAGGGACACAACCATGTTCCCACCATGCCCCCAGAAATGCCCAGCTATTCCACCACCCCCCCAATCCCCCTTGTGACAGTTTTTCGTCAGTAGCTCCCTTCCACCCCCCCCACAATTCACACCCCTAATAAACTTCAAAACCCCACACTTGACTCACCCCCTCATGACAGACAAACCCACCAACCCCAGATAACCTCTAAACAAACCGTTACTGCCACCGACAATGCTCCCCCCACCAACCCTCCGCAGTCCCTCCAACAAATCCCGTTTTCTAACCCCCTCACACCGCGCCCCACTGATCCTCTCACACGCGCCGTTAATCCCCCCCCTCACGCGTGACCCCCACCAAAGTGACCTTGCCCCCCTTATAAGTACCAAGCACCTGCTCGCCAGTCAATCCCCCACCATCATTAGCCCAGCGGTAGTTCAGGATAAATGCCAAATTCCCCCCCACCATCAAAAATGGGTGAACCTGCGGCCCATACCCCAAACTCACATGGTATTTTCCCCCACTAACACATCCCCCAACCCCCATCGCTGCCTCTTACAACCCGCCATCATTCCCGCTCGTATCAACCACATTCTCGTGGCTAATATCTCAGAGGAACCCCTGACATTACCGAAAGGTCTCATTATAGGAGACCTCGAAACTTTCGATGACCTCCCCATACATTGTAACGACACCCCTACCAGCCTCCAATTGCCCCCTCTTCCTGAGACACTATCTGACCACCAAAAGAACGGCATGTACGACCTACTGATGGAATTCAGTGACGTCTTTGCCCAACAACCCACCGAAATCGGACAGACGGATGTAGAACAACACATCATTAACACCACAGGCCCCCCCATACGACAACCGTCCCGTAGAAAGAACCCCATACAACGTCAGGAAGAGGAACGCCAAGTCCAGGAAATGTTAGAGGCCGGGATTGCCACCCCGTCCATTAGCCCCTGGTCTTCCCCTGTTGTCTTAGTCAAAAAGAAAGATGGGACAACCCGTTTTTGCGTCGATTACAGGAGGTTAAATGACATAACCATTAAAGACGCTACGCCCTTACCCCGAATAGACGATTCCCTTGACTCCCTATACGGATCCAAATGGTTCACTACCCTCGACTTGCAAGCAGGGTATTGGCAAGTGCCTATCAAGGCCGAGGACCAAAAGAAAACAGCATTTTCCACTAGTGGTGGCCATCACTATGAATTTAACGTCCTGGAAGTGGTACGACTTCCATCCAAGAAAGCGAAAGAAGATGCAGGAAGGGCCATCAATCAGTGTTTGGGGGTGGACAGTGCCTTCAGTGTCTCCGAACCAAAGAAGATGATGCCAAAAATGACTCTGGTAGGCATTGCTAATGACGCTGAGGATAATGAGATCATTCCCAGCATCCTCAACAAGAACCCAAGAATAAAGTCCCTGGTCGACGATGGCTTAGCTATGAATTTGCTATTTACCAAGCAAAAGAGTGATGCACACACAAAGACTGCGGTAGTAAAAATGTCACCTGAAATACGCTTTTCCATTGTGGATGATGGCAATTCTGTGTATGTTGGACTTGTGAGATGTCGTGCATACGATCGCTTCTGGGTAACACAATGTTACCACTGCCAGGGCTTTGGTCATACCAGTGACAGGTGTTATCGGAAAAATGAGGATCCAAAATGCAACTTCTGTGCCGGTACTCATAACTCAAAAGACTGCACCAACAAGACTTCCCCCAAATGTATAAATTGTATGAGCTCCACATCAGTTACGGAGCCGCCAAATCATTTCGCCTCAAGTAGAAATTGTCCTCTAATGACAGCTCAGAGAAATAAAGTTATTGAGAACACCAATTTTGTAGGTTCAAAAAACTGAAAAATGCACATGGGAGCCGGTTGAAACTGGGTCTGTTGAATGTTCGTTCCTTGCGTAACAAAATGGATCATATTTGCGAGATCTTGGATGAACGTAACCTTGATGTATTATGTCTCACTGAGACCTGGTTGTTCGAGTCAGATCTGAATATTATCCAGGCGGCATTGCCTAAAACCCATTCCATAATAAATGTTCCTAGGCCTAGGGGAGATCATCCGGGTGGTGGAGTGGCAGTTGTCTACTCCACATCTCTGGTGAATATCTTGCAAATAAGCCATAACCCAGCCCCTCTTTACTATGAACTGTTGGAAGTGGAAATAAAACTCCATCAACAAATTCTAAGAATGGCAGTTGTCTATAGGCCTGGCCATCGTGGCACAGATAGGGGTTTTATGGAAGAGTTTGGGCAGTTTCTCGAGGAATTTTCTGCTAAAACCGGAAGACTTTTGATATGTGGAGATTTTAATTACTGGGTTGACAGCCCTCATCTGAAGCCATTCTCTCCTGAGTTCCTTGAGTTGACTGATCAGAACAATTTTGTAAACCATGTGTCCCACCCAACTCATATCTTAGGACACACCCTTGACTTGGTTTTCTCTCCTGTGGGTTGTGGTGGTGTTCTGGATGTTGATGTTGAGAATGCTGACCCTAATACCTCTGATCATGCTTTGATTACTTTCAGCTTTGATTTCCCTAAGCCACTCACACATGAAAAAGTAATCAGATTTAGAAATTATAAAAATGCAGACCAAAATTTGGCTAGCAGTGAAGTAAAACAGTACTTGGGAAGTATTGATACTTCCAACCTTACTTCAGATGAGCTGGTGGAGGTACATGGAAATGCACTTAAATTAGTGTTCGATCATCACTGTCCAGAAGTAGAGAAGAAAATCATAGTACGAGATGATTCACCCTGGTATAGCACTCGAGTTAAATTTCTTAGAAGAGCGCGTAGAAGAGCTGAACGTGAATGGCGGAAAAATAAAACAGACTCTACATGGTTGCAATATCTGTCAGCCAGAAGAGCTGTGGTCCACACAATCAAAGATGAAAAGAAAGTGTATTATCAGGGAAAAGTTGACTCGTGTGGTAATGACCAGAGGAGGTTGGCTTCAATTGTAAACAGTTTACTTGGAAAAACAAGAGTCAGCTTAAGACCTTCTGTACCCGATGCCGAGTTGGCTGCCAACTTTGTGGCATTTTTTGCTGGCAAGATAACTCGCATAAGACAGGAACTGGATGATGCTTCTGTTGGTGAAGAACTTTCAGTTGTACTCCAACCCCGACACATTCCTAATAATGTCCTCTCATCCTTTCACTCAGTAGAGGTGGACATGATCTCGTCCTACATAAGAAACCTCAATAAAACATTTTGCCCGTTGGATCCCATAAATGTTTCCAAGCTACCAAGAGTCTATGATCACACAGTTGAGTTTATTTCCAAAATAATTAATAAGTGCTTCTCTGAAGGTAGCTTCCCACATTCTGAAAAGCATGCACTACTCCGACCTACTCTAAAGAAACCTGGACTTGATGTTGAGAACATGTTGAACTATCGTCCTGTCTCCAACCTGTCCTTCATATCAAAGATATTAGAGCGTGCAATACTTGACCAATTACAACCACTACTTCAGCAGAATGAAACTATCCCAATTTTTCAGTCTGCTTACCGACAGCATCATTCAACTGAAACAGCATTGATTAGAGTACATAATGATCTAGTTGAGAACATTTGCAATGGTGTGGCCTCACTATTGGTCTTGCTTGATCTCTCTGCGGCCTTTGACACAGTGGATCACGAGTTGTTATTGAGTGATCTTTATGATTGTGGTGTGCGTGACTCCGCTCTCTTGCTTCTTGGGTCGTACTTGTCAGGTAGATCCCAGAGTGTGATGGTAAATCAAGTGGTCTCGGACTCGACACCCCTGCGGTATGGTGTTCCGCAGGGATCAGTTTTAGGTCCTATCCTATTTATAATTTATATTAGCAGTTTGTCTCTTCTGCTTCGTGCACATAATGTCACCTTTCACTTTTATGCAGATGACACCCAGATTTATGTGAGAATCACAAATATAGTTGATATACAGAGTAAGATGGAATTGTTGAGGTCTGATATCAAGAAGTGGATGAGAGCGAGAAAACTTAAACTAAATGATGGTAAAACTGATATTCTCATCATCCGAGGAAATAGAAGAGCTGATGATATAGTGGGTGCCCTCTCCATCAATGTGGGTGGATCTCAGCTGCGACCGGCCAACTCTGTTCGAAATCTGGGTGTATATGTGAACTCCCGATTAGATTTCAAAGAGCATGTAAACCAGATAGTTAAAAGTTGTTACTTGCACATCAGAAATCTCTATTTGGTGAAGCCGTTTTTAACCAGACGTTGCCTCCTGACGTTGGTTCACTCATTGGTCTTCTCTCGTGTTGATTATTGCAATGCCCTGTTGGTGGGTCTTCCAAATTATATTTTGAAGAAAGTTCAGTCTGTTCTTAACAGGGCCGCAAGACTAATTTTTGGTGTTCTACCTAGAACTCCTACTACATCTCTTCACATAGAACTGCACTGGCTGCCAGTAAGAGCAAGAATAGAATTTAAGTTGTGTTTGGTGACTTTTAAGGTTCTCAAATTTGGTGAGCCTAGGTACCTTGCGGAGCTTCTCAGGCGCCCACCGGCACACCATGGTGTAGTTGTGCGTCATGACAATGACCCTTTTCGTCTTGATGAACCAAGGGCTTTCCAGCAGTCTTCTTTCTTTGAGAGGTCATTCTCCTACATGGCTCCGAGGTTGTATAACAGGTTGCCGCTGTCCATGAGACAACTGAGTTCTGTTGAATGCTTCAAGAGACAACTTAAGACTTTTCTCTTTGAGAGAAGCTATGATCTTGAGAGAGGTGTCATGACAGATGGCTATAGAGTTTAGGCTATTTTGCCACTGCTAGTGATTGTTAAATGTGTGTTGTATATAAGCCTTCTTTTGATGCATTGATTTTTGTTCTTTTTTCTTTCTCTTTTCGAGCGCTAGTGAATTCTTCGGAAAAATTGGCGCTTATGAGAAATAAGTAACATGCTTATTATTATTATTATTATTACCTTTTGGCCTCTGTAACGGACCCGCCACTTTCTCCCGTTTGATGGAAACGGTATTGCATGGCCTAACCTGGGAAACCTGCCTAGCCTATCTGGACGATATTATTGTGTACTCTCCAACCTGGGAAGAACACCTCCTCAGGTTGAGACAAGTCCTGCAAAGAATCCGAGCCGCCGGGTTGAAATTAAAACCCTCAAAGTGCGTGATTGCCCGGAATAAGGTAGATTTTCTCGGACACGTGATATCTGAACATGGTATTGCGCCAGACCCAAAGAAACTTCAAGCCATACAAAACCAAACCCCACCCACCACGGTTAAAGGAATACGTTCGTTTCTAGGTTTAGCCACGTACGACAGAAGTTTCGTCCCCCACTTTGCCACCATAGCCAGACCCCTCCACCAACTTACCCACAAAGACACCCCGTTCGCCTGGACACCTGAAAGAGACCTCGCGTTTAACACTTTGAAGCAAAAGCTAATCCAAGCCCCTATTGTCGTTTTCCCTGACTACCAGAAACCTTTCCGTCTTTATACCGACGTATCTCTGTACGCCATAGGTGCAGTATTAGCTCAATTCAGAGATGGAAAGGAACATGTGATAGCGTATGCCAGCTACACACTCACCCCACCCCAACAGAATTACGCAGCCACCAAGAGAGAGTGCTTAGGGATCATTTGGGCACTCAGCCACTTCCGGTCATTTGTGTTAGGCGCAAAACTCGAAATAATTACCGACCATCAATCTTTACAATGGCTGCGTAGGTGCGAAACCAACTCAGCCATTTTGGTACGTTGGAGAGAGACACTAGAGGACTACGACTTTACAATACAATATCGTCCCGGCAAACTCCATACTAATGCAGACGCCCTGTCACGTTTGCCAGTACCAAAAGACCCCCCCACCAACCTAGCCGCCTTACAAAACACTCAATTGGTATCTACCCCCACCTCCCGACAGAATGCCCCCCCAGCCCCCTCCCTAATTCAATCTTGGGAAGCACGAATCAGACCCCCCTGGATACCGTTAAACGTCTTCAGGAGACTGACTCGCTGGGGAGATCAACTTGCCACAGACACTGGTCACATAATCTTGGACCCTACCATAGCCCACGACTACATGATTGCCATCCACGAGGGAAACGGCATACACCTTGGACAAAAGAAAATGTTAAAGATCTTCACAGACCAATACTGGACCCCCAACCCCTCCAAAATTGCACAACGAGTGACAGAATCCTGCAAACCGTGTTTATTGGGAAAGGATAGATCACGCACCCCAGGCCCAGCTGGTACCATTTCTGCCAACAAACCGTTCCAAGTCCTATCCCTCGACATCATGGGCCCGTTCCCTTCTTACGCTGGCAACCGCTATATCGTCACATTTGTAGACGTATATTCAAAATTTCTAATAGCCTGCCCAGTTAAAGACCACACAGCCACCACAGTCGCCACACTGCTTGCCACCGAAGTGTTCCCTATATTCGGCCTTCCCCTTGCTCTTCTATCGGACAATGCCCCCGAGTTTAGTGGACACGTTTGGCAACAATTCACCCAACAATGCGGTATCAAGATTAAACACTCATCCCCGTACTGGCCTCAAGGAAATGCTATCTGCGAACGCAGCCATCGCACCATCAACAACCAGTTACGTACAAGAATGATTGCTCTTAATACCTCAGACTGGCCATCACAACTAAAGATGATACAGTGGGGTATGAACACCTGTCCTCGGGAAGACGGTATTCCCCTCATGAACGTGTTTACGGTGTACCCCCCCTGTTACTGCCATTCCACCACCACGCTCACCTTCCCTCCACCACCTCCACAATTGACCCATTGCAATATCTGCAAAACACCCTCCATACCGCCCAGATCTGTCAAGACACCAAAACTGATAACATCGATGAAAAAAACCCTTTCGCCATCCATGACACCGTAATGGTAGCCAACCTCCCTATCACCAACAAGTTAGGCCCTCGCTATGTCGGACCCTACACCGTAATACAAGTCCCAAATGCCTTTCAAGTCACCATCGACTATCACGGCGTAACTCGCACGCTCCGAACTAGATTCGTCCGAGCGTTTAAACCTCTAAAGCCACAAGACATTACCCCACCCCACACGTCCGACCCTAAATTAAACACCCCTACTCGGGCTACGAATATTCCCATACAAACCCCTAAGGACCTAAGCCCTCCAGCACCGAACCGACAAATCTTTTCTCACCATACCCCCCCAACTAACCTCCACAAACCCCAAGCCCCCAATATCACACCCTCTTCCACCATGACACCTTCTTTCACTTCTGATAGTCAAGTTCCTCCCCAACTTATCCAAGTACAAAAACCTCCACCCACAACCCCGACCACAACAGAAACCCTCCCGTCTAGCCCTGACATACCTCCACCAGGCACCACAGTGAGAAAACCACCACTGCCACCCCAAACCAAGTACACACCCAACCGCACCACACAATCTACCTCAGTAACCTCACGCTACAACTTACGCCCACGACAAACATCGTTTAAAACCTCCAGAAAACACACCCTACTAACCAAGTTCCGTAGGGCTGCCAGACCACTACCCTCCTCCTCCTCCTCCTCTTCTTCTTCTTCGTCGAATTCTCCCCCACAAAGGGAAAGAAGACGAATAATCACCAGCAAATCACCAACCTCATCAAACAACACACGCCCCTACCCCCAACCCTCCAACTTAAATCTACACTCCTTAGCCTAGCCCCCCCCGCATCCGCCCCTTTCCCCTCCACGATCCCCACCACCCCACCCACACACCGACCAACCTCCTCATCTCACCGAACCCCCAACCAACCAACCCCTAAGAAACCCCCCCCCAAAGTCACCCCCGAGAAAACTCCCACATGTCATTTACCTATAAAACATGCTTCCCCTCACTATAAAACATCGTCGAGCGACTCAAGTTCCACGACAAACATCTACCTTCCCACCAGGACCGCCAGAGGTAGAATAATCAACAGACCCATCAGATTTAAAGACAGCGATACAAAAATAACACCCCGTTCTGACACTAAGGACCCAAGCCACACAACACACACACCCCCTCCTTCCCACACACCTCCTTCACCCACCTTACCTACACCGATTTTGCGCATTGCCTCACTATATATTCCCAACCTACAACACCGCCTAAGAAAACCAAATAAAACCCAGACTCACATTCCCCCTTCATCCCCAGCCCTGTTGTCACGCGCGAATCCCCTTTCGGTTAGTAACCCATTCACCACACTAAACAGACTTCCTGTCAATCCCACACACCTCACTCCGACCCCCACGGGGGAAAGCTACAAACCATTCATACGAAAGGTTAAAGTAAAGACCCCCACTGGACACTTGGCCCGTGTACCACACCCACACCAAGCCCGGGCAGCCGCCCGCCACAACACAGAGGACACATTCTTACAGGTATACATTGACCTGCAAAAGAAACCTGACCGTCGCTCTCGTGTTTGGTGGAACTTTCTAAATACCCTGAAAATGACCCACCATCACTATGCTTCTTTTAACTTCACCCTTGAGGCTCGAGGACGAGCCTATAATGAAGGAGAGGGAAGTAAAATGCCCCAGAACAAGAAGCCCACCACAGAAGCCACGAGCGAACACCACACAGAAACACCGGAAGAAAGGTCCACAGAACGAAAGGACCAGCTGACCGAGCCCGCCATTCCAGACAGGCCCAAGCCCGCAGGGCTAAACAGCTCCAGGACACACCCATTTACCTTTTCTAAACTAACCATTTTCCACACCTCACGTACACTAACCCCCTCGTGTCCTACACTTATTAACTACAAAGATGATGAACAGGAATATACATTCATATTAAAAACACCCATGCCTGTCCCGACGTTGAGCCAATGCCAACACATCAGACAGCCATAATTATATCTATGTATGTTCTTGCATCCGAGAAGTAGATGTTATATATCTTAGAAGTTAAAACACCCACGCTGTCCCTAGACCCCGTATATCATTTTCCATGACGAGTATAGATATGTGTAACCCGTGCTCAGTCACCCCTTGCATTGTTCCTCTAGTAACTAAGTCTATAATATTAACTGCCACCAGCATTGATGCGACATAGCGGCAGTGTCCTTGTGTCGTATTGTGCCAAGTACAGATCAACCAGGTTTCATCACCTTATTAGGACGACGACTATAATGTCATCGTTCATCGATGTATGCAATCCTTAGGTTAAGTATTTTATCCGCCATTGTGTTCACCTTTTTCCATTTACTTTCCACAATTGTCATACGTCTTCCCCTTGCCTCCTTCGTATCCACAGTCCACACTATGCCAATTTACTTCGTGTCTTACACCTCTTACCCCAACCAGAGATTATATAAGGTAACCTGGTTATCAGTATCTGTCATAAGTACCCCGAAACAATAACTAAGTACCCCTACGAACTGCCGCTGTTGCTGATATTTATATTTAATAGAAAACGCAGTTCCCAGGGCCAACTAATAGTATCCATAACCCTCGGACTGATCACATAACTCTATCTTTTCCAGACTCCTATACCACCCCATAGTTGCATTCCCCGGTAGCATTTGGCTAACGTATTCTACTGCCTTTTCAAACTTCCATATCAATTGTAGCCTAATGCCACCCCCACGCCCAGGGACCTTAGGGGCAAAATTTCCCTGTAGCCCTTGAACTCTCCCCCCCTCTCATTAAGACACCCGCGCTTCTCGACTCTTGTCCGACCTAGCCTCTCTCTCATACCTCTTGAAGATCCTTGAATTGTCCGTTACTAACGCTCGCCAACCTTTTATATATATACTCCTATCCAGCCTACCTTCACTTAGTAGGCCAGAACAACATTAGAACTTTACTAGCCCCTTGCATGCCATCTATTCTCTTACAACACATTGACAACCCTGCACCCAATGGTCGTCGGTGCGAGGCTAGCCGCCCCGCAAGTAACTAACTTCTATTGCCATACTTCCAGATAAATGTGGCAGAGTTAGCAACCCAGTCTCCACCATATCCAGCAAACCCTACAATTAACAACCAGCCGAGTAAAACCAGCTAGCTAAGGCACCTTCGGTTTTGGTATTAAAGACACTCACATCTGTCTCATACACAGAGGGTTATTACAAACACTGGTGATATGGCAAGCCCCTAGCCACAGCCGCCGGACGACTATATCAGAGAGAGGGCGCCCAGCTCCCCCTTTTTGCCCACCCGAGGAGGGAGACCCCCACCCCCGCGGAGGTATACCTGGCCCCTGTTTTGACTTTCGAGTCATTGCCAGGTAGCACAGGAATTCTTCCTATCAATGAACTAACCATGAATGACTAACACCTTTACTAACCTCTATTAACTCACAATAAACCATTTACCTTTCTTGCATGCTCTGATCACTAAATTAGCACCTCAGCTATACCATAGAATGAAGATTGAACAATCTAGAGAGACGCTCCTATCACAGCTGTCCCCATCCTCCTCGCAAAGTAGATCCAGTCTCTCTCCCCTAAATACGTCCAGTATAGCCAAAATAGTACCTCTTACTAAGGCTCAGTAATATGAAAATATAAAGGCTTCCTATCGCCCTGTGCCACAACAGTAAATACCATCTTACCTAGTCCCCATATCTATTGAGAGCTCAATTAAGTCCATAAGACTCGAGATCCCTACTGTCTACAGGGTCCAGAACCGAGCCTATAAATCTAACTCCCGCCCCCAGTCAAATCAGTTGAAAGCTAGACACCAACCAGTGGTCACTACCCTGCAGTTTACCTCTAGCTCTGCCCTTGTGTTGTTCCGGAGTTGAGAGATTCCAGATCCGGCAGACTCCGTGGCAGAGAAGACTGATAGAAGCATCTGTCCATGTACAAGTCCTAACGTGCACCTTATAACCTTCGCACAAATTCGTGGGTATATAAGTGTGTAGCCAGCAACGATCATCAAGAGATCCGACTTGAGAACTTCCTACATTTTGGACCATCTGGACGGCCGAGGAACCAGTCGTTAGCCCCCAACATCACCGGAAGCAAGATAACCAGGACCAGATCTACCCATACTATTCAAGATTCATGTTACTAGTACTAAGTGTTATAGTACTAGCTTGATACTCACTTATTAACTTTCTATAAAGTGGCTAAGACCTTGCCCAGTGTAATTCATATTTAACCATTCCATTTGGGACGTACTAAGCGATCAGTGCTTTTTAATTAACAGGCGACCTTGACTCTCGTAATTACCTTATTCAGATATTAAAACTCTAGTGATATCTAACGTTCGCCCACTGATTTGTGTTCTACATATTTCTGCCTTAAGAATATCAAACTTAGTTCAGTACCCCCATGAGGTTACTAGAGATTTCCGTGTTCTATAATATACGCGTGTCTAATCCTAACTGTGAGTTGCTACGTGGGCACGCGACCAGCCAGCAAGAGGTAAAATCAGTGACATCGAATTATACGAATATATTGAGGTCTTCCAGTAAAATATAAACTTGCTAATTAAACCCGTGATCAGAAGAATATACCTGAACGTTGGAAGTGGGAGACTAGGCTCCATCCAGATCCGCTAATGCTAGCAGTTCCCTTCTATCATTTGTTTTGTGCGAATATAACTATCTTTCTATGCTCTTTATTTCTTTATTTCAATAAACGTGAACTTGTGTCGTGTTACCGTGTGTTTATTTTGTGTTCTCTATTCCTCATACCTTGTATTGTGCATGCAGCCTTCTATACCCAGTCATTCAGAACTCACATTACCCAAGTTAAACCTGTAGAAAAACAGGGCATAACACATATGTGTAGTTATGTGAAAGGGAGACAACGAAGTTGATGTGGTGATCCTTATAGCTATCCTGGCCTGTGACGCCGGTCCTTTCGTTCTGTGGCATTTTACTAAGCTATGTAATTAACCCCTTCTATACCGACGACGTCTTTTTATTTTATTCTGGCTCCTACTAATCAATTGTATTCACTTTAGGAAGGATCTTTAGCAATTATAAGGCTTCGAACTATCTCAATCAACCCTTTTAACTACCACAGATCCTTTCTAAGCTGTATACAATCGTCTACATATTGCTAGAATAAAAATATAACATACGACGACGGTACAGAAGGGTTTAATGGAGTATTGTTCACATTTCAGTGTAGGCAATACTTTGGAGTGATTTTGCATATCAGTGTACTCTTAAATCATTGTATTCATAATGACTATGGCTGATATGGTGATAGCAAACAAGTTACATGAGTTTCTATAGACTCTACACGAGACACGTGTACACCATTGCAGCAAGGGAGAGGAACTGTCAATAAACAGACGACAGAAGTATTTTCCCGCGATAGGGAGGAGCTATGCGCTACCGCCATCTATTGCAGGGTTCCAGCCAAATCTGTAAATAATGGCCAACTACTATTAACACGGCTGATTTTCCAAGACACCCCTCTTAGGTATTCTTACTCTATGGTCTGTACTCAGCCGGATACCTTACCCCAGGCCCCGCCCAATGCCGAAAATGTACAAATATTATATATTAGATTAGATTAACCTAACTTAACCTAACCTAACCTAACCAAACCCTAATATAATATAATATAATATAATATAACATAACACAAATAAAAATATAAAAATATACTAAACTTCAAATGGGATCGAACACTGGATATCTGAATGCCAGGCAGGAACTCTAGTGACTGTACTACAGAGCGAGCTGGCAGGAATGGTTTGAACGGTTTATTTAAACGCGGGGAACGGGGGGGCGGGGCCAAGGGAGGCTTACATTTTCGCGCATGCGTAGAGGATAAGGTATCCGGCTGAGTACAGACGCTCCCCACTGGCAGGGACGAACTCGTTGTTGTTATGATGTGATCAGCTGGGTAGCACCAGTGCTGCAGTTTTTCCGCAGTTATTTGGTTGTGACGTCTACCAGCGTTGGCAGAATCGCCTCTCGTTCGCCACTAGCGCTCGCCAGGGACATCGAAATGGGCTACAGTTATCAGAGAATGTTGTTCTTTCTTTCCTAGTAATCGCATTGTCACAGACAGTCCAGTGGTGTTCTTTGTTTTCATCTGTGACAACAGGTTATACAGTATTTTATATCAACAGTAGTGATAATAGTACTAGCGTGTGAATGAGAAAGACTTTCAGAGCGAGGAGGTAGTAAGTGTCTGTATGTACGGGTGCATTCCTGCCTCTCGCTCGCCATTGGACGGCGTGTCTGGCTGTGTCCTATGACGCCTGCTGTCTTGTGACGTCTCGGCCCGTGATTGGCCGACCATCGCGCCTTTGCGGTCTCCTGTGTAACTTACCTCCTCCATGAGGGTCCCCAGGAGCTGTCCTCGTCAGGACAGGCTTGGCGCGCATGCTTCTAACATCCCTTTGCATACTCTCTCCCGATCACCACCTTTATCACTGTTTCTCTCACTCGATTCTCTCTTTCCATACTCTAACCTTTATTAACTGCACAACACTCCCCTTGGGTTTTGCATACGGTTTTCATAGCCGGCCCATTGTATTGCATGCGCCGTCCTCAGAGATATTTACATGTACTTAGAATAGGTTTGAGGGTTCTTAGTTGTATAGGTTAAGAAATTGTGTGTTATTACATTGATTTAGTGTTTCTGCTCTTTTATTTAATGCTAGACTGGGATAAGGTAACTGTAGTCGTTGTCTCCGATGTGTGTACGGTTTGCTTATACCTACACGACTTCGACCGGTCCTGTGGTAGCCTGGGTTGTCTTTTCGGCTGCGTCCTTTGCGAGTGCAGCATTGTGTTGACTGAGGGTTTGGCCTGTACCAGTTCCACACTTTGCTGCCTCTTTGCTTGTCTTTAGAGGGTCGCCAGGATAGAACCAGATACTTGTGATCTGGATCTATCGAGAGAGCCCCCTCGTCAATTAACCCCTTAAACGCGAAAATACCCTAGGGGCAAGGGTACTTATTTGTGCATTTCTAGCCTTGGATTCTGACAGAATTAGTTATATTTACAATATAGAACATTATTTGTTTTCAGTATGCTTTTATTTTACATATATGATGTATATATGAACCTTCAAGAGTGCTAAAATAAGTTGGAAAAATATTTGGGTGGTGAAAAACAAAGATATTGCCCACCCGGTCATAATCTCAGGCGAGAGAGAGCCACAGGCAACCCTCCCCTCTCGCTGTCTGTGAGTCAACTGAGGCGAGTGGGCGGTGTCTGGGTGTTATATAACGATCTTTTATGCAACCCCCTTGTGCTACATTATCACGGGAGAGAAAAATAACCGATAAATGATGAAAATAAGAGGAAAGATAGGTGATAATTGAGAAGGGGGGGGGGAGGGGGGAATAAGGTAGGGCAGGGGGGGTGAGAAACACATGGATGAGTACTAGAGGGGAATTATCTCACCTAGAGACAAATTCCTTTGTTTTGATAGCCCCTGGGATGTTTTGGAAGGCTTTTTTTATGGTCTTGCTTCCGTGAGGCCTATCGCGTTCCCTATGGTCAGAGCTGGGCACCACAAACAAAAAGTCAAGTCAGCAAACACAAATCAGCAAACCCAGAACATAACTTCAGCAAACACAAATGTACAAACCTTGTGAAATTTCTAGTCCTCAAATGTAAATATGCAAACGCAAACCGTTTTTTATTCATTTTACATTTAAACTGCAGAATCAAGGGTAAATCAATAAATTCAATCTCTAATGTCAATAAATATATATATTTACTTAAATATAATGTTGCCCAACTTCCATGGACCTGAAGGATATACATACAGGCTTTTAAAGCTTGGAAATTGCTGTAAGTTGCCAAAACATTCCAGAACGTCACCCGCAGTGAAAGGGTTAATATATATAGCATAGGCTACTTAGTTTGTCCACATGGACAGTAAAACGTTGGGGCAACTTGTTTATGGGGAGAGTGCTTCAGTAATAATCAGTATTCACAATTCCGCACCATTCAGGAGGAGGTACGCCGGATCACAGAGGTGCAAGGAGGCGATTTATTCGTGGTCCCCCTTTGGGAATGGCAATAGGCTATATATGCCTAGATAGGTCTACTTTAGATAGATTAAGTAATTTAATAGAAAGTAGCCTAGGCCTATTAATTTTAATGCTCAGAATAAAGCCTAGCTTCAGATCAAAATTTAATACAATTTTATTGTAGGCTAAATTTAGTCTAGGCCTATATGATACTTTCAAAATTAACACTTTCTACTTGACACTAATAAAATTAGTGTGATTATAGGCCTAGGCCTATACATAGAAGTTAGAACATGCATTATTTAGCCTAGGCCTAAATGCTTTGAGGCATTTTGATGGAATTAGTGACTGATTATAGCCTAGACCTTGGCCTAGGCTATATATTAAAGTTAGAACATGCAATATTTAGCCTACATGCTTTGAGGCATTTTGATGGAATTAGTGATTATAGCCTAGACCTAGGTTATATATGTAGAAGTTAGAACATGCAATATTTAGCCTACATGCTTTGAGGCATTTTGATGGAATTAGTGAATGACTGATTATAGCCTATACCTAGGCTAGCCTATATATATAGAAGTTAGAAAATGCAATATTATATAGCCTACATGCTTTGAGGCATTTTTATAGGATTAGGGTAGCCTAGGCCTAGCCTAATAAAATTACTTATATTAGTAATTAGCCTATAGGCCTAGGCTATATTTAGAAGTTAGAACATGCAATATTTAGCCTACATGCTTTGAGGCATTTTGATGGGATTAGTGATTATAGACCTAGGCCTAGGCTATATAGCCTAGCCTATATAGAAGTTAGACTTAGCCTAGGCCTACATGCTTTGAGGCATTTTGATGGGATTAGGGTAGCCTAATAACATTAGTTTAGGTTAAAAATCAACAGGCTATCAATCAAATTAACGATAGCCTAAATTTATAATCTTAAATTAGGCTAGATTATAAAGTTATAAAGCCCTTCTCCAGAGACATCTTCTTGTGAATTACAGGCCCAAAGAAGGTTTCTAGGTGGGGCCAGGGGTGGCTTAGGTCCTCGATTTCTGCATGCTCTGCAGCATCACTGTCGGATGATGGTGGTGAACTGCTCCCCATGCTGTTGGCAGCTGCGGTAGGCATGATGGTAGACTCCATGTTCACTTCAATAGGCCGAAAATATAAACAAAGTTGAAGTGCTAGCAGGTTGGAACTCTTGGACTGCTGTGTGTTGTAGGTGTTAGCTCGACGCTTGCTACTAAGTAAGTGAACAAACGTGAAGAGCCGATGTATAGGCTTAGATTCCAGAACACAGGTAGTTGGCTTGGTCACATAACTTTTTTTGGCTGGAGCTGCAGGAGCGGCCCAGGGCTGGCTGGCGGCTGGAATTTGTATTTTGCGGACTCGAGGTTTGCAACATGGAGGTACTTTCCAGAGCTTCAAACCCGCAATTAGGCAGCCATTTTGGCGCCAACAAAATTACACTTCCGCCATGGCGGAATTGGCTATTTGCGGAAGTGTTGGCTAAAGTGCCCAGCTCTGCCTATGGTAAGCCTTCCGTGAGGCCTATCGCGTTTGACGGGTTAAAGTAACTTAAAGGATGCAGTCTTAAGGACATCGCTAGGCTACGAGCCTGTCTTGCTCAATCCCAGTTCCTTACCTAGAGTATCCCAGCTAGACATTATTAATCGAGTAGACACTTGTTAGTATTTAACCCTCTCACGACCATACGACGCAGAGGTTGCCAGATTAGCAATAAGAAATAGAGTTCTCTCACTCTTATAATTACCTCTCCAAAATTAGTTTTCTGCCCACAGCTAACTCAAAGACAACTGCAGAGGTTAAAGTAACTAAACTAAAGGTTTCTAAATACCCCTGATGGTAACAAAGGCTTTAAAGTATCCCCAATAGGCTAAAAAAATTGTCAAGAACGTGAGAGGGTTAATATAAGCTCTTTGATAGGTGCGCATTATTATTCACAGCATTTATTAGTCTAGGTTGTTGCTGAGCCGCACAACCATAGCAGACGGTTTCGTTGATGAGGAAGTACTTCTTTTAGTGTTGAGCATTGCTACCGTTGCGCATTTATAGTATTCTCGTGTCAGTTAACATTATATGTCCTATCTTTTAGTGTATTCGTTTACACGTGTGGTGTCTTGCCTCCTGCCTTTATATAGTTCTAAATCAGTACGAGCATCTTATGAACCTCAGACTTTCTTCAGAAGTTTCCAGGTCTATGCTGTAGGACTATACTTCACTTTCTTTCAGATAGGAGTGAAGAGTTTATTGTTGTTTAGAGTAAATGTATTGAAGCATCTTCTTATTGTATTAAATCTTGCAGTGATTTAATTGATCTTTCCATAGATTCCTTTTTATGCATTTTAACGTAACTTGCATCTTGTTTGTTATCAGGCTATACCAGTGCAGGTTAGCCTGAAGTAGAGTACATTTATGCCCAGTTAAGGATACCCCGCTATCGCAGATTAACCCTGGAGGGTATAGGTGTTTTGTTCGCCGGCATATAAGTTCGAGGGTTTGGATCTAGCGTACCGTTGTTGCATAGTGCCCTATTACTAGTCCAATCATTGAGTGCCCTAGTTTTATTCGTAGTCCCGGTCGTAACAGGTCCGCTGTTTACAATTTGTTTTAAGAAAACGGATATATTGATGGAGTAACTTGGTAAGAATTAGGTGTGCACCTTTTTGTCTGTATGTCTATCAGTCTGTGTGTACGTATATGTCTAGGCATGTATACATTTTATGTATGCATATGTACAGTAGCCCTATGAAGTTCGTAGTCTCAGAAAATATAATTATTAAATTATGCAAATGACCACTTGCGAGTTTCGTTCTATAAGGAAGTTGGAGTTGTAGACATCGATATTTAACATAAGCTAAAACACAGTTATAGTACATTTATAGATACATAAAATCAAATTCAACATACTCTTTAGCCATCCGAAACCTACATTATTATTGCATTTATGTTTACTATCGGTGGTCAATTACATTTCTTTTCAGATTGCTGTAGGAAACATTATCACATATATATGTCTTGATTCATCCTCTTTTTACATTATGTATACCGTTCTGTAAATGTAGTTTATACATTAACTGTTGAGCTTCTAATAAATCTAATTAAGATTGTTGGAACTCTGTAAACTGTAGCCAATATTTGGGTATATAACTGTGTAGGTTGTATACACCAACAAACAAAATTAGTGTCGCCGCTCCAAAATGTCTACTTTAATTTTGTCTATTAGAATAAGACAAATGTACTCCTCGCACACCTGAACAAAGCTTGGATATTGTCGGGAATTTAGATAAAGAGGTTAAATTACATATCACTGGTACATGAAATATCCCAACAAATAGTTATAATATAATTACCAACGAGGTATTCGATGGGTGTAATCCAGTCCCCCACACGCGGCTAATTCAATTGCATGACATGTAGGAATGTTCACATAATACAATATCGATACAATGAACTTAGCTTAGAGGACTGGTGATGTAGGACTGTTGTTAATATTGTTATAGATTAATATTTGTAGCACATGGTGAACTGTGGGTTGAGTCAGAGCCGGGGGAGGAGATGTTGGCTGAATGGTGTTGATTGAGAGACTAAAGGGCCGGCGTCCGATCGCTTCGCGAAATTACATATGGCTGCCGGTTCATAATAATTATAACCCATAACTTGGTTTCATAATACATCTAGAGCTGATGTAGATATTTATACATTACAGTTAATATTTAACCTAACTTAAGAATAAACTACAATACACAAAGAACCAGCCGAAATCGTACAAGCGATACGATACCGCCAAATTCAAATGTCCTATTGGACCAAAACCTGTCGGGATCATTACCCTATTCCCGACATATTGCCCGCCACCAAAAATGATATACAGGAGCTATATACAGAGAACAAAAAAAGGACATCGAAGTCAAAGATCACCTTGTTTGATCTTAGATCTCCAAAGATCCACGGAACTCATAGCCGTCCTCCTTTTGGGACGAGCGCCACCTGAAGCCTGAGGAGGATCATCCTTCTCATCATCAGCTGCCCCACCTTGAGGAGCACTGTCACCAGCACTCTCCCGCGGAGGGGTTGCAGTAGAGACGCCAGGATCATCCGGCAGTTCTACATCCTGCTCCAAGGGATATAACCTTACGACTGGGCGAGTAGTAACCCCAGTCGAAGTTCGTATTCTAGCAACCCTTATAAGACCATCAATGCCCTGGAACAAATCGATAATCCTCCCAAGCTTCCAAAATAACCTAGGACGCTCATCATGAATCAGGAAGATATCCCCGATACGAGGCCATCGTTGATTCGTCCCTTTGATCTTATGAGAGTGACGCTCGCGAAGAGACAGCAAATATTCTTGGGTCCACCGTTTCCATAGATCGTCGGACACCTTGTTTACATACTGGAAGCGACGACGTGTGGCGTCAGCATTGCCGAACGTCGGGTCTTGCAGATCTTCGTCATTTACGGACGATCTAGGAAAGGTATTAAGGGTTCGTCCACGTGTCATCATGGAAGGCGAAATGGGTAAGAGGTCATCAACATCTGCCGAGGTATAGGTCAAGGGCCTGTCGTTGACTGACATCTCAATTTCTATTAAGATGGTTTGCAACTCCCGTCTGGCCACCAGTGCCCTTCCTAATACCTTCTTCAAGGCAGATTTGACGATACCGATTGTTCTCTCCCAAATCGCCCCGAACCATGGTGCACGTGCTGGTATAAATCTCCATTGACAACCCCTTCCAGTGAGGGTAGCCACAACCTGCGGGTCATCCATTAAACTCTGGAGATATTTAGAGGCCCGGACAAAACAAGTCGCATTATCGCTCATAATAATTTGAGGGAAACCATTGCGGCCTGCAAAGCATCTTAGAGTATGCAAAAACCCCTCACTGGATAGGTCATCAATCAATTCAATATGAATCGCTCTGGTTACCGCACATGTGAATAGGACGGCATATACCTTTATGATATTACCGGGCGATTCTCTAACATGAATCGCTCCGGTGTAGTCTACCCCGGTTACCTGAAATGGTTCAGTCCTTTGTACCCTGAACTCAGGCAAGGGAGGTAGATCAACTGAGGAGTAAGGCTTACCCTGTAATCTTTTACAGATAGTACAGCTATTGTGGATCCCTTTAATTGCTTGTCACATCTTAGGGATCCACCAACGTTGTCGCATATACGCCAGAACATAAGTTACGCCAAAATGTAGGCAGGTCCTATGGCATTGGCGAATCAACAGTTTGGTAATCAAATGAGAGGAGCTAAGGAGGACAGGATATTTCGCAGAATCAATAATGTCCGCCTTTTGTATCCTGCCTCTACACTTAATTATGCCTCCTTCCATATATAATCCTAGCTGCCTCATTAAGTTTGAGGGTTTGGCCTTTGACTCCTTGCTCAGGATTTGATGTTCAGTAGGATAAGATTCCTTTTGTACTAAACATATTAGTTTTGCTTCTGCTGATCTCAATTCATGGAGTCTGATATGCTTCGAATCTTCACTAAGGAAAGACCCGTGAGCCCGACTTCTCATGTTGTTAATGAAACGGTATATCCATGCAAATACCCGTATTACTTGATCATAGCTGCCGTAACGTTCCCACTCTACCAACTTGTTATCCTGATGTGTAGTACTCACATTCGAACTACTTAACACATCATCTTGGGGCCGACTTGAAGGATCAGACATGCATTCCCTGAAATCCTGAGGCCATTCAGTTGGAGATGTAAGCCATGGAGGTCCATGCCACCAAATAGAGGACGACATAAACTGTTGCGCCGAGATCCCCCGGGAAATTATGTCACTGGGGTTATCCCTGGTGCTCACATAGCGAAATTTAGCTGTAGGAACTAAGTTATGTATCTCATCAGTGCGATGAGAAACATAAACAGGTAACACTCTCTGGCTGTGTACCCATGAAAGCGCTATTTGACTGTCGCTCCAGACATAAACGTTATTAATCTGTAGTATGTCTGTATAAGCATCCAGTGTAAACTTTATTAGACGAGCAGACAGAAGCAATGCAGTAAGTTCAAATTTAGGAACTGTAATCTTCTTTATAGGGGCTACTTTGGCCTTCGCTATAGCCAATGTCGCTTCACTACCATTGCATATGTATATGGCAGTACCGTACGCACTATTACTAGCATCAGAAAAGGCATGTAGATCCACCTGTTGACCACTAATAACCTGACGATTAAGTTGGACCTTGCAACATGTGGAAAAGTCCGACCGAATCAACCGCCAAGTATCTTGTAACTCAGTCGGGAGGGGCGTGTCCCAATCTAGTTTTAGCCGCCACAGTTGCTGTAAAAACATACGAGCACGGATAGTTACAGACAGCAAAAAACCTAGGGGATCAAACAACCTCGCTGACAAGCTTAAGCAGTTTCGCTTGGTCATAAGCTCACTGCCGCATGGGGTGTGACAGAAGGATATACAATCTGTGGTAGTGTCCCATTTGTGGCCTAAAATCTTCACCTCACTATTCTCAGTAGCTACACCGTCAGAAGCAAATTGACCTTTCAAAAGATCACTATTAGTGGCCCATTCTCTCAAGTATAGATGAGCCTTGGCAAATATATCGCGGATCTCCCAGCATCTTTCGAGCAATATATCTTCATCGTCTCCAGTGCCTTGAAGATTGTCCACATAGATCCCCTGCTTGATCTCATTCTTGAAGTCAGGATCTAGTCCAGCCTCCTCAAGATGACGCAAGATAGTAGCGTTGAGAAGGAACTGGGAACAGGTCGCCCCGAATAAGACGACCCTGAACCTGTAGACCAGATACTCTGAATCTAGATCCATTGGGTCCCGTGGCCATAAAAATCTTGTCGAGTCCCTGTCTTCACGATGGAGTTGAAGCATCAGGAAGGCCTTCTCAATATCGGCGACCCATACAAACTTATGACATCTGAAGCGCAACATAATTTGCGCGAGATCAGAGACCAGGGACGGACCCGTGTACAGACAATCATTCAGGCTATAGGAGCGATCACTGGATTTAGCAGAGCAATCATACACAATACGAACAGGAGTGGTGGAACTGTCCTTTTTAATCCCATGGTGAGCAAGGTAATGGATGTTATCCCCATATTCACTGAGACCTACTCTCTCCACAAATCCACGTTGTACCTGCTCAGCTAAAACTGCCGCACAAGTCTCGCAATAACTTGGTTCCTTGACAAACTCCTTCTGAAGGCCAAGTAACCTACCAAGTGCTAGATGGAAGTTAGTAGGTAATTTACTCTTGTTATCATTCCAAGGGAGCCTTACCACATACTGACCTCTGCCAGAGTCATACGTTACAGTCTCGTCATACGAGCTTAACGCTAGCTTGGACTCACGATCAAGTTCATGTGGGTCAATTCCAATATTGTCCAAGTCCCATAGCTTATCTATATCAGTACATGTATTATCAGGCACATTTGGCCTAATATATTTATCTATGGGGCTTACTGCTACCTTGAGGACCGTAACCACCTCCACCTGTGTGTCTTGAGAGGAAGTGGCATAGGATCCAGAAATGGCATAACCCTGGATCGTGGGGAGCATTATTAGCTTATCTACCCGCCGATATCCAGGGTGAACCAGGTCGTAGTAATAATCAGCTCCGACCAGTAGCATAATACCATTGTTAGCAGAGAGTTGATCATCAGCCAGTTTATACCCCTTGCTTCTGAGATATTTCAAATGTGGTTGAATCTCTGATGCCATATAGAAACTGGGTAGTGTGTCGACCACAACAGCCTTGATGGGACATACCTTTCTTCTACAAACATAGGAAATCTCCACGATATCAGTCACTGGAATCTATTTCACCAGTGAAACCATGGAGACGCAAATTCTCTTGACCCTTGCTGGTACACTTGAGCTGGGGTAATGATGACTGCAGAACGAATGACCTCTGTGAGCACTGGTCAAGTAAGGTAATAATAATAATAATAATAATAATATTTATTCAGTCAGCAATTTACAGAGTTGGTACCACATAGTTTGTTACAAATATGACATGTACCAGCCTTGCACGTCATTATAGTATTATTATTACTCCCCACTACTGGCAGCATCATAGTAGGAAGCAATTGACATTCTCGAGAAGCAATGGACATGGCAGATACTTTATCACCCTCGCTCTTACCTTTCTCATGTGACTCTTTGGGGGTTCTCCCCTTTTCTTTGCCATCGTGCCGATCAGACTGGGTGCAAAGGGAAAACCAATGTTTCCCCTTGCAATACTTACAAGGTTTGATGTAGGAATTGGTGCAGGTACTGTTGAAGTGGTCTCTTGCCAGACAGCTGGTACATAACTTAAGCGATTTAGCCTGGCCAATCTTCTGTGTAGCCTTAGGATACTTAGGACACTGATACTACAGATGACCGTGGACACTGCACAACTTACAACCTAATGATATTGGCCTTTTCTGTTTAGGAGAAGTCTGTACCGGGAAAGCTGCAGTAGATGGCGACATCTCCACTTGTCGGTAGTGTCCAGTACTCTCCATATTGAAGACTTCAGTCTGGTACACCTGCACCAACGCTTCCAAGTTTAGTGGAAAGTCGCTTAGTTGTCGTCTTAAGATTTCCCTTAGGGGAGAGGGTATCTTATTCAAGATATTCACACTAAATATCTCCTCCTTGGTGACGGCCATTGTCTCCATAGATCGGAGGAGGCTCTCAAAGGAGGCATAGTACTCCTTTAGGGCCGTCACATCATAGGATGGAGGATCTAGCGTGAAGAACTTAGTAATTAACGCGGTCTTGATGACTTCCACTCTCCCGTAAGTTCTCTTCAGCAACTCCACTGCAGACTTGTAGCTGGTAGCTTCTAGCTTGTACCCATCGACTAACTTCAATGACTCCCCTTTCAATTGACCACGGAGATATGTGACCCTTTGGATGGATGTGAGTGTTTTATTATGATGGACGGAACACTCAAAAATATCCCAAAATCCAGTCCAGGTAGCCGAATCCCCGGAAAAGGTAGGCAAAGTAAGCTTCGGCAGGTTAAAACCAGTCGCCTTTGGTGTACCGGTATCCTTAACAGAGGTTGATTCTTGGGTGGAAGATAGTCTGGCTAAGGCTGTATTAACATCCTCAAAGTACTCAAAATCTGCCGACATTTCTTCTTCCACATCGTCAGTAACTGTCAATAAACCATATACCTGCTGAGCATAACTAGATAAATCTACAGTTATATTACCCCTATTTTGTCGCTATTCTGTTGGTACTAATGGGTTAATATTATTAGTAGTAGACTTAGTATGGTTTGATGATGCGCGGAAATGTATATTTGACTTGAAATAGATACATTGAAGTATTACAAACCTTCGCAAACCCATTAACAGGGAACGTGAGCAGGGTTTAGACCGTCGCGCACCCATAAACAGGGAACGTGAGGGGGAGTTTAGACCGTCGCGGAGACTGGTTACTTTTCGGTTAGGTTAGGCTAATGTTAAAAATACTAAAATGCGACGGTCCTCGGTAATAAACAACACTGTATATCCATAAAAACAACAACAAATTACCTGAAAAACTCGTATCTGGTTGGTGATAATTTTTTATCAAAATTATGTTTTTTCCACTTTCCGCGTCTGCTGAACCATCCAAAAACACGCTAAGAGGCGTGTTTTGAAGGGGGGAGGTGGTGGCCGGTGGGGGGTAGTGGGGGAGGGATAGTATAACTGTAGATTTACCCATAACTATCATAAGTAGCTAGCGATTTAGTAACAGTAGCGAATTTACCCTTTATTTGATCAGCCGTGGCACTTAATAAAAATTCATCAAGATCTCTTAAACATCTATTTAAACTTCCCTTCATCCCTCCCTTAAGAATCTTAAGTTTCTTTAAATCTGTCATAGTTATATCTGAATCTAGGCTATTAACTCTCTAAACTATAAAGCAAACTAGTTACACAAATTAATAAAAAATGTGGCAATAGCATTGCCACTCCCAATTTGGAAACGGTCATTAGGCTACTAGCTGCAGTAGGATGAATTAATGGAGCAAATCGACAAATAGCAGAAACAAACTAGGGCTAGAGAAAGAAGGGTAAATGAAAAGAACTGACTAGGCTAGTATTAGGTATTAGGCCTAGCCCAGCTGCCCATCCCACAATCATGAGGTCTGTTGGCTGTCAATCGCTTAGGAATCAACAGAGACCGAACCCCATGACCGTAATTAGGCAACTAGGCTATAAAATTTAATTAAATGAGTCACATGAGAACCCTCCCCACCGGCAAAATTTAATTAAATGAGTCACATGATAAAACACAAGAACACCACAGGCACACCACCAAAGCGAAATGAACAGCTACCACAGACACCTGCAGGCCTAGCCTGCCTAGCCTAGCCTATGAGCGCGAAATGGTGCCCGACGAAATTACCCCTACCCCAAACTCCAGCCCAGCTAACCCACCAAAAAATGCCAAGGATCACACGCCCAAAAAAACCTGGAAACTAGCCCCAAAAAAGATAGGGACGGCGCCTAAATGGTAAAAAACACGAGGGAAGAAGCTGGGTCTAAACCAGGGAAACGGCAGTCGGCCAACAACGCGCGAGGCGGCAGCCATTTGTAAGCCCACAAGCGTCAAGGAAGCAAACAAAACGGTACTACGGTAAGGAAGCCTTAGGGCTCGAAGGACCATTATTTGTCGGGAATTTAGATAAAGAGGTTAAATTACATATCACTGGTACATGAAATATCCCAACAAATAGTTATAATATAATTACCAACGAGGTATTCGATGGGTGTAATCCAGTCCCCCACACGCGGCTAATTCAATTGCATGACATGTAGGAATGTTCACATAATACAATATCGATACAATGAACTTAGCTTAGAGGACTGTTGTTAATATTGTTATAGATTAATATTTGTAGCACATGGTGAACTGTGGGTTGAGTCAGAGCCGGGGGAGGAGATGTTCGCTGTATGGTGTTGATTGAGAGACTAAAGGGCCGGCGTCCGATTGCTTGGCGAAATTACATATGGCTGCCGGCTCATAATAATTATAACCCATAACTTGGTTTCATAATACATCTAGAGCTGATGTAGATATTTATACATTACAGTTAATATTTAACCTAACTTAAGAATAAACTACAATACACAAAGAACCAGCCGAAATCGTACAAGCGATACGATACCGCCAAATTCAAATGTCCTATTGGACCAAAACCTGTCGGGATCATTACCCTATTCCCGACAGATATAATTATAAGCTTTGTTCAGATGTGTAATGGAATAATGTTATCTTAGAAAACAAAAGAGAACCCTAAGGTAGAGATTTTGGAGCAGCAAACACTAAATTTGTCCCTGAGTGTACATCTATAGTATGTATGTAGGCTACACTCATGTGTAAGGGGTCAAAATTGACTAGGCTTAATTTTGGCAATATTTACACCAAAACTTTTTCTGTTCACTCACTTTAAGCCCAATAATGACCCAGTCAGTGTTGAGATTAGGTGAAATGTTCGGTATTATGTTATTATCGTGATTAAGATATCAGTTGACATATATTAAATTGTAATGACTAAAAAGAAATAATTAAAAAGGCCCAATGGTGTCTGATAGGTACGAGGGTCATTATTCTAACTTTACATATTAAATATAATTGTTTTGTATTGTTATATTAAGTTTAGAAAAGGGGTGTCACAATCGGAGCAATGTTGTTTTGGAATTAGAATGAAATTTACTTGTTTTGGCCATTTAATCACTTCCAGGTGTATAAAGTTAATTGCAAAGCATAACTTTAACTTTGTGAATCTAGTATAATGCTGATATTTGGCCTAATAATTGCTTGTACCGAGTCTCTAGTGGCACCGTAGTGTGACACCCTGATTCTGAGGCCTTAGCGACAAGTGCCCACCTCAAGGGGGTTTGACAGGTCGAAATTTATGAGTTCTACCTCCAACTTAAAAACTATAGTCTTACCTAGGATATCGTAAGTACGGTAATAATTAACATGTTTGTTATGCCCTGTTTTTCTACAGGTTTAACTTGGGTAATGTGAGTTCTGAATGACTGGGTATAGAAGGCTGCATGCACAATACAAGGTATGAGGAATAGAGAACACAAAATAAACACACGGTAACACGACACAAGTTCACGTTTATTGAAATAAAGAAATAAAGAGCATAGAAAGATAGTTATATTCGCACAAAACAAATGATAGAAGGGAACTGCTAGCATTAGCGGATCTGGATGGAGCCTAGTCTCCCACTTCCAACGTTCAGGTATATTCTTCTGATCACGGGTTTAATTAGCAAGTTTATATTGTACTGGAAGCCCTCAATATATTCGTATAATTCAATGTCACTGATTTTACCTCTTGCTGGCTGGTCGCGTGCCCACGTAGCAACTCACAGTTAGGATTAGACACGCGTATATTATAGAACACGGAAATCTCTAGTAACCTCATGGGGGTACTGAACTAAGTTTGATATTCTTAAGGCAGAAATATGTAGAACACAAATCAGTGGGCGAACGTTAGATATCACTAGAGTTTTAATATCTGAATAAGGTAATTACGAGAGTCAAGGTCGCCTGTTAATTAAAAAACACTGATCGCTTAGTACGTCCCAAATGGAATGGTTAAATATGAATTACACTGGGCAAGGTCTTAGCCACTTTATAGAAAGTTAATAGGTGAGTATCAAGCTAGTACTATAACACTTAGTACTAGTAACATGAATCTTGAATAGTATGGGTAGATCTGGTCCTGGTTATCTTGCTTCCGGTGATGTTGGGGGCTAACGACTGGTTCCTCGGCCGTCCAGATGGTCCAAAATGTAGGAAGTTCTCAAGTCGGATCTCTTGATGATCGTTGCTGGCTACACACTTATATACCCACGAATTTGTGTGAAGGTTATAAGGTGCACGTTAGGACTTGTACATGGACAGATGCTTCTATCAGTCTTCTCTGCCACGGAGTCTGCCGGATCTGGAATCTCTCAACTCCGGAACAACACAAGGGCAGAGCTAGAGGTAAACTGCAGGGTAGTGACCACTGGTTGGTGTCTAGCTTTCAACTGATTTGACTGGGGGCGGGAGTTAGATTTATAGGCTCGGTTCTGGACCCTGTAGACAGTAGGGATCTCGAGTCTTATGGACTTAATTGAGCTCTCAATAGATATGGGGACTAGGTAAGATGGTATTTACTGTTGTGGCACAGGGCGATAGGAAGCCTTTATATTTTCATATAACTGAGCCTTAGTAAGAGGTACTATTTTGGCTATACTGGACGTATTTAGGGGAGAGAGACTGGATCTACTTTGCGAGGAGGATGGGGACAGCTGTGATAGGAGCGTCTCTCTAGATTGTTCAATCTTCATTCTATGGTATAGCTGAGGTGCTAATTTAGTGATCAGAGCATGCAAGAAAGGTAAATGGTTTATTGTGAGGTAATAGAGGTTAGTAAAGGTGTTAGTCATTCATGGTTAGTTCATTGATCGGAAGAATTCCTGTGCTACCTGGCAATGACTCGAAAGTCAAAACAGGGGCCAGGTATACCTCCGCGGGGGTGGGGGTCTCCCTCCTCGGGTGGGCAAAAAGGGGGAGCTGGGCGCCCTCTCTCTGATATAGTCGTCCGGCGGCTGTGGCTAGGGGCTTGCCATATCACCAGTGTTTGTAATAACCCTCTGTGTATGAGACAGATGTGAGTGTCTTTAATACCAAAACCGAAGGTGCCTTAACTAGCTGGTTTTACTCGGCTGGTTGTTAATTGTAGGGTTTGCTGGATATGGTGGAGACTGGGTTGCTAACTCTGCCACATTTATCTGGAAGTATGGCAATAGAAGTTAGTTACTGGCGGGGCGGCTAGCCTCGCACCGACGACCATTGGGTGCAGGGTTGTGAATGTGTTGTAAGAGAATAGATGGCATGCAAGGGGCTAGTAAAGTTCTAATGTTGTTCTGGCCTACTAAGTGAAGGTAGGCTGGATAGGAGTATATATAAAAGGTTGGAGAGCGTTAGTAACGGACAATTCAAGGATCTTCAAGAGGTATGAGAGAGAGGCTAGGTCGGACAAGAGTCGAGAAGCGCGGGTGTCTTAATGAGAGGGGGGGGGAGAGTTCAAGGGCTACAGGGAAATTTTGCCCCTAAGGTCCCTGGGCGTGGGGGTGGCATTAGGCTACAATTTATATGGAAGTTTGAAAAGGCAGTAGAATACGTTAGCCAAATGCTACCGGGGAATGCAACTATGGGGTGGTATAGGAGTCTGGAAAAGATAGAGTTATGTGATCAGTCCGAGGGTTATGGATACTATTAGTTGGCCCTGGGAACTGCGTTTTCTATTAAATATAATATCAAACAACAGCGGCAGTTCGTAGGGGTACTTAGTTATTGTTTCGGGGTACTTATGACAGATACTGATAACCAGGTTATCTTATATAATCTCTGGTTGGGGTAAGAGGTGTAAGACACGAAGTAAATTGGCGTAGTGTGGACTGTGGATACGAAGGGGGCAAGGGGAAGACGTATGACAATTGTGGAAAGTAAATGGAAAAAGGTGAACACAATGGCGGATAAAATACTTAACCTAAAGGATTGCATACATCGATGAACGATGACATTATAGTCGTCGTCCTAATAAGGTGATGAAACCTGGTTGATCTGTACTTGGCATAATACGACACAAGGACACTGCCGCTATGTCGCATCAATGCTGGTGGCAGTTAATATTATAGACTTAGTTACTAGAGGAACAATGCAAGGGGTGACTGAGCACGGGTTACACATATCTATACTCGTCATGGAAAATGATATAAGAGGTCTAGGGACAAGCGTGGGTGTTTGAACTTCTAAGATATATAACATCTACTTCTCGGATGCAAGAACATACATAGATATAATTATGGCTGTCTGATGTGTTGGCATTGGCTCAACGTCGGGACAGGCATGGGTGTTTTTAATATGAATGTATATTCCTGTTCATCATCTTTGTAGTTAATAAGTGTAGGACACGAGGGGGTTAGTGTACGTGAGGTGTGGAAAATGGTCGGTTTAGAAAAGGTAAATGGGTGTGCCCTGGAGCTGTTTAGCCCTGCGGGCTTGGGCCTGTCTGGAATGGCGGGCTCGGTCAGCTGGTCCTTTCGTTCTGTGGACCTTTCTTCCGGGTGTTTCTGTGTGGTGTTCGCTCGTGGCTTCTGTGGTGGGCTTCTTGTTCTGGGGCATTTTACTTCCCTCTCCTTCATTATAGGCTCGTCCTCGAGCCTCAAGGGTGAAGTTAAAAGAATCATAGTGATGGTGGGTCATTTTCAGGGTATTTAGAAAGTTCCACCAAACACGAGAGCGACGGTCAGGTTTCTTTTGCAGGTCAATGTATACCTGTAAGAATGTGTCCTCTGTGTTGTGGCGGGCGGCTGCCCGGGCTTGGTGTGGGTGTGGTACACGGGCCAAGTGTCCAGTGGGGGTCTTTACTTTAACCTTTCGTATGAATGGTTTGTAGCTTTCCCCCGTGGGGGTCGGAGTGAGGTGTGTGGGATTGACAGGAAGTCTGTTTAGTGTGGTGAATGGGTTACTAACCGAAAGGGGATTCGCGCATGACAACAGGGCTGGGGATGAAGGGGGAATGTGAGTCTGGGTTGTATTTGGTTTTCTTAGGCGGTGTTGTAGGTTGGGAATATATAGTGAGGCAATGCGCAAAATCGGTGTAGGTAAGGTGGGTGAAGGAGGTGTGTGGGAAGGAGGGGGTGTGTGTTGTGTGGCTTGGGTCCTTAGTGTCAGAACGGGGTGTTATTTTTGTATCGCTGTCTTTAAATCTGATGGGTCTGTTGATTATTCTACCTCTGGCGGTCCTGGTGGGAAGGTAGATGTTTGTCGTGGGACTTGAGTCGCTCGACGATGTTTTATAGTGAGGGGAAGCATGTTTTATAGGTAAATGACATGTGGGAGTTTTCTCGGGGGTGACTTTGGGGGGGGGGTTTCTTAGGGGTTGGTTGGTTGGGGGTTCGGTGAGATGAGGAGGTTGGTCGGTGTGTGGGTTGGGTGGTGGGGATCGTGGAGGGGAAAGGGGCGGATGCGGGGGGGGCTAGACGGATGGGTAAGGAGTGTAGATTTAAGTTGGAGGGTTGGGGGTAGGGGCGTGTGTTGTTTGATGAGGTTGGTGATTTGCTGGTGATTATTCGTCTTCTTTCCCTTTGTGGGGGAGAATTCGACGAAGAAGAGGAGGAGGAGGAGGAGGAGGGTAGTGGTCTGGCAGCCCTACGGAACTTGGTTAGTAGGGTGTGTTTTCTTGAGGTTTTAAACGATGTTTGTCGTGGGCGTAAGTTGTAGCGTGAGGTTACTGAGGTAGATTGTGTGGTGCGGTTGGGTGTGTACTTGGTTTGGGGTGGCGGTGGTGGTTTTCTCACTGTGGTGCCTGGTGGAGGTATGTCAGGGCTAGACGGGAGGGTTTCTGTTGTGGTCGGGGTTGTGGGTGGAGGTTTTTGTACTTGGATAAGTTGGGGAGGAACTTGACTATCAGAAGTGAAAGAAGGTGTCATGGTGGAAGAGGGTGTGATATTGGGGGCTTGGGGTTTGTGGAGGTTAGTTGGGGGGGTATGGTGAGAAAAGATTTGTCGGTTCGGTGCTGGAGGGCTTAGGTCCTTAGGGGTTTGTATGGAAATATTCGTAGCCTGAGTGAGGGGGTGAGTAGGGGTATTTAATTTAGGGTCGGACGTGTGGGGTGGGGTAATGTCTTGTGGCTTTAGAGGTTTAAACGCTCGGACGAATCTAGTTCGGAGCGTGCGAGTTACGCCGTGATAGTCGATGGTGACTTGAAAGGCATTTGGGACTTGTATTACGGTGTAGGGTCCGACATAGCGAGGGCCTAACTTGTTGGTGATAGGGAGGTTGGCTACCATTACGGTGTCATGGATGGCGAAAGGGTTTTTTTCATCGATGTTATCAGTTTTGGTGTCTTGACAGATCTGGGCGGTATGGAGGGTGTTTTGCAGATGTTGCAATGGGTCAATTGTGGAGGTGGTGGAGGGAAGGTGAGCGTGGTGGTGGAATGGCAGTAACAGGGGGGGTACACCGTAAACACGTTCATGAGGGGAAATACCGTCTTCCCGAGGACAGGTGTTCATACCCCACTGTATCATCTTTAGTTGTGATGGCCAGTCTGAGGTATTAAGAGCAATCATTCTTGTACGTAACTGGTTGTTGATGGTGCGATGGCTGCGTTCGCAGATAGCATTTCCTTGAGGCCAGTACGGGGATGAGTGTTTAATCTTGATACCGCATTGTTGGGTGAATTGTTGCCAAACGTGTCCACTAAACTCGGGGGCATTGTCCGATAGAAGAGCAAGGGGAAGGCCGAATATAGGGAACACTTCGGTGGCAAGCAGTGTGGCGACTGTGGTGGCTGTGTGGTCTTTAACTGGGCAGGCTATTAGAAATTTTGAATATACGTCTACAAATGTGACGATATAGCGGTTGCCAGCGTAAGAAGGGAACGGGCCCATGATGTCGAGGGATAGGACTTGGAACGGTTTGTTGGCAGAAATGGTACCAGCTGGGCCTGGGGTGCGTGATCTATCCTTTCCCAATAAACACGGTTTGCAGGATTCTGTCACTCGTTGTGCAATTTTGGAGGGGTTGGGGGTCCAGTATTGGTCTGTGAAGATCTTTAAAATTTTCTTTTGTCCAAGGTGTATGCCGTTTCCCTCGTGGATGGCAATCATGTAGTCGTGGGCTATGGTGGGGTCCAAGATTATGTGACCAGTGTCTGTGGCAAGTTGATCTCCCCAGCGAGTCAGTCTCCTGAAGACGTTTAACGGTATCCAGGGGGGTCTGATTCGTGCTTCCCAAGATTGAATTAGGGAGGGGGCTGGGGGGACATTCTGTCGGGAGGTGGGGGTAGATACCAATTGAGTGTTTTGTAAGGCGGCTAGGTTGGTGGGGGGGTCTTTTGGTACTGGCAAACGTGACAGGGTGTCTGCATTAGTATGGAGTTTGCCGGGACGATATTGTATTGTAAAGTCGTAGTCCTCTAGTGTCTCTCTCCAACGTACCAAAATGGCTGAGTTGGTTTCGCACCTACGCAGCCATTGTAAAGATTGATGGTCGGTAATTATTTCGAGTTTTGCGCCTAACACAAATGACCGGAAGTGGCTAAGTGCCCAAATGATCCCTAAGCACTCTCTCTTGGTGGCTGCGTAATTCTGTTGGGGTGGGGTGAGTGTGTAGCTGGCATACGCTATCACATGTTCCTTTCCATCTCTGAATTGAGCTAATACTGCACCTATGGCGTACAGAGATACGTCGGTATAAAGACGGAAAGGTTTCTGGTAGTCAGGGAAAACGACAATAGGGGCTTGGATTAGCTTTTGCTTCAAAGTGTTAAACGCGAGGTCTCTTTCAGGTGTCCAGGCGAACGGGGTGTCTTTGTGGGTAAGTTGGTGGAGGGGTCTGGCTATGGTGGCAAAGTGGGGGACGAAACGTCTGTAGTACGTGGCTAAACCTAGAAACGAACGTATTCCTTTAACCGTGGTGGGTGGGGTTTGGTTTTGTATGGCTTGAAGTTTCTTTGGGTCTGGCGCAATACCATGTTCAGATATCACGTGTCCGAGAAAATCTACCTTATTCCGGGCAATCACGCACTTTGAGGGTTTTAATTTCAACCCGGCGGCTCGGATTCTTTGCAGGACTTGTCTCAACCTGAGGAGGTGTTCTTCCCAGGTTGGAGAGTACACAATAATATCGTCCAGATAGGCTAGGCAGGTTTCCCAGGTTAGGCCATGCAATACCGTTTCCATCAAACGGGAGAAAGTGGCGGGTCCGTTACAGAGGCCAAAAGGTAGGACGTTAAATTCATAGTGATGGCCACCACTAGTGGAAAATGCTGTTTTCTTTTGGTCCTCGGCCTTGATAGGCACTTGCCAATACCCTGCTTGCAAGTCGAGGGTAGTGAACCATTTGGATCCGTATAGGGAGTCAAGGGAATCGTCTATTCGGGGTAAGGGCGTAGCGTCTTTAATGGTTATGTCATTTAACCTCCTGTAATCGACGCAAAAACGGGTTGTCCCATCTTTCTTTTTGACTAAGACAACAGGGGAAGACCAGGGGCTAATGGACGGGGTGGCAATCCCGGCCTCTAACATTTCCTGGACTTGCCGTTCCTCTTCCTGACGTTGTATGGGGTTCTTTCTACGGGATGGTTGTCGTATGGGGGGGCCTGTGGTGTTAATGATGTGTTGTTCTACATCCGTCTGTCCGATTTCGGTGGGTTGTTGGGCAAAGACGTCACTGAATTCCATCAGTAGGTCGTACATGCCGTTCTTTTGGTGGTCAGATAGTGTCTCAGGAAGAGGGGGCAATTGGAGGCTGGTAGGGGTGTCGTTACAATGTATGGGGAGGTCATCGAAAGTTTCGAGATCTCCTATAATGAGACCTTTCGGTAATGTCAGGGGTTCCTCTGAGATATTAGCCACGAGAATGTGGTTGATACGAGCGGGAATGATGGCGGGTTGTAAGAGGCAGCGATGGGGGTTGGGGGATGTGTTAGTGGGGGAAAATACCATGTGAGTTTGGGGTATGGGCCGCAGGTTCACCCATTTTTGATGGTGGGGGGGAATTTGGCATTTATCCTGAACTACCGCTGGGCTAATGATGGTGGGGGATTGACTGGCGAGCAGGTGCTTGGTACTTATAAGGGGGGCAAGGTAACTTTGGTGGGGGTCACGCGTGAGGGGGGGATTAACGGCGCGTGTGAGAGGATCAGTGGGGCGCGCTGTGAGGGGGTTAGAAAACGGGATTTGTTGGAGGGACTGCGGAGGGTTGGTGGGGGGAGCGTTGTCGGTGGCAGTAACGGTTTGTTTAGAGGTTATCTGGGGTTGGTGGGTTTGTCTGTCATGAGGGGGTGAGTCAAGTGTGGGGTTTTGAAGTTTATTAGGGGTGTGAATTGTGGGGGGGTGGAAGGGAGCTACTGACGAAAAACTGTCACAAGGGGGATTGGGGGGGTGGTGGAATAGCTGGGCATTTCTGGGGGCATGGTGGGAACATGGTTGTGTCCCTCGGTCGGCACGCGTGAGGGGGGGATTAACGGCGCGTGCGGGCGGTTCAGAAGGGTGCGAGGTGAGCGAGTTAGAAAACGGGATTTGCTGGGGGGACTGCGGAGGGTTGGTGGGGAAAAAGTTAGGTGTAGAACATGGGTTATTGGTGTAGGACTGGTGTATTGATTTGGGGTTGTTAACATTTCTGGGGGCATGGGGGAAACATTGTTGGGTACATTGGTCGGCATTTTCTCTGGAAACATGTGTACATAAACATTGGATAGAATTAGGTTTACATATATCAGAGTCTGTCCTGAAAACATGGGAGGATTTATTCTGGACAGAGTTACGAGAATTGAGGGGATTACCGAGGGGGAGTTGCTTGGACTTGTCTTCTTTCGTTTGTTGAGGCATTTTTTTACTGAATTGAGTGAGGTTTTGAGAGATCTCGGGGCAAGGGGAGGTTTTAGGAGTAACCTTAGTGCTAGCTGCAACTTGGTAACCCTGAATCAAGTTTTGTTGAGGGGGAGGTTGTTTTTTCTTTTTGGGAATGGGTTTCTGCGTGATTGGTTTGTCAGAGGCTTTGGGCTGGAATTTGTTTTTGAATGAGATCAGCCTTTGGCCGCAGTCAATCTGGGCCTCTAGTTTTTGAAGGAGGTCAAGTCCAAGGAAACCATCATAATGTTTACAGTTGGAGGAAAATACTGTAAATGTGTGATAACAACGAGCATGGGGGCCAGGAGTGGTTACTGATAGGGGTAAAGTGTCTCCTAGGAGATTTAAGTAAGTATCAGCAGCTGAGATGAGTTCTGTTTTGGTGTTTAACAAAGGGCCAAATCGTCGGGGATGTTTTTCATAGTAAGATTGAACAAACATGACTTGGCAGCTCCCGTGTCGATTAGCAAGCGGACAGGAATGTCCTTGATTTTGGCCATGTAATAAATGGGGGCAGTGCGACTAGTTATGGCGTCCCCCGCCGGGCCCATCGTGGGCGGGGGGTACTTTAAAAATCCTGGGGGTCGGTATCTACCTCTTCCAGGGTTTCCTCGGTATCGTCTGAGGTCATGGTATGGGGGGCAATTTCTTCCTCTTGTCCCCACTCCTCTTCATTTACAGAAATGCGAGGAGTAGAGGGGCGAGGTTTGGCAGAGTCACGAATTTGGTGGAGGGCACACTGAGCATTACAGGCAGGGAAATCATAGGGGTTGATAATGACTAAGGTAGGGTTTTTACTTTGGTAGGTGTTGTAGTTGCTGTTCCGGTTGAAGATTCTGCGTGGCTGGGACGGTTGGAACCGGGGTCTACTGGGTTGGGGCTTGCCGGAAGGGTAGGTGGGTCTGTTGTTGAAAGATGAGGCTGGGTAGGCATTGTTGGGGTTTTGGTGGTTGGTTTGCTGCGGGTGCGTGGGAAACCTCTTGATTGCAGCGATTTGGGTGGGCGCTTCTGTGCGCACGGCCAAAATACGTCGGATCGTGATGAGGTCTTTTTTGTATCCGACGAAATCGTGCACCCGGAAATGGTTTTTTACTGCTGAGGGCAATATCGACACAAGGTTGACCAGAATTTGCTGTTCTTGTTGGATTTTGGTCAACGTGGGGAAAGAATTTTTTATGTGTTGGGCAAGCTTACTCACTGTGGTATCTAGATCGCCTTCGAATTTCGTGTCTAAGATACGGGTGTGGGCCACGAAAACGCCCAACGAAGGTTTAATGGCTTCTATCACTATGTGCGAAAATCGTTCCAGGTGAGGTCAGAGTGCACTTGATAGGCCACCAGGGAAACGGCTCTTCCCAGGTGTGGTAATGTTACGGATATTTTTGTGCGTCCGTGGTATAAGTAACGTCAAGTAAGAGTTTCACTACGTCCATGAATACTTCGATCCCATAATTTGTTTCATCATAATTTGGGATGAAGGTGTGGGTGGGTTGCGCCATGATGTTCTCGTGTTCTAGCTGTTCCAAACTTGCAATGTAATGCAACCTTTTATCCGAATCAAGAACCACCGCTGCCGCCAATGTTATGCCCTGTTTTTTCTACAGGTTTAACTTGGGTAATGTGAGTTCTGAATGACTGGGTATAGAAGGCTGCATGCACAATACAAGGTATGAGGAATAGAGAACACAAAATAAAACACACGGTAACACGACACAAGTTCACGTTTATTGAAATAAAGAAATAAAGAGCATAGAAAGATAGTTATATTCGCACAAAACAAATGATAGAAGGGAACTGCTAGCATTAGCGGATCTGGATGGAGCCTAGTCTCCCACTTCCAACGTTCAGGTATATTCTTCTGATCACGGGTTTAATTAGCAAGTTTATATTGTACTGGAAGACCTCAATATATTCGTATAATTCAATGTCACTGATTTTACCTCTTGCTGGCTGGTCGCGTGCCCACGTAGCAACTCACAGTTAGGATTAGACACGCGTATATTATAGAACACGGAAATCTCTAGTAACCTCATGGGGGTACTGAACTAAGTTTGATATTCTTAAGGCAGAAATATGTAGAACACAAATCAGTGGGCGAACGTTAGATATCACTAGAGTTTTAATATCTGAATAAGGTAATTACGAGAGTCAAGGTCGCCTGTTAATTAAAAACACTGATCGCTTAGTACGTCCCAAATGGAATGGTTAAATATGAATTACACTGGGCAAGGTCTTAGCCACTTTATAGAAAGTTAATAGGTGAGTATCAAGCTAGTACTATAACACTTAGTACTAGTAACATGAATCTTGAATAGTATGGGTAGATCTGGTCCTGGTTATCTTGCTTCCGGTGATGTTGGGGGCTAACGACTGGTTCCTCGGCCGTCCAGATGGTCCAAAATGTAGGAAGTTCTCAAGTCGGATCTCTTGATGATCGTTGCTGGCTACACACTTATATACCCACGAATTTGTGTGAAGGTTATAAGGTGCACGTTAGGACTTGTACATGGACAGATGCTTCTATCAGTCTTCTCTGCCACGGAGTCTGCCGGATCTGGAATCTCTCAACTCCGGAACAACACAAGGGCAGAGCTAGAGGTAAACTGCAGGGTAGTGACCACTGGTTGGTGTCTAGCTTTCAACTGATTTGACTGGGGGCGGGAGTTAGATTTATAGGCTCGGTTCTGGACCCTGTAGACAGTAGGGATCTCGAGTCTTATGGACTTAATTGAGCTCTCAATAGATATGGGGACTAGGTAAGATGGTATTTACTGTTGTGGCACAGGGCGATAGGAAGCCTTTATATTTTCATATAACTGAGCCTTAGTAAGAGGTACTATTTGGCTATACTGGACGTATTTAGGGGAGAGAGACTGGATCTACTTTGCGAGGAGGATGGGGACAGCTGTGATAGGAGCGTCTCTCTAGATTGTTCAATCTTCATTCTATGGTATAGCTGAGGTGCTAATTTAGTGATCAGAGCATGCAAGAAAGGTAAATGGTTTATTGTGAGGTAATAGAGGTTAGTAAAGGTGTTAGTCATTCATGGTTAGTTCATTGATAGGAAGAATTCCTGTGCTACCTGGCAATGACTCGAAAGTCAAAACAGGGGCCAGGTATACCTCCGCGGGGGTGGGGGTCTCCCTCCTCGGGTGGGCAAAAAGGGGGAGCTGGGCGCCCTCTCTGATATAGTCGTCCGGCGGCTGTGGCTAGGGGCTTGCCATATCACCAGTGTTGGTAATAACCCTCTGTGTATGAGACAGATGTGAGTGTCTTTAATACCAAAACCGAAGGTGCCTTAACTAGCTGGTTTTACTCGGCTGGTTGTTAATTGTAGGGTTTGCTGGATATGGTGGAGACTGGGTTGCTAACTCTGCCACATTTATCTGGAAGTATGGCAATAGAAGTTAGTTACTGGCGGGGCGGCTAGCCTCGCACCGACGACCATTGGGTGCAGGGTTGTGAATGTGTTGTAAGAGAATAGATGGCATGCAAGGGGCTAGTAAAGTTCTAATGTTGTTCTGGCCTACTAAGTGAAGGTAGGCTGGATAGGAGTATATATAAAAGGTTGGAGAGCGTTAGTAACGGACAATTCAAGGATCTTCAAGAGGTATGAGAGAGAGGCTAGGTCGGACAAGAGTCGAGAAGCGGGGTTGTCTTAATGAGAGGGGGGGGGGGGAGAGTTCAAGGGCTACAGGGAAATTTTGCCCCTAAGGTCCCTGGGCGTGGGGGTGGCATTAGGCTACAATTGATATGGAAGTTTGAAAAGGCAGTAGAATACGTTAGCCAAATGCTACCGGGGAATGCATATATGGGGTGGTATAGGAGTCTGGAAAAGATAGAGTTATGTGATCAGTCCGAGGGTTATGGATACTATTAGTTGGCCCTGGGAACTGCGTTTTCTATTAAATATAATATCAACAACAGTGGCAGTTCGTAGGGGTACTTAGTTATTGTTTCGGGGTACTTATGACAGATACTGAAAACCAGGTTATCTTATATAATCTCTGGTTGGGGTAAGAGGTGTAAGACACGAAGTAAATTGGCGTAGTGTGGACTGTGGATACGAAGGGAGGCAAGGGGAAGACGTATGACAATTGTGGAAAGTAAATGGAAAAAGGTGAACACAATGGCGGATAAAAATACTTAACCTAAGGATTGCATACATAGATTTATGGGGCGATGTGTCTTCAGAAAGTTTAGTCTGGCAAGACAAGATGTTCGGGCATGTTAATATTATATACTTAGTTACTAGAGGAACAATGCAAGGGGCGACTGAGCACGGGTTACACATATCTATACTCGTCATGGCAAATGCTATAAGAGGTATAGGGACAAGCGTGGGTGTTTTAACTTCTAAGATATATAACATCTACTTCTCGGATGCAAGAACATACATAGATATAATTATGGCTGTCTGATGTGTTGGCATTGGCTCAACGTCGGGACAGGCATGGGTGTTTTTAATATGAATGTATATTCCTGTTCATCATCTTTGTAGTTAATAAGTGTAGGACACGAGGGGGTTAGTGTACGTGAGGTGTGGAAAATGGTCGGTTTAGAAAAGGTAAATGGGTGTGTCCTGGAGCTGTTTAGCCCTGCGGGCTTGGGCCTGTCTGGAATGGCGGGCTCGGTCAGCTGGTCCTTTCGTTCTGTGGACCTTTCTTCCGGGTGTTTCTGTGTGGTGTTCGCTCGTGGCTTCTGTGGTGGGCTTCTTGTTCTGGGGCATTTTACTTCCCTCTCCTTCATTATAGGCTCGTCCTCGAGCCTCAAGGGTGAAGTTAAAAGAATCATAGTGATGGTGGGTCATTTTCAGGGTATTTAGAAAGTTCCACCAAACACGAGAGCGACGGTCAGGTTTCTTTTGCAGGTCAATGTATACCTGTAAGAATGTGTCCTCTGTGTTGTGGCGGGCGGCTGCTCGGGCTTGGTGTGGGTGTGGTACACGGGCCAAGTGTCCAGTGGGGGTCTTTACTTTAACCTTTCGTATGAATGGTTTGTAGCTTTCCCCCGTGGGGGTCGGAGTGAGGTGTGTGGGATTGACAGGAAGTCTGTTTTAGTGTGGTGAATGGGTTACTAACCGAAAGGGGATTCGCGCGTGACAACAGGGCTGGGGATGAAGGGGGAATGTGAGTCTGGGTTGTATTTGGTTTTCTTAGGCGGTGTTGTAGGTTGGGAATATATAGTGAGGCAATGCGCAAAATCGGTTGTATGTAAGGTGGGTGAAGGAGGTGTGTGGGAAGGAGGGGGTGTGTGTGTTGTGTGGCTTGGGTCCTTAGTGTCAGAACGGGGTGTTATTTTTGTATCGCTGTCTTTAAATCTGATGGGTCTGTTGATTATTCTACCTCTGGCGGTCCTGGTGGGAAGGTAGATGTTTGTCGGTGGGACTTGAGTCGCTCGACGATTGTTTTATAGTGAGGGGTAGCTTGTTCTATAGCAAAATGATATGTGGGAGTTTTCGGGGGGGTCACTGTGGGGGGGGTTTCTTAGGGGGGGTTGGTTGGGGGTTCGGTGAGATGAGGAGGTTGGTCGGTGTGTGGGTTGGGTGGTGGGGATCGTGGAGGGGAAAGGGGCGGATGCGGGGGGGGCTAGACGGGGGGGTAAGGAGTGTAGATTTAAGTTGGAGGGTTGGGGGTAGGGGCGTGTGTTGTTTGATGAGGTTGGTGATTTGCTGGTGATTATTCGTCTTCTTTCCCTTTGTGGGGGAGAATTCGACGAAGAAGAAGAGGAGGAGGAGGAGGAGGAGGGTAGTGGTCTGGCAGCCCTACGGAACTTGGTTAGTAGGGTGTGTTTTCTGGAGGTTTTAAACGATGTTTGTCGTGGGCGTAAGTTGTAGCGTGAGGTTACTGAGGTAGATTGTGTGGTGCGGTTGGGTGTGTACTTGGTTTGGGGTGGCGGTGGTGGTTTTCTCACTGTAGGTCCTGGTGGAGGTATGTCAGGGCTAGACGGGAGGGTTTCTGTTGTGGTCGGGGTTGTGGGTGGAGGTTTTTGTACTTGGATAAGTTGGGGAGGAACTTGACTATCAGAAGTGAAAGAAGGTGTCATGGTGGAAGAGGGTGTGATATTGGGGGCTTGGGGTTTGTGGAGGTTAGTTGGGGGGGTATGGTGAGAAAAGATTTGTCGGTTCGGTGCTGGAGGGCTTAGGTCCTTAGGGGTTTGTATGGGAATATTCGTAGCCTGAGTGAGGGGGTGAGTAGGGGTATTTAATTTAGGGTCGGACGTGTGGGGTGGGGTAATGTCTTGTGGCTTTAGAGGTTTAAACGCTCGGACGAATCTAGTTCGGAGCGTGCGAGTTACGCCGTGATAGTCGATGGTGACTTGAAAGGCATTTGGGACTTGTATTACGGTTGTAGGGTCCGACATAGCGAGGGCCTAACTTGTTGGTGATAGGGAGGTTGGCTACCATTACGGTGTCATGGATGGCGAAAGGGTTTTTTGTCATCGATGTTATCAGTTTTGGTGTCTTGACAGATCTGGGCAGTATGGAGGGTGTTTTGCAGATGTTGCAATGGGTCAATTGTGGAGGTGGTGGAGGGAAGGTGAGCGTGGTGGTGGAATGGCAGTAAGAGGGGGGTACACCGTAAACACGTTCATGAGGGGAAATTCCGTCTTCCGAGGACAGGTGTTCATACCCCACTGTATCATCTTTAGTTGTGATGGCCAGTCTGAGGTGTTAAGAGCAATCATTCTTGTACATAACTGGTTGTTGATGGTGCGATGGCTGCGTTCGCAGATAGCATTTCCTTGAGGCCAGTACGGGGATGAGTGTTTAATCTTAATACCACATTGTTGGGTGAATTGTTGCCAAACGTGTCCACTAAACTCGGGGGCATTGTCCGATAGAAGAGCAAGGGGAAGGCCGAATATAGGGAACACTTCTGTGGCAAGCAGTGTGGCGACTGTGGTGGCTGTGTGGTCTTTAACTGGGCAGGCTATTAGAAATTTTGAATATACGTCTACAAATGTGACGATATAGCGGTTGCCAGCGTAAGAAGGGAACGGGCCCATGATGTCGAGGGATAGGACTTGGAACGGTTTGTTGGCAGAAATGGTACCAGCTGGGCCTGGGGTGCGTGATCTATCCTTTCCCAATAAACACGGTTTGCAGGATTCTGTCACTCGTTGTGCAATTTTGGAGGGGTTGGGGGTCCAGTATTGGTCTGTGAAGATCTTTAACATTTTCTTTTGTCCAAGGTGTATGCCGTTTCCCTCGTGGATGGCAATCATGTAGTCGTGGGCTATGGTGGGGTCCAAGATTATGTGACCAGTGTCTGTGGCAAGTTGATCTCCCCAGCGAGTCAGTCTCCTGAAGACGTTTAACGGTATCCAGGGGGGTCTGATTCGTGCTTCCCAAGATTGAATTAGGGAGGGGGCTGGGGGGGCATTCTGTCGGGGGGTGGGGGTAGATACCAATTGAGTGTTTTGTAAGGCGGCTAGGTTGGTGGGGGGGTCTTTTGGTACTGGCAAACGTGACAGGGCGTCTGCATTAGTATGGAGTTTGCCGGGACGATATTGTATTGTAAAGTCGTAGTCCTCTAGTGTCTCTCTCCAACGTACCAAAATGGCTGAGTTGGTTTCGCACCTACGCAGCCATTGTAAAGATTGATGGTCGGTAATTATTTCGAGTTTTGCGCCCAACACAAATGACCGGAAGTGGCTGAGTGCCCAAATGATCCCTAAGCACTCTCTCTTGGTGGCTGCGTAATTATGTTGGGGTGGGGTGAGTGTGGAGCTGGCATACGCTATCACATGTTCCTTTCCATCTCTGAATTGAGCTAATACTGCACCTATGGCGTACAGAGATACGTCGGTATAAAGACGGAAAGGTTTCTGGTAGTCAGGGAAAACGACAATAGGGGCTTGGATTAGCTTTTGCTTCAAAGTGTTAAACGCGAGGTCTCTTTCAGGTGTCCAGGCGAACTTTGGTTGTCTTTGTGGGTAAGTTGGTGGAGGGGTCTGGCTATGGTGGCAAAGTGGGGGACGAAACGTCTGTAGTATGTGGCTAAACCTAGAAACGAACGTATTCCTTTAACCGTGGTGGGTGGGGTTTGGTTTTGTATGGCTAGAAGTTTCTTTGGGTCTGGCGCAAATACCATGTTCAGATATCACGTGTCCGAGAAAATCTACCTTATTCCGGGCAATCACGCACTTTGAGGGTTTTAATTTCAACCCGGCGGCTCGGATTCTTTGAAGGACTTGTCTCAACCTGAGGAGGTGTTCTTCCCAGGTTGGAGAGTACACAATAATATCGTCCAGATAGGCTAGGCAGGTTTCCCAGGTTAGGCCATGTAATACCGTTTCCATCAAACGGGAGAAAGTGGCGGGTCCGTTACAGAGGCCAAAAGGTAGGACGTTAAATTCATAGTGATGGCCACCACTAGTGAAAAATGCTGTTTTCTTTTGGTCCTCGGCCTTGATAGGCACTTGCCAATACCCTGCTTGCAAGTCGAGGGTAGTGAACCATTTGGATCCGTATAGGGAGTCAAGGGAATCGTCTATTCGGGGTAAGGGCGTAGCGTCTTTAATGGTTATGTCATTTAACCTCCTGTAATCGACGCAAAAACGGGTTGTCCCATCTTTCTTTTTGACTAAGACAACAGGGAAGACCAGGGGCTAATGGACGGGGTGGCAATCCCGGCCTCTAACATTTCCTGGACTTGGCGTTCCTCTTCCTGACGTTGTATGGGGTTCTTTCTACGGGATGGTTGTCGTATGGGGGGGCCTGTGGTGTTAATGATGTGTTGTTCTACATCAGTCTGTCCGATTTCGGTGGGTTGTTGGGCAAAGACGTCACTGAATTCCAGCAGTAGGTCGTACATGCCGTTCTTTTGGTGCTCAGATAGTGTCTCAGGAAGAGGGGGCAATTGGAGGCTGGTAGGGGTGTCGTTACAATGTATGGGGAGGTCATCGAAAGTTTCGAGGTCTCCTATAATGAGACCTTTTGGTAATATCAGGGGTTCCTCTGAGATATTTGCCACGAGAATGTGGTTGATACGAGCGGAAATGATGGCGGGTTGTAAGAGGCAACGATGGGGGTTGGGGGATGTGTTAGTGGGGGAAAATACCATGTGAGTTTGGGGTATGGGCCGCAGGTTCACCCATTTTTGATGGTGGGGGGGAATTTGGCATTTATCCTGAACTACAGCTGGGCTAATGATGGTGGGGGATTGACTGGCGAGCAGGTGCTTGGTACTTATAAGGGGGGCAAGGTCACTTTGGTGGGGGTCACGCGTGAGGGGGGGATTAACGCGCGTGTGAGAGGATCAGTGAGGGGGTTAGAAAACGGGATTTGTTGGAGGGACTGCGGAGGGTTGGTGGGGGGAGCGTTGTCGGTGGCAGTAACGGTTTGTTTGAAGTTTATGTGGTTTTGGTGGTTATGTTTGTCATAAGAGGGCGAGTCAAGTGTGGGGTTGTGAAGTTTTCTAGGGGTGTGAATTGTGTGGGGGTGGAAGGGAGCTACTGACGAAAAACTGTCACAAGGGGGATTGGGGGGGTGGTGGAATAGCTGGGCATTTCTCGGGGCATGGTGGGAACATGGTTGTGTCCCTCGGTCGGCACTCGTGAGGGGGGGATTAACGGCGCGTGCGGGCGGTTCAGAGGGGTGAGGGGTGAGCGAGTTAGAAAACGGGATTTGCTGGGGGGGACTGCGGAGGGTTGGTGGGGAAAAAGTTAGGTGTAGAACATGGGTTATTGGTGTAGGACTGGTGTATTGATTTGGGGTTGTTATCATTCTTGGGGGCATGGGGGAAACATTGTTGGGTACATCGGTCGGCATTTTCTCTGGAAACATGTGTACATAAACATTGGATAGAATTATGGTTACATATATCAGAGTCTGTCCTGAAAACATGGGAGGATTTATTCTGGACAGAGTTACGAGAATTGAGGGGATTACCGAGAGGGAGTTGCTTGAACTTGTCTTCTTTCGTTTGCTGAGGCATTTTTTTACTGAATTGAGTGAGGTTTTGAGAGATCTCGGGGCAAGGGGAGGTTTTAGGAGTCACCTTAGTGCTAGCTGCAACTTGGTAACCCTGAATCAGGGTTTGTTGAGGAGGAGGTTGTTTTTTCTTTTTGGGAATGGGTTTCTGCGTGATTGGTTTGTCAGAGGCTTTGGGCTGGAATTTGTTTTTGAATAAGATCAGCCTTTGGCCGCAGTCAATCTGGGCCCGGAGTTTTTGAAGGAGGTCAAGTCCAAGGAAACCATCATAATGTTTACAGTTGCAGGAAAATACTGTAAATGTGTGATAACAACGAGCATGGGGGTCAGGAGTGGTTACTGATAGGGAGCCAGCCGTCCGGCTGGCTCAGTCGATAGCGTGCCTGATTCCCATCTTGAAGGTTTCGCGTTCAATCCCCGCTCAGATTGAAAAGTTTTTCTGGGATACAGCCGGCGGTTACCATCTCCCCATGAGCAAGGGGGATGGGTAATGGTCTCTGGTAGACTAAAGAAAGCCAAGCGCTTGTGAATCCTCGAAGGAGGAGATACGGGCGCTATATAAGTAACCAGAAGATTATTATTATTATTATTAAAGTGTCTCTTAGGAGATTTAAGTAAGTATCAGCAGCTGAGATGAGTTCTGTTTTGGTGTTTAACAAAGGGCCAAATAGTCGGGGATGTTTTTCATAGTAAGATTTGAACAAACATGACTTGGCAGCTCCCGTGTCGATTAGCAAGCGGACAGGAATGTCCTTCATTTTGGCCATGTAATAAATGGGGGCAGTGCGACTAGTTATGGCGTCCCCCGCCGAGCCCATCGTGGGCGGGGGATACTTTAAAAATCCTGGAGGTCGGTATCTACCTCCTCCAGGATTTCCTCGGTATCGTCTGAGATCATGGTATGGGGGGCTATTTCTTCCTCTTGTCCCCACTCCTCTTCATTTACAGAAATGCGAGGAGTAGAGGGGCGAGGTTTGGCAGAGTCACGAATTTGGTGGAGGGCACACTGAGCATTACAGGCAGGGAAATCATAGGGGTTGATAATGACTAAGGTAGGGTTTTTACTTTGGTAGGTGTTGTAGTTGCTGTTCCGGTTGAAGATTCTGCGTGGCTGGGACGGTTGGAACCGGGGTCTACTGGGTTGGGGCTTGCCGGAAGGGTAAGTGGGTCTGTTGTTGAAGGATGAGGCAGGGTAGGCATTCTTGGGGTTTTGGTGGTTGGTTTGCTGCGGGTGCGTGGGAAACCTCTTGATTGCAGCGATTTGGGTGGGTGCTTCTGTGCGCACGGCCAAAATACGTCGGATCGTGATGAGGTCTTTTTTGTATCCGACGAAATCGTGCACCCGGAAATGGTCTTTTACTGCTGAGGGCAATATCGACACAAGGTTGACCAGAATTTGCTGTTCTTGTTGGATTCTGGTCAATGTGGGGAAAGACATTTTTATGTGTTGGGCAAGCTTACTCACTGTGGCATCTACATCGCCTTCGAATTTCGTGTCTAGGATACGGGTGTGGGCCACGAAAGCGCCCAACGAAGGCTTAATGGCTTCTATCACTATTGTGCGAAATTCGTTCCAGGTGAGATCAGGGTGCACTTGATAGGCAACCAGGGAAACGGCTTTTCCCAGGTGTGCTAATGTTACGGCTATTTTTTGTGTGTCCGTGGTATAAGTCATGTCAAGTAAGGGTTTCACTATGTCCATGAATATTTCGATCCCATAATTTGTTTCATCATAATGTGGGATGGAAGTGTGAGTAGGGTGCGCCATGATGTTCTCGTGTTCTAGCTGTTCCAAACTTGCAATGTAATGCAACCTTTTATCCGAATCAAGAACCACCGCTGCCGCCAATGTTATGCCCTGTTTTTCTACAGGTTTAACTTGGGTAATGTGAGTTCTGAATGACTGGGTATATAAGGCTGCATGCACAATACAAGGTATGAGGAATAGAGAACACAAAATAAACACACGGTAATACGACACAAGTTCACGTTTATTGAAGTAAATAAATAAAGAGCATAGAAAGATAGTAATTCTCGCACAAAACAAATAATAGAAGGGAACTGCTAGCATTAGCGGATCTGGATGGAGCCTAGTCTCCCACTTCCAACGTTCAGGTATATTCTTCTGATCACGGGTTTAATTAGCAAGTTTTTATTTTACTGGAAGACCTCAATATATTTGTGTAATTCAATGTCACTGATTTGATCTCTTACTGGCTGGTCGCGTGCCCAAGTAGCAGCTCACAGTTAGGATTAGACACGTGTATATTGTAGAACACGGAATCTCTAGTAACCTCATGGGGGTACTGATCTAAGTTTTATATTCTTATGGCAGAAATACGTAGAACACAAATCAGTGGGCGAACGTTAGATATCACTAGAGTTTTAATATCTGAATAAGGTAATTACGAGAGTCAAGGTCGCCTGTTAATTAAAGAGCACTGATCGCTTAGTACGTCCCAAATGGAATGGTTAAATATGAATTACACTGGGCAAGGTTTTAGCCACTTTATAGAAAGTTAATAAGTGAGTATCAAGCTAGTACTATAACACTTAGTACTAGCAACATGAATCTTGAATAGTATTTGTAGATCTGGTCCTGGTTATCTTGCTTCCGGTGATGTTGGGGGCTAACGACTGGTTCCTCGGCCGTCCAGATGGTCCAAAATGTAGGAAGTTCTCAAGTCGGATCTCTTGACGATCGTTGCTGGCTACACACTTATATACCCACGAATTTGTGTGAAGGTTATAAGGTGCACGTTAGGACTTGTACATGGACAGATGCTTCTATCAGTCTTCTCTGCCACGGAGTCTGCCGGATCTGGAATCTCTCAACTCCGGAACAACACAAGGGCTGAGCTAGAGGTGAACTGCAGGGTAGTGACCACTGGTTGGTGTCTAGCTTTCAACTGATTTGACTGGGGGCGGGAGTTAGATGTATAGGCTCGGTTCTGGACCCTGTAGACAGTAGGGATCTCGAATCTTATGGACTTATTTGTGCTCTCAATAGATATGGGGACTAGGTAAGATGGTATTTACTGTTGTGGCACATGGCTATAGGAAGCCTTTATATTTTCATATAACTGAGCCTTAGTAAGAGGTACTATTTTGGCTATACTGGAAGTATTTAGGGGAGAGAGACTGGATCTACTTTGCGAGGAGGATGGGGACAGCTGTGATAGGAGCGTCTCTCTTAGATTGTTCAATCTTCATTCTATGGTATAGCTGAGGTGCTAACTTAGTGATCAGAGTATGCAAGAAAGGTAAATGGTTTATTGTGAGTTAATAGAGGTTAGTAAAGGTGTTAGTCATGCATGGTTAGTTCATAGATAGGAAGAATTCCTGTGCTACCTGGTAATGACTCGGAAGTCAAAACAGGGGCCAGGTATACCTCCGCGGGGGTGGGGGTCTCCCTCCTCGGGTGGGCAAAAAGGGGGAGCTGGGCGCCCTCTCTCTGTGATAGTCGTCCGGCGGCTGTGGCTAGGGGCTTGCCATATCACCAGTGTTTGTAATAACCCTCTGTGTATGAGACAGATGTGGGTGTCCTTAATACCAAAACCGAAGGTGCCTTGGCTAGCTGGTTTCACTCGGCTGGTTGTTAATTGTAGGGTTTGCTGGATGTGGTGGAGACTGGGTTGCTAACTCTGCCACATTTATCTGGAAGTATGGCAATAGAAGTTAGTTACTGGTGAGGCGGCTAGCCTCGCACCGACGACCATTGGGTGCCGGGTTGTGAATGGGTTGTAAGAGAGTAGATGGCATGCAAGGGGTTAGTAAAGTTCTAATGTTGTTCTGGCCTACTAAGTGAAGGTAGGCTGGATAGGAGTATATATATAAAAGGTTGGAGAGCGTTAGTAACGGACAATTCAAGGATCTTCAAGAGGTATGAGAGAGAGGCTAGGTCGGACAAGAGTCGAGAAGCGCGGGTGTCTTAATGAGAGGGGGGGGGGGGGGGGTTCAGGGGCTACAGGGAAATTTTACCCCTAAGGTCCCTGGGCGTGGGGGTGGCATTAGGCTACAATTGATATTGGAGTTTGAAAAGACAGTGAAAGTACGTTAGTCAAATGCTACCGGGGATGCAACTACGGGGTGGTATATGAGTCTGGAAAAAATAGAATTATGTAGTCAGTATGAGGGGTTATGGATATTATTAGTTGGCCCTGGGAACTGCGTTTTCTATGAAATATATATATACCAATAAATCGGCAGTTCGTAGGGTTACTTAGTTATTGTTTCGAGGTACTTATGACAGATACTGGTAACAAGGTTATCTATACAATCTCTGGATGGGGTAAGAGGTGTATGACACGAAGCAAATTGGCGTAGTGTGGACTGTGGATACGAAGGAGGCAAGTGGAAGACGTATGACAATTGTGGAAAAGTAAATGGAAAAATGTGAACACAATGGCGGATAAAGATACTTAACCTAAGGATTGAATACATAGATTTATGGGGCAATGGGTTCTTCAGAAAGTTTAGTCTGGCAAGACAAGATGTTCGGGAATGTTAACCCTCTCCGACATATGACGCGATTTTGAGCCTATTGGGGATACTTTAAAGCCTTTGTTACCATCAGGGGTATTTAGAAACCTTTAGTTTAGTTACTTCAACCTCTGCAGTTGTCTTTGAGTTAGCTGTGGGCAGAAAACTAATTTTGGAGAGGTAATTATAGGAGTGAGAGGACTCTATTTCTTATTGCTAATCTGGCAATCTCTGCGTCATAAATGCGTGAAAGGGTTAATATTAATACTTAAAACAAAGGATTGCATACATCGATGAACGACGACATTATAGTCGTCGTCCTAATAAGGTGATGAAACCTGGTTGATCTGTACTTGGCACAATACGACACAAGGACAGTGCCGCTATGTCGTATCAATGCTGGTGGCAGTTAATATTATAGACTTAGTTACTAGAGGAACAATGCAAGGGGCGACTGAGCACGGGTTACATATATCTATACTCGTCATGGGAAATGATATACGAGGTCTAGGGACAAGCGTGGGTGTTTTAACTTCTAAGATATATAACATCTACTTCTCGGATGTAAGAACATACATAGATATAATTATGGCTGTCTGATGTGTTGGCATTGGCTCAATGTCGGGACAGGGCATGGGTGTTTTTAATATGAATGTATATTCCTGTTCATCATCTTTGTAGTTAGGAGTGTAGGACACGAGGGGGGTAGTGTACGTGAGGTGTGGAAAATGGTCAGTTTAGAAAAGGTAGGTGGGTGCGGCCTGGAGCTGCTTAGCCCTGCGGGCTTGGGCCTGTCTGAAATGGCTGGCTCGGTCAGCTGGTCCTTTCGTTGTGGACCTTTCTTCCGGGTGTTTCTGTGTGGTGTTCGCTCGTGGCTTCTGTGGTGGGCTTCTTGTTCTGGGGCATTTTAACCAAGTTTCTTTATATTTTTTCCAGGGAATATAGTGTTTAATTGTTATTTATCATGGTTTGAGTGGAGGATTTGCATTAACTTACCCATTATTCATTAATCTGAAGATACTCCGTCAAGTGGCGCCAGTTCAGTTCAGTTGGAATTCGGGAAGTTTAGCCTTAACGTCGGCACTTCCCTAAGAGGTTTTGTTATTTTTCTTTTTGTGACGTGCTCATTTGTCTAAAAATAAATATATCTCATTTTTCATCCCTTTTTCTGAAATCTTCTTTCTTCAGTCTTGTTTCTTCTCTCTTCTTCCTTCATTCTTGTTTCTTCTCTCTTCAGTCTTCTTTTTTTCAGTTCTTTCAATTTTTTCTCTCGTACTCTCCACATTTGATAGATTGTCTGTTTCACTCTATCGCTTATTTCTTTGTTAAATAAAAGATGTCCGATTACTTGGTTTTCATTTTCAATATAAGGCTGTTGGAACCCTGGATCTTTTATTCTGCATGCTTTATAAATGAACAGTGTAGTAGAAAAATGTTTAGGGCTTCTGTTCCTTCCTTACACAGATCGCATTGTGTCTCTCCTCCCACATGCCTATTTCTATCTTTTATATTTAAGTTATTTGTCCTACATCTGTAAAATATTATAGATGTCTGTGTGTTGTCATAAATATCTTCCTCGCTCTTAATCTCCTTTTTATAACTTCTATACACTTCTAGGCTACTCTTCTCTGCCAACTCCTCTCGCCATCTTCCCGAATCCCAGTCCAGAACTCTTTTTCTAATGTCGTCCTTCTTAATATTTGCTAAATTTGTTTCTCCTAACTTCAAATTCCCTACATACTTTCGAATTTCTGCAGTCCAGGGATCTTTACTATTTCTAAGTTTTTCCTCTGTGATTCTTCTTAGCAAGTCATTACTTTCCTCTCCTACTAAATATTTAAGATATTTTATGTTACCTTCCATAATTCTTGCCTCCATTGATGAGGCTCCTATTTCACCCCTTAAGGTTACCTTTTGGGCATATCTGGGTGCCCCTAATATGTGTCTAAAAACCCTATTCTCTATATTTTGTAATTTATTTATTTCTGTTTTTGAAAAACCTATAACATTCGAGCCATACAGGACTGCTGGTATCACAATGCTTTTCCAATATGTTTTTCCAATAAGTATCTTATTACAACTTTGTGATATTACCGGGTATGTAAGGTTAACCATTCTATTTGCTTTATCCAAAGCTTCTATTTTCTGGGTTTTAAAACATTTTTTATTATCATTAATTTGTATTCCTAGATATTTAATTTGTTTTACCACTTTTATTTCTCGTATATTGTTTGGTTTGTTTTTCATATTAAATATTAGGATTTTACTTTTGTCTTTATTTATACTTAAGCCACACTCTCCCCCTATCTCTATTAATTTATCTATTACTCTTTCTGCTTCCTGGATTGTATGAGCCAAGAGTAGCCCGTCATCGGCATAAAACAATGAATTTATTTTGAAACACTCATCTACAAACCCTCTTTTATTTTCTAACTGCTTAATTATCTCATTATCTCATATCTTATTTATTGGGTGATTCGCGCTTTTACAGTAGGTAAGGAAAATTGTGGGGAGGCCATGCACGCTTCCAAAATGTACAAATATTATATTATATTAGATTAGATTAGATTAACCTAACCTAACCTAACCTAACCCTAATATAATATAATATAATATCGTGTTTGTGAGTAACGTTCAAGCCATTTATTGGGTGAATCGCACTCACCGCATCTTTCAAAACAAGAAGAAGAGGACCCAGGTCGAAGGATTCATTGGGTGCAATGCTTTGTTTACGTTCGGGACATTATTTTCGTGTTATTTTTCGGTGTAATCGGGTTTTTCAAGTGTCGATAATGGGAGGTTTGACGACCTCCCTTATAACCAAATAAGGAAAACCTCTTATTTGGTAGCAGTCTCGGAGTATCCAACGTAGGGCTTATGATCTCAGCCGCTACCACAGCGGGCCGATTTATCGGTACTCACGCGAAGTAACCAAATAATCTCTAGAGTTGCACCTCAATTCACTACTAGGCACGTTGTACACACTCCGATACGACTAGGAAAGAAGAGAAAGCGAAAGAGAGAAAGAATTGTTATAGTTACCCATTTAATCTAGCTGCTCTCCTCTGAGCCATGCTCCATGTTCTATGAGCCTGCGCCAGGACCTGCCAAAGTATCGAGGTATCAAGTAATCAGTTTAGATTGGATGGGCAGGGGATCGGCATGAGGGCGGGATACTCTGTCGTTGGATACTCCGAGACTACCAAATAAGAGGTTTTCCTTATTTGGTTATAAGGAAGTCGTCAAACCTCCCAATTTAGTAGCAGTCTCTACGTTTCAACGTAGGGCTGAATCCCAAATTGGAGGCGGACATCCAATAAACCTTAAACCCCAAGCCGTAGCACAAGCAGAGGACCAAGAAAAGACACAAATAAACAAATCAGTTTATTAGAAAAAGAGCGTAACAGTACGGTGCATATTAAGGAAGTACATGTTACAAGTATCAGTCTAGGGTCTTAAAAGTGCCGCAGCAGGGTAAGGAATAGGTCATGTCGACCTGAGAATGGCACAACAATCTGGGAAGAATGAAGGCAATTGTACATGCAGACAAGAATCTGAAGGCAAGGCACAGTAGGTGGATGATCTCCAAGGACACTCTTTAATTACAAAAACCGGGTATGAGGCATAGACATACCAAACAAGTAACCCCTAGACAGTAGAGTCTATATGTAAAGAAGTAAGAGAGATAAAATGCCACAGGAACGCTGTGGTACGAAAATCTTGAGAGCGAAACCTCCAACCCTAACGAGCCACAGGAACGAAAATCCTTAGAGCGAAACTACCATCCCCAACGAGATCCAGGCCCCTTTTTCCTTTCCCGATTTGGTCTCTCTCTGTCTCTGTCTCAATTCATTCCACATATAAGTCTCTCAATCACAGTCTTCTAATATACAAACCACAATACTTTACTCACTGATATTCTTGATGTACCACCTAAGTATGTATTTAATTAGGTAACCACCATACAGACTATAATACTTTCATTGTGTAGGTTCGAGGCGATCTAAGACACCTTAACTTCCATTTCACACCAAATCAGATCGTGATTACGTCAGCCCTGTATTTAGTTATATAACAATCATTGCCCCCCAATTCTAAGTCTCTAACCTCCCGTGGGTTTATCCACTAACTATAGATTCCCAACCTTTAACCACGACTCTCTACACCCGATAACCCTATGCCAGTTATTGTATTGATTTAGGCCTGTAAATTCGGATAAAAATCACTATGACCAATCTGCAGACGATTATCAGGAGAGATACAGGAAAGCTACCTCATATCTCCCTTTCCATGACGAGAATAGATATATGTACCCCCGTGCTCAGTCGCCCCCTTGCCTTGTTCTTCTAGTAACTAAGTGTATATATAATATTAACCGGAGTATGCCACCAGTATTGATACGACATAGCGGCACTGTCCTTGTGTCGTATTGTGCCCGTGCAGACCAACCAGGTTTTCATCCTCTTATTAGGACGACGGCTATAATGTCGTCATTCATGCATGCATTCAATCCTTAGGTTAATTATCTTTTATCCGCCATTGTGTTCATCTCTTCCATTTACTTTTCCACAATTGTTATACGTCTTCCAATCACCTCCTTCGTATACACAATCCACACTACTCTATTTTGCTTCATGACCCTCTGCTCAGGGTACCATGTTTGGGTCATCCTGTCCACTTATCCTTCACGCCCCGCTGCACACACCACTCTACCTGTTCGATCGTAGGGAGATGCCACCCCTATGTCCAGCGCATTAAGGGTCACTATCCTAGGTCACGAGCGGCGCGGCGCCAGGCCTCAAACCAACCCCTTTACAATTCACAACCCTTTCCCCCACCTCGCGTATACACTACCCCTCGTGTCCTACACCTCTACCTACCTGATGATGAACATAAATACACCTTAACCCTCTCAGACATATGACGCGATTTTGAGCCTATTGGGGATACTTTAAAGCCTATGTTACCATCAGGGGTATTTAGAAACCTTTAGTTTAGTTACTTCAACCTCTGCAGTTGTCTTTGAGTTAGCTGTGGGCAGAAAACTGATTTTGGAGAGGTAATTATAAGAGTGAGAGAACTCTATTTCTTATTGCTAATCTGGCAACCTCTGCGTCATATGTGCGTGAAAGGGTTAAGTTAATACACCCATGCCCTGTCCCTAAGTTAGGATATTAATATCAACATACCCTAAAATACCTTGTCTTGCCAGACTAAGTTTCTGAAGACCAATCGCCCCCATAAATCTATGTATTCAATCCTTAGGTTAGTTATTGATATCAACATACCCTAACATACCTTGTCTTGCCAGACTAAGTTTCTGAAGACCAATCGCCCCCATAAATCTATGTATCCAATCCTTAGGTTAGTTATTAATATCAACATACCCTAAAATATCTTGTCTTGCCAGACTAAGTTTCTGAAGACCAATCGCCCCCATAAAATCTATGTATTCAATCCTTAGGTTAGTTATCTTTATCCGCCATTGTGTTCATCTTTTCCATTTACTTTTCCACAATTGTTATACGTCTTCCAATCACCTCCTTCGTATCCACAGTCCACACTACTCCATTTTGCTTCGTGTCCTACACCTCTTACCCACCAGACTCTCCCTCCATGATGATGAACAAGAATACCCATTCATATTAAAACACCCATTGGCTCAACCTAGGGGCACTAGGTTGAGCCAATGCCAACCCGCCAGACAGCCATGACTAAAGATGTTAGCCACCATGCTATAACTTAATGCTTACCCCAACCAGAGATTGTATAGATAACCTTTCTTTTCCATTGTCTATCATAGTACCTCGAAACAATAACGAAGTACCCCTACGAACTGCCGCTTTTCTTTCGTAGAAAACGCAGTTCCCAGGGACACCTAGACGTACAAGAAATTGTGTCAAATAATGTGTCCATAACCCCTCGTATTGACGAGTAATAATACACCATGTTTTTCCCTACTTTATCCACAGTCAAGCACACACCTACAGTTAACCTCCTTCTCCCCCACAGTCCACATGATTCTATCTTTTCCAGACTCGTATACCACCCGTAGTTGCATTGCCCGGTATCATTTGGCTAACGTACTTTCACTGTCCTTTCAAACTCCAATATCAACTGTAGCCGAATGCCACCCCCACCCCCCGAGACCTTCGGGTCAAATTTCCACGTAGCCCCCCTGAACTCCCCCCCTCTCATTAACACCCCGCGCTCCTCGACTCTTGTCCGACCTAGCCTCTCCCTCATACCTCTTGAAGATCCTTGATTTTTCCATTGCTAACACTCTCCAACCTTTTATATATATACTCCTATCCAGCCTACCTTCCCTTAGTAGGCCGGAACAACATTAGAACTTTACTAACCCCTTGCATGCCATCTATTCCCTTACAACCCATTCACAAACCTGCACCCAATGGTCGTCGGTGCGAGGCTAGCCGCCTCGCCAGTAACTAACTTCTATTGCCATACTTCCAGATAAATGTGGCAGAGTTAGCAACCCAGTCTCCACCACATCCAGCAAACCATACCATTAACAACCAACCGAGTAAAACCAGCTAGCCAAGGCACCTTCGGTTTTGGTATTAAGGACACCCACATCTGTCTCATAAACAGAGGGTTATTACAAACGCTGGTGATATGGCAAGCCCCTAGCCACAGCCGCCGGACGACCATCCCAGAGAGAGGGCGCCCAGCTACCCCTTTTTTACCCACCCGAGGAGGAGACCCCCACCCCTGCGGAGGTATACGTGGCCCCTGTTTTGACTACTGGGTCATTGCCAGGTAGCACAGGAATTCTTCCTATCAATGAACTAACCATGCATGACTAACACCTTTACTAACCTCTATTAACTCACAATAAACCATTTACCTTTCTTGCATACTCTGATCACTAAATTAGCACCTCAGCTATACCATAGAATGAAGATTGAACAATCTAAGAGAGACGCTCCTATCACAGCTGTCCCCATCCTCCTCGCAAAGTAGATCCAGTCTCTCTCCCCTAAATACTTCCAGTATAGCCAAAATAGTAGGCTACCTCTTACTAAGGGTCAGTTATATCATATTATGAAGGCTTCCTATAGCCATGTGCCACAACAGTTAATCACCACCTTACCTAGTCCCCGTATCTATTGAGAACTCAAATAAGTCCATAAGACTCGAGATCCCTATGGCCTACAGGGCCCAAAAACGAGCCTATAAACCCAGCTCCAGCCCCCAGTACAATCAGTTGAAAGATAGACACCAAGCCAGGTTGGTCACCAGAGTTAGCCTTGAGCTCTATCCTTGCTAGTGCTGAGAAGTGAGTTCCAGAGCTGACAGACTCCGTGGCAGATTTGGATAGAAGGACCTGTCCACGTATTTGAGAACTTCATACATATGGACACCCTGGACGGCCGCGGAACCAGTCATTAGCCCCCAACATCATGGACGCAAGATAACCAGGACCAGACCAATCAGATACTACCCAAGATTCACTCTATCAGTACTACATTGTTACAGTGCTGTTTAGAGATTCACTTATTAATATTTCTACGAAGTGGCTATATCTTCGCCCAGTGTAATTCATATATAACCATTCCAGTTGGGAAGTGCTAAGCGTATCAGTGTTTATTAATTAACAGGCGACATTAACTCTCGTAATTACCTTTATCCAGATATTATTACATAGGAGTAAAACCCTAGTGATATCTAACGTTCGCCCACTGATTTGTGTTCTACGTATTTCTGCCATAACAATATAAAACTTAGATCAGTACCCCCCTGAGGTTACTAGAATTCCCGTGCTCTAAAATACGCGTGTCTAATCTAGTCTGTGAACTATTACTTGTGCACCAGAGCTACCAGTAATAAATCTAACAGTGAATATGAATCTATAAGTAACATTGATGGTCTCCAGTATATAAACCTGTTAAATAAGCCAGTGATCAGAAGATTAATACCTGAACGTTGGAAGTGGGAGACTAGGCTCCATCCAGATCCACTTATGCTAGTGTTGTTCATTTCTATCATATTGTCTTGCACGAGTATTCAGCAGTGGTATATTAATAAACGTGATCGTGTGTCTTGTTACCGTGTGTTTCTTTTGTGTTCTCTATTCCTCATACCTTGTAGTGTGCATGCAGCCTTATATACCCAGTCAGTTAGAACTCACATTACCCAAGATAAACCTGTAGAAAAACAGGGCATAACAAGAGATATCCTTAATACTAAACAAGGATGTCATACATGTAAAATGAAAGAGAGAAAGGCATTGTACAAGCATACAAAATTACCCCCCCCCCCTCCCCCCAGTGTAGGGAAAGGAAGAAAATACAGTATGGGATGAGAAGAGACACAGGATGGAGATGAATTACGTGACACATTGGCCTAACGCAACACAAGGCACACCTGGCCTGGCAGTGGACATGGACAGGTACGATGAGACAAAAGTGTTGTGGGAGGACCATAACCCCGTGTCGGCTATGTCTGAAAGTGAAGAATTGTTTAAAAACCTCACAGTCGCTGCATAAGAGCGGACATCATGAGCGGAGCCCTTCATAAGGGGATTACTAGCAGTAATGACACGGCGTAAATTAAGTCCCACAGCACGTTTGCCTAACCGTGTCCCTGTCTTAGGGGCCAACCAGAGCGCCCTCACCGACGTCGGCACAGCGGCACGCACATACGTATGCAAGGCTCTTACCGGGCATAGCGGATGATGCGTGCTCCCACATTTTAAAGCCGGTACAGTAAACGGCTTAAAAATGTGCGCCTCACGTTCATTCTTGGCCACAAAATGAACGGAAGGGGCCAAAGTGACTGACCCCAAGGAAGGCGAAAAACTCATGCAATTCGGGGCCCTCGACATGGCAGCCAACTCTGAGACCCTCTCTCCTGTAGCCAACGCTAAAAGAAACAATGTTTTATCAAGCAGATCAACAGGTGTTGGGTTAGTGGTGTAGGCTAGATGGGTGAGGTAAGGAGCCTTAGAGCCTTCGCCAGAGACCATTTAGGCGGTATCTGGCGCGGGGGCGGTCAGAGCCTAAAGCAGGCTTTCATGAAAAAAGACAGCTCCTTGTGAGGGAGCACCAGCCCCGTCTAGGTCTCAAAAGGCTCCCTAATAGTGGACAGGTGGTTCCTAATGGTGTTGTACATGTATGTGCGTGTCGCAAACAAGTGATTAAGGTAATGGAAGACTAACGCAACCGATGGAACTGTTTGATCGGTGTCATTGATCCATTTAGTGAAAGTAGTCCAATGAGACTCGTAAGTCTTCCAAGTAGCCTTAGTCCAGTGCTGATTAAGCATATCAGTCAAGCAACGTCCATATTTCGGCAACCACCCTGCCTCACAAACATCCACGATGCGAATGCCAACGAGGTCCCTAGGTCTCCAATCTGTCCCAAGTGAAAGTCTGAGACAGACAGGGGAACGGGACTCGGGCACCATCGCTTCAGCTGAGCGTACCAGGCTTGGGCCAGCCAGAGGGGCGCGATTAACCAAACCTTGCCACGGTACTCTCTCAGCCTGTGTAGGACTTTGCACATAAGCAGTGCGTCGGGCGGTGGAAAAGCGTAAATCGACTGTCACCTGCTCCAGTCCTCGCTGAAGGCATCCGGCCCCCCCGCCTGAGTACAAGTCCAGCGGGTGAGGTAGTCCGGCAGCTTGTTCGTCCCTGAGGAGGCGAACAAGTCCACCTGCGGATGGCCCCAGGAGGCTGCGAGGTCGTCGTAAACGCTTTGTCTTAATGACCATTCTACCTTGGTGCTATGTCCTCTCGACAAAGCATCCGCCCAAAGATTGGCCGTCCCGGGCAGGTAAGTCGCATGCAGGGTGATGCTGTAATGATCGGCCAGGTAAAACAATTTCTCCGCCAGGTCTTGGAGCACAACAGACCTGGAGGAGCCCTGCTTTTGATTACAATGAACCGCGGACATGTTGTCCATCCTGTAGGCCACCGACTTGCTCGTGAGGGCCAGTCCGTGATCCCGCAGGAAGAACAACGGTACCAACAGTTCCAGAGCATTGATGTGGAAGTGTGAGAGCCCCGACCACCTGCCGTGGTTTTGATGTCCCATGTCTGATTGATAGCCCCGCCCACCTCGCTCGACGCATCTGTGTCTACCCAGATGGTCGGCGGAGTAGCACTCCAGGGCACATCCGCAGAGAGCATGACCCGAGCGACCCAGTGTGTCAGTCTCAGATGTATTGAGCGTGGTACCGTCCACAAACGGTAAGGGGGCGAGATAGGGAAGTGCCTGTTGCCCAGCTGAATGAGGCGTTTTAGTCGGAGCCGGCCAAGGGCACAGTCAGAGACGCCATTCAAAGGACCCTAGTAGGGAGTCCCAGATTTGTTATCGAGATCGAGTGCAACACGACAAAGAGCTTCCTTCGAAGACATTCACTCGACTCTGGGAAACGGTGGCGCTTAGGAGATCCCAGGGCAAGCCCACCCACGTCACTTCTCGTGACGGTGAGAGGCAGGACTTGGGAATGTTTAGTTTGAACCCCAGGTTTGTGATATGTCTGACTACAGTGAGCATGTCTTGTACACAGTGTGTGAGAGAGTCTGCGGAGATGAGCCAATTCTTACAGTTTCTTACAGTAGATCCTCTGGAAAAAGGCAAACTATGCCTGTGTATCCAGCTCAGTACCAGTACTTGCACTGCTGCGGTCGTTCACGGTGTTGGCGGCGGCGGTAGCAGACGCAACATTTTTACTATTCTGTATTTTTGTTTTATAATCAAACTTCAAAATCTTGTCTTCCCCATGCTTTATCAAGATTACTTTCAAACTCCCTTATTGATTCGGAATCGACTACATACTGGGGCAGTGCGTTCCACTCATTTACCACTCTATCACAAAATGAGTTCTTCGCCTTCTCAAGCCTATTTCTTTCTTTGTAAATTTTCGAGTGTCCTTAGTTTGTTCCCGCATCAAGAAGATACCTTCACACACATCCTCATGTACTTTCCTGACACTATCTTAAAAGATCCCCTCTCTTTCTCCTATATGCCAGTGTCGGAAGTCCCAGTGTCCTCAACCTCTGCTCATAGCCCGCGTTCTTCAACGTTGGTACCAGCTTGCGCTAGCTCTTCTCTGCACTTTCTCCACTGCTTCTATATCCCTTTACCATATATGGAGCCCACACCTGTTTTGCATAGTCCAGGTGTGGCCTAACCAGCGCTGTATATAGATTCCTGAAGATTTCTTCGTCAAGTGACACAAATGCTTATCAGCCCCTACAATTCTATTGGCTTTGTTTATCTTTTCCGCTAAATGTTCTGAGAAATTTAATTATTATCTATCACTACTCCTATATCCTTTTCTGCACTCCACTTCCTCCATCGCTTCATACATACTGTATCCTACCTTGTCTATCTTGCTGGTCCCAATCCGCATGTACTTGCATTTTTGGATGAAAAGGCATTAACCAATGCTCAGACCATCCCCTTCATGCCCTCCACATCTCCTTGAAGCAAACCCATATCTTCCTTACTCCTCACTCTTCTATACAGTTTTAGTGTCATCCCGCATACCAGGTATACCTCACTTCCATTAGTTATAACTTCAGGCAAGTCGTTGATAATATAACGAACAGCAGTGGTCCCAACACAGATCCCTGAGGTACCCCACTTGTAATTTCCCTCCACCCCGAGCCTATTCCATTCACACAATACCCTCTGTCTCCGATCTTCAGGAAGGCTTCTATCCATTTCACACATTTCTCCCCTATATTATAGCTTCTAACTTTCCTCTATTAACCTTTTATGTGGGACCTTATCGAAGGCCTTCATAAAATCGCAATATACCACGTCTACATCTTCTAGAATTTGCATCCAATCATATACCACCTTAATTAGCTGTAGTACCGTCGACCTCCCCGGCAAGAATCCGAACTGTCTCCCACTGAAAAGTTTGGTTTGACTTCATATGATCCATTCCTTCTCTAATTACCGTTTCCATTAGTTTACACACAACACTTGTCAAACTGACTGGTCTATAATTCCCTGGGTCATTTCTCTTTCCCTTCTAAATATAGCTGTTATGTTCGCCTCTCTCCAGTCCATCGGGATTTGTCCTGTATTTAAACGATACCTCAAATAACATTTTCAATGGCTCTACTAAAACATCTCCCCTCCTTATTTATGATTCTTGGGTGTATCCCAATCCGGTCCCGGTGACTTACTTCTGTTCATTTTTTCTATAGCCCTTTCTTATTCTAGCATGGGAAAACTCTACTAGTTCTAGTGCCGGTGCCTGTTTGATGGGAATAGAGCACTGCGTCCTCCGACTCCACTGTTAGTACCTCCACAAAGTATCTCACCAGCACCTCTGCTTTCTGCTTATCAGTCTCCGCTCTACTCCCATCATTCAACCCCCCCACCAGCTCTGGGATCACTACTGTACTTGTTAATTTTTCCTGTATGTACTTCCAGAATATTTTGGATTATCCTTCACATTTCTAGCTCTCTCTCCCTCTCCAACCCCCCCTCACTTTGTTTCCCACCTTATTTTATTGTGTCTACGTTCCCGATACACTTCCATAGCCTATAGACCCCCTGTTCTTTTTTAACAATTTTAATCTTTTACCAATCGTCCAGGTAAAACAGGATCTGAATCCCTTGTAAGAGCATGGGGGTCAGAGCCTGCTTTACCAGTTTGGTGAAGACCCGCGGTGCTATGTTGAGGACGAATGGTAGTCTGGTGAATTGGAACACCCGTTGATCCGACTGCAGTGCTAGGCAGCCCTGGAACCGAGGAGCCATTGGCACATGCCAATAAGCATCCTTCAGATCCAGGGTGACCACCCAAGACAAGGGCTTGAGTGCCAGGCGTACCTGGTTGATGGTGAGCATGCGGAAACGGGTGTTCACAATGTGAGAGTTGAGGACTGAGAGATCTACCACCGGCTCATAGCAGCGCAGTCCTTCTTTGGGACCAGAAACACACGAGAAAGAAATACCTTTTGTGTAGAAGATATTTCCTTGATAACGCCTTCCTCGTGCATGGACATGATCACTTGGGCCACTTCCTGAGACACTGGTCGCTGTCGGGGAGGGCACCTGAGAGGAAGCCTGGACCTCCACCTCCAAGTCAGACCCTTCTTGACCACCCGACGCGCCCACGACCGGCGGGGCCATTGCCGGTAGTGGGGGCGGAAGAAGCCGGTGCGGGCGCCTTGTCAGGCCCATCACCGCTTCGACGAGATGGTCGGGCGAGGGAAGAGGGTACTGGCCAGGAGGAACTACACGTTTTTTGGCGCGGAGCCCCTCTTGGACTTATCGTAGTGGGATGAGCCACCACGTCCTCCCCCCGACGTCCCCCCGCCTCGCCGAAACGATGGACGGGCCTCGCGCTCCGGCCTATCCCCCTCCAGGCTGTGTCTGGCAGCGGAGGAACTGGGGCCCTGCGCCTGCCAGCACCGCATCCCCTCTTGACGGGGACGGCGATCCAGGGACCAACGTCCACGGAAGGCGGGTATACACCACGCCACCTGGGAGCCAGTCCCCTGGCCACACCTCTATCCTGGTGCCCTCTGCCGGCGACAGACCTGCCCCCGCGTCCGCGGGTGGAGGAGGATGAAGTGGGCTTCGCCACCACCTTCCGTTGCGCAGAGTAGGCGTCACTCTGCGCCAGTAAGAAAGCCCCTTGCCAAGCCTCCTCAGGGAACAGACCCGGGGTCAGAAGGTCATTCAGTAGGAGGCGGTTGCGGACGTCGGCAGGGGCCTTCTTACAGAAAGCCACCCGAAGGTGTTGACGGCAACGAGTGGCTTCATGGAGGGAGTGGCGGATGTCCTGAACAGGGTTGAGGGCAAGCTGCAGGGCAATCCGTCGGACATGCTCAAAACCTTGGCGATGATCAGCCGATTCCAGCGACTCAATAAGGCGGAGGTGAACCCGCGTCAGTTCCAACTGAGCAAGAAGAGTTGAAAGTTGGTGTGCCGCTCGCTGACGGAACTTAAAGTCCCGGTCCAGTGGTGCCTTCTCCGGTGCCGTGAAAAAGGAACACGGAAGGGGGCCCACCGACAGTTTGGGAGCATTGAACCACTCCCACACAGGCAGAGGGAAGCCCGAGGAGGTAAGGAGCATGCCCGACAGAAAAGATGATTCCATGGAAGGGATGGCCGGCAAGGTCTCAGCCATGGACTGACCAAACTCCACCGCTTCACGGATCCACTCACCCCAGGGACCCGGACAGACGTGCGGTAGTTCTAGCATCAGGACCCCGTCCCGATCTCGCACATTCCTGAGGTACGGCATCCCTGAGATGGCAGAGAGGGAGTGGACATCCGCAGACAGGTCTTGGCGGGAGTAGTCAGCCCAGGGCTTTGTGGCAGTGTAAGGCAGTACAGATGGACGATACGAAAAATACCGCATGTCCTGCTGGTTTGGGTACACCCTTACATCAACCTCAGGGACCAGACCCTGTGGAGTAATGGCCCGGAAGATGTTTTTCTCATTCACCTGGATAGCCCAGCCCTCCGGCACAGCCCGCTCCCCGGCCGGCAGGTGGACCGCTCCCTCAGGGTTGGAGGCGATCACAGCTCTCCAAGCAACAGAATCCCCATACAAGGATGGCATCTTGACTTTGGGGATCTTAAACTTGGAGAGAGGCGGCACGGAGAGGGGGTGAGAGAACAACCCCAAATCCTGGCCCGGGATAACAACGGGCCAGAGAGGAGTCGTAGGCAGTGTCGGAGGTGCAGGTGATGAAGCAGATGATGTCAACGGTACCACGACCGGGAGAGCAGGCCGAGACGGGATGTGGTCGGCAACAGGTGGGAGAGGAGCCACAAGCGGAGTCTGCAGAGGCACCAGGTTCGTAGCACCCAACCGGGAGACCACTGCCTCCATGGCCGCCGTGCCAGAGGAGAGGATGTCTGCCTTATTGGAGGCCATCTCAAGACGAAGAGACGCCAACTCCGCCCGTAACTCCGTCTCCGCAGCAGGAGGGAAGGACATCTGTAGAGGAGACAGGGAACCAGCCTCACTGGACCCACAGGCCCCATGGTCCGTGAGCGGGGAGAACTCAGGGGACGGTGGGAGGACTGTGCCTCCACGTCGGGGTCCTCCCGGCCCGAATCAGGTGCACCGTCCGAAGACGAGTCGACCCCCACATCCTCGTCCTCCAGCCTATCAAAATCCGAAACCTCCATCTCAAGAACATCGTCTAAATGGTCAGGGAGACGAGGAGGAGACGGCTGGCCACAAGGGATCAAGACGTCAGAACCTCCAGGTTGAGGAGGAGGAGGGGGGGAGGGCATCGCCGCCGGGACCACCACAGCCGGGCCCGCCATAGGGAAGAGGCCGGGACCCCTCACAGGCTGGGAGGCAGGCAGAGGCTCGAACTCCACCCCACCAGTGGCTGAAGATGGTGCAGGATGGAGAACGACCTCCTCGGCAGGACGGCGTTTGGCCCTGAAGACCGTGGAACCCTGCGAAGGATGGGGCTCATCCTGAGGTGAGGAGAAGTAAGACGGGGTCGATCAGCAGGGGATGGAGATCGGCGACATTTCCTCTTGCCAGAAGCTCCAGAAGTCATTGACAGGTCGGAGGGAGGCAATCGATGTTCATGACGCCTGGGGGCCCGCTCCCTGGGAGGCGCCCTCCCGCCCGCCGGACCCGAACTCTCGGGAGGGGAGCCCCGAGTCGTATGAGGAGAGCGAGAGTGACGAACAGTAGGGGAGCGGGAACGGCATGCAGCATCGGAGGTAGGTGGGATCCCCAACAACACCCGGATGTCATCCTCACGGAAGGAAGGAACCCTGTGCAGGACCCTTTGGACATGACGGGAGATGACGTCCCATGACCGGCGTAGAGACGTCCTGGCCCATTGTCCTTCCGCCGACGTAGGGAGAGTCTCCAGTAGTTGAAGAGCGGAGAGACACCCCACATCGGCGGGGATCGTAAACATCCTTCCCGTAGCAGGCCGTGTGGAGGCAGCATTCCCGATGATCCCGCAAGGCCGTCCGCTGACACGTCGGCCGAGAGCAGGGAGGAGCCGGCATCACAGCACTGAAAAAATGGGGAAGCATTACCCACCAGTAGAGGTGAGACAGGCAATATGAGGCAGTAGAGCCAATCCAGCATGTAAGACTCAGTAAGACAATATCCAGTAAGAAGCTATGTAGCAAGTATAAACAGGAAAGTCAAATAAAATCACCCACACCGGAGACCCTCAACACCAGGGATGGGACAAGCCCCTTAGCGAGGCCCAACCCTGGGAACAGGGCCAAACCAAAATTTTGGGGAAATTGGTACCCTTCGAAATACCTGAGAACCCTCTGTGAGAGCGGAGGGAGGAGGCGGCGAAGTGGCGGCGGCGTAGGGACAGCCGGCAGTAGAGCGGGCACCAGCTGGAAGGCAAAGGTCAAGTGTGTGCAAACCCAACAGTACCCTATAAGTTTAAATAGGGGCGGGGAGGGAATCCAAAACACACAGGACATCGCCACTTTGGGTCGAGTCCTAGGACTTTTCAGGTGGTCTTTGGGTCCACCCAGTATACAAGGAGGCCGCCTGTAGGGCGGGAACCAGGTACAGAAGGAGGACATAAGGGATAGGAAAACAGCCAATCAGCCGTTGTCCAAAAAGCCCTGTCCAGGTACATGAATAGGGGGGCAGAACAGGGCGCATAAACCAAGTCAAGTGAAAAGCTATTTAGTAGCAGTCTCTACGTTTCCAACGTAGGGCGTATGATCTCAGCCGCTACCACAGCGGGCCGATTTATCGGTACTCACGCGAAGTAACCAAATAATCTCTAGAGTTGCACCTCAATTCACTACTAGGCACGTTGTACACACTCCGAGACGACTAAGAAGGAAGAGAAAGCGAAGGAGAGAAAGAATTGTTATAGTTACCCATTTAATCTAGCTGCTCTCCTCTAAGCCATGCTCCATGTTCTATGAGCCTGTGCCAGGACCTGCCAAAGTATCAGTCACTTCGCGCCCACCGTTGATGTCACACGCCTTTTGTGTCTGTGCTTCGCGAGTGCCTGCTTTGCATCCCCTTTGCTTCAACTATTAGTGAGTGTGAGCCTTTTCAGGCTGTTGAGGTTTTAGAAGGATGTTCAGTGATGTAGGCAGCACTTTATGCGGATTTATGGCGTGTTTACTGGGTGTGCGCGTATTGCTGGAGACGTGTTTATTTATTTATTTGTTTTCTTCGAGGGTGTTTGGTCCGCGACGCCGCGTAGCGGTCGTTGTGTGTCATTCTACCCTCGCTTTCGGGTTCATGTTCACTTTAACTACCCTTAACGTACCTTGGGGGGGAGATGCTTCCCGCGGGATGCATTGTATTTCTTTCCCTTTGTGACTTTTTGTTTTATTGTTTTTTTCGTATGACTACGTGTCGATGTTTTACAAGACTTGAGCATGAGGTTTCTCTGGATTCTGCTTTTGTGTGAGCATGGGCCACACAGCCTTTATTCTCTCACAAACATGCTGCTTTGGTCTCCACTGACCTATAGCCCTTCTGATATGTTTATTAAACTTGTCCATAGTTGGTGGTCTTGTATTTCGTTCGCATGGTTCACGCTTTTGTCAGTACCTTTTCGTTTCCCCGGGCCTTCTTGACTCGTGGATACGTGGTTCTGGTAAAAAATGTCGGTCGACCCTAGGCTATCCTCCTTTTATTTTCTTAATTTAACGTACTTGTGGGGCTTCTCGGGCAGTGTTTAGCTTTGTTACTAGGTTTTTTCACTCAGGGATTGACGCTGCCCTAGTGTTTTCTCTTTTATGTGAATTGTGTACCTAGGCTAGGCCTGTGTTTTTTAACTTGAGCTGACCGCCGTCGGATTGGGCCACATAGTCCTGTCCTTCTGTTTTCCTCTTATCTCTACTGACTTGCTGGTTGGTCTTCTACGCTCTTGTTAAAATTCTCATTATATTGTGTGTTTAAGCTAATCGGTTTTTTGCCTTGAGCTGCGCGCCGTTGGAATGATCCACACAGGTCCTTTCCTTCTGACTTCCTTTTGTCTCAACTGACTGGGAGGTCTCGGTCTCATCGCTCTCGGTTAAATTCTCGTTTTTCTTACATTTTACATGTTTCTGTTCTTCCCCTGCCTGTGGTACTTGATCACGATAAAGGGGGGGGGATGTCTGGAAACTGTACGCGATAGGGGCCCCGCTCACAGGGAGGATATGCTTGGACAAGTTGACTCGATTTTCGTGTTTACTCACATTTTTTCGCCACACAGGCAAGGGTCTTCTGGTGTCCTCAGCTCCTTCATCTTTTTAAATCAGCCCTACAAGCGCCTTTATCTTTTTGTTGTGCCCTGTGCCTTGTCACGGCCTAGGCCACATAGCTTTTTCACTGGACTTGGTTTATGCACCCTGTTCTGCCCCCTATTTCATGTACCTGGACAGGGCTTCTTGGACGGCGGCTGATTGGCTGTTTTTCCTATCCCTTGTGTCCTCTTTCTGTGCCTGGTTCCCACCCTACAGGCGGCCTCCTTGTATACTGGCTGGACCCAAGGACCACCTGCAAGTGTTTAAGCTAATCGGGTTTTTGCCTTGAGCTGCGCGCCGTTGGAATGGTCCCCACAGGTCCTTTCCTTCTGACTTCCTTTTGTCTCAACTGACTGGGAGGTCTCGGTCTCGTCGCTCTCGGTTCAATTCTCGTTTTTCTTACATTTTACATGTTTCTGTTCTTCCCCTGCCTGTGGTTACTTGATCACGATAAAGGGGGGGGGGGGGGGGGGATGTCTGGAAACTGTACGCGATAGGGGCCCCGCTCACAGGGAGGATATGCTTGGACAAGTTGACTCGATTTTCGTGTTTACTCACGTTTTTTTCGCCACACAGGCAAGGGTCTTCTGGTGTCCTCAGCTCCTTCATCTTTTTAAATCCGCCCTACAAGCGCCTTTATCTTTTTGATGTGCCCTGTGCCTTGTCAAGGCCTAGGCCACATAGCTTTTTCACTTGACTTGGTTTATGCGCCCTGTTCTGCCCCCTATTTCATGTACCTGGACAGGGCTTCTTGGACGATGGCTGATTGGCTGTTTTTCCTATCCCTTATGTCCTGTTCCTTGTGTCCTCCTTCTGTACCAGGTTCCCGCCCTCCAGGCGGCCTCCTTGTATACTGGCTGGACCCAAGGACCACCTGAAATGTCCTAGGACTCGACCCAAAGTGGCGATGTCCTGTGTGTTTTGGATTCCCTCCCCGCCCCTATTTACACTTATAGGGTACTGTTGGGTTGCTCACACTTGACCTTTTCCTTCCAGCTGGTGCCCGCTCTACTGCCGGCTGTCCCTACGCCGCCGCCACTTCGCCACCTCCTCCCTCCGCTCTCACAGAGGGTTCTCAGGTATTTCGGATGGGACAAATTTCCCCAAAAATTTGGTTTGGACCTGTTCCCAGGGTTGGGCCTCGCTAAGGGGCTTGTCCCAGCCCTGGTATTGAGGGTCTCCGGTGTGGGTGGTTTTTATTTGACTTTCCTGATTTCCTTGCTACTTAGCTTCTTCCTGGATATTGTCTTACTGAGTCTTACATGCTGATTTGGCTATACTGCCTCATCTTGCCTGTCTCACCTCCGCTGGTGGGTAATGCTTCCCCCATTTTCAGTGCTGTGCTGCCGGCTCCTCCCTGCTCTCGGCCGACATGTCATGCCCTATCCCTTGTCAAGGCCTAGGCCACATAGCTTTTTCACTTGACTTGGTTTTCAGCGCCCTGTTCTGCCACCTTTTTTCATTGTACCTGGACAGGACTCCTTGGACGACAGCTGCTTGGCTGTTTCTTCTCCCTTGTGTCCTCCTTCGGTACATAGTTTCCGCCCTACAGGTGCCTCCTAGTATACTAGGTGGCCCCCAGGACCTCTTTTTTTTCCCCAAAGGACTTGGGCCTGTTTACCAGGGTTGGGTCTTGCCAAATGGGCTTGTCCCAGCCCTGGTGTTTGTGGTCTACTGTGTGGGTGTCTTTTAATTGACTTTCCTTGCTACTTGGCGTCTTCCTGGTTATTGTCTTACTTGGGTTTCAACTGCTATTTTGGCTCTACTGCCTCATACTTTTCCCCTGTCTCACCTCCACTGGTGTGTGACGCTCCCCCCCATTTTTCGGTGCCGTACTGACGGCTCCTCCCTGCTTCCGCCTGACATGCTTTCGGTCGGGGGTGCTGCCTCCGCACGGCCTGCTACGCCACGGATGTCTACGACCCCCGCCGATGTGAAGTTTGTCTCTCCACCCTTCACCTCCTGGACGCACCCTGCTTCGGAGGAAGGCCGCCGGGCCTAGATCGCCTCACAGGCGAGGATCTCCTGGTGTCCTCTGGCTCTTCATCTTTTCTAGAATTCCGCTATACAAGCACATTTTCTACTTTTTTGATGTACCCTGTATATCTGTATCTAGGAATCGGCCACATCGCCTTTTTTCTCGGTTATTTAATGGAGTTGTTGCCCTGTCTCTGTTTGAATGTACGGTCCTGGATATGGCTACTTGGCTGATTTCCTATCCTCTGTGTCCTCCTGTGCTTCGTTTCCGCCCTACGGACGGCCTTCTAGTGTACTAGGTGGAGTCAGGGATCTGTTGCCTAGTCCCAGGACTCTGCTCGCATGGCGATTGTCCTGTGTGTCTTGGATTCCCCCTCCTATTTGTACCACTTAGGTGTCGGGTAGCTCACACTTGACTTTTTACTGCCAGGGTTCGGCCTTGACTCCGCGTTGTGTTTACACACGTTTTCCGCCAAACAGGCAGGGTGTCCTCTGCCTCTTCCTCTTTCTATAGAACCTCGCTCCACAGGTGGGTTTTATAGTCTTGGATGTACCCTGTGCCCTGTATCTCTCACCAGGAATCGGCCACGTGTCTTTTTCCTCTGGTTCTTTATGCCCTTAGCATTCATCTGCACCCAGGGACCGGCTGCTTCGCGGGGTTTCCCCCCCTTGATGTATCCTCTGTTAATTTCCTTCTGTGCCTCGAATCCGCTCCACAGTTGGCCTCTTGCTCCTCGATCGCCACAGAGCCTCGCTGACAGGTCCCAGGCCTCCGCTTACGTGGCGTTGGTCCTGTGTGTATTGTATTCCCTCCTTTCTTCATTGACCTTTTCCCGTCCATCCCCACCGTGGCCTCCACTTTTGTGTCTGGCCTGCTGCTCCGCTCCTCGGACTTCACTGGGTTTTTCAGCCCTATGTTGCATTTGCTTTTCCTGCCCGGTCCAGGACGTTCGCCACCCATTGCCGTCGACTGGTTCGGGTGGTTTCTCTGCTCGTCAGCCCCTGCCGACGTCCACAGCCACCTCCTCCTGCCGGCCCTTTTCAGTCCGGGACTGACGTTCCTGGGGGTGGCTTGGCAGGAGGCTTTCTTGCTTGTGCTCAGCGATACATGCTCCGCACAATGGGAGGTCGTGGCGAAGCCCTCGTCGTCCTCCTCCAACCATGCGAGTGGTGGTCCGTCGCCGGCAAGGAGCCCTGGGGCTTGGGCTATGGGACGGGCCGCGGGGGGCGTTGTATACGCTCCTCCCGTGGCCGTTCGTACCTGGTTTGCCGTTCCGTCCTGTGGGTGGACTATTCTGGCAAGTTCCGGGACCCTCGTCCTCCGCTGCCTTGCTCGGATGGGAGGGGGACAAGCCGGAGCGTGAGGCCCGCTCTCCATTTTCGTCAGGACGGCCAGGTGGACGGGGGTTTGGCCATGGTAGTTCCTTTCTCCATGCCAACTTAAGGGAGGCTATGCTCCGCACAACGCGTTGCTCCTCCTGGCCCATACCCTCTCCCCTCAACCGGCCGTCTCATTGACTTGGTGGTGGGCCTGACGCCAAGCGCCCGCTCCGGCTTCTCCCGCCCCCACTTCCTGCGCTTGCCACGCCGCTCGTGGGCACGACGGGGTATTGTAGGGTCTGGCCTGGAGGTGGAGGTCTCAACCTCCTCTCGGGCGCCCTCCCCGTCATCGACGCAGTGTCTCAGGAGGTGGCCCAGGTACTCCGGTCCATGTATGGGGGAGGTTGCCATCGCGATGACATCTCCACACATTGTGTCCTGGACACGCTCGCTGTAGTCGTCCGTGTCGCGGGCCTGGGGGTTCACCATCGCTATTTCACATTGCGGTCCTCCCACCTTCACACTGGGGGCCATGGAACCTCCACTGTGCTTCTGTTCCCCCGGGTTGGGTGTCGACGTCCACACTTGTCGTGTTCTGCCCGTTCTCGTTCCCGAGCGTGTTCTGGGTGTTTTCCCGGCTGGGATCTTTCCCTTGGGCGGCACTGACCGTGCCTTTAGGCCAGCTCGGACTCGACTACCTTGTTCTACTGGTCCCCTAACACTTCCCTGTATCGCCCCCCCCCCCCCCTTTACTGGCTGTGGTCGGTACCGCGCTTCCTACATATGAGACTATCACACTGGGTCGCTCGGGGCTCGCTCGCGGCAGCGGTGCCCTGGCCTGCTCCCCCGGCGGCCATCTGGATAGCCACAGATGTGTGTGTGAGGGGGGTGGGGCTCCCGATCTAACATGGGTCTTCGCCACTACGGCGAGTGGTCAGGGCTCTTCGCTTTTGCGTCCGGGCCTTGATCCTGTTGGTACCGTTCTTCTTCCTGCGGGTTTGCTGTCTTGCCCTGGCGGGCTTGTCGGTGGCCTTTCGGTTGGTCTTCTTCTCCGCTGATGCCTTCGGCATGGACTGGAGTGGGTGGACAGTCGGTGTCCATATTGCCTCCGCCCGTCGCACTCCTCATGTGCTACGTCCTCCACGGGCTGGGATTTTCTGGCGCGGGGTTTGGTTGATCGCGCCCATGTGGCCGGCCCGTGCTTGGTACGCTCCGCTATACATGCGTGTACTGGGTTCCCGTCATTTGTCCGTTCACATGCATTTGTACCGGCTCAGACGGGTTGCTTTTCGGTAGTTGGGGTGTACTGTGGGACAATCAGGTCCCACCTCACCACTGCCCCGCCCAGTCGTCACTGTGGATGTTGTTGGTTTGGTGCTAACCGTGCCTCAGCACGACTCGCCCGCTGCACTTGCCCCCGCTGCACTTGCTCCTGCAGTCTCGGTTACCACACCAGCCTTCATAGTGTTCCAAAGAGTCTACACCTTCACAAGACTCTCCTGTCGGTTAGACAATTGGCCTATGGAACACTAAAAGTCCTGCCCCACCGCTGCTCCACCGTGTAAACTCTGTTGCCGCCGCAAGTGTGTTGCCAAACGGCTGAAACACTGGTGTCCGTGTTCCGTTCCCCTCCCTGTCTCCGGCTTCCTCTTGGGCCGGATTGGGGCCCTAGGGACCTTGTTGGCATTTGTGTCGTAAATGTTTGTGTGGCCGGGTGTGTAAGGTTTTCGTAGTCTTTACTTTTCTTTTCTAATGTTCCTGGGACTTTGCTGTTACCCCCTCCTTATTTATTATTTCTCTGTTCATTCCATTATTGTGTTTCTTCCTTGCTTGATGATTGGTCCAACTTATTACTCTGGTAGCTTAATGGCCGTTGCATGCAAGGAAATACAGGTGAATGAATGCAAATGGTCTAAATGACACAGGATAAATAAAAACACAATATACCGTTTGGTATTCTTAACTATATTAAAACACTGTAAAGAGAAATACACTTTTCACTGTGATACACAAATCAATACGATTATTACTTTAGTCAACCACGGAATATATCGGTATTATTGGCGCAATGAACTACTTCTTATCACCACATCAAAGTTAACTAAAACCCTTCAACAGGTGACCCCAAGGCCACTACCCTAGTAAACACACACTTCAGTCACTAGGTTTCATAAGGCGTACAACAGCTCACAATGGGGGTGAAGGTTAGCTCAAAGCTCAATAACACCAACAGCATCCTGTCTCAGTACAGCCACTAGGTCATGTCCACGCTGGGGTGGACACAGGACTCTCTGCACCTGGTACTTCTCCTGGGACTTCGCTCCTGACCTGGGACCTGGTAGTAACATTACCATTAATAAAACTGACAAAATTCTATATCTTAATTCATATCAACATTACAAAAGTGGTCAAATGTATCAATTAAGAGACAACAAAAGGAGGATGTACATTATTGGGTTACAGATAAAATTTACTTAGTTGACCCTCAAAAATATATAAAGAAAAATGGTCCAAATAGCAATAGTTGGAGATAGATATTTTTTTTTTTAACATATACTGAACTTGGCATACGGGATATCATTGCTGTGATAATACTACACTAACATAATACAATTAACATTATCTTATACATAATTAATAAGGTTGGCAGGACAAATAATATGGAATTTGAAATCTAAATGATTAATTATCAGACGGAATGAATAATTTCACCTTCGACCAAGACAAAGGATGTCGTATAATTTCGTAGTTACTAATAACATAGCCAATCTTTGGAAAACACATTACCAAACTTTGTTTAACTCTGTTGGGCACCAAGGAAATACCATTGCTGCTACAACAGAGTGTAACAAAGAAGAAAAATATGACACAATGAAAGTTACAAGTGAAAAAATCAAGGCTGCAATAAGTAGGCTAGATGCTAACAAATCCTGTGGTTTTGATGGTATATATGCTGAACATTTGAAGTACTCCTCCACTCTCCTCTTGGAGAAACTCAGCAGTTGCTTTACCAGCTTTCTAATCCATGGTTTCCTACCAGAATCTATGATGTTCGTACCTTGATACCAGTAATTAAAGACGAGGCTGGCAAAATTACATCAAAAGACAACTACAGACCTATTGCCCTTGCCAGTATTGTAAGTAAGATACTAGAGTTAATCATTTTAGACAGAATCTCAGTGTATATCTCAACTAATAGTAATCAATTTGGTTTTAAAAAGAATCATGGTACGGACCAGTGCATCTACACTCTGAAGGAGCTAGTGGATGGGTACATCAAAATGAACAGCTCTATTTTTGCATGCTTTCTTGATGCTAGTAAGGCATTTGACAGAGTCTGCCACAATATCCTGTTTGATAAATTAGCAACAAGGGGAGTGCCATCCTATATACTGAGAATCTTGAAGTACTGGTACGCCAATCAAACATTTAATGTAAGATTGGGTAACATTATTTCGGATTCCTTTACAGTAACCAATGGAGTGAGACAGGGTAGTATTCTCTCACCTTACTTATTCAATGTATATATGGATGAATTAAGTGATAAATTGAATAAAGAGCAGATTGGATGTTATGGTGGGAATAAAATCATCAACCATCTCATGTATGCTGATGATCTGGTCATTATTGCACCGTCTTCTGCGGGTCTGAGCAAACTTCTTGATATATGTGAATCTTTTGGTAGTAAACATTGTGTTGAATTCAACCCACTGAAAAGTGCTGTTCTTATATTTAGATCAAAATTACTGTATAAAAGTAAACTGCCAAATTTCTCACTCAATAATCAAATTATTCAAGAAGTAAACAAAATAAAATACCTGGGACACATTATCTCAAACGATTGCTCAGATGATGCAGATATCGGCCGTCAGCGCAGACAGCTATATTTACGTGGTAACACCATCTTGAGAAAATTCCACATGTGTAATTGGGAAACTAAAGTCACTTTGTTCCGGACATATTGTTCCTCTATGTACACGGCCCATTTGTGGTGGAAGTATAAGAGAGCCACCATAAATGGTCTGTGTACATCCTATCATAATATACTCAAGATGTTCATTGGTCTCTCTAAATATGAAAGCACTAGTATGGTGTGCACACTGTTGGATGTGCAGTGCTGTCGGGCTGTCATCAGGAGACTGGTGTACAGCTTTTCGCAGCGACTGCAATCCTCCAGTAACACACTGATTGTAGCTCTTTGGTCTAGTGATCATATCTATGAATCCCGTATTATATCTCACTGGCAGAAGCTGCTGCACACATAGTATGTACTGTAATGTAATATATAGGTCTAATTGAACTATGAGCAATGATCTGTGCAATAGGTGTTAACCAACATTGAGCAATAGCCTTAGTTAGCCTATCTGTGTTATAATAATAATAATAATAATAATAATTCTTTATTCCAGACACATAAGATAGATACAGTATAAATAGAGTACGACCTAATGGTCCATATCACATACACTTCTCGTCAGAGCACAGATAATAATTATACACAAAGATATATTAATAAAGACACAATAAAATAAAAAATACAGTAGGCCTATTTACAGAATAGAGCACATATCACATTTTGTCACAATATAATGAATATATCTATGAATCCCGTATATTTTGTGATATCCCTAGGTATTTGTGAAATATGCCGATCCCCTGCCCATCCAATCTAAACTGATTACTTGATACCTCGATACTTTGGCAGGTCCTGGCGCAGGCTCATAGAACATGGACCATGGCTCAGAGGAGAGCAGCTAGATTAAATGGGTAACTATAACAATTCTTTCTCTCCTTCGCTTTCTCTTCCTTCCTAGTCGTCTCGGAGTGTGTACAACGTGTCTAGTAGTGAATTGAGGTGCAACTCTAGAGATTATTTGGTTACTTCGCGTGAGTACCGATAAATCGGCCCGCTGTGGTAGTGGCTGAGATCATAAGCCCTACGTTGGAAACGTAGAGACTGCTACTAAATTGAAATTCCTCCATGCGGACTATAATGAGAAAAATATGGCGAGTCTATTGGTCCCTATTTTCCCTAATAAATTATTTCTAATAAGGCGGCGAAAGAGGTCTTGAATGTTATCCGCAAAGGGAATACATCAGTGAGTGCCGATATAAAGGCAATACTTCCGCCAACACGAATGTAGCCTTGTTAGTTGTTGCTATTTGCGCAAGCCAACCTTCATTTGATTGTTTACAAACGGCCTCACGTTGGACTTCCCGCCTCCCTAAAATCTTACCATTTTGCCGAAAAATGCTCTACTATTGACAATATGAGTTCTACAAGTGAGTATTCTACAATAACGATTATTTCACTAAATTCACAGATGTGTGTAAAACCAGTGCACTCCAAAGATGAAAAGTTAACACCTCAAACGAGGTTAAAATTCCAGCCAAATTATATTTTGACAGGCTAGTTAGCCTAACCTTATTTCATGCTTACCTGTTTCAATAATAGGCTATGGGAGGTGGCAAGAGGGTAACATTCAAGGAGACTACATCAGGACTCTTCTTCTTACCTCTGACCAGGTGACCTAGTGTTTACTAGCCTAGCCTAGGCCTATACCACTTTGAAAGGACATTAGCCTAACCTAACAACCTTACCTAGCCTATCCTAGTATTATGGGTGGGTGCTGCCGCCCCCACAGCCCCGCTATTTAACATAGGCCTATTTGACAGATTTTTGGTGTATTTTTCTTTGAAATCGGGTTTTTTCAAGTTATCGATACTTCGATAGCCTAGACGATAGGCCTAATGAAAATCCTCCATGCGGACTATAGGCTAGGCCTAATGAGAAAAATATGGAGATTCTATTGGTCGCTACCTTACCTTACCTTTTGATACCTTTTGATGTGTTCGCCACTCTTCTAGCGGCACCAAGGAGCGCGACGCCCCTCGTTATGGGTGGTGATTTGGTGCAGTAGACTGTTTGAAGCGACAGCTCGCTCCCTTGCGAGGATGGGCTCGTCTGGCACTTTTTGCAGTTCGACATCTAGGGCTCTCTTGAAGTTGTCTAACGAGATGTCCCTCATGTCTCTTACTCGCCGTGGGAGTTTGTTGAAGAGACGTGGGCCTCTGTGTGATTACCAGCCCTCTCGCAGAGAGCCCATAGCACCCCTGTTATTCATCCGGGGGATTTCGCATTCCCAGCCTCTCCTATCACTGAATTTCATGACTATCGGAGTATGTAGGTTTGGTACTAAACCCTCTGCGATTTTCCACGTGTATATTATTAGGTAACGTTCTCTTCTACGTTCCAGTGAGTACAGATTCAGTGCTCTTAAACGCTCCCAATAGTGTAGATGTTTTATCGAACTTAGCCTAGGCCTATATGCGAAGTGAAATTTCTTTGTACACTCTCTACGTCATTTATTTCACCTGCTCTGTATGGGGATGTTAATACGCTACAGTATTCAAGCCGCGGTAGCACTAGAGATTTGAAGAGCGTTATCATAGGCAATTCACCGCGTGTTTTAAAAGTACGCAGAATCCAACCCGTTAGACGTTTCGCAGCCGCCACTTTGACCTGGCTATGTACTTTGAAACCCATATTTTCAGACTTTAATACCCCAAGGTCTTTCACACTGTCTTTCCGTTCTATTATGTGGTTAGATTCTGTTAAGTAATTTGTAATTTCTTTAACACCATTATTATCTCCGTACCGTATTAATTGGAATTTTTCCTCATTGAATTGCATGTTGTTTTCCCTGGTCCACTGGAACACTACATTCATGTCTTCCTGCAGTCGGCCCGTGTCCTCTTGTGTGTTTACTATCTTGCTTAATTTTGTGTCATCAGCAAAAGACGACACCGTACTGTGTCTGGTGTTGGTATCTATGTCGCAAATTAGTATGAGGAACAGAAGGGGCGCTAGCACTGTTCCTTGGGGCACTGAGCTTTTGACATCCGAAGGCTCAGATGTGACTTGGTTTACTGCTACTGATTGTTTTCGGTTTACGAGGAAATTGTATATCCACCGTCCGATTTTCCCAGTTATACCTTTTGCTTTCAGTTTGTGGGCTATTATACCATGGTCACATTGGTATATTCCTGCGAAACGGCATGCATTATATCTCAAGAACTGGGCAGTGTTATAGCATATTTGTTGTTTGTACATATATATGTACAGTATTATGTATGTTGCTTCGTAGTATACTATAAATGGAAAATATACTTGGTAAATGAATAATTAGAGGGCATCTGTGGACTCACTTTTACAATTTCCCAGCTCAGCTGGTGGGCGACGAGTGGAAGTGAGTCGAGTTGTATACTGCTATTCTATTGGTCAATAAACTGGGTGTGACGTCACGAGCGATGATGGTATATGAATGGTTGTTGTGGGAGTACGTCACTGTCTAGACGGTGACGTCACAAATTCTCGCAACATTTTGTGTAGAAATACACGTCAGTCCATATAATGAGCCTCTTTTGTTTCTCAATCCCTCTACGACGTCACATTGATTCATTTATTATCCTTGGTGTTTATAATCTCTCGGATTCGGGCCAGTCGGCCATATTTGAAATGGTGGAACTGTTGTTCAATGAATAGTGAAGTGTTTTTGCTTTATGAAAACACCTACAACATCTTCTATTTAACGGGATTACCAACGGAGCTTCCAGCGGAATTGTGTTAATTTGGCTGCAGACCATTATTGTCCAGTACACCAAGGGTAAGGGTTTTATACCGTCGTTATTTGGGTCCAAGCCTAGGCTACGATTACCACAGAATCTTTAATGAATATCCTCAATACAGACTTATTTCCTTCACTTACCTCGTCAATAATAACCCATATACAGTAGGTGGAGAGGCCCTGAATTATATCAAAGAAAAAGTGATGTTGAAACATTATCTGCAATTTAGCCATGTTGATTAACTCTTAGCCCACTTAACCCCTTCAGACTCATATGACGCAGAGCTTGGCAGATTAGCAATAAGAAATAGAGTTCTCTCACTCTTATAATTACCTCTTTTGGCGACCGTCAATCTTTTATGAATTAAATACCAAACCAGCGGGGTGTGGGGGCGGCAGCCCCCACCTAATATACTAGGTTAGGTTAGGTAAGGTTGTTAGGTTACGCTAATATTACCCCTTATTTTCGTCTTTTACCCCTCAATTTCCATGTACTGTACTTCATAGCCCTCCCCACTATCGGGGTCCGTATCTTAAGATCGTAATTGTTTAATCGAAGTCCTCTTTTTTTTAGTTATTAAAAACGTATTCTATGGTGTATTATATGATATATAGAAGCAATAGAACTGTTCAAATTACCTAGGAAGTGTATATTAAACAAAATACAAAACTTTGAATAATGAGGTAAGAGATAGGCTATGTGTTTTTTATCACTTTTCAATCCAAGACCAGCGGGGGTCTGGGGGCCCCGGTTAGGTTAGCTTAGGTTAATGACCAGCTATGTAAATACAGTAGTGAACATTTGGTTCAGTCTGTGCTCAAAAATCCATTTTCTTTAGGAGGAGGCCATACACTAAACAATTACCGTGATGTTGAAATATTATCTGCAATTTAGCCATGTTGATTAACTCTTAGCCCACATAACCCCTTCAGACTCATATGACGCAGAGGTTGGCAGATTAGCAATAAGAAATACAGTTCTCTCACTCTTATAATTAACTCTTTTGCCGACCGTCAATCTTTTATGAATTAGGCTAAATACCAAACCAGCGGGGGTGTGGGGGCGGCAGCCCCCACCTAATATACTAGGTTAGGTTAGGTAAGGTTGTTAGGTTACGCTAATATTACCCCTTATTTTCGTCTTTTACCCCTCAATTTCCCTGTACTTCATAGCCATCCCCACTATCGGGGGCCGTATCTTAAGATTGTTGGATAATGGGGACAACTTTTTTTCCGGAGATTCTAATTAGTGACAACCACTGTATAATGATGAAAACTAGCTAAAACCCCCCAAAAAAAATCACGAAATAAAAGTTGGCCAGGTTCCTGGATATGTTCCTTAACCCTCCAGCCCCGGCTATGTATTATATATATATTCCTCGAAACCCGGGTGTTTTGGCCGAAAAATTTCTAGGCTAGGCTACCGTATATTCGTTAATCAGACTGCTTCCCGCATTCACGCGCATCCCCAAGCGTAGCTGTGTTATTTACCTGTAGAATGGCATTAAGTAGAGCTCTCTAAGTCAACTGGTTGAGCTGTGATGATGATTTCATTGGAGATAACTTTATGGCCAAAACAGCCACTTTACACCACTTTTCGATACTTAACAACAACATACAGGCACACACGAACAAGCGACGCTCTCCTTCTTGTGGCCGGAGATGCGGGGCGTCGGTCCAGCCGGCTGTTGTTTACATGCGTCGGACCGACGCCTCGCACACGAAGCTCACAGGCTTTCAACCACTGGGCGTTCAAGAGGCCTTCCGGGTACCTGTTATATGCTTTTTTATGGGCGTTCAAGAGCCCTTCCGTGGTGAGAGGGTTAATTTGCATGAACAAATTGTAATAGGCCTATAGAAACCTAATAAATCATAAATAACAAATCCACAAAAATACAATCATTGAAAATAGCTGTGGTCCGTCTCCTTAATATTGACCGAAAAAACGCCCATTCTAATAAATCTCAGAGCTCTTTCGGACAGTCACAGTTTACAAACGCCTTCTTTATGCAGTGTAATCAATATTTTCCCCCTACTGGCAACATAGATGACGATTTCAATAATTCATGGGGGGGGGGTGGGGGGGGGTGAGGGGGGGCAAAGCCCCCCCTCAACCCATCGTGTATCCAACATTGGCATTATAACTAAGACCATGAATAGGGCCTACACTCATTTCTCAAAATCTGGAGGAAAAAACATAACAAATATGGGTGCGAGCCTATTCCCTATAATTACTAATATATCCGTTCATCTTGGGACGATATCGCTACTAATATACTAATCTACTAATTAGTATTGATAAATAGAAACGGTTTGAATATCAAGACGCAAATTACACAGTGCACTAATGACATTATAATACACGTTGTGTGAAACATATACACCGCTGATGTTAAATTAACCGGGTGTAAGATTAAGCGGGTGTAATGACGACATGTTGGCCGAGGGCTGGAATGATGTCATCGCTGAGGCCTGCCTTGGCTGATGACGTCACGATAATCAACAACCAATCACAAGCAAGGATACACAACGTCTTGGCTTGGTTAATCAAGATGGCTATATTCTAGTTAATCTCCGTATCAAGATGGCTATATTCTAGTTAATCTCCGTGTTTCAACCCCTCTCTTTCCCTGATATATTTCATACCCTCCCCAGCTATCGGGGTTTAGTATTGTTGAGGTAAGTGAAGAAAATAACTAAGAGATATGAGGATATAAATAAGGATCCTTAGTTAATGGGCCAACAAAATACGGTGACTACCGCTACATAGGATCTTACCGTCACATTTATCAAATGCCTTAGCAAAATCGGTGTAAATGACATCCACGATTTTCTTTTCTTCTAGTGCTTTAAGAATTTTGTCATAGTGTTCCAAAAGTTGTGAGAGACATGATCTTCCCGCTCTGAACCCATGTTGACCGGTGTTGTGTAGTTCATTTGTCTCCATGAATGTTGAAATTTTGCTTTGCAGGACTCGCTCGAAAACTTTAATGATGTGAGAGGTTAGAGCTACCGGGCGGTAGTTTTTTGGTAGTGCTTTACTCCCTCCTTTATGCAGTGGGGCAATTATTGCATTTTTCAAGCTATCTGGTATGTTACCAGTGTCTAGACTCCTTCTCCACATTATAGCCTGGGGTTTTGAGAGGTTTTCCTTACATTTCTTCATTAGGATCGAATTCCATGAGTCCGGGCCTGGTGCCGAGTGGGATGGCATGTTGGAAATGGCCTCTTCTATGTCTTTTGGACCGAAATCAATATCCAGCATCTGAGGGGTTTCCGTGGGGGAGGTTTCCATGAAAAAATATATTTTGGTCTCTGATGACTTTTGTTTCATCAGGCTCACTGAATGCCATTTCATACTGCCTGCTTAAGAGTTTGCTCATTTCCTTTTTGTCCCCTGTGAAAGAGCCGTCCCCTTTGCTCAGTGGGCCGATGTTTGATGTTGTTTTAGCCTTTTGTTTGGCGTATGAAAAGAAGTATTTGGAATTTTCCTTTATACCTGCAATAGCTTTCCTCTCCTCTTCCATATGTTGTAGTTCATATGATATTCTTAGCCTTTGTTCAATTTCCACAATTTATTTCGACCTTTTGCCTATCCTGTAGATTTTGATGTGTGCGTCTTTGTGTGAGTAATTTTCTTCTTCTGTACAGCCTCCTCCTTTCCCGATCTTGTTTGCTTCTTCGTTTTGTTTGTCTTGCAGGTATATGGTGGCTACAGATTTGGGTCATGGTTTCTGTTATTAAGACTAGACATTCTGCTGGTGTCAGGTTATCCATTAAATCTTCCCAGTCTATTTCCTCCATTTCTTGATTTAACCTCTTCCCACCTAATGTTTTTGTTATTGAAGTTAAATTTACTGAAGGGGCCGGTTTTTGTTCTCGATTCTGAGGTTGTCTGTACACTTTCTAAGGTTGTTTTGATCTCAATTAATTTATGATCTAAGCATGTTGTGTCCGATATGTTAATGCTGTGTATTAGAGAGTCGTTGTTAGTGAAGACCAGGTCTAAGATATTGTTTTCCCGTGTGGGTTCAGCAATATGTTGGGTAAGACTAAAAAAATCACAAAGTTAAAAAAGCTCTCGTATTAGTATTTGCTTCTCCGGTGTTATTTGCCACTAACTGGTTTTCTAGTTGTCTCCATTTAATGTTTGGTAGGTTAAAGTCTCCTAGCCATATAATATTTGGTGTTGGGTTCCCCAGGGTTTCCACTTCTGATTTTATTTTGTTGAGCTGGGTTTTGAATTCTTCTCGGGATGAGTCTGGAGGCCTGTATGTAACAATAACGGCTAAATTTAGGGATTCTATTTTAACTCCAAGTATTTCCACCACTTCGTTACTGTTATTTAGGAATTCAGTACATATCAGTGAGTCATGTATGTACAAGGCTACACCTCCATGTGATCTATGTGTTCTGTCCGCCCTATGTAGGTTGTAACCAGGAATCCATACCTCACTATCTTGCTGATCTTTAATGTGAGTTTCTGTGAGAGCCGCAAATATAGCGTTTCCTTCTTCTAGCAGGCCCCTAATAAATGGTACTTTGTTCGTGGTTCTATTTTTTAGGCCTTGGATATTTGCAAACAAGATTGGGGAGGGATTGTTTGGAGTACTATGTGTACCTAATAGTCTTTGGGATGTATTGGCCACTCTTGGGAGGCCAGGAGGTGCTCGAGGTGTTCTATGTGCTCTTCCATCTCCCTCAGTCTCTTCATCTGCCCTTTCCCTCCTTGCCTTTTTCCTCTGTCTCGTCCTCGCATAGCTAGAGAGTTTTTTGGGCTACCGGTACCATTCGTGTTTGGTCTAGCATATCTCCAAGTCCCTTTAATATGAAAAGCTGGGCATTTCATATTGTAGCAGGTCTTGTTCTCAAGTGATGTCTTGCAAAGGGATGGGTGGTGGTATTTGCAGGTTTCACCAAATCTACATTTTCCATGACTGGTTATGTTGTTGCAAATTTTGGGATGAGCAAATCTACATGAATTCCCATTATATTCGCCCTTTTGACCAAAGTAGCACCTTCTTTCCAGATAATATCTGCACACTGGTGTAGACAACCCCAGTAGGTGTGACTGGGGCTGCGAGGGGTTATGTGGTGAGCTAAGTGTGGTAGTGGGTGATAGTGGGCTTGGTGTATGGGTGGGTGAGGCCTGCAGGGGGGTGGAGTTACGGGTCGGTTGTACAGTAGGTGTGCAGGTGGCAGTGGTGAGGGGGGAGGCGATCTGGAAGGGGAGCCTGATATGGGGGCTTGTTGCATCCTACGTTCATCCTGCAAATGTATTTGATCAACAGCAGTAGGGTGGTCAATGGCCATAGATGGGATTAATGTGGGTGTTTTCTGGGTCTGGGGAGGTGTGGGAAGATGTGCGGCTGGGTTTGTGGATATGTAGGGTGCGAAAGGTTGTTGTTCGGCAGGCGATGTGTGTTGATGTGCAGGAGGCAATGCTAGGCCTATTTTCCCTAATAAATTGTTTCTAATAAGGCGGATGTAGGCTAGTGTCCTTGACTATTATCGGCAAGAGTTGTGTTATCGGGCGTATCACCTAACCTATAGGCCTAGGCTCTGACCGACCAACCGGGTATAGCCTAGGCTAGCCTATCCGGAAAACTGTTATTTTAATACCACAAATTTTCCGAGTGTTTTTTTATAAACAAAATTGGTAATTTGCATCAATATATAGTGTTTGTAATTAATTAGAAATCTCGGGAAAACCTATTTTCCCCATTAGGCCTATTGATCGATGTTGAGACCCCCCCCCCCTCGATAGTGATTTGAAAAGACATTAGCCTAACCTAACAACCTTAACCTAACCTAACCTAGTATTATGGGTGGGGGCTGCTGCCCCCACACCCCGCTGGTTGAGTACTAATCCCATAATAACAAAAAAAGGTACGATTTTAGTTACTGGTCACCTATTTGACAGGTACCGCCAACGATTTAATACATATTTGTTTTCGGTTTCCACGCATCCAACACCAAGCTACACCCTTTTCTGGTGTACGAAACACTAAAAAAGCAATGGGGACACTTTAATAATGATAATATGAGACGAAATATAAAGACAACTCGGTTGCGTTCGTGGAAGTAGCGTCGCTTTGTTTACTTTACGCTCGGAGTGACTTCCTGGTCCCGCCGCCTTGGCGGTCGACTTCAAATGGCTAAGCTTGTTGGGTCAATTTTTTGATAAAAACTTGCGTTATAGGGCGTGGGATACAGTCCAGGGTTGAGGGGGGGGCGAGGGGCTCTGCCCCCCCCCCCTCACCCCCCCCCCCCTGTGAATTATAATAATCATCATCTATGTGGCCAGCAGGGGGCAAGTAAAACAGCTGGCCATAGTAATCTCGAGCGTCCTGGGTAAACAAACCGCGACGATCCGAAGCGACGACGGACCCCCCCCCCTTGCCGCCGATTTTCGGCCCAAACTCCCCGTTTTATTCTCGTCGCTTGGTGTTGGATGCGTGGAAGCCGAAAACAAATATGTATTAAATCCTCGGTGGTACCTGTCAAATAGGTGTCCAGTAACTAAAATCGTACCCCCAAAAAAAAGTTGCCTGTCGATTATACGAAGGTGAAAGAAAAGTCGATGAAGTCTATGGTGTTTACTCTGCAATCTTCAGCTTGATTGTACTGTACATTGATAACGGGAAAGTACCGGTACCGTATTGACAACCTTGTTACGAAAATAAGATTTTAGTACAGTACTGTACCATACTTTTAAATTAGGTTTTTCCGAGGGTTTAACACATTTTCATATGATCTTTAGAGCTATCGATGACTGCAAGTACCGTATTGACACCCTTGTTACGAAAAAGACATTTTAGTACCATACTGTACTTTTTTATTAGGTTTTGCCGAGGGTTAAAAACAAAATTTGTATGATCTTTAGAGCATATAGATTCAATATTTATCTTCAAATATATCAACAAAATTTGTGGTATTAAAATAACATTAAACTGCCTATCCTAGTGATTACTTACTTTGATTAGGCCTAGCCTACTTTGAAGAATTTCGGGCAAGAATGTAGCCTAGTTACCGGGTGTACCGCCCGTCTTGTTTACACTACGCGGACGCTCACCATCATGTGTTCCCGTCTATTTTGACTGCCTTTGGATACAAAAATAGGTACGATTTTAGTTACTGGACACCTAGGCTATTTGACAGGTAGGCTACCGCCAACGATTTAATACATATTTTTTTTCGGTTTCCACGCATCCAACACCAAGCTACACCCTTTTCTGGTGTACGAAACACTAAAAAAGCAATGGGGACACTTTAGGCTAATAATAATAGGCCCGTGAATTATAATAATCGTCATCTATGTGGCCAGCAGGGGGCAAGTAAAACAGCTGGCCGTAACCTCGAGCGTCCTGGGTAAACAAACCGCGACCGCGTGACGACGGACTCTCCCCGCCGCCGATTTTCGGCACAAACGCCCCATTTTATTCTCGTCGAAAACCACATTTAAAAAGTTATTAGGCCTATATCGTTTTCAATACTAGGCTATTACCGGACCAGAAAAAGGTGTAGCTTGGTGTTGGATGCATGTGGAAACCAAAAACAAATATGTATTTACCTAATTGTATTTACCTAATTGTAGTTTACAGGAGTTGAGCTAAGCTCGTGTTGTCCCGTCTCTCAGTCTACTTTTTATCCAATTTTTTCTTGAAAATATGGATGTTCCTTGCCCCTACCACCTCCTCCTCCAGCCCATTCCATTTGTCAATACATCTATAGGGGAAGCTAAACTTCCTGATATCGTTCTTGCAGGTAGGTCTTTTTACTTTGTAGCTGTGGCCTCTAGTTATTCCTGTATCCATAATTCATATATCCTCCCTATCCAGCCTCTCCAGCCCCCGGGTACATTTGTACATCATTATCATGTCTCCCCTCTCTCTCCTCTCTTTTAGACTCGGTAGATTTAATTTGTCTAGCCTCCCTTCATATGGCAGTTCTCTGAGACTTGGAACCAATCTAGTGACTGCTCTCTGGATTCTTTCTAACTTGTGAATATGCTTCTTTAGATGCGGGGACCACACCACTGCTGCATACTCCAATCTTGGTCTAATCATACTCTTCATAATTTTCGCTACCATGGTCTCATCCAAATAGTTCAGAGCAACTTTCATATTCCCGGCCATTGCATACATTCCGCTAAAGAGCTTGTTAATATGTTTCTCTGGCGACAATCCTCGGTGGTACCTGTCAAATAGGTGTCCAGTAACTAAAATCGTACCCAAAAATACATTACCCTAACCTAACCTAACCTAGTAGGCTATTAGGCCTATAGATTTATAAGTATTTATTTTATTATAGCCTAAGTATTTATAGATTATTTATGTTGTATGTCGGTAGTGGTACACCCGGTAACTACATCCATCCCAAATTTCGCCTTCTACTGGCGCAGTTGAGTTGGGCCTCCTCTGGGGCCAGGACGCTCCTCTGCTCCTACCCCTCGTGCGACGACTGGGTGGGTGTTGTGGTGGGAGCTTGGGTAATGGGTATCCTGGTGTTGGTGGTTCGTCCGGTACTTCACTAAGCCACCTAGCCTATCTAATTTTCTTTGATAGGCTAACATTCAAGGAGACTAGCCTACAGCAGGACTCTTCTTCTTACCTCTGACCGCAGTGACCGGGTATAAGCTATCCTAGTGTTTACTAGCCTATACCCCTTTGAAAGAACATTAGCCTAACCTAACAACCTTACCTAACCTATCCTAGTATGAATGGGGGCTGCCGCCCCCACACCCACACTATTTGACATCTTTGACAGATTTTTGGTGTATTTCTCTGAAAAGGGTATTTTTTCAATTTGTCGATAACGAAAATCCTCCATGCGGACTAGGCTATATGGCGAATCTGTTGGTGCCTATTTTCCCTTATAAATTGTTTCTAATTAGGCGGATGGGTAAGTTCCTATGTAGCGGTAGGAACCGTATTATATATTCCCATTTACCTAAGAATCTTTATTTATATCCTCATATATCTTACTTATTTTCTTCACTTACCTCAACCATACTAATCCCGATAGCTGGGGAGGGTATGAAATATATCAGGGAAAGAGAGGGGTTGAATCACGGCGATTAACTAGAATATAGCCATGTTGATTAACAAAGCCAAGACGTTGTGTATCCTTGCTTGTGATTGGTTGTTGGCTATCGTGACGTCATCAGCCAAGGCGGGCCTCAGCGATGACGTCATTCCAGCCCTCGGTCAACATGGCGTCATTACACCCGCTTATTTTAAAGCCCGCTTAATCTTACACCCGCTTAAATGTACATCAGCGGTGTATATGTTTCACACAACGTGTATACATTATAATGTCATTAGTGCACTGTAATTTGCGTCTTGATATTCAGTGTTTCTATTTATCAATACTAATTAGTATTCACGCCCCCCACCCCACCCCGTATTTGGCTCGTGAACGGTAAGGTTAATCTGCAAGAGCGGTATCGTCCCAAGATGAACTGATATAGGCTATTGGTAATTATAGGGAATAGGCTCGCACCCTTATTTTTCGTGTTTTTTCCTCCAGATTTTGAGAAATGAGTGTATTCATGGTCTTAGATATAATGGCAATGTTGGATACACGATGGGTTGAGGGGGGGCTTTGCCCCCCCCCCCCATGAATTATTGAAATCGTCATCTATGTTGCCAGCAGGGGGTAAATATTGATTATACTGCATAAAGAAGGCGTTTGTAAACAGTGAGGATGTCCGAAAGAGCTCTGAGATTGATTAGAATGGGCGTTTTTTTGGTCAATATTAACTCCTTCAGACATATTATGTTCCAATAAGTCCGAGGAGGCGGGAGCCCCAGGATCATTGCCACTGCCTCGCACTACCGTAAAGGGGGGTAACTTCGGACTTGGGTCATAACTTCGGACATCGGCGATAATAAGTAATTAGACATTGTCATTATATAATGGATTTTTGTTTTTGTTTTTTTCTTGTGGGGTCCGTTTAGAGAAATGGCAAAGGAAGAGCATGTAAAAGTCCTAGGGAACTGACATGAGTATATGTACACGAAAAAAATATTATATATGTGACGAAAATATGTACATTTTTCGCTACCCTGCCAAACTTCTATCACCCTGAAGAAATTTGTTTGTATGAATGATGTTGTGACTGATATAATTTTGTAGTAACATTACCAGAGACAACATCCACCAAAGGAAATTTGTTATCACCAAAGGAAATTTGTTACACTTGTATAACGCTCTAGCTAGAACAGTATCATTTAACCGATTGTGTTTTAAAAAAAAACATGGTAACTTCGGACATGGAACAAAACAATCGTTTGTTATTATTTGCCCTATGAAAATCATTCATAATACTTGTACATCATTAACATGGTGGTAAAAGATCAAATCATCATTCTCTGAGTCCAAAAACCCATAAAAATATGATACTATGCTAACTGATTTATGTATTTAGGATAATTCTGGATATATAATACAGTGGAATCTCCAATCTCGATCATAATTGGTTCCCACATGGTTACCGATCGAGATTCGAAATATCGAGATGCGAAGTTAACTTCTTATGGGAAAAAATACAATCGGTTCCAGCCACTTGCCGACTAACCTACATCAAATCTGTCAATTTTCACATTTGCCCCCCACAATCACATGCAATATATATAATATGTTAAAATCGATAAAATTAATAATGAAAGTTTTATTTTTACCTTATATTTATTGATAAAGAGGTTTGTGTGGTTGATTGTTGGTTCCGAGGCGAACGCAGTTAGGTTACTGCGTCTCCGCACCCGGCGCACAGTCACCGTCATCAATTCTTGCAATTGCTTCCCTCACCCTGTCACCACTAGTACCGGCATTTTATGAATGCGATAAAAAAAGGTCCAGGTAGACGACTTCACAATACAAGTTTTCAAGCGAATGGAGGATGTGTGACTGGTACACCAAGTGGCCGCTAGATCTACCGACTTCAATAAATTTTCCATGGTATAAAGTTTAATCAAGTTTTCTTTTGTCTTCACTAGTATTATATATTAGATTTTCCTCATACAAATAATAATGTATATTAAAACATGGTAAAGTAATTTTATTACTACGTAAATGAAAGCGGCAGAGACAGGTTAGACTACCGCTTGAGACGATCTATACTAGCGGTACATTAGTATACAGGTGAACAAAACACAATGACTGTGAGGTTCACACATCGATTTGGTCAAGATTAATCTGTTTATATTAGTATATAAGCATCTAGCATCGATATTTAGCTATTAGCTATCGAGATTAACGTTTTTTCATCGAGATTTGTGATTGGGGAGAGCTTGAAGGTGGCATCGAGATGCGAAATATCGAGATGAGATTGATCGAGATATGTGAGCCTACTGTACAGTAAACCCTCGCTATCTCGGACCTCTAGAAGTCGGAAACCCGGACTACTCGGACTGGCATCGGCCTCTCGGAAAGTTCGCCGTATATCTCGGAAAATTCCGAGATGTAAGGGGAAAACTCCGAGGGCCCACATGGTCTGTCGGACAGGTGTCATATATCTCGGAAAATTCCGAGATCTAAGGGCAAATTCCGAGATCTAAGGCTACAGTGAGGTGGAGAAGGACAGTGAAATGGAGAAGGAAAGTGATATTTATAATATATGTCTGCTGGATACTGTACAGGTACTGTAATTTATCTTGAATCAACGTTGTTAGTGATAGGGAAGTCTCCGTTTTCTCTGGTGGCTCGGACTCCCTCTTCCAATTCGGACATTTTCCTCACATAAGTCGGACTTCGGACATCTCGGATTTTCGGTCATCTCGGACTGGGTCTCCCCCCAATTAGTCCGAGATAGCGAGGGTTTACTGTATATATAAATTAGGAGAGGCATATATCTTGTCCAAATTTTTGTTTATCTGCCGAAAGAAACACCAACAAATACGTTATACCTATAAAAATGCTCAAATTCATAAAAGTGTATATGCATTGATATATACATACCTATATATTTTCACTAGGCCTAGTTAATTTTCGAGTTATTGATTTGACAGCATTGGTTATTTTTCCTGCTCAATATTTTCTAGGGGTGAGCTCGATGCCTAACGAGAACAGATGCAAACAGAATATATGTTAAACATCGTATATATCCCCCTCCTATACTGATTATACAGGCCTAAAAGTATTGACTGTGCATTTTCCACTATAACATCGGACAAGAATAAGCAGCAATAATAAAATATTCATATAAAATAGTAGGAGCCGAAAAATTAATGAAATAAGGCCACGAACGTAGGTCCGAAGTTCTCCTCCGTTCGTCCGAAGTTATCTCAGCTTTCTTGGCAACCATTTTCCATAAGAAATCACCTACGTCCGAAGTTAGCCATACAAGTCCGAAGTTATCGACTTTTCAAGCTAACTTCGGACATCATTTAGGATAAGGATAGCTCTCTTATTTCGGGGTTAATTTTAGGAGGCTTCCTTGATTACGGCGCACTACCACCATACATCACTTGACCTAGTTAAATCTCTATAATGTGTTTAAACTCAGGAGAAATTGTTAAAAAACATCGAAAAATGTCCGAAGTTACCGCATTTTACGGTACACTCACAACAACACTGCGGCCGTTAGAATTATCAGAGGAGGCTGAGGTTGCCACCAACGGTTTTATCGTAAGCTAACTTATCGGACTTACTGAGCTCATATGACGCAAAATCGCGTCATAAACTTATTGGAGAGGCATGGAGATAAGTCCATATGACGCGATCGCGTCATATGAGTTTTTGGTTATAAGTTCCATATGACGCGATCGCGTCATATACAGTATGTCGCAAGGAGTTAAGGAGACGGACCACAGCTATTTTCAAGGATTTTATTTTTTGTGGATTTGTTATTTATATGATTTATAAGGTTTCTATAATAAAATTTGTTCATGGAAATTAGTATTTAGGCCTACCCATTATCCAAGAAACTACGAATCTTGTTTCTGAGACCTACCGGTAGTAGGCTATATTAACCTAACCAAACAACCCAACCTAACCTAACCTAGACCCAGTACGTGGGATACTAAACTAGCCCTTGCATGCCAGGTACAGCGGATTCATAGTACTCAGTACGTGGGATACTAAACTAGCCCTTGCATGCCAGGTACAGCGGATTCATAGTATCCAGTACGTGGGATACTATACTAGCCCTTGCATGCCAGGTACAGCGGATTCATAGTACCCAGTACGTGGGATACTATACTAGCCCTTGCATGCCAGGTACAGCGGATTCATAGTACGTGGGATACAAATTAGACTAACCTCGGAGGATTCATGGTCAGCAAATAGGCCTAGGGCCTACATATTAGACTAACCTCGGAGGTAAAAAATACCGCGAGTTTAGTCAATATAAATCAGACTAACCTCGGTCATTCCTTAGTGTCATTCAATTACTGTTTGAATATCAATATGCGAATTACAGTGCATTAATTATGTCATAATACTAGTTGTGTGAAAAATATACAAATCCACAAACGGAAACCACCTCCTAAATACCGGTACAGTAGATCTGTTTCACAATATTATATTAAGTGGGCTAAGAGTTGATCAACATGGCTAAATTGCAGATTATGTTTCAACATCACATTTTCTTTGATATAATTCGTGCCCTCTGCACCTATATGGGTTATTATTGACGAGGTAAGTGAAGGAAATAAGTGTATTGATGATATACATTAAAGATTCCGTGGTAAACGTAGCCTAGGCTTGGACCCAAATAACGACGGTATAAAACCCTTACCCTTGGTGTAGTGGAGATTAATGGTCTGCAGCCAAATCAACACAATGCAGCTGGAAGCTCCGTTCATAATCCCGTTAAATAGATGTTGTAGGTGTTTTCATAATGCAAAAACACTTCACTATTCATTGAACAACAGTTCCACCATTTCAAATATGGCCGACACCGAGATGTTATAAACACCAAGGACGATAATAATAAATGAATTAATGTGACGTCATAGAGGGATTGGGAAACAAAAGAGGCTTATTATATGGACTGATGTGTATTTCTATAGCCATTGAAATATTGCGAACATTTGTGACGTCACCTTCTAGACACCTGTACAGTGACGTACTCCCGCAACAGCCAATCATATCCCAACATCGTTCGTGACGTCACACCCAGTTTATTGACCAATAGAATATAAATTTACAACTCTACTCGCCTCCATTCGTCGTCCATCAGCGGAGCTGAGAAATTGTAGAAAGTGAGTCCACAGATGCTCTCTAATTATTCATTTACCAAGTATATTTTCCATTTGTAGTATACTACGAAGCAACATACATAATACATACACAGTATCTGATTTATATACAAACAACAAATATGCTATAACACTGCCCAGTTCTTGAGATATAATGCCTACCGCTACGCAGGATTATACCGGCGGATGTAGTGTCCTTGAAGATTATCTTCTCTTTTACCTAAGGTTACCTAAGGTTGTGTTCACCACTCTCCTAGCAGCACCGAGGAGCGCGTCGCCCCTCGTTGTGGGTTGTGTTTTGGTGCAGTAGGGCCTAGACTGTTTGAAGAGACAGCACGCTCCCTTGCGAAGATGGGCTCGTCTTTGAAGCACTCTGTTGTGGCATTTCTGAAGTCTCGGAGTTCTCGTGGTAGACAGTTGGGGGTAGCCTAAGATCCTGTGTAGTGGGAGGAATTGTTTTTCAGATGCCTAGGCCTATTTACTAAGAAACATTGAACAATATCTTTGGCAGCATTCAAGGAGACTACAGCAGGACTCTTCTTACCTCTGACCGGGTATAAGCTATCCTAGTGTTTACTAGCCTATACCCCTTTGAAAGGACATTAGCCTAACCTAACGACCTTACCGGTAAAATTCTAGGTCCGGTTTCACAGCGAATTTAGCGTTTTGTGTTTTTGTTTTTCTCAGTTTTCTTTATTATACAGTGTTGTTTTATACTAAGGACTGGCGGAAATTAGTATTTACCCATTATCAAACAATCTAAAAACACGGCCCCCACTAGTGGGGACTGGGGAGGGCTATGAAGATCAGGGAAATTGCGGGGTAAAAGACGAAAATAAGGGGAAATACTGTATTAGCCTAACCTAACAACCTTCCCTAACCTAACCTAATATATTAGGTGGGGGCTGCCGCCCCCACACCCCCGCTGGTTTGGTATTAAAATATTAAAAGATTGACGGTCGCCGAATTTTTTTTTTATGAAGTCTAGGTATTTACTCCGCAATCTTCAGCTTTGTCTGTGGATAACAGGAGGTAAATATTAACTATTTCACAGTAATTATAATTCCATTTGCGCCGCTACTGACCGATATAGAAATGAAGTACAGTACTGTATGGTATATGACGAAGTATAGAAGCCATATATAAATTGATGAGTGTGCTGTGAAACCGGATCTAGAATAATACCACCTTACCTAACCTATCCTAGTATTATGGGTGAGGGCTGCCGCCCCACAACCCCGCTATTTGACATCTTTGACAGATTTTTTGTGTATTTTTTGTGAAAAGGGTATTTTTTCAATTTGTCAATAACAAAAATCATCCATGCGGACTATATGGAGATTGGAGAAAAATATGGCGAATCTGTTGGTGCCTATTTTCCCCATTAAATTGTTTCTAATAAGGCGGATGTAGTGTCCTTGAAGATTATCATATCTTTAACCCTTTATTGGCGGCGCGCAACTTATGTCGTGTGAAAGAAATTTGGACTAAGTGGCAGTTCACAACTTATGTATGTGCCATTTTCACTACGTAATGTTGCTGAGAGAGAGAGATAACTGGTAGGAGGGGAGTAGCAAGCATATGACTGCTCCAGACCACCGCGGCGGACCTACTGACATGAATCCCACCCTCCCCCACCCTCACACACTCGCTACACAGGGAATTATGTAGGGAAACTACCTAATTACATGGTTTTTGCACTCGTGTTGCGCGATCATTGCAAGAAAACCAGCGGTCGTACAAGGATGGTTGGGGTGTCATTGGAAAGCTCTGTTTATGCCCTTTCAGAGATAGATACTTGTTTTACGCTCTGGGTCTTATTTAGGCATGAAAATGATCACGTAAAAAACCCTATTTAGGGTAAAAACACCCCGCTGGGCGGTACATATAAATTACCGCCTAGGCCGCTCGTAAGGTGTTAACCTAACCAAAACCTAACCTAGTATATTAGTGGATTAGGCAAGAATGTTAAGAGCGGGTGTACTGCCAGCCTTGTTTAGTTGTGTAACTTTTACACTACACGTAGTGGCGTCGGACCTTCACCATCATGTTCCCGTTTATATTGACTGCCTTTGGATACAATAATAATATGTTAAGGGACTTAAGGAAGTTGAGGGAGGGCTTTGCCCCCCTCACCCCCCATGACATATTGTCTTCATCATATATATTGCCAGCAGGGGGCAAATTACCGAAAAAAATCGCCGTCAAAATAAGACGCGAACTTAACTATGGTGATCGACAAATGTAAATTGTTACATTTGGAACTGGGAATATCCATTACGATACTTGTCTAAGTAAAATGGATTGATTGTAAAGTAACTAAGACAGGACAACACGAGTGCTGCTCAATTCCTGTAAACTACAAATAGGTAAATACAAATAGGTAAATACATAAATTTAATCTTTTTAGGGTCAATTACTGTGACTGTATTCTAAAATTTTACAAATAATTTTAATCAAGCATTTTTAACGTTAAGTTTCTTGTACCGGTATACAGTGGAGCCCCCATCCTAGCTGCTAATCGGTTCCGCAGAAATAGAGCTAGGATTGAAACAGCCAAGATCGGGGCACTGTTCTTGTGGGGAAAATTCAATCGGTTCCGTGCTCATGCCAAAATTTGCGTCTTTTTCTATTTTTTGCCTATGAAAACGTGTTTTATTGTACACAAATTAAATTTTATGCATTATACTGTATCATATAATACACCATAGAATAAGTTTTTAATAACTAGAAAAAAAAGGCCCAATATCTAAACAATTACCGCACTTTTTCCCAGTGTTAGGCTATGAAACATGTTTTTTGTCTAGGCTACATCAAGTAGCCTAGGCCTAAATCTTATGCATTGTAAATATTAATATAGACATGGCTAAATGACAGTCCTAACCATAAATACTGTAGATTGGGGCATTGTTTCTATCATGCAAAATGTTTTAGGCCTAGCCTAGGCCTAGGTTCTAAATTCGTCCAGCCACCCCTCAAGTACCCATTTCGCCCCAAATACATCCAATAAATACATATTATGAGGAAAAGACGTATACATACGTATTATGAGAAGATTACTTACCATGCACAGATTTTATTATAAATCATTGTCATATTTAGCCTAGCCTAGGCTAACATCGTCTAGGCTAGGCATTTCAATCGCTTTCGTCCGACATGGACTGGTCTTTGCTCTGTGTTTTGAGCATGAAATTCCTTCATTGCTACCACCAGGCCAACCATCCCTATCACTAGATGTACTATGTCACTAGCTGTACTGGCGGGTGCCCAACCCCGAAAGGAGTTTAAATAGGGGAGCTATCCCCCCGCCAAAGGCGGCTTTCTAGGGCCTTTCCTAGCTGATGCTGAGATGATTGGGTTCTAGTCATGTGGTGATGGGCTGGTCTATCCGAGTGAAAACTGAGCGATCTCTGCCATACCCATAGCTTACTCTGACTGTTCCTTTTACTTATATATCTTCTAGATCTCAAGTGGCGGCGTCTTTTCCGTGGATTGACCTCCCTACTGCCAACCTAGAAGTTGGCAGATTGGGAGCCAAAGCGTCACATTTTTCCCTTACCCCTCAACTTTCCCTTCATAATTGCTGAGGGGCACAGGGCCTTGGGTGGGGCTTTGGTTTCCCGGGCGTTTCCGCACCTTCCTCAGCTCCCTGCCTTGGACTGGCTTCGGTCACCCGGGCTTTGTTAGTGGTAAGCAGGGAGGATTTTGTGGGGGCACTCGTTTATGGCCTTGGCCTTGCTCGAGACCTTGGGGCTGTTCGGCCAGACAGCCTGGGGAACAACAACTAGATGTACTAGAGGTTATAATAAACGTGAGAGGTAAGGGGTTCAGGCACAAAAAGGCTTGCAAACGGTTGTTTTGTCAACACAGATACTAGCTAAACTGCAAGCGTCTGCTTAGTGATGACGTCATACAAAGATGGCGGCATCTTGTGCATTTGACGATCGGATCTCGGATTCACTCGGATTTTGTCTCTAAACGGCAAGCGCCTGGCAGATTCTTTTGTTATGTTAAAACAAAATTACAGTATTGTTTTTGTTTGTTTTCTAGTTTTATGTCGAGTTTTTCGTTATTTTTGCTATTTTTTGGGTTTCGGCTGGGATTTTGATGCGAGAATTGAAATTGGGAATATTAGGTGTGTGGTGCGAGAATTGAATCAACGAAGACCGGTGTAGCGAAAATGGGGGCTCCACTGTAACCTCTGCTTACTTTGTGTCTGTTTGTATTTATTGTTTATCTTTTCTATTATTAATATTGATGATTTTTTTAAATTAATTGTTCTTGTTAAAAGAGTACTCTTTGTTTAAACCCTCCAGCCCCGGCTATGTATTATATATATATTCCCCGAAACCGGGGGTTTTGGCCAAAAAATGTCTATGCCTAGGCTACCGCATCTTTGTTATTTGGCTTGCTTCCACATTCCCGCGCATCCCCATGCGTAGATGTGTTTTGTACCTGTAGAATGGCGTTAAGTAGAGCTCTCTAAGTCAACTGGTTCAGTTGTGATGATGATTTCATTGGAGATAACTTTATGGCAAAAACAGCCACTTTACACTACTTTTCGATACTTAACAATAACATACAGGCACACACGAACAAGCGACGCACTCCTTCTTGTGGCCGGAGATGCGGGGCGTCGGTCCAGCTGGCTGTTGTTTACATGCGTCGGACGTACGCCTCGCACACCAAGCTTACAGGCTTTGAGCTCATGAGTGCCTCAGAGCCCTTCCGGGTATCTCGGGTGTGTTTTTTTATGGGTGTTTAAGAGCCCTTCCGGGTCTGAAGGGTTAAAATGTAAAACTTGCAAACAAAGTCAAACCAAACTGGGACAAAGACAATATAAAGTCAGGCCTATGTTGCCAGCAGGGGGCAAAAAAACAAAAAAAATCGCTGTCAAAACAGACGCGAAGTTAACCTCGGCGATCGCCCTATGTAAGCATGAAGACTGTACACCCGGTAACTACATCCATCCCGTGGATTATTTATGAATGTAAAATGTAAAATTATATTGTAACCTTACCAAATTCTTGAGACATAAATACAGGTCCTCCCGCTACACAGGATTATACCCTCGGACTGCTTCAATGGGGCATTTCATAACTTTTTGATGTAATTACTCAAACACTTTGACTATAATTTCATAAGCCATGCTGAGTTATAATCGCCACCTCTAGGCTATAATGCTGTGTCGACTTGGTCTGTACAGTACATATTGGTCTCCCTGCTGCTGGACTCAAGGTAGCAGAGACGTTTGACCTAAAGATGAGCATCGTATCAGATTATCTTCTCAATCGTAGACACAGAGAGATCTATAGTAATATTCATGGTCGACATACAAATTGTGGGATCAGTATGAAGATGGCGAGACCACTACTGATTCTTTTTAAAGATCACATAGCCAAATAGTAGGTTTAGGGCCCAAACTCCTCTCCACAGACTAGGCCTGTTGGTTAGAAACCAAAGCCAATTAAAGCATGTAGGCCATATAATACCGTAAAACTGGGTAACTTCGGACATTTTTTGAGGTTTTTTAACAATTTCTCCTGACTGTAAACACATTATAGAGATTTTACTAGGTCAAGTGATGTGTGGTGATAGTGTGCGGTAATCCAGGAAGCCTCCTAAAATTATCCCCCATAATAAGAGCGCTATCCTTATCCTAAATGATGTCCGAAGTCATCTTCAAAAGTGGCTGACTTCGGACATGCATGGATAACTTCGGACATACAGTGATTTCTTATGGAAAATGATTGCCAAGAAAGCTGGGATAACTTCGGACAAACGGAGGGGAACTTCGGACGTATGTTCGTGGTTTTATTTCATTCGTTTTTTGGCTCCTACTATTTTGTATGAATATTTTATTATTGCTGCTTATTCCTGTCCAATGTCTTACTGGAAAATGCACAGTCAATACTTTTAGGCCTGTATAGTCAGTATAGGAGGGGGTTATAAACAATGTTTAACAGATTTTCTTTTTGGATCTGTTCTCGTTAGGCATTGAACTCACTCTTAGAAAATATTGAGCATCAAAAATGACCAATGCTGTCAAATCAATAACTCGAAAATGAACTAGGCCTAATGAAAATATATAGGTATGTATACTCTATCACTGCATATACATTTTTATGAATTTGAGCATTTTTATAGGTATAACGTACGTGTTGGTGTTTCTTACAGCAGAATTGTTTATAATTGTTTATAAAAAAAAATTGGACAAGATATATGCCTCTCCTAATTTATATACAGTACTGTATATTATATATCCAGAATTTCAATGCAAAGACGTCGGCCTGGTTTGTCGACAACCCCGACACAGACAGAGGGCTGGTCTTAACACCAAACAGACAACCTATATATATATCCTTAATAACATTCATCAGCATACCCATTCTCCCCACCAAGCCCTCTACACCCCAACATCTGATATCACCTTTTGCTCCCCTGAACTCGCCCCCACAACATCCTGGAGGGTGGTCAGAACCTTGGGCTCAGACCACCTCCCGATCATTATCACCACCAAAACAAGACTCACCCCAGCTAGCCACAGACACACTTACACTAACTATAAAAGAGCTAACTGGGAAGCTTTCGCAAATGAGACAGAACAACACTTTGAAACCTTAAACAGTACACCCATCACTAACATCAACAATGCTGTACACACATTCAACACGACTATCCAAAACGCCGACAAGAAACACATTCCAAGAGGTAACATAAAAAAACAAAACCCCAACTTCTCACCAGAAATTCAAAACCTCATCATACAATGCGACACATTGAAACACTCCCCAGCACCCCACACACAAGACATCAATCACTCAACATCCAGATTAACAACAAAATACAAGAACAACAAACACTAAATTGGAATAACTTCCTACAAACACTCGATCACAAAACAAACCCCAAAAAACTCTACAAAACACTAAACAGCATCACACTTTCCAACAGCAACACAACACAGTCACATGCTGCAATCACAACAACTGACTCTACTCCTTCACGTAAACAACAAGCAAACACTCTCATCAATCACTTCTCTCATGCCAGTCACCTAAAACCCCACAAAGACGACCGACGTGTCATCCGACGAAAAAGACAATTCCCCACAGACCCTGACTATACACCCTTCACCAACAACCAGACAAAGCATATCATCAACAATCTCAAGCTCTCACCCGCCTGTGGCCTAGACAACATAAGCAACATTCACCTCAGACACCTGGGACCACAAGGCATACAAGCACTCACTAACATATCAAACTACAGCTACTCACACAGCACAATACCAGACATCTGGAAGCATGGTATCATCATCACATTCCCCAAACCTAACAAAGACCCCACGCTACCCTCCTCACACCGCCTATCACACTCCTTTGTACCCCCTCCAAAGTCATAGAGCGCCTTGTACTACAACTGATGACACCTGACTTACCCCTTTCTCCAACACAACACGGCTTCAGGCCATTGCACTCCACAAACACTCTTCTTACAGACCTTACACAAAGAGCTTTTGACGGCATCAACTCAGCTAGACCACCACACAGATCAGTACTTGCCACACTCGACATTAGTAAAGCCTTCGATGCCATCCCCCTCCACAACCTAACAAACAAAATCTACAACACATACATGCACACCAACACAAAAAGATGGCTGGCCAACTTCTTAGCAGGCAGATGTGCACACGAATCTTTTGCCGGTCAGTCATCTAGCATTAGAAATTTCCCAAACGGAGTCCCGCAAGGATCCGTCCTGTCGCCCGCACTCTTCAATCTGTACATGCATGATATAAATACACCAAATTCACCCCAAATAACCATAGCCTCCTACGCAGACGACATAACACTCACAAGCACGCACCAAAACCCAGACACAAGAGATTAAGAAATGTATATGCTGCAATCAGGAGACAAGAAGCCAGAGAATATGAGAAGAACATTGTGAAAAAATGTAAGAGTGATCCTAAGCTGTTCTATAGGTTTATAAATAGTAAAATGAAGGTAAGGGATAGAATAGTCAGGTTGAAGGTTGAGGGGACCACTTATGATGACGACCAGAATATGTGTGAAATTATGAACAATACACTACACTCAGTATATACTAAAGATGATAACTTTGAAGAAGTACCGGTAGGTGAAATTGGTGATAAACTGGGAGAGATTAATTTTCTCCCAGAGGAGCTAGTAGAAATAATGAAAGGACTAGATGTGAAAAAAGCAGTGGGACCTGACAATGTAGCGGGATGGATTTTGAAAGAATGTGCTGACGAACTAGTGAAACCCTTATATGAGATAATGAAATACTCTCTGGAAGTGGGAAAATTACCAATGGACTGGAAGAGAGCCAACATTGTACCGATTTATAAAGGTGGGAACAGGGAACATCCATTGAATTATCGACCTGTGTCACTTACTAGTATAGTGTGCAAAATCTGTGAGAAAATAATTAAGAAAAGATGGATGATTTACTTGGAAAAGAATAATCTACTATCTAACAGGCAATTTGGATTCAGGGAGGGTACCTCATGTGTTACAAATCTACTCAGTTTTTATGACAGAGTGGTTGACATTACAAGAGAGAGATGGATGGGTGGATTGCGTATATATTGACATGAAGAAAGCTTTTGACAGAGTATCGCATAGCAGGCTGAAGTGGAAATTAAAAGAGTATGGAGGGATTCAGGTTAGTTTGTTAAATTGGATGGAGGACTATCTTTCAGGGAGACAGATGAGGACTACTATCAGAGATAAATTTTCTACGTGGAAAGATGTCACAAGTGGAGTTCCGCAGGGAGCGGTGCTGGCTCCCATAATGTTTCTAATATACATTAACGACATGCCAAAGGATATAAATGCATATATGAATATGTTTGCAGATGATGCCAAGATCATGAAGCGTATAGAAGATGAAAACAGTGGTAGGGAATTACAGAGGGATTTGGATAGGATAGATCAATGGAGCAAGAAGTGGAAAATGGAATTTAACACAAATAAATGTCATGTAGTGGAAATGGGAGTAAGTAAAAGAAGGCCTCATACGGAATATAAGTTAGGAGAAAACACTATTAACCCATCAGAGAAAGAAAAGGACTTAGGGATAACTGTTAGGAGTGATCTTTCACCTGAGAATCATATTAATAAGATAGTGGGAGAAACATATGGACTGCTAAACAGAATAAAAATAGCCTTTAACTATATAAACGAGGAGATGCTGGAGAAAATAATAAAAACATTGGTGAGACCAAGACTGGAGTATGCGGCAGTGGTGTGGGCACCACATCTAAAAAAGCATATAAAGAAGCTGGAGAAGGTTCAGAGAGCTGCAACTAGGATGATACCAGAACTGAGAGAATTACCATATGAGGAGAGATTAAAGAAATTAGATTTACCATCTCTAATGGATAGGAGGGAGAGAGGCGATATGATTATGATGTACAAATGTGTGAGAGGACTCGAAAAGGTGGACAAGAAGGGTTATATTGTGAAAGATAATGGTAGAAGGGCATAGATATAAACTAATGAAAGGAAGATGTAAAGGAGATGTGAGAAAGTATAGTTTCCCTTACAGAAGTATAAGTAAGTGGAATCAGTTGGAAGAGGAAGTGGTGTGTGCCAAAAACATTCATATTTTTAAGGCAAAGTTAGATAATTGTAACTCAGGAAGCAGGACAATACGAGCCTAAAAAGCTCAACTCCTGTATACTACAAATAGGTAAATACAAATAGGTAAATACAGCAACAAGACTCCTTCAAGACTATCTCGACACATTACAGAATGGTGCACTACAAACAGACTCAATTTAGCCCCAGCTAAATCCACTGCAACCCACCTCACAAGCTGGACAGGAGAGCACGATTACATCCCGGGACTCAACATAAACAACACACCCCTAACACACACACACACACAAAATCCTAGGAGTAACATACGACACCCAAATGACATTCAAACAGCACACCACAAACATCAAAAAGAAACTGACACCCAGACTTAACGCCCTCAGATCACTTGCCCACACAAAATTTGGACACAACAAAGAAACCACCACCACAGTCTACAAACAATACATAAGATCAGTTATGGAATACGCAAGCCCGGCCTGGGCTTCCAACCTAGCTGAAACACATCATAAGACCTTACAGACCATTCAAAATAAAGCCCTGAAAATCATCACAGGATGCACAGCTACGACACCCACAGATCACCTACATCAAGAAACCCAAATTCTTCAAAGTCAAAGATAATCTAGACATGAGAGGCACACAATTCCTGGCAGCAGCCTCCACGAATCAACACCACCCACTACACTACATGGCTACACACCCACAGACACCAAGAAATATCAAAACAACACCCAGCACACGCTATCACACACAAATACTGTCTTCTCTCCCTCCCTGCCCACCCCAAACCAACTTCCGGAAGCACATCCATACTCATATCACTCGCCGTTCCATTCACTCACTCATAGCAAGCTGGTACCAACGTTGAAGAACGCGGGCTATGAGCAGAGGTTGGGGACACTGGGGCTTCCGACACTGGCATATAGGAGAAAGAGAAAGGATATGATAGAGACTTTTAAGATAGTGTCAGGAAAGTACGATGAGGATGTGTGTGAAGGTATCTTCTAGATGCGGGAGGGAACAAGAACGAGAGGACACTCTAAGAAAATTTACAAAGAAAGAAATAGGCTTGAGAAGCAAAGAACTCATTTTGTGATAGAGTGGTAAATGAGTGGAACGCACTGCCCCAGTATGTAGTCGATTCCGAATCAATAAGGGAGTTTGAAAGTAATCTTGATAAAGCATGGGGAAGACAAGATTTGAAGTTTGATTATAAAACAAAAATACAGAATAGTAAAAATGTTGCGTCTGCTACCGCCGCCGCCAACACCGTGAACGACCGCAGCAGTGCAAGTACTGGTACTGAGCTGGATACACAGGCCTAGTTTGCCTTTTTCCAGAGGATCTACTGTAAGAAACCGTAAGAATAGACAACACGCAGCTGCAAGCACGACCTCCCGAAATCCATCCTTCTGAATCCTCCCTTCCTCGCGAGGACAGAGTCCACCTGGCCAGGCTGAGATGCGGACACCATCCAGCTCTTCTGAGCTATCAGAAGAGACTGGATGACTCCGTCGTCGACACCTGCCCGGGTTGTAACACAGCACCCCATACCATTAAACACATCATAGAAGACTGCATTTCACACAACCACTTACGCCAACAACACAATTTACACTCTTTGAGAGCTCTGTGGGAAAGCCCGACCGTGGCCATGGCCTTCCTTAGGGACTCGGGGCTGTTCGGCCAGCCAGCTTAGGGAACAACAACAACAACATATATTGTTGTTGGAAAGCGTGAGTGAGAGCACAGTGAGAGCACACGGGTCGGTTGAGCTCCTCAAAAGAGGGGATTTTCGGAGGGGTATCGTGGGACTGAGTGACCCATATACGTATCAGAAGATCGGCGATGATACGGTGTTTCGGCACATAGTAAACAGAACTGGTTTCTTGTTTAAACATCGCCCACAAAGCATATTTAGTTTAATCTTGAGAGTGTTATTACCAGTATCAGTGAGGGGACAAGGAGCCGTCAGGCACTAGCCCAGCCCTGCCCAGGCACCATAAACCTCCAGCAGTGACCACAAGGTGAGTGAGGTGACCGTTTATAGGGCAGGCAGTTTCACCCTTATGGTTCCCCACCATAGGCCTCATCTTCCATCTGACCCTCGGTCCTTCAACTTCTCAAACAATTCTAACCTTTATGAAGTATTTGCTATAAGGTCCATTTTCATTTCCCTCTCTCTAACCATTTAGGAAATACTTGCTACAAGGTCCATTTCTCTCTCTCTCTCTCTCTCTCTCTCTCTCTCTCTTCTCTCTCTCTCTCTCTCTCTCTCTCTCGCTCTCCTCTCTCTCTCTCTCTCTCTCTCTCTCCTCTCTCTCTCTCTCTCTCTCTCTCTCTCTCTCTCTCTCTCTCTCTCTCTCTCTCTCTCTCTCTCTCTCTCTCTCTCTCTCTCTCTCTCTCTCTCTCTCTCTCTCTCTCTCTCTCTCTTCTCTCTCTCTCTCTCTCTCTCTCTCTCTCTCTCTCTCTCTCTCTCTCTCTCTCTCCCTCTCTCTCTCTCTCTCTCTCTCTCTCTCTCTCTCTCTCTCTCTCTCTCTCTCTCTCTCTCTCTCTCTCTCTCTCTCTCTCTCCTTTTATCCTTAACATCTTTCCATCCACTTTCAATCACCGCACTTAACCGCCTCATTGCTATTATTTTTTTGGTTATCTATAAACTTCAGATCGCTTTTTATCATTTTAGTTATTTGTTTTCCTCTAACATCTTTCATACCCAACCAGGCCAGCCCCCTCCAGCTCTCTCTCTCTCTCTCTCTCTCTCTCTCTCTCCTTTTTATCCTTAACATCTTTCCATCCACTTTCAATCACCGCACTTAACCGCCTCATTGTCATTAGGTTATCTATAACTTCAGATCGCTTTTTATCATTTTAGTTATTTGTTTTCCTCTAACATCTTTCATACCCAACCAGGCCAGCCCCCTCTCCAGCTCGCTTTCTTTCTCCCTCGCCCCCGCCCCTGCTCTCTCTCTCTCTCTCTCTCTCTTAACATTTTGTACAATTTAATAATTTTTCCATAACTGCTGCCCTAGATCCGGTTACCCACTCAGATCCTGGCTCTCGCTCACTCTCTGGCTCTCTCCCTATCTTGATGTTGACAGCATTATTAATATCCTAAGCATTCATTAATACTCAACATCAGGGTGGCGTCGCCAGTGTAAGTAATCATAGGATATAATTGGCGTGCTTCCTTTCAATCAGTTAGATCTTTTAGTTGTACCGGTGCCCAATGCCGAGGATTTATACATTTAACCACTTAGCTTTAGGAGAAGCAGGCCAATTGCCCATCAGAAAGGTTGACTATGATATGTGATGTTTTTTGTTTTGTTTTTGTTTTTTACATATCCCATCAGAAAGGTCGACTATGATAAGTGAATTGTTATGCATCCAGCCAATTTTACATTAATAACAACAGCAATAATATATGTGCCAGGAGAGATTTCCCGGGGTTTCTGAAAACAAGGGAGACATGGTAGAGATGGAAGCACCACGGGAAGATCAGGAGGACGGCTTGGTAGAGGCAGAGGAACGGATAATCTTGGAAGACTATGGCCTAGCAGATACTAAGTGTCTTAAGTGCGGAACAACCAATGCAAGAAAGAATTCGAGAAAATGTTCCGGCTGTCTTAGATCTATTCATTTATCTTGTGCTAAGCTGACAAAGAAAACATCAGGAGAACAACCAAACTGGAAATGTCTCGCATGCCCAGGGCCCACTGCAGAGCCAACCGGGGCAACACCGGCAACACCGGTCGCCGACTTGACCCAACTGGTGACCAAATGGAAAGCGCGGATCCAGGTCCTTGCGCCGGTACCTAAAGGAGCCAGAATCCAAGTGGCGGAGGCCCTTACAACCATCATAAAGCAGGCCCTACAGCTCAAGACACCCCTCGCATGGGCACGGCTCCTGGGTTTCTCCTATGGGGCCCTCCGAAAACCACCCAGAACCAACATACAAGACCATCTTCAGGTTTCACTAGCCACCAGAGTGAAACGTCAAGTAGCACAGTATATGGATGGAAACAAACTGGTGGAACCCCCCGAACAGCAACCAAACAGGGCCCAGAAGCACCAGGAGAAGGAAGAGGAAGAGGCTGAACAGCTACGTAAGAGGGTCGCTGCGAAGCTGGCGGATAGTGACATCAAAGGGGCCGTCAGACTGTTGTCCTCTTCAGAAGGTTTTGCTGGTCAAGGCACCGAAGTTGTTGAAGCCCTACAAGAAAAGCACCCACCTACACCTAGGGACCTAAACCTCCCCCCTGCCCAAATGACCAGATGCGCCAACCTTTAGTTGTCACGAAGGAGCAGGTGGTCGCCGCAGTGACTTCATTCCCAGCAGGCTCAGCCGCAGGCCAGATGGTATCCGACCCGCCCACCTCAAAGGCCTCTTGGGTCAGGGATCAGGAGCTGCTGGGGAGGCACTCTTGGAAACCCTCACCAAATTCATCAACATGGTTTTAAGAGGGGAAGTACCCGACAGTGCCACCCCCTATTTTTTGGGGCATCACTCTGTGCACTGGCAAAAAAAGATGGCGGCGTGCGCCCAATAGCAGTAGGGAACACCTTCCGCCGCCTTGCCACAAAGGTGGGTTTGAAACCACTCTCGAATGGCCTAGGTCAACACTTAAGACCAGTTTCAACTAGGTTTCGGAACTCCAGGGGGGTGTGAAGCTGCTGTACACGCAACCCGCACCTACCTCAGCCAAGCCCAAGAAAAACGAGTGCTTCTAAAGATTGACATGCGGAACGCATTCAACAGCATTCGCAGGGATGTCTTCCTCCGTGCAGCTCAAGAACACATCCCCACTCTGTACCCCCTACTTTGGCAGGCTTATTCCAAACCTTCAATCCTGATTTTTGGCGAGACGGTAATCCCATCAGAGACCGGGTTACAGCAGGGAGATCCAGGTGGTCCTGCTCTTTTCTCAATAGGGGTGGATGCAGCAGCTAACAAAGTAAGGTCAGAGCTGAATGTATGGTACCTGGACGATGCAACCTTGGGTGGGTCAGTAGAGAACGTTCTAACCGACCTAAATAACATCATAACTGACCTCGGCCAGGCCGGGCTAGTGATAAATGACACCAAATGTGAACTTGTTCTCCTCAACCACACACGTGAACAAGGAGAAGAGACTCAGGCCCTGTTCCGAAACATATTGCCAGATGTAAAGATCCTTCAGGAGCACCAGCAAACCCTATTAGGTTCCCCACTAACTCTGGCAGCAATCCCACCAGCACTGCAAGTTAAAAAGGAGGAGCTTCAACGTCTCGTGAGTCGCCTGATACACATCGATGCCCACTCAGCTCTGGCCCTGCTCAAGAACTGTTTCTCCATCCCAAAACTCCAATACCTCCTGCGCACATCGATGACTTACACGAACAATGGCGGCCTCCAAGAATTAGACAGCATAATCCGAGAAGCAGTGACCAGCATCACCAACGTGGAATTTAAAGAACGGGCCTGGGACACAAGCCACCCTTCCTGTCCGCCTCGGGGGCTTGGGCATACGGAGAGCCTCGGATATTGCCTCCCCAGCCTTTATCTCTTCCCTCATCGCGACCAACGACCTCGTATTGTCCATCCTTTATTCTAAACCCGGAATGACACTTAATGGGGACGTAACAGCAGCGATTAACACCTGGAAGGGAAGTACAGGAGTAGAGGAGGAGCCTCAGGGTACCTCCAGGAGCAAGCAGAAAGCGTGGGATACCATCTCGGCGAAGAAAACTCAAGAAAATCTCCTAACCAATGCAGACCAGGTTGCAAAAGCACGCCTCCAGGCAGCCGCCCGTTCGGAGAGTGGCTTGTGGTTACACGCCATCCCCATCCCACCTCTTGGAACTCACTTGGATGCTGAAGCGCTCCGGGTCGCCATCGCGCTCAGAGTGGGTGCGGCAGTTTGTCACCCACACACTTGCAAGTGTGATGGGAGGATGGATGCTCAAGGTCACCATGCCTTGTCATGTAATTACAACGCAGGCCGCCTGCCAAGACACTCTGCACTAAATAATGTCATAAAACGGGCCCTGCAGAGTGCTAACTGTGCATCAATCCTCGAACCACATGGACTTCACAGAGAAGACGGCAAACGGCCAGATGGGATGACCACTTTCCCTTACAAGAATGGCCGGTGCCTCGTGTGGGATGCCACATGTGTTGACACTTTCTCCACAACCAACGCCGCCAGAAACGCCGACGAAGCAGGTGAAGCCGCCCGGATAGCAGAAAATAAAAAGCGAGAAAAATATCAAGCCATCGCCAGAATTCATCAGTTCGAGCCCCTGGCATTCGAAACTTCAGGAGTCTTCGGCCCCACCACCCTTAAGATGGTGAATGAAATAGGCCGTAAAATCAGAGAAGTTTCAGGAGAACCCCGGGAAACCCTCTGGCTCAAGCAAAGACTAGGGATGGCTATCCTCCGGGGCAATGCCACCAGTGTCATGAGCTCAGTTCGACAGGACTGAGTCATGCCACTGCGTGAGGCCCCGGCAGGAGTGGTGTATCCGTAGTCTTTCCACAGTAGGGTAAAACAAAACATAAACCTTATTTGTATGTAACATGTGTGATGCACATTAATAAAAGGGGATGTGTCGGATGGTTGAAAGCCACAGTTGCTCGCGCGTTTGGGGCTAGCAACACGTATTATGAAAAACATGCATCCTCCTTCATTCACTGTCCCCCCCCTTCACTCACTCAACCCCACAATTTGCCGGAGGATAACAGGTTTTTCACAATACGTAGACGGAGGTCTTTTTAAAAAAAAAAAACATATATCCAGAATTTTCCTAAATACATAAATCGGTTAGCATATCATATTTTTATTGGTTTTTGGACTCGTCAAATGATTATTTGATCTTTAACCACCATTTTAATGATGGCCAAGTATTATGAATTATTTTCATAGGGCAAATACTGTAATAACAAACGATTTATTTGTTCCATGTCCGAAGTCAACATTTTTGTTTTTTTGGAAAACACAATAGGTTAAATGATAGTGTTCTAGCTAGAGTGTTATACAAGTGTAACAAATTTCCTTTGGTGGATGTTGTCTCTGGTAATGTTACTACAAAATTATATCAAGTCACAACATCATTCATACAAACAAATTTCTTCGGGGTGATAGAAGTTTGGCAGGGTAGCGAAAAATTTAAAAGTTTTCGTCATATATATAATATTTTTTTCGTGTACATATACTATCTCAGTTCCCTAGGGCTTTTACATGCTCTTCCTTTGCCATTTCTCTAAACGGACCCCACAAAAAAATAAAAAATAAAAAGCGTTTCCATTATATAATGACAATGGCTAATTACTTATTATCGCCGATGTCCGAAGTTATCACCGCAGTCCGAAGCGACCGGTTTTACGGTAATTTTATCTAGTAGCAACTATACAGTACAGTAAACCCTCGCTATCTCGGACTAATTGGGGAGAGACCCAGTCTGAGATGACCGAAAATCCGAGATGTCCGGGGTCCGACTTATGTCCGACTTAAGAGAGGATAAAATCCGACCTAACCAATGTCCGTCCGAGACAACAATGAAATCGGAGACTACGGAAAAAATCCGACCTCAAGAGAGACGTCCGCGTCAACCTAGAAAACGAAGACAACCCTATTCGAACCCTATAATCTGTAATAGAAAACACAGTACTGTACATGTATTTTAGTTTTACAATATGTATTGTTCAGTAGGCTATACATGTATTACACTTACCCCTTCATAGCCCTTGTCTGTAGTCTTGATGTCCTCCCTCCCCTCCCCCCTCCCCAACACTGCATTAATTACTGCAGCATCCCCTTTTCATCCCCCACCTCCACCTCACTCTCCTTCTCCACCTCACTGTCCTTCTTCACCCCACTGTCCTTCTCCACCTCACTGTCCTTCTCCACCTCACTGTCCTTCTCCACCTCACAGTCCTTCTTCACCCCACTGTCCTTCTCCACCTCACTGTTCTTCTCCATCTCACTGTTCTTCTCCACCTCACTGTCCATGACCACCTCACTCCCCTTCTCACTGTCCTTCTCCACCTCACTGTCCTTCTCCACCTCACTGTTCTTCTCCACCTCACTGTTCTTCTCCACCTCACTGTCCATGACCACCTCACTCCCCTTCTCACTGTCCTTCTTCACCTCACTGTTCTTCTCCACCTCAATGTCCATTGCACTGTTCTTCTCCACCTCCCTGTTCTTCACACCCCCACTCTTAGGACCATATCCCTTGCCTGTCATGGAACCCTTACCTTTACCCTTACCCACACTGTTCCTTCTCCACCTCACAAACAATGTCAGGTTCAGGTATATCCATGGGCACAGGCGTGCTACTCATTAATTCATCCAAATCCATGTCTAAGTCTGAGAGTGGCACAGTGTCTACAGTGCTCCACGAGGTGCTAGCAACTGAGGAAACACTTGGGAGGGAGGTGGTGCTAGCAAGCGACACACCACTGGTAGCAGACGAAGTACGAGGTCTGGGAGGAGCAGAGGGTACAAAAAAGGAGCTGATTTTCTGTTGTTTTTTCCGATCAAGGTGTGCCCTCTGAATATGGAATCGACCATTACGCAGTGGTTCGTATAGGGACTGCAACTTTGAGTCATCTACTTGAGTCAGATACTGAAGAATGGTGTCAAAGGAGTCCAGGGCATGCGAGACTGATATCTTGGGCCCCCCCTCTGCCTCTTCGTCCGACTCATCCTGGGTCTCTTCCTGGGCTACCCCCAACACCTCGGCTGCAATTTGTTCGTCAGTCTTATGCTCATGTCCAGGTAGGTCTCTGTCCTCTTGCAGCCAGTCGTCAACTTCTTCTTTGGGGAGGTCACCATGGTTACCCTGGTTCAAGAGGTTCCTAAAGTCAGCTGCCCCAAACCCTTCAAAACCCGGATCTTGCACCTTCGGGATATTTAAGACCTTGGTCCAACCATTCCTCAGTGTGTTGAAAGACACTTCGCGCCACGCCTCTGCCCAATTGTAGATGCAGTCTTTCAGGGTATACTGCTTCAGTTTTTGTAGAGATTTCTTTCCGCGTGTATCCACATAACCTTCGTCCATCCCATCTTCTATGATGACAAGGCATTGTTCCAGGAACTTCCTCTTGTATCGCCTTTTGCAAGCTTCAATTATTCCTTGGTCCATAGGCTGAATAACACTTGTGGTATTAGGAGGCAGGAACATTGTCTTAATTTTGCCGTTTGCACTCTCCAGTTTCGTGGTACAAGGGTGGGCAGGTGCGTTGTCGAGCAACAAAATGGCAACAGCTTCGTCATAGGGTACACCATACACTCGATTCTGGAACGAGCGAACGTCGGGTACAAATCTCTTGTGAAAGAAATCCTCGGTGATGACCTGGTTAAACCAAGCTTTCTTTGATCCATAATAGTCGACTGGGAGTTGCTTGGTAATGATGAGGTCCTTAATTACTCTCGGCTTCTGAGATTTGCCGACGATTGTAGGGGTCACACGGTGGCTTGCGTCGGCATTAGCGCAGCAAAGCACTGAAATGCGCTCCTTCACAGTTTTGTGGCCAGGTGTGGACGTGATTTCTCGGTGGGCCTGTGTGTAGAGGGGTAGAGAACGCCAATATAAGCCAGTCTCGTCACCGTTATAGAGCTGCCAATGTTGAAGGTGTTCCTCGGTTATAAGGGCGTGGAAGCGATCAGTGAAGGGTTCTATGGCCGAAGTATCGGCGCTTAAGATTTCACCACAAATACTCCTGTTTGAGAGGCCATGGCGGTTTCGGAACCTCCACAACCACCCCTCGCTAGCCTTGAAGTCTTGGTGATGAAGATGCTGGCCGAAACTTCCTGCTGCATGCTGGATCTCGATGCCTCTCACTGGTACGCCCTCAGCACGAAGTTGTTGGTACCACTTCAGCACTGCGTCGTCGATGTCTTGATAGGCTAGCTTAGCCTTGCGAAAGATCTTGGCGGTGGAAGGACCATGAAGCACAGCTACGCCATGATGCCGGACTTTCTCCTTGTCTCGGATGAAGTCGTAGATTGTTGATCTGCCTAAGCTATACTTCTCCTGAAGCTGCTTGGCTTTCATCCCACTGTCCAGATCCTTTAGCATCTGTAGCTTTGTTTCAAGTGATACAGAAGTCACCTTACGCTTAGGCTTATCCTTGGGAGGCATGGTGAACTAAATAATGGCACGCGTCGATGTGTAACACAACAGAGCTTGGTGCGGACTGACGCTCCCAGCATCCGAGCCGGGCGCTTGGGCCCCGGATGTAAGATGGCGTCGGACCTCCCTTCTGTTTCTCGGATATTCACCCTTATTGTCCGGTTACGTGAGGGGTCGTCCGATACGTCATCCTTTGTCGGACACCGCTACGACACATTTCGGAAATATTCGAGATATCAGAGGACGGTTATGACGGACATATTCCGAATACTTATACAGTAGAGTCACTCATCTCACGCATTTCGATCCCACGATTACGCATCCCACGGTACTATCCAATGGCTACCTGAATTCTCATCCCACGAAAAACCACATGATTCCCACGGATGCAGAGCTAATGGAAGCTCTACAGGACGCCGAACTTGATGCCATGGACGATGATTTCACGGGCTTTGGCGGCGACGGTGGGGTGACGGAGAACGAGAGTGGGGCCACGGAGGGTGGTATCTAACATCCGCCTCCCGTCTATCACCACATCCATCACAATAATCACGTCATCAACTTTTCTAAGTTTTTTGTTGTGTTTTACTTACCTTTCTTTTCATAGCAGCTTGAAAGCCTGTAAGCTTGTTTTGAAAGGCGTCCGTCCGACGCATGTAAACAACAGCTGGTAAGGCGTCGCTTGTTCGTGTGTGGCTGTGTTATAGTTAAGTAGTGAAAAGTGGCTGACATAGCCACAAAGTTCTCTCCACGGAAATCGTCATCACAACTGAACCAGTTGACTTAGAGAGCTCTACTCAACGCCATTCTACAGGTACGAAACACATCTACGCTAGGGGATGCGCGGGAATGCGGAAGCAGTCAAAATAACAAAGATATGGTAGCCTAGGCGAGACGTTTTTTCGGCCAAATCCCCCAGGTTGTGGGGATATACCGGTATTATAGAATGCGTAGCCGAGGCTGGAGGGTTAAAGCAACTTACTTTGGATTATTGGCATGTAAAGTGATGGTCAATAGTCGCCCGACGATAGCCTCCAGTACTTTTGTAATTTTCCCCATTACTTTAATACTCTGCATCCCACGAATTCCGGTCCCACGGTAATATTTCGGCACCAATCAATCGTGGGATGCGAGATTCTACTGTATAAAGTCCGACAACGTCAGAGACGGTCGGAACGATGCCGGAAATGTCCGAAATACGGAAGTGAATGTCCGAGAGGCCGATGCCAGTCCGAGTAGTGCGGGTTTCCGACTTGTAGAGGTCCGAGATAGCGAGGGTTTACTGTATATAGTTTATTTTATATGTAACAAGGGCTGTGATACCAGCTGAATAAATATTGTTTTTATTGCAGTATTCGAGAATGCATAATATATCGTAGGCTTGTGCATAAACCTGGCTTAAACTGTCTTGATAGCTTAATGATTAGCCTAAGTGCGCGGAATTTCGGTTTGAGTATCCTAGGTTCGAATCCACGGAGTACCACATGTATTTATTGTTTCATTAATTACAGTAGGTGTATTTGTAAGTTATTGGTGGGTTGGTGATGATATGAATGTACTATAGTCCGTTCGTTCTAGGTTGGGCAGAAATCATAACCTCTAACCTCTGTAACTCAAAAAGGGCTAGTGCAAATGAGCTATCAATTTATACGCATATTCCCTAGCCAAGTCTTACTATTTGGTAGAAACAAGTTCGATTATTTTAGTCCTTTTGTAGTTACAGAGGTTAGAGGTTACGATTTCTGCCCAACCTAGAATGAAAGGACTATAGTACAGTATTCCTATGCATGCACGACATACGGTAGCCTAGCCTATGCTGTATATTACAATAAGGATACAGTACAACCATTTTTTAAATTAAAGTTATATTATTTGTTTCCCTACAGTGGCTAGACTATATTATTTAATAAATGAGTGTATAATAGGCTATCTATTCTAATATGACAAATTAGTAGCGAAGTGGCGAAACCACTTGGTAGCGAAACCTCTACCTGCGAAGTTGTATTGGGCGCGAACAATGACAGGTGGCGAACCCGCAAGGTGCGAAACCTCTGGATACCGACAGTTGAAGAGGCGGGTGTCTTTGTGAGTGAAGGAATTGTGTACCAGGGTTCGTAATTTTTGTGTTGTGACCTGGGTACCTCGCACGTAGCACAGCCATCCTCTCGTTGGATGGATGTTTTCTTGTAATCCTACGTTTGGAACTATCCCCTCAAGTGTTTTCCAAACGTAGATGGCGATGTATCGCTCTCTCCTCCTTTGTAGGGAGTAGAGCTTCAGGTGTTGGAGCCTCTCCCAGTAGTTCAGATGTTGCACTCCTCGGATCCTGCTGGTGAAGGTTCTTTGGAGGGCTTCGAGGGTGGTGATGTCCTGGATCTTGTGAGAGGACCACAGCTGGTAACAGTATTCTAATTTTGGCAGGACTAGGGTTTTCCACAAAGTAAGCATGCATTTCTCCTCCCTTGTTCTGAAAGTTCTGAGCACCCATCCAGTAATTTTTCTAGCGGTTTCGGCGATTTGGTTGTAGTGATGGGTGAACGTTGCATCATTACTCATGTAGATCCCCAGGTCTTTTACTTGATCCTTATCCTGAATGGTTTAATAATAATAATAATAATCTTCTGGTTACTTATATAGCGCCCGTCTCTCCTCCTTCGAGGATTCGCAAGCGCTTGGCTTTCTTTAGTCTACCAGAGACCATTACCCATCCCCCTTGCTCATGGGGAGATGGTAACCGCCGGCTGTATCCCAGAAAAACTTTTCAATCTGAGCGGGGATTGAACGCGAGACCTTCAAGGTGGGAATCAGGCACGCTATCAACTGAGCCAGCCGGACGGCTGGTTTGGTCGTTGTAGAGGTACAGGTAGTCTGTTGCTGCTATTATTTCATGGTTGTTGCCATACCTCAGCAGCTCAAATTTTTCTCCATTCAGGGTCATGTTATTATCTTGGGCCCAGCTCAATGGAGATCTTGTTGTAGTTCCTGTGTATCCCCTACATTTGTTACAATTTTCTTTATTCGTCTGTCATCGGCGAAGGTGGTAGGATCCGAGTGTTGCAGCTTTTCGTCGATGTCACCTACATGTATGATGAACAATAGCGGGCCGAGTACTATACCCCTTTGAAAGGACATTAGCCTAACCTAATAACCTTATGGACCTTACCTAACCTATCCTAGTAGCCTAGGCTATTATGGGTGGGGGCTGCTGCCCCCACACCCCTACTGTTGACGTACGCCCGGTAACACAACTTATTCCTGGGAGGGTAATTTGGCAAGAATGTTAAGTGCGGGCGTACCGCCAGCCTTGTTTACACTACGTGTAGTGGCGTCGGACCTTTCCCATCACGTTCCCTTTTATTTTGACTGCCTTTGGATATAAAAATAATTAGCCTAACCAAACAACCTAACCTAACCTAGTATTCATGTAGTAATGACAGGGGGCAAATAGCAGAAAATATAGCGTCGAAATAGATGGGAACGTAACTGCGAGCGCACATGACGACCGTACGCCCGATCACTACATCTATCCCGGTAATTTTTGGTAAAAATTTATCACCAACCAGTTACGAGTTTTTCAGGTAATTTTTTGTTTGTTTTTTTATTTTTTCTATGATATACAGTGTTGTTTAACCCTCCAGCCTCGGCTATGTATTCTATAAATATTCCCCGAAACCTGGGGGATTTGGCCGAAAAAACGTCTCGCCTAGGCTACCGTATCTTTGTTATTTTAACTGCTTTCGCATTCCCGTGCATCCCCAAGCGTAGATGTGTTTCGTACCTGTAGAATGGCGTTGAGTAGAGCTCTCTAAGTCGACTGGTTCAGTTGTGATGACAATTTCCGTGGAGAGAACTTTGTGGCGATGTCAGCCATATTAGCCACTTTTCACTACTGAAACGACAACATACAGCCACACAAGAACAAACTACGCCTCCCCTTCTTGTGTTCGGAGGTGCGCGGCGTCGGGTCAACCGGCTGTGTTTATATGCGTCGGACAGACGCCTTTCAAAACAAGCTTACAGGCTATCAAGCTGCCGGAGCCTCAGAGCCCTTCCGGGGTCCGCGGGCCGCGTTTGTTATGGGTGCCTCAGAGCCCAACTGGGTTTGAGGGGTTAATACCGAGGACCGTCACATTTTAGTATTTTCCCATTAGCCTATCCATCAATTTTAAGACACGGCCCCCGATAGTGGGGAGGGCTATGAAGATCAGGGAAATTGCAGGGTAAAAGACGTAAATAAAGGGGTAATATTGTAGGAACTCTGAAAATACAATATTTAAAAGTAACAAAACCTGAAAATGGAAAAACCTGAGCCAAGTTTTGACCAAACTTGGCTCAGGATCCATTAATCCGAGCCAAGTTTTGTCATTAACCTAACCAAAGACCCTAACCTAACCTTGACCTAACACCTAGTATATGTCCCCTAGACGATAACATCCCTTAATGAGAGGCTGAAGAGGTTGATGCAGTAGGTTAAGAGGTTGCAGTAGGTTGAGAGGAGGTTGATCAGGGTCGTCGTCGAAATCACGCGATTAGAAGTCCCCGCAATAGAGACTCACAGCCTCAACTTCCTTGATTCATGAGAATCCCGCCATCCATACACAAAATGTAGAAAGGCTGTGGCGAGACGTTAAAGAATATATTAAACGTCCTGGTATCCGTTTCCAATATCTGTTCCAAAGCACATACGACCTCCATCGCCTCAGTCTTCGAACTGAGCCTAGCCCCCGCTCGGCGAGGGGCGTGACGTGGCGACTGAAAGACTGTGTGATTGGTTGATAATTTGATGGAAGGCTGTGATTGGTTCTATGAGTGACGGGAAGCATTGTGATTGGTTCATGCTATGGTTCATGATTCCTAAAAGACCGCTAGGTGTAGTGATGTTCGGCTGACAGGTCGAGGGTAAGAGCTCCCAAAGGACGGCCATTGTGTATTATTGTGGCGCGGCCATCGACACGGAGGGATTTTTTAGTTTCTCGTGTTTCACTTACAGTGAATTTGCGACGGTAATTACATGTACACCAACAAAGTACAGTCAGGACCCCCAATTCGCGAGAATAGGGGTGACAGGAGGCATCGCGTATTGTGAATTCGTGTATTGTGGAACTAACTTTAAATGGGAATAATTAGATTGGGTGACATCTCTCAATTATGGCCTATTTTCGACATTTTTGGCCCTATTTTCGACATTTTTGGCTCTACAGTACAGTCTATATCTTATATATAAGAACAACAATGAATAAAAATATGAAACCTTACCTTAAAATTAGTAGTAGATAGGCTAGGACTAGGACCGTAGGACTTCACGATTTTCTCCAACTTCTCCCTCCCTGACCAAATCGTACGAACAGTTTACTCTGACAAGCCTATTGCACAGTTTCCTTCTCCTTTTTTCTTGCGATCCAACACTTCCACCTTCATTTTGTGTGTTATCTTCTTATATTGGCGTGGCATGGCGAAAAAAGTGGCAGGCACTACAAACGTTTGGTCACTCCGCACGGCTATGAGCGCTTGAGCGGGACTGTGGGAGGGAGGGTAACCGGGAGGGAAGGCAGGCGTATGCCCGTCTTCTTCTCTTTTCGGAGCTACGCCTGGGCCTCGCGAAACGTAGACGTGCTCGCGTATCAAGCGGGAATAGCGGATTTGGCCCCTTCTTAGCTCTCGATTCGTGTATTGTGGTACCACCTCGCGTAATTAATGTTTAATTAATTAATGTTATTTTCGAGGGGTAACTCGTGTATTAGGGTTTTCGCGCATTGTGGAATCGTGTATTGGGGGTCCTGACTGTATCGTTCATGAAAGTGATAACACACTAATAATCATCGATGGGGCCCGTAACTGGTTGGTCATAAACTAATACAGTACAGTACCTAATTTTTAAAAACAACTAGGCCTACTGTTATTTTACGTTCTAGGCCTACATTGTTTATTTGTTTTTATTTTAGCCTAGGCCTACACTATTTAAGCTAGCCTTAGGCTAGGCCTTCATTGGGTCATTTTAGACGACACCACTGCAGCGTTATAAGAAACAATTTATTAGGGAAAATAGGCACCAATAGGCTAGATTCGCCATATTTTCTCCATATAGGCCTAGTCCGCTGCATGAAGGATTTTCGTTATCGACAAATTGAAATAATACCCACTTCACAGAGCACCAAAAATCTAAGTCAAATATGTCAAACAGCGGGGGTGTGGGGGCAGCAGCCCCCATTCATAATACTAGGATAGGTTAGGTAAGGTTGTTTGGTTAGGCTAATATCCTTTCAAAGGGGTATAGCCTAGGCTAGTAAACACTAGGATAGCCTATACCCAGTCAGAGGTAGCCTAAGTCCTGCTGTAGTCTCCTTGAAGTAGCGCTACCCTGCATTGTTAGAAAGAGGAAAGCAGTTTTTATTGCCATTTTCATTGTTACATTTGGTGGTTCAATATTATTTTAATATCCTACCACAAATATTTGGGTAGAATGTAGAATTCAGGCGTTCCGTCAGCCTTGTTTACGCTACGCGGAGCGGCGTCGGACGCTTGCCATCATGTTCCCGTCTATTTTGACTGCTTTTGGATACAATAATATGTTGAGGGAAAGCCCCTCCCCCCCCCCCCCTCCTATGATATATTATTATCATCATATATATTGCCAGCAGGGGGCAAATAACCGAGAAAAAAAATCGCCGTCAAAATAGACGCGAAGTTAACCGCGGCGATCGCCCTATGTAAACATGATGATCGTACGCCTGAAAATTAACCTAGACCTACATTCATCCCAAATATTTTTGATATATATATATATATATATATAGTATGAAGATAGGCCTAAATATGGATAATGGAATCTATATGCTCTAGAGATCATTTGAAAACAATTTTTAACCCTCGGCAAAACATAATAAAAATGTTTGGTACTAAAGTATTTTCGTAACAAGGTTGTCAATAAGGTACAGTACAGTACTTCCAGTTATCGACAGCTCTAAAGATCACATGAAAATGTGTCTTAACTCTCGAAAAAATCCTAATATAAAGTTTGCTACTAAAATGTAATTTTCGTAACAAGGGTGTCAATACGGTACTTTCCTGGGTATGGATGTAGTTTTTGGGCGTACGGTCGTCATGTTTACATAGGGCGATCGCCGCGGTGAACTTCGCGTCTATTCAGTGATTCAGTGATAGGAGAGGCTGGGAATGCGAAATCCCCCGGATGAATAACAGGGGTGCTATGGGCTCTCTGCGAGAGGGCTGGTTATCACACAGAGACCCACGTCTCTTCAACAAACTCCCACGGCGAGTAAGAGACATGAGGGACATCTCGTTAGACAACTTCAAGAGAGCCCTAGATGTCGAACTGCAAAAAGTGCCATCCTCGCCCATCCTCGCAAGGGAGCGAGCTGTCGCTTCAAACAGTCTACTGCACCAAATCACCACCCATAACGAGGGGCGTCGCGCTCCTTGGTGCCGCTAGAAGAGCGGCGAACACATCAAAAGGTATCAAAAGGTATGTTGACAGCGATTTTTTCGGTTATTTGCCCCCTGCCTGACAATATATATGACCATGACAATATGTCATGGGGGGGTGAGGGGGGGGCAAAGCCCCCCCTCAACATATTACTTTATCCAATGGCATTAAAAATAGAAGGGAACATGCTAGCAAACGTCCGACGTCACCGCCACCGCCGCTGTCATGTTTACATTTATCGATTGGGTAAATCTACAGTTATACTACCCCTCCCCCACTACCCCCCACCACCTCCCCCCTTCAAAACACGCCTTTTAGCGTGTTTTTGGATGGTTCAGCAGACGCGGAAACTGAAAAAAAATGATTTTGATAAAAATTTATCACCAACCAGATACGAGTTTTTCAGGTAATTTTTTGTTGTTTTTTATTTTTTATTTGGTATACAGTGTTGTTTAACCCTCTAGCCCCGGCTATTGTATTCTATAATTTCCTCGAAACCTGGGGGTTTTGGCAGAAAAACGTCTACGCCTAGGCTACCGTATCTTTGTTATTTTGACTGCTTCCACATTCCCGCGCATCCCCTAGCGTAGATATGTTTCGTACCTGGTGAATAGTGTTGAGTAGAGCTCTCTAAATCAACTGGTTCAGTTGTGATGACGATTTCCGTGGAGAGAACTTTGTGGCAATGTTAACCACTTTTTCACTACTTTTTCACTACTTAACAATAACACACACCCACACACGAACAAGCGACGCCTCTCCTTCTTGTGGTCGGAGATGCGCGGCGTCAGTCCAACCGGCTGTTGTTTACATGCGTCGGACGGACGCCTCGCACACCAAGCTTACAGGCTTTCAAGCTGCCGGTGCCTCAGAGCCCTACTGGGTTCCGTGGGCGCATTTGTTATGGGTTTCTCAGAGCCCAACCGGGTCTGGTGGGTTAATACCGAGGACCGTCGCATTTAAGCATTTTTAACATTAGCCTAACCTAACCTAACCGAAAATTAACCTGTCTCGCCGACGGTCTAAACCCAGCTCATGTTCCCTGTTTATGGGTGCGCGACGGTCTAAACCCAGCTCACGTTCCCTGTTTATGGGTGCGCGACGGTCTAAACCCAGCTCACGTTCCCTGTTTATGGGTTCGCGAAGGTTTTTAATACTTCAATGTATCTATTTCAAGTCAAATATACATTCCGCGCATCATCAAACCATACTAAGTCTACTACTAATAATATTAACCCATTAGTACCAACAGAATAACGACAAAATAGGGGTAGTATAACTGTAGATTTATCATCGATCGCCATAGTTAAGTTCGCGTCTATTTTGACGTTATTTGCCCCCTGCGGGCAATATAGATGACGATGACAATATGTGAATGCCCCCTCAAAATATATTGTATCGAAAGGCAGTCAAAATAGACGGGAACATGATGGCAAGCGTCCACTACCGCTCCGCATAGTGTAAACAAGGGTGGCAGTACGCTCGCACTTAACATTCTTGCCCTTTCCTGTAATCAACGTACAATCAAAGCTGAAGATTGCAGAGGGGTAGAAATAGAATTTAGAGTTCGGGCATACCACCAGACTTATTTACACTACGCGGAGCGGCGTCGGACGCTTGCCATCATGTTCCCGTCTATTTTGACAGCCTTTAGGTACATTAATATGTTGAGGGGGGGGGGCTTTGCCCCCCTCATCCCCCCCCCCCCCCATGACATATTGTCATCATCATATATATTGCCAGCAGGGGGCAAATAACTGAAAACATCGCCGTCAAAATAGATGCGAAGTTAACCTCGGCGATCGCCCTATGTAAACATGACGACCGTACGCCCGGAATCTACATCCATCCCTTGCAGAGTAAACACCGTAGACTTCATCGACTTTTCTTTCGCCTTCGTATAGGCATCGACAGCCAAAACATTTTTTTTTTACTAAGGGATTAGTACCCAACCAGCACTGCACTGGGGGCAGCAGCCCCCACCCATAATACTAGGATAGGTTATACATACATACATACATACATAACATGTCAAGACTGAGTGTTTCACACATAACGACGTGCAGTTTCAGTCTCTTGTCCTAATGGCGGCGTTCCAGGCAACCCTATTAAGGGCTGCTTCACTTGTCAAGTTCTTGGATTTGAGATCGGCACGTATAGTCCGATCCCAGGTTTTCCTCGGTCCACCCCTTGGTACAGCTCACTCCACAAAAACAGACTTGCATTTTTTCACCCAAGTTTGTTCATCCATTCTCTCCACATGTCCATAGCCTACCATCCCAGTCTACTTGTACACATCACCTCGCTAATACTCTTTATACCTAAACATCTCCTCAGCTCAACATTTGTTATTCTATCCTGTAGCCTGGCCCCATACATCCATCTCACCATTTTCATCTCATTACGTTCCATTCTGTTAACATCCTCTACTTTAACGGCCCATGTTTCTGAGGCATACGTCATTGCACTTCTAACACATACGGCATACACCTTTCCCTTCAGGTGGAGAGGCATTCTTTTCATGGTCAGGATTGGCAGCAGTTCTCTGAACTTCCCCACAGCCACACCTAATTCTAGCAATAGTGGCAGCCTCGGCCCCACCACCGGCAGAGATGGTATCTCCTAGGTAACAAATCTTGTTCACCAGCTCCAATGACTCATTTCTAAAATTCACAGCCACAGGATCATCACTTAACACAAGCTCGCCTTTGCACACTACGCACTCAAATTTCTCTATTTCTGACTTGTCCTTCGGCAGGGGTCCCTTTATTCTACTACAGCGCATACTCCCATGGTGTACCCAACATCGACAGATGCTACATTGAATCGAGTTAACGCCCACACCCTTTCCACACACTGCACATGGGTATTGTTACGACCGGCACTACGAAATAAACAAGAGCACTTAAGAAATGGACTAGATGATAGGCTATATCTGCAACAACGGTACGCTAATTCCAAACCCTCGAACTATTACGCCGGTGAACAAAACACTCAAACCCTCCAGAGTTAATCTACTGGATAACGGGGTATCAATTAACTGGGTTTAGTGCACTTCTACAAAGGCTTTCCGGTGACGGCTAAGCCTACTCACAACAGGAGTACTTTGCGTTAATAAAATGCTCTTAAGTAATAACAATGCTTGAATAAACTATAACAAGATTTAATAAAGGAGTATATGCTTATGTTAACTTTAGTGTGAGTCTGTACTCACCACTAAACTCTTCAATGCTCTATGAAAACACTGGAAGTCTAGTCCTACAGCAATCAGATAAAGAATCTTCTGAAAACGTCTGATGCTCTAAGATGCTCGTTAATATAGAACAGAAATAATGCAGAGGCAGGACACCAAAGCGTGTACCTTAAATACACCAAAAAGTAGGATACATATATATGAAAACAAGGGAGTGCAACAACTCTGTGACAGCACTAATAATAGCCACTCAAAAACAGTACTTCCTTAGCCAACGTAACAGCCAAACTGGGTTGTGCACTATGCATCAACCTAGGCTAAAATAAGGCGTGAATAATTCCTAAAGCATACACAATTAAATTTAATAAACACAACGCTGTCTTTCTCACTAATAAAGTCTAGCAGTGGCATAAAAGGTACCAGGAACCTAGGCAGAGCGCAAGCATGCTCGTAGCCTACTGTCTCCCCTTGAACAGATTTCCCTTATGTTACGTTAAGTGACTTGGAGGCTCTCTTGGTAAGTCCAGATCTCAAGTATCTGGTCTTACCCTGGCGCTCCACAAAGGTCAACAAAATGAGGTAGCAAGCATACAGGTGAGAGAAGGCAAAAAGCCCTTCACTTGTATACTGCTACAACTAAAATCATGAACTAAAATCATTGTTGGAAGAATTGGACGTGAGAAAATCTATGGGCCCAGATAACATTGCTGGATGGGTATTAAGAGAATGTTCTGAACAACTAGTGAGACCTATTTTTAATATTGTTCAATACTCATTAAACAAGGGGGAGCTTCCCTTAGAATGGAAACAAGCAAATATAACTCCAATATATAAAAGTGGAAATAAAGAAGACCCGCTAAATTATCGACCGGTATCCTTAACGAGTGTTATATGCAAGCTTTGTGAAAAGATTATTAGAAAAAGATGGGTGGGTATGTTGGAGGAGAGGGAAATAATTTCAAGCAAGCAGTTCGGGTTCAGAAAAGGTCATTCGTGTACCACAAATTTGTTGAGTTACTATGATAGGGTAATTGACATTGTACAAGGGAGGGAGGGGTGGGGTAGATTGTATCTACTTAGATTTCAAGAAGGCATTTGATAAGGTGCCTCATAAGAGATTGTTGTGGAAGCTCAGGACTGTGGGGCGGGTTGAGGGAGTATTATTAAAGTGGATGGAAAACTATTTAATTGGGAGGGAAATGCGAACAGTAATAAAAGGAAAGTTCTCCTCGTGGAAAAGGGTAAAAAGCGGAGTGCCTCAAGGATCGGTGTTGGCCCCAAATCATGTTTTTGGTTTTTCATCAACGACCTTCAAATGGGAATAGACTCATATATATCTATGTTTGCTGATGATGCAAAACTAATGAAGCATATTACAAGTAGGAGTAGTTGTGAAGAATTACAGAGAGATCTAGATAAGTTATATGAGTGGAGTCAAACTTGGAAAATGGAATTCAACACGAGTAAGTGTCAGGTTCTTGAGATGGGAAAAAGTAAATATAGACCTTCTTGGGGATATAAAATAGGAGATGAAATAATTAGTAAAGCTGTGAAAGCAAAAGACCTAGGGGTAGTTTTGGCAGACAGCTTGTCACCTGAACAGCATATAAATAAAATAACTGGTGAAACCTATGGAGTGTTGACTAACATGAGAATAGCTCTGAATTATTTAGATGAAGAGATGTTAGCAAAAATAATAGGGACAATAATACGACCAAGACTGGAGTATGCAGCAGTGGTGTGGTCTCCACACCTTATAAAACATAATAAAAAACTGGAAAGAGTTCAGAGAGTTGCCACTAAGATGATAGCTAGCCTTAGAGACCTACCTTATGAGGAGAGATTGGAGAGGCTAAAGCTGCCAACGCTGAGGGAGAGGAGAGAGAGAGGTGACATGATCATGATGTTTAAGTGTGTGAAAGGTTTTGAGAAGATCGACAAGGGAGATTTTGTGGTGAGGGACGAGGGAAGAACCAGGGGTCATGATTGTAAGTTGAGGAAAGTTATATGTAAGTCTGATGTAAGAAAGTTCAGCTTCCCGTATAGAAGCATTGAGTGTTGGAATAAGTTGGATGGGGAGGTGGTGGGAGCAAGAAATATCCAAACTTTTAAAGCAAAATTGGATAAATGTAGAGAGAGAGACAGGACAACACGAGCTTAGGCTCAAATCCTGTATACTACAATTAGGTGAGTACAATTAGGTGAGTACACTCGCAAAGGAAAAATATGCACAAGGGTTACAGGCTACCTAGCTTCGTCGAAGTCATACAGGCTCTGACTTGCCACATACATAACTCAGACAATGACCAAAGATACCCTCCACTGTCTAGCATTAAATAGTAGGAAAGAACAGCTCAATAATTAGAAGCACCCCAACACTAGGCTCCCATGTGACTATGACTCTAATAATCCCTAAAGCTAGTGCAAAACATATATGTGAGAACTTGTGCTGGTAATACGACTGGCCGACTATGGAAGTCGTATGCAGAACCAGAAGGGATAAGTAATTGAATAAAGAGAGGAAGTATTGGAAATGAAGAAGTTCAGAGAGAGAAACAGTAGTATAGGGGGTTAGATTGGGGGACAGATCGCAAGGGACATGTAGGACCAAGCACGCTATGCCAAGCTCTGCAGGAGAAATGCGGGCAGGAGCCCCCCAGCACTAACAAGGGCAGCGGCACCCAATCACAGACGACTACGTCATGAGGAGCAGGCGTCATATGACGCGCCAGGCCCGCCGGCCAATCACGAGCGTGGGAAACTCCTCCGAGCGAGGGAGGCGCACGTACATACAGACGCACATAATACCACCACGCTGCTTGCTCTCTTTCTCCTTACAACTTCACACAACATATCTTATATTCTATCAATGATATAAAATACTTCCAAGTGTCACAGACAAGAATAAAGATCACCACTGATCTGTCTGTGACAACATGAACACTATGAAAGAAAGAACATCGTTCTACGCTTATTATAGCCGGTTTCACTGCCCTGGCGAACGCTAGCGAGTTACGATTGCATTCTGGCAAGCTGGCCAGCGTAACACCCCGCCCAAGATGTGGGACGTTTCAGCCTTAGGTGAACTCCACATCTGACCAGACAGAATGCCCACCAACCCCGCATCACCCAGCTACTCTCCCAAGTTGTAAAAACAAGGCACAATCACAAACATAAAACACTTCATTATGAAAAAAAAAAAAAATCTACACAACCCTTTCCCAAAATAATAGCATAATAATAATTATATCACGCTCAACGAGCAAGCTTCACCGAGCCTAGCCTACTAAGACAACAACTCGGAGTGTCTTAGATTCTTGCTGTAATATACTGCACTTATATACTATCAAAAAGAAAGAGTTTTTATGTGAGGTTTTTATATTTTTAATAGTGTTTTTGGCGGCTTTGCACTACAGGGGCAAGCCTAATTTTTCTCTACTCTCAAACAAACACTGACTGAACGGCGAGGGTTCTCCTTAAAACATACCCTCCCGTGACAAAACAATCAGCCAGAACATTATCAGTGCCCTTAACATGCCACACATCCAACTTTTGTTCCGGCAGCAAACAACACCTGACACTGATAAACTGCCCAGTCCATCACAAGACTGGCACTTCTCTTCGCTCTCTCCGGCAACGGGGCCTGCCAATAACCTTTCACTATTTCCACCTTAGTGATAAACGATGGCAGCCCCGATGCGGTCTATGGGGTCGTCAACTCTGGGTAATGGATAGGCGTCTGTCAGGGATAATGCAACCACACTCTTGCAATCAACACACACACGGATCTTGCCACTTAACTCAGGTTGCAGAGTTACTGGCAACGACCACTCACGATATCCCTATCCCTCAGACCCTTTTCCAACATGTAGTCGAGCCCTGCTTTCACGACAGGCTGTCGAGCAGGATTTATACGGTAGGGAGCCAATTTGAGCCTTGCACTGTCTCCAGCCTCCATGTCGGGTTCTACCCCGTACATAAGGCCTGGAGAATGAACAAACATGCGGACGTACTGCCACAGCCTAGTAAACAACTTCTCTTGGCGCTCAGGAACAAGAGGTTGTAACTTATCTCGAAGAACAACATGTCTAGTGCCCTCCCACAACCCAGCCGAGACCGTAGTTTCTACACTATAGTCTCCCTCCTTCTCCACCTTTGTCCCTAGAACCGCCAGGTCATGAGAGGGACAATCTGTACCACCTGTGCAGTCACTCCCATAGTTCATAATTGCTAAGTCTTCCCCGCCGATACCGTACATGCGCACCCCCGCATTCCTTGCGACTACATCTGCCTGCGCAGCATCACCGCCTTCAGCGACACGGCCAGATACAGTCGGTCTATGGTAGGGCTGTTGCATTTTACTAGAGCAGCATTGGGAGGCTATGCGACGACCGGGCACATCCACTCCACAGCCAACCTCACCAATCTGCTCAATGTCCTGATTCTGACCACCACCCTTAGCAGCCATGGGTCGACCCTGACCTGACAACCATGCCAAAGCCTCGTCGCCCACCTTGAACCACTGAAACAACGAGGCCAACGGTTTACTAACACTCAAGTGACCTGCCAGCGGAACATCGTTCACCGCATGAGTTGTGAGGCCTGGGTGCTCCGCACAAACAGTGGGGTATGAACCGAGCAGGTGCGGGAGTGCTGCACACTGCTGCTCAGGCAAGTGCTCAAGCGCTTCTACAGCCACCTGACTCGTGTCCCCCGCCCACTGCTCCGCCGAGACATGACAATCCCAACTTTCCTCCACCTGTGCCCCACTGCCCCCCTCTCCTTTGTACTCCTTCTCCACCTTGGCCGCTGCAGACCAACACAGGGACAGTAGGCTGCTCAGGTGGTTGCCTCACAAACTCCTTTAACAGGTTCACATGACATGCTTCCCCCGTCCTCGAGTTCAATAGCCCCATTCCCACAACTCTCAAGACTAAGATCTTCTAGTTGCCCCTGAGAACTACTCTGTCGCGGAGTGCCATCACGCCCTACCATGTCACTAGGGGGAACAGGTTCTGGGGCCACTCCGGAGCTTATAATGGGTGCAAGTACCGAGTCACCAAGGAGTGTCGCTGGGTCCAAACTCTCAACCCGACCAGCCTTGACTTTCTCCTTTCGACCCTTCCTCCGCTGGTCTGGAACTTGGGTACTAGGCTGTGACACCTGAGCGGACTGAGATCTCTCGAGCCCCTCTTGCCCCTCCCTACTCGTGTCGGCCGCCCTCTCGGCAACGACTAAGGGTGGAACCTCGGAAGTGGGCACCGCAAAGTCATTGCCGAGAAGGAGGTCGACCCCCTCAACTGGCAATTTCTCCACCACACCCACATCCAACTCCCGTGTCACACCGTCCACCTCAAGCTCTACTTGACTGAGGGATGTACCGATTGTATCGGTATCGTACACCCATCACTAACATCAACAATGCTGTACATACTCAATAAAACTATCCAAAATGATGACAAGAAACACATTCCAAGAGTAACAGAAAAGACCTCATCAGACAACGCGACATACTGAAAACACTCCCCAGCACCCCACACACAAGACATCACACAACAAATTCAAGCACTCAACAAAATACAAGAACAACAAAAACTAAATTGGAATAACTTCCTACAAACACTTGATCACAAAACAAACCCCAAAAAACTCTACAAAACACTAAACAGCATCACACTTTCCAACAGCAACACAACACAATCACATGCTGCAATCACAACAACAGACTCTACTCCTTCATGTAAACAACAAGCAAACACTCTCATCAATCACTTCTCACATGTCAGCCACCTAAAACCTCACAAAGATGACCGACGTGTCATCCGACGTAACAGACAATTCCCCACAGACCCTGACTATACACCCTTCACTAAGCTCCAGACAAAGCATAGCATCATCAATCTCAAGCACTCACCCGCCTGTGGCCTAGACAATTAGCAACATACACCTCAGACACCTGGGACCACAAGGCATACAAGCACTCACTAACATATCAAACTACAGCTATTCACACAACACAATACCAGACATTTGGAAGCATGGTATCATCATCACATTCCCCAAACCCAACAAAGACCCCATGCTACCCTCCTCGCACTGCCCCATCACACTCCTTTGCTCCCCCTCCAAAGTCATGGAACGCCTAGTATTACAACTAATTACACCTGACCTACCCCTAGCTCCAACACAACATGGCTTTAGGCCACTGCAATCTTCTCACAGACCTTACACAAAGAGCTTTTGATGGCATCAACTCAGCTAGACCACCACACAGATCACTATTAGCCACACTCGACATTAGTAAAGCCTTCGATGCCATCCCTCCCGCCACAACCTAACAAACAAAATCTACAACACAAACATGCACAACAAAACAAAAAGGTGGCTGGCCAACTTCCTAGCAGGCAGATGTGCACACGTATCTTTTGCCGGTCAGTCATCTAAAATCAGAAACTTTCCAAACGGAGTCCCACAAGGATCCGTCCTATCGCCCGCACTCTTCAATCTGTACATGCACGATATAACTACACCCAATACGCCCCAAATAAACTTAGCCTCATATGCAGATGACATAACACTCACATGCACACACCATGACCCAAAAAAGAGCAACAGATCTCCTTCAACCTATCTCAACACACTACATGGCTGGTGCACTACAAACAGACTTAATCTAGCCCCAGCCAAATCCACCGCAACCCTGCTCACAAACTGGACAGAACACGAATACGTCCCTCAACTCACCATAAACAACACACCCCTAACACATACACACACCAAATCTAGGAGTAACATATGATACTCATATGACATTCAAACAGCACACCACAAACATTAAAAGAAAAACTGACACCCAGACTTAACGCCCTCAGGTCACTTGCTCACACAAAATTTGGACACAACAAAGAAACTACCACCACAGTATATAAACAATACATAAGATCAGTGATGGACATACGCAAGCCCAGCCTGGGCTTTAACCTAGCTGAAACACATCATAAGACCTTACAGACTATTCAACCCCGAAAGGGGTTGAAATAGGGGAGCTATCCCCCCGCCAAAGGCGGCTTTCTAGGGCCTTTCCTAGCTGATGCTGAGAGGATTGGGTTCTAGTCATGTGGTGATGGGCTGGTCTATCAGATTGAGAGCTGAGCAATCTCTGCCATACCCATAGCTTACTCTGACTTTTCCTTTAACTTACATATTTCTAGATCTCAAGTGACGGCGTCTCTTCCGTGGATTGACCTCCCAATCTACCAAGTTTGGAAGCCAAAGTATCACATTTTTCCCTTGCCCCTCAACTTTCTCTTCATAATTGCTGAGGGGCACAGGGCCCTGGGTGGGGCTTTGGTTTCCCGGGCGTTTCCGCACCCTCCTCAGCCCCCCGCCATGGAGTGGCTTCGGTCACCCAGGCTTTATTGTGGTCGGCGGGAAGGGTTCTGTGGGGGCACTCGGTTATGGCCTTGGAATTGCTCGGGACCTTGGGGCTGTTCGGCCAGGCAGCTTGGGGAACAACAACAACAACAACAACAACAGACTATTCAAAACAAAGCCCTGAAGATCATTACAGGCTGCACAGCTACTGCACCCACAGATCACCTACATCAAGAAACCAAAATCCTCAAAGTCAAAGACCATCTGGACATGAGAGGCACTCAATTCCTGGCAGCAGCCTCCACGAACCAAGACCACCCACTAAACTACATGGCAACACACCCACAGACACCAAGAAATATCAAAACAACACCCAGCACACGGCATCACACACAATTATTGTCCTCTCTCCCTCCCTGCCCACCCCGAACCAACTTCCAGAAGCACATCCATACTCATATCTCTCGCCGATCCATCCACTCACTCACAGACAACACGCAGCTGCATGCACGACCTCCCGAAATCCATCCTTCCGAATCGCTTCCTCGCGAGGACAGAGTTCCCCTGGCCAGGCTGAGATGCGGACACCATCCAGCTCTCCTGAGCTATCAGAAGAGACTGGATGACTCCGTTGTCGACGCCTGCCCGGGATGTAACACAGCACCCCATACCACTAAACACATCATAGAAGACTGCATTTCACACAACCACTTACGCCAACAACACAATACACTCAATGAGAGCTCTGTGGGAAAGCCCGATCGTGGCCATGGCCTTTCTCAGGGACTCGGGGCTGTTCGGCCAGGCAGCTTAGGGAACAACAACAACAACAACTAAACACATCATAGAAGACTGCATTTCACACAACCACTTACGCCAACAACACAATCTACACTCAATGAGAGCTCTGGGAAAGCCCCGATCGTGGCCATGGCCTTCCTCAGGGACTCGGGGCTGTTCGGCCAGGCAGCTTAGGGAACAACAACAACAACAACTATTGAACAGCAATCTGATTAAACCCAGTTGCTTGCTACACCCACAATAATTCACCCTAAACTGATTCAGGTGAATATGGAAGCTGAAGTACATAAACCCATACACTAATCACCTGTTCAGCCTTCTACGGACTTACCTGTTCATTTAGATCCTTCTCTGGCAGCTCCAGACATTTTGGTTACAGTACGGTTGGGCCAATACGGAAAAAAAGTGCTTCCTAAAGATACCCCAGAACCTTTGGTCATAAGCAATGCTATGGTAGGGTGTTATGATTTGGAAACCAGTAACCATACTGAGGAGGGTTGGAGTGAGAATGAGTACCATGGTTCTCCATTAGAACAAAGTGAAGAAGAGTTTCCTGATATAGTCCCTACTCAGAGCCCGCCTGGTGACTTGTTTGGTGAACTTCAAGTATTTTCTTAAATCTATGCATGAGTTGACAGACAAAATGGAACAGAAATTTACGTCTTTAGATAAGGCTATCCGAGATCTCCAAGTAGGTCTCTTGCTCCACTCATGTTACAACATGCCATACCAGACACAGTTCCACTGTCTCATTTACCTGTCCAGCCTAAACAATTTTTTTTTTTTTTTTTAAAGAGACGATGAACGGAGGAAGGAAAAACACAGATAAAACAAAAAGGTCCATGTGCCTAAAGGCATTCTCCATTCATAAAATGTTTGTAACAACTGGATTTAAACTTTTGTAGATTGTAAGTTTGTGGAAAGCAACTCGAGGGAAGTGAATTCCAAAGAGTAGTAGTTCTAGGGATAAATTACTTTTGATAAGCAGAAGTTCTGCATTGTGGAGGAGAAAGTGTAAATTCATGGGCGCTCTCAGATGCCCTAGTTCTACGGGGAAAGATGTGGAGAGGCGGCACAATTGAAGCAAGTTCCTCTGAACAATTGCTGTGAAAATATCTGTAGAATAATGCAAGGGATGCAACGTTTCTTCGTATGGATAATGTAGGAAGGTCCTGTGTGATTGCAGGGTTATTGATTAATCTAATAGCTTTATTTTGAATTTTGTCCAACTGCCTCAATGCAACCACTCCACACAGAGGTGAACTGTAATCCATCTGAGAACGCACATGACTTATATATTACGGCCAACTGCTCGTCAGTGAAGAATTCTCGAACTCTGTACAGGCGTCCCAGTTTTTTAGAGGCATTCTTAGCAATGCTTCTAACATAATGTGTCCAGCTCAAGTTAGTAGTTAATTTTACACCGAGAATGTCAATACTAGGGGAAGTGGGAATATTTACATCATTAAAAAATATATGGGAGTCAGTGAGATTCTGACAGTTAGAAAATTGAATGTACTGTACTTGGTTTACTGTGCATTAAAGGAAACTAGATTTTTTGTTCCCATTCATTAATTCTAGAAAGGTCCTGGTTCAGAGAAATTTCAGTGTTTATTTTTGAATTTATAAGATCGGGTTGGGTGAAAGAATTGGTAAATGTGAAGGAACTGTGGAGTGTTGAGTCATCTGCGTAGGAATGTATTGGATTATGAGTGGTAGATATGAGATCATTGATATGAATGAGGAACAGAGTTGGGGCCAAAACTGATCCCTGGGGAACACCAGCATTTATTGAGTGAAATTGAGAATAAAGGCCATCTACCATTACACATATTTTTCTGTTATGAAGATAAGAAGATATTAGTGGAACTAATGATGCAAGGCCGTAGTGTGACATCTTCGACAATAAGAATTGATGCCAGACTCTATCAAATGCCTTTGATATATCCAGTGCTATTGTATGTGTTTCACCATGTTGGTCTGTAGCTTGGTTGATTTGATGCATAAGAAGGCAAAGAATGTCTGCAGTTGATCGACATCGTCTAAAACCATATTGCCTATAACTGATTAATTTAATATTCTCAAGATGCTTAATTATGTGATTATTTAATATAATTTCAAAGACTTTACCAAGAGTGGAAGTTATAGCTACAGTATTTGTCTGTAGTTTGATGGATCTGAAGAGGCACCTTTTTTAGGAACTGGATGGATGTTTGCTTCTTTCCAGGGTACTGGGAAGCATGGGGTATGAGTACACAGACGGAAAAAATTTGCCAATACAGGAGCGAGCACCAAGGAGCAATTCTTAAGTACTATTGGAGGAATTTCATCTGGACCAGGAGCCTTATCTACTGAGAGATTCTGCAAAATAGTTTTGACATGTCTGGTGTGGATCTTAAGTGAGGGAATTTCAGGCGAATTAAAATTAAGTACAGGGACATCTTGATTTATTTCATCTAAGGTTGAGTTGGTGGAGAAATATCCGCAAGAAGGTTAGCTTTACCTCGTGGGTCACTTACAAGATTGCCAGTCGGAGATTTTAATGGTGGAATGGATGAAGCAGTAGTGAAGTTGGATTTGAATGAGTTAAGAGTAGACCAAAATATTTTGTTATCATTTGGATTATTTAGAAGTTTATTTGCCTGCTTGTGGAGAAAGTTTGATTTAGTTAGGTTAATACAGTTTTGGCATGATTTCTGATGTTTCTAAAGTAATTAAAGGCTTCATGTGTTTTGATCTTGTGTATGCATTGTAGGCTATTGCTTTTTGTTCAGTTACTCTAGCACAATTATGGTCAAACCATTTAGGTGAATTAGATCTTTTACTGTACTTTTGATGAGGAATAAAAGTTTCCATTCCAATTTTTACAAAATCTTGTATGTGGCTTAAGGTGGTGTGTGCATCATTAGAAAAGAAAGAGGTCCAGGGAATATCAATAAAGAAACCTTGAAGACCCTCCCAGTCTGCCCTATCGTAATGCCATTTAGTCACCAAAACAGGTTCAGAGTGGGAAGGTGTGGTAGGTGATAGACAGGTGGCCTGTATCAGACAGTGATCAGAAGATCCAAGCAGGGACCTCACTGTAACATCATAATTTTTTGAATTGGTTGTAAAAATAAGTCCAGTAGGTGGGAATTATGATTAGGATTATCTGGTACACAGGTGGGTTGGTTGACTAGTTGAGTGAGATTAAATGATTCTGCAAATAGCTCACATTCAAGACCAGCATCATCAGTCCTGGCTGAATGAGTGAGCCATTCAACATTATGGACATTAAAATCACCCAACACAGTGATTTCAGAAGAAGCATTTAAGTTGAGGACACTGAGTTGTGAGGACAGAGAATCAAAAAGACTTTGCTCTGGAGGAGTATTTGGGGAATGGTAGATGCAACATATATATTTAAAAGCCTCCCCCTCTACTAATTGGTGAATCTCGATACTGAAAACAATTACCAGGGTAGCACCTACTAATGCTGACACAGGTCATTCAGACTTGGTGCCAATACCAAATGAGTGGATTATTAAAACGGACGAGCTTAGGCATCTACATACAAAAGACCTCACAGACCTTACACAAAGAGCTTTTGACGGCATCAACTCAGATAGACCACCACACAGATCACTATTAGCCACACTCGACATTAGTAAAGCCTTCGATGCCATCCCCCGCCACAACCTAACAAACAAAATCTACAACACAAACATGCACAACAACACAAAAAGGTGGCTGGCCAACTTCCTAGCAGGCAGATGTGCACACGTATCTTTTGCCGGTCAGTCATCTAAAATCAGAAACTTTCCAAACGGAGTCCCACAAGGATCCGTCCTATCGCCCGCACTCTTCAATCTGTACATGCACGATATAACTACACCCAATACGCCCCAAATAAACTTAGCCTCCTATGCAGATGACATAACACTCACATGCACACACCATGACCCAAGAAGAGCAACAGATCTCTTTCAACCCTATCTCAACACACTACATGGCTGGTGCACTACAAACAGACTTAATCTAGCTCCAGCCAAATCCACCGCAACCCTGCTCACAAGCTGGACAGGTGAACACGAATACATCCCTCAACTCACCATAAACAACACACCCCTAACACATACACACACACCCAAAATCCTAGGACGTAACATATGATACTCATATGACATTCAAACAGCACACCACAAACATCAAAAAGAAACTGACACCCAGACTTAATGCCCTCAGGTCACTTGCTCACACAAAATTTGGACACAACAAAGAAACTACCACCACAGTATATAAACAATACATAAGATCAGTGATGGAATACGCAAGCCCAGCCTGGGCTTCTAACCTAGCTGAAAACACATCATAAGACCTTACAGACTATTCAAAACAAAGCCCTGAAGATCATTACAGGCTGCACAGCTACTGCACCCACAGATCACCTACATCAAGAAACCAAAATCCTCAAAGTCAAAGACCATCTGGACATGAGAGGCACTCAATTCCTGGCCAGCAGCCTCCACGAACACAAGACCACCCACTAAAACTACATGGCAACACACCCACAGACACCAAGAAATATCAAAACAACACCAGCACACGGTATCACACACAATTATTGTCCTCTCTCCCTCCCTGCCCACCCCGAACCAACTTCCAGAATCAACATCCATACTCATATCTCTCGCCAATCCATCCAACTCACTCACAGGACAACACGCAGCTGCATGCACGACCTCCCGAAATCCATCCTTCCGAATCCTCCCTCCCTCGCGAGGACAGAGTCCACCTGGCCAGGCTGAGATGCGGACACCATCCAGCTCTCCTGAGCTATCAGAAGAGACTGGATGACTCCGTTGTCGACGCCTGCCCGGGATGTAACACAGCACCCCATACCATTAAACACATCATAGAAGACTGCATTTCACACAACCACTTACGCCAACAACATAATCTACACTCAATGAGAGCTCTTTGGGAAAGCCCGATCGTGGCCATGGCCTTCCTCAGGGACTCGGGGCTGTTCGGCCAGGCAGCTTAGGGAACAACAACAACAACAACAACAACAACATACAAAAGATGCACATGGCCGATTGCGGGACGTAATCATAAAACCCTTCCTATCTCTGTTGGATGCTAAGTAGTTTACTTACACACAGACACCCACAGTGCCTTCGGGTAAGCGCTTCAAACCATGGTCTGATGGACATAACGCTATTTTAAATCTCTCTAATCTCTCAAAGTCCGTAGATAGCTCCACAAAAAATGTTTGAGAACAAAAACTCCTATTTCGGAGGCACCCACTAAGTCCATGGGCTTAATGGGTGACTAAGGCAGAGAAATTGGCCTTGTTCTTGGGGTGATGCCCCCCCCACCCCCCCCATAAACTCCCATTGGAGTATCACCAATTTGTCACTGCAAACAAGCTGAAACACCCTAGACAGTTCCACTCTCGTTCTCAATCACTGCATGGAAAAGTTAGAGTCCAATTCCCCTCACCTAAGCTTACTCCACAAACATCTCAGGCTCATAGGGGTAACTCGTCAAACAGAGGACACTACCAGTCCATAGGCCGGGGTGCACCAACATGCCCCCAAACACCAGAGACCACTTGGTCACCATCAAACCTCCATCCTCACCAACCTGCCCAAAGTACAAGAAACTACATTTTCTGGAGGCCATCAACAGAGAACTGGTCCTACATCAGACAGGCCAGTTCAGGAAAGATTTCCTTCATTGGCTTCAGAGATCTTGGGCGAAAGAGGGTACCGTAGTAAAGGTCCTTACATGGCTCGGGTTAGTTAAAACCCCTCCCCAGAGCTCAGTCCAACAATGTTCAACTATCTCTAGAGTTAGAACAGTAATAAACCAAATGTTGACAGACAATGTTGTGACTTATGTACCAGAAGGCATACCAGTTTTCTATCCCGCATGTTTCTCGTCCCAAAAAAGGGACAGGCTACAACTAAGGCATGCGATAGACATGTCCCTCCCCAACAAATCAATTCACAATATGAGGTTCAGGATGTTAACTATTTCCCAAGTAAGGCTAGTTCTACAACCAAAGGTCTGGGTAATACTCTAGATCTAAAAGACTCCTACTGGCACATTCCATAGCAAGAGGAGCCAAAAGTTCCTAGCTGTCCCATTCAGAAACAAAGCGGTAATGTTCACCAGAATGCTTTTCAGCTTTGAACATAGTTTTTTTCACCAAGATAAGTGAAACAAACTCTTCTCCCTCTACTCAAGGACGGTGTGAAAATATAATTTTACCTAAAAAAATGGATGATTCCGTGGTCTTCTCCATTACATTGCCAAGCACAAACCTTGAGTCATGCAAATGTGGCAAAGTTGAGTTCTTAGAGTAAATTTAGAGAAATCAAATCTCACTCCTACATTGTTGTAGGTAAAATCTCAGGCAAAGGGAATCAGTGACACATTGGTCAGATCCACCTCCCACTCGATGGGTGGACAAAGACGCCTCGAGTCTGATAGGATGGGGCTATCAGTCGACGGAAGGTCATCAGAATCACGGAAAATGGACAACATTAAGTCAGTGTCATATCAATGCCCAAGAACTAGCAGTTCTGCAGTTCTCCCAGAGTTCATGCGATGTCATTGACCTCCAGGTCAATGACATTCCGGAAGGACAACATGACCACTGTAATTTGCTGGAAGAAAGAGGTCCCCACCCGGTCCAGGTTTCTCCAGGATCTCTCGGGAAAATATATTCTTTCTAGCCCAAAACACATTCCACAATAATCCATGCAACAGATCTAACAGGGGTCTCCAATCTGTGGGCGGATGCTCTGTCCAAAGGAAAGATTACCTCAGCGGAATGGGCTCTCAAACAAAAGGCATTCAACCACTTAAGTCTGCCATTTTCACCTCAAACCGATCTGTTTTGCAACTCGTAATTCAACGAAGCTCCGTCTTACATATCTCGGAATCACATAACACGAGAAGGGGGCCCAGATGACCTCACAGTGAATTGGAACAGTGGACATAGATTTATGATATGAGAATCATTCATAACCTCAGGTCGTTTCCAGGACCAAGTGGTCCTGGTTGCTCCAATGTGGCCCTACTCAGGTGTGACACACTCAACTTACTCAGTGATATAACAAACCTCTGCAACTCCCCCTGTCCTATTTCCACTTGAAAGAAATTGGAAACCTGCAGGCCTCGCTCAATTTTGCTATATGGACATTCTCAAATCCAAGTGGCTACCGTCCTACGACAAGGAAGTCACGGATACGCTCACAAGTCAATACACAGCTTCCACTTTAAGGACAGTATAGTTCACACTGGAAACAATTTACAACTTAGAACGTAGAGCCAGACCAGCAGCCTCCATCGGTTGCTTTATTGTTGAAGCACCTAAATTACTTAATTGACTTTAAAAAACTAACAGTGAACACACTTATAAACCACGTATCGGCATAAAGATACCCTTCTTTACGCTTACTGGTTTATCTTTACACCAGAAAGACGAACAGGGTTTTATGAAGGCTTGTTTTAAGCGCAGAGCCCCAAATCGTCATTTGCTTCCTCATTGGTCAATCTCGAAGGTCCTAACTTTGTCACAGTCTATGTCTTATTCTGGGAGACCAAATATAGACAAGAAACTTAAAAAGTGTGTCTCTGATGTCCCTGGCTACTGGCCATAGGGTCTCAGAATTGACAGCCATGGCAAAGTCTACTAACTGTCTATGTTTTGCCCCTAATAATGATTCTGTACATATGGTTACTGCACCAGATTCATCGCAAAAAATTAGCACCAGGAACATATCCTTACACCTTTCTTTATTCCTGCCTTGAAAAAAGCAAAGATACTCCATGCTCTATGCCCTGTTAAGGCACTATATACCTACTCTAAGTCTTATTCCTAGGAATAAGGCACCATTGTGGTTTTCTCCAGAAGGTTCAATAAGGTTAGGAAAGAACGTGTTGGCATCCTTTATTGCAGATATAAATTAAGGAAGCTGAGCCTCAGTTGATTGCATAAACCCAAGATATGCACATATGGGCCACTACCATTAGTTTTCCCCATTGGTTTTTCAGTGGAGGATACAACCCAGACGGGTCTTTGGTCCTCTAGCAAGGCGTTCCCTAGCCATATGCTTGTCGGTACATCTGGAGAAGACCCAAATTACCAAGCATAGCTTTGTGGCTGGAACATGCCCACTGAGGCCAATAAGTAGATGGATATATTTGTTCAATGCTTTTATTACCAGTGTTATAAGGTAATAGAAGTTGTGTCCTACCATCCACCTTAAATGAAAAAGGAGGGGGCGTGTTAAGTTCCATGACAAGTTGGCAGGACACACAATCCGGAATGGATAGCAGGAGTGCTATTACTGCACTAGATCTGTTACATAGCAATACCTTTACATTATTGCAATGTATAACTTTATTTTAATATTAATTTTGTGATATAAGATTACCAGTATTCACACCTCAGTAGTTCTGTTTTTCCGAGATAAGGCTTCTTTAATTGTACCCGCCTTATACATCTTTTTCTTACTGCTATACTCTTATATTTAACCCTCCAGCCCCGGCTATGTATTATATATATATTCCTCGAAACCCGGGTGTTTTGGCCGAAAAACGTCTAGGCTAGGCTACCGTATATTCGGTAATCAGACTGCTTCCCGCATTCCCGTGCATCCCCAAGCGTAGCTGTGTTATTTACCTGTAGAATGGCATTAAGTAGAGCTCTCTAAGTCAACTGGTTGAGCTGTGATGATGATTTCATTGGAAATAACTTTATGGCCAAAACAGCCACTTTACACCACTTTCGATGCTTAACAACAACATACAGGCACACACGAACAAGCGACGCTATCCTTCTTGTGGCCGGAGATGCGAGGCGTCGGTCCAGCCGGCTGTTGTTTACATGCGTCGGACCGACGCCTCGCACACGAAGCTCACAGGCTTTCAACCACTGGGCGTTCAAGAGGCCTTCCGGGTACCTGTGATATGCTTTTTTATGGGCGTTCAAGAGCCCTTCCGTGGTGAGAGGGTTAAACACATGTCACAGTTTTCGTTTTTTGGTCTTCCTAATAGATTCTTGTTTTTTAGCTTGATGAGCATAATCACTGGTCGTGATATTCTAGGCTCTTACGTCATTGACGTAAGGAGCCACCAATAAATTACGGTTTTGACAACCCGTAGGGAAGGAAGGAAAAACTAATATTTATTGGTGGCTCCTGGAGGTAAATGACGACAATTGCCCTCCCACCATCCCCTTCCCATACACATGCTCAACTTGATATATACATTAGAGGTCGCACCTGGGAGGTGGAAAGTGGGCAAGGTATGGGAAACAGAGGAAGATCAGAATGCGCATAAGCGCGGTGTTCAAACTGTGTTTATTCTTCTCTTTTTTATTTTCTACTTTTCAGTGGCTCCGTCCCAATGACGTACCTTAGGAATGATTAAGGGGTACCCCCTAAGATGATCTTGGTTCTCGACCGTCGTGATCGAGGTTAACCCGGGCTCTGAGGAGCCCGGAACGAGGTCATATTATCATAGGCTCTTACGTCATGACTCCAGGAGCCACCAATAAATATTCGTTTTCCTTCCTTCCCTACGGGTTGTCAAAACCGTATTTTATCGACGCGCCTCAAAAATCGTGTATGTTTTTATAAAAATCCACAGTTTGCTACAGGATGAATTTCATAACTCATGGAATCGAACACAATTCAGCTGATCACCCCCAGTTCTGTTCCGGCAGAAATCTTGAGACAAGGTACTGTGGTATTATCACTATTTAGAAAGTTTCAGACCTTGTCCGCACAGACGAATCGGCGAATCTTGTTCTGTCGCGCACACCTATTCACTTATTAACTAGTACCGTAAATGGTGGTAATTTCGGACTGCGGTCATAACTTCGGACATCGGCGATAAGTAATTAGCCATTGTCATTATATAATGAAAACACTTTTTATTGTTTTTTGTGGGGTACGTTTAGAGAAATGGCAAAGAAAGAGCATGAAAAAGTCCTAGGGAACTGACATGAGTAGGCTATACAGTGGAGCCCCCATTTTCGCTACACCGGTCTTCGTTGATTCAATTCTCGCACCACACACCAAATATTCCCAATTTAAATTCTCGCGCCAAAAGCCTCAATTCTCGCATCAAAATCCCAGCCGAAACCCGAAAAAATAGCAAAAATAACGAAAAACTCTACATAAAACTAGGAAACAAACAAAAACAATAATTTTGGTTTTAACATAGCAAAGACTCTGCCAGGCGCTTGCCGTTTAGAGACGAAATCCGAGTGAATCCGAGATCCGATCGTCAAAATGCACAAGATGCCGCCATCTTTGTATGACGTCATCACTTAAGCAGATGCTTGCAGTTTTTTAGCTAGTATCTGTGTTGGACCAACAACCAAAACAAACGTTTTGCAAGCCTTTTTGTGCCCTGAACCACCCTTAATCTCTCGCGTTTATTATAACTTATAGTACATCTTAGTGATAGGGATGGTTGGCCTGGTGGTAAGCAATGAAGAAATTTCATGCTCAAAACACAGAGCAGAAGAATCCAGTCCATGTCGGATGAAAGCTTTTGAAATGCCTAGCCCTAGACGATGCTTAGCCTAGGCTATGCTAAATATGACAATGATTTATTAATAAAATCTGTGTTAGGTAAGTTAATCTCATAATACGTATTTATACGTCTTTTCCTCATAATATGTATTGCTTGGAGGTCATTAGGGCGAAATGGGTACTTGAGGCGTGGCTGGACGAATTTAGCACCTAGGCGTAGGCTACCCCTAAAAAAAAAATTGCATGATAGAAAAAATGCCTCAATCTACGTAGTATGTTAGGGTTAGGGATCTCAGGAGCCATGGCTAGATTATTATTTACAATGCATAAGATTTAGGCCTAGGCTACTTGAGGTCTGCCTAGACACAAACAACATGGTTTCTCTTAGCACAACACTGGGAAAAAGTGCGTGTAATTATTTAGATATTGGGCCTTTTTTTTTCTAGGTATTTTAAAAGACTTATTTATATGGTGTATTATCTGATACAGTATAATGCATACAATTTAATTTGTGTACAAATAAAAACATGTTTTCATTGGAGAAAAAATACGAAGAAAGACGCCTAAATTTTGGCTGCCTGGAGCACGGAACCGAGTGAATTTCACCAATAAGAAACAGTGCCCCGATCTTGGTGGTTTCAATCCTAGCTCTACTTCTGCAGAACCGATTAGCTGATAGGAGGGGGGCTCCCACTGTATGGACACAAAACAAATATTATACAGTACTGTAGATATGACGAAATTATTGAAAGTTTTCGATACCGTGCCAAACTTCTTTATCACCGCGAAAGCACATTTGTTTGTATGGGATGATGTTTGCGACTGATATAATTTTGTAGTAACACTACCAGAGACAACATCCACCAAAGGAAAAAAAAAGTGTTACACTCGGTATAACGCTCTAGCTATGAACAACATCATTTATTAATACAATTGGGCGGTGTGCCCAAACCCAGAAAGGGGTTGAAATAGGGGGCTATCCCAACCGCCAAAGGCGGCTTTCTAGGGCCGTTTCCTAGCTGATATGACTGAGAGGATTGGTTCTAGTCAATTGGGGGGTTGTGTGATGGGCTGGTCTATC